>CM054825.1:2317450-2917450 GCA_028984105.1 Lavandula angustifolia | reverse complement strand
AATGGAGGTACATCAGGTGAAAGTTCGAGGATTCAGAGGAAGTCAACTGATTGTACTTTGAGTTTGAATGAGTCTCACCAACTCTCATATACCCTTGACCAATCAGGAGCCGACAATGCCTTACCTGCTCTGCCATATAGCTTCTCCTTGCCGAAAAAAGAGGAAATCTCTACAGTACCTCTACTTAATGTTCAAATTATTATGGTCGTTTTCCTTGTCTTATTTGGCACGTGTCTGGACTCCCTCTAATGGATCTATTCACAAATCGGAGACTATAAATAGAGAAGAGTCTTTATGCCGAAAGACACTGGGAACCAAAGCAACCAAAGCTCAAACACTCTCTAGCGAACTTACAGCGATATTCAAGCGAAGAACTTGCACTTAGATTTAGATCTTTTTTAGTTCTTCCCTCTAGAGAATCATTGTTCCCTTTCTCTATCTAAGTGTGTTTATTGTAATACTCCATAGCTTAGAACCTCGAAGGAGTTCATCTTTTGAACTGTTCTTATTGTAAGACCTCCTTTTTAGTTGGAGAAATTTTAACCTTAAAAGGTTAAGAACTGTACAATCACTACGACTATAAGTAGATATTTGTCTTGCGTACAGATTGACTGAGGCTTTCTCAGTATAAGCAAACAAGTGAGCATTTGTCCTGTGAACAGATCAACTGAGGTTTGCTCAGTATAATTAATGCAAGATCTCCTGCTTAGTTCAGGACAGTGGACGTAGGACCCAGCGTGTCCGAACCACTTTAAAAATCGCATGTGTTGATTTTAAATGTTGCATTGTTTAACTGTTCATTTTGCATTCAACTGAGTTTTAATCAAACACGCATAAATGTTTCTAGCCCTTATTAGTTTCAGCTCAAGACTGAGAGAAGAAGAAGAATGAGTTGGAGAATCCATGTAGAGAGAGAGAGAGAGATAGAGGATGTAATGTTGGGAACGTCTATATATAGTTGAGGAGGTGGTTCTACTTTATGGATGAAGTTTAATTAGTCTCTTAGCACTTTCAAGAGAATTAGGATTCACCAAGTTGGAACTTAGCTTTAAATCTCAACCTAATTATAATAAAATATATATGTGCACTTGGACATGTAGTGGACGATAACTAGAATCCTTGTTTGATTTTATTTATAAATTTTATTCTATTTTTTTTTATTTTGAAGCTCTTGAGATTCTGGAAAGGATCTCAATCCTCCAAAATTGACCCTTTTGTGTAGAGACTTAAAGCAATGTTTGGCTCCATATCGTCAAAATCACTTGTGATGCGGTGCAAAGAGTGAGTTTTGCGTTTTTTCAGTATTTAGTTTTAAGGAGTTTTTTTTATTATTTTTTAATTATCGGTATTTAAGTAATTGTGGGACTCTTTACTTTCAGATTATTTATTATTTAAGCTATTTCTCAAACTACTTTGGTCATGGCAAGGGTTATTGATTAATTAAAGAAAAATAGAGGTTTTCATAAATGACTGTTTATTTAAAGTATTTTTGATGTAATCAACGAGTGTATTTTATACTTGTATTTCAATTAAAATTAGTTTCATCTTTGTCCACATATGATGCATTTTCCAATATCTACCCTGTTTCTTTAAACAAAAATTAAAATTACTCACTTTTTATAATACATATCCAAAATTACCCAGATTTTCAGTTTTGCCCTTCTATTTTTCCTTCAGTACCCTCAGACAAACTGAATTTGTGTCAGTTTGTAAATTCTAGACGAAACCAAACAGCAAACGGTCAACAATGCAAAAAGTCCAGGTCCTAAACCAAAGTCCGTATCGGTCCATGTTGATCCCGATCAACTTTTAATTGACAAGACAAGTCTCAATAAATAGAGAAAAGTACTGGTCATAAAAACAAGGTCACTGTTGGTCCCGATCAACCTTTAATTAACAAGACAAGTCTTAATAAACGGAGAAAAGTTCTGGTCCAAAAAAGAAGTTCTAATTGGTCCTAGTCCACTTTTTAATTGAAATATAGTGAGAAGTCCTTGTCGTAAAAACGAAGTCCTGTCGGTCCCTTTTTGTCCTGGTATAATTAAAAAGGTCCTGATATAATATAAGTCTCGGTCACTGATAGGGACCACGACAAGTACTTGGAGTGGGATCGATGGGGACTTCTATAAAATGAAATTAAAAAACCATCATTACCCATCACCATTCATTTCTTGATCTTTCCTATTTCAAGAGAAATTGACGACACATTTCCACCATAAACACCAACCTTCGACCGAAACCACCCATCTCCGACCAAAACCACCAACTTTTATTTTTTGACCTATCTGTCGTCGATCACCTCTATCAGACACATCAGCCTCCCCCCAGGAGGTACCTAGAGGGTAATCCTTCAATATGTCATTTTCGACCAATCCGAATTTTCGGACGCAGCAGCCTCCCATGGTACAAATAATTAGAGTTAAATATTGATGGTTATCTACCGGGACCTAAAGAATTTATGTTATCACTGCATGAACGACACAGGACAACCAACAATTTCTCCAGTTATTTTGATCCACCTCCCCGTCATTAGATATCAAATAATTATGCTTGATAATTGTACTAATAATCGATGTTATATTAATTATTTTTTTATGATTGCAGATACTAATTTCTGATTTGAGGTCAACTTGCGGTTGTATTTGCTATGTATCGAACTTATTGAATTTATTCAAATTTTATTTGCTATGTATCGAATTTATCTGAATCATGTATTCGAATTTTATTTGATATGTATCGTAATTTGTTTTATTATATTTGAATCATACTTGTTTTTAGAAATGTTAGTTTGTTTTGTAGAAAACATGTTTCAACTAGTTTCTATTTGTCTATCTTTGTTTCATTAACTTATCAAAATTGAATTTAAATTGCTTTGAAATCAGTATTACTCGGTTATAATCTTTACTATAGATGATCATATGCATTATAATTGTATATAACTTGATCGAAATCAATTTTAAGATGATTAAATTCGAATATATTTATCAAAAACTCGAATTTTCAAATGAGACAGGGACTTGATTGTGTGACAGAGACTCTAAACCCTTGTGACCAGCACTCCCACCGAGACTTGAACGGGTTTGACAGGGACTTCATCGTCCTTGATCGGGACTTTGATAGAGATTTCAATAAAGTTGCATGGATTTGGACTTCATAAAGTGGATTGGGACTTCATAAATGAGTCAGGGACTTAAACCGCATATAAGTAGTTCGAATTTTCATAAAGTAGGCAGGGACTTAAACTGCATCGAAAAGGACTTCATCAGAATTAGATGGGGACTTTATCTAAAATGACACGAACTTAGTCTACAAACAATAAAATTATATGCCTAAAATTACAAATTTTTGAAACCCCGCTCCGTTCGGCATCAGACACTTTCTACACCTTTTTGGCGCGCGATACCTACTTCCAAAAGAACTTGCTTCAGCTCCAGAGGGTCGTTGACTATTCCTTGGCCTCCCGACTTGACGTTGAATAATCGGTGGCAATACGACCATGTCTTTTACTTTCGAGGGCACCCTCCACTCCTTCTTGGGAGGTACGAGATAAAGAGCACCAACATATATCGCTCTCCAAGTCAATGTCTTGTAGGTGTCGCTGACGAAGTCTAATAACCTAAAGTTGCAACTCCTGTGAAACAATTCAATATAATCACTACGCAAATTTTACCTTAAATATTTAAATTATTAGTGCATTGTTCTTAGGAACATCGCAGGCATGTGAACACGACACCTCATCGAGCTGCCATTCACGATATTCACATATACACCTCGGCAGTTAGACCTTCCAGCAATATTCTCCATCGTACACTTTAAATTTATCTTCATTAATGGCCACAAAGCGTTACCAGTGTGATTTATGTTTCACGGGACCTAGCTTCAACTCCGCTCTAATTGTAAAGCTCATTATCTCATTCCAGTGCTTTCTCTCGATGTTTATCAAACCATTAATCCATCATAGTCATGATTGCATCAATCATAGAACATATAGGCAACCGTCTCGTGATCAGGAGTCGAGGTTTGATTGATTCAACAATGTTTGACTTAAGACAAATATAACGACGGACATGATACTTCAATCATAGAACATATAGGAACCGTCTCGTGATCAGGATTCGAGATTTGATTGATTCAACAATGTTTGCATCAATCATAGAACATATAACTATAACGACGAACATGATTGCATCAATCATAGAACATATACATATACGACCTCATATACGACCTCATGATAGAGACTAACGAGCACCTTACCATATCTACTAATCTTATGCTGAAGATGATAGAAAAAGATGTCGTGGGATATACCCGAATACGTTGAAGACACGGTGTTGACTAATACTCTCGTGTTGATCTCATATAATTATTAAATTAGCCCGGATATAAAAGCTTCTCTCAATCGTGTCAAGAATCACGTCCAAGAGAAGTCGTTCTCGATCGGGTCAACACAAAAAGCAAGCGGGAATATCTGCTCGTTGCCATCAATCATAGCGGGAACAAATAAGATCCCCTTATTCCTCCCCTTCAAGTGAGTTCAGTCAATGACAATCACCAAAGCGGAGGTTGTAAAGCCATGCAACTCAACATACACCAAATGCAATATATAATTAATGGAAAATAAATAATAGTACCTGGATTATTTTCTTTCTATACATGGAGATATTTCGGAAGCATATTGAACGATTCCTTATGTCTACAAAAAATCATCGATAGAACAAAATGCGATTGCGTGCTCGTAGAGCTATATTGTAGCTATCTTCGGTTCCGAACTCGCCAAGAGCTCCTCCATAATTTCAAGCAAGTTTAATTATCGATTTTCGAATGCGCATTCGTCGAGCAACGTAAGCTTCGAAGGCATTCGCATGAACCTTTCTTGGACCAAGGTGCAAGACAAATCATGCCTACGAGTGTGCTCCTTAATCAGCCTTGTGAACGATCCATATGCATTTTCTTCTCGAACGAAGCTTTGAGTGAAAAGGGACAACTTTTAATATGTCCGCAATAGTACTTTACTCGCTCGTGATCCGACCGAGTAACTTTGAAATCGACTCTATTTTCCATATGCCAAAGTGCGCACGCAAACAAATAGATCTTCTTTCTCCTAAAATGTTGACCCTTCTCGGAGAGGGTGATCCACGATATGATCTAGATTTCGAACTATGGCTGAGTCAGATGTGTCGAAAGGAATAACCGGAAGCAACCAATTACTCATTTCTTCAATGACATTGTAAATTATTTCGTTAGTTGTGGTGTCACGTTCCTCGGAACGACCATAAACATCAATTGGTTCGCTCCGCCTTCACGTCGGATCCATGCAAAGCAAAGTCGACAAATGTACATTCAACTAATACCGACGACACCTCATCTTCTTCGGATGAAGTGTCGGGATCAACTTCTTTTGAAGAGTCTGACTCGACATTGGCCGAAGCTTCATGTGTAGTTTCATCCAGATTGTTCCCAAAGTCGCGCTCTAAAATAACGAACCTTGACACAAATTGCTCAACAAGGTCGGTTGTGTTGTTTGTTCGATCAACCGTAGGGTTTCGGAATGCACAACAAATAGAGTCGGCCGTATTTTATATTACGAGACGAACAAGATCCATATCATTGGCAAGAATGGCTCTAAACGTCCGACTAGAACGTGATGACACAAACGTATAATAAATCTCATATTCAAGTGAAAGCGCAAAGGAATTGAGATTGTATTTGATAAATTGCCGTAAAATAGGGATACAAATACTATCAACCGGAATGAAGACAACTTGTTCAACACCACCTATGTATTCCTACATATTGTCGAATTGTCTCATAAATTTGATAATAATGGAGATGCTTTCCATTTTTTCTCTAATGTTTAGAATGATATTCAATGAAGATGAAGAAGAGTGATTTTGAATCACTCCTTGTGGCCCTCAACTCTAAAAAAAAAAGTTGTACACTTTTTCCAATCATTAGGCTCACACATTCTTTAAAAAAAAGTGATGATAGAATAGTAAATCAATTAGGCTGACATAATCTTTATAAGGTTTGGGTAAATTTGATTTTGGGATAGTGTAGATGGACATTTTAGAAATTCCCCTTTTAAATATGATTCAAAAATCGATAAATCTAATTCACACATTTTATATGGCATTTATACCAATTTAGAATTATGAAAATCTCCTACCACCAAATGCCACCTAAGTAATACTAATAACACGACTTACAACCAATAAGGTAGCAGCTACCTGAAATCAATTGTGTGATAGCGCAAATAAGGTTTTCAACATTCAGATTCATGGACCTTTAATATCACAATCAAGATTCACCAACATAATAAATGTACTAACAATTGTATTAATATGCCACGATGAGCTTCTTCTGGCCAGTTTCATTTTCAGAATATAAATTGATTTTAAAAAAACTATCAATTCTTGAAATTTGGGCACAATTACTTTTGTATATTAACCAATTTCAAATCAGGAATTAGAATGATCCTGGGACTTAAGTGGAATATTTCATCATTATATTTTTAAATTACTATGTTTAGAATTTGCAAAATTTTAGATGAGTGAGTATGAAATATAGTACATATCAAAAAAATTTGTATTACACTAGAAAAACGACACTAACCCTAGCTAGTCTTAATTGCACCATTCCTTCTCTAAAAGGCTTCCAAACCCACTCCTAAGGCAAACAAGTCATAATCTACACAAGTGTTGCACCCACAATCCATGCAATCACAATTATTGAACCTTGATCTTCCACTCTCCTTCACCTCTTCAACTTTCATGGCTATCTGGACAGCCGGGGGCTTGACATCATCAATATACACGTACTTGTTCTTTGGGATCATGACGATCCATTTCTCATCAACCTCCACCACGTCGCTCCACTGCATCTCAGCCCTTGCCAGCAGTTTTGAGCCACTGATTCTTGCTAGGAAAGGAGCAGAGCTTCTACACCGGAGCTCGAACACAATGGTTCCTTGCTTGAGGGATCTGATGGTTTCTTCACTGCCGAAGCATTTTAAAGAGAAGGTTTGATTCCAAGTCAAGTTGGAATCTGATGGGATTTTCTGGCTGTCTATCCTCACTCTTTTGTTGCTTTCTGTAGAGAGATAGCATCTCACAAAGACCTCTCTCGGTGTGTTCACATAAATGTTTCTAGCCCTTATCACTTTCAGCTCAAGACTGAGAGAAGAAGAGTCACTGGGAGTATCCATGGATTGTGGATAGATAGCTAGATGAGAGAGGGAGAGATGTGTGTGAGAATCTCTAATGGTGGAACACATATATATATAGTTGGGGCTATGGTTCTCCATTAAGGAGGAAGCTTCAATAGTTTATTAGCACTTTCAAGAGGAGTAGGATTGGGATTTAGCTTTATATCTATATTTGATTATACTGTAAGGTAGATAAGCTAGTCCACTTTAATTTGATATGTGGTGGACGATAACTAGAATCCTTGTTTGGTTTAATTAATAGATTTTGTTCGATTTTTTTATACTTGATGAAGCTTTTGAGATTCTTGAAAGGTTTCAAATCCTCCGAATTCGACCCTTTTTCTGAAGAGACTTAAAAGTTAAAGCACTCTTGTGAGTGGTTGCAAACATAGATTTGTGATTTTTAGTATTTTTTAGAGAATTTTTTTGTTATTTCTTTAGTTTTTCAATATTTGACTACGTATTTCCTTTTAGTATTTTATTCAGATCGGGAATCATTAGATTCTTTGGTATTTAACTTCACTATTATGGTAGATACTTATTGATTGATTAAATAAAAAAAATCGAGGATCACTTCAATTTCTATCATCAATATTTTTGTGGAAGTCAATGAGTTTTTTATTATCTCTGTTAGTTTCTTTATATATATATATATATTTTCACTAACACTGACGAGCTTTTGATTTATAATTTCATCTTTGTCCTCGTAAATAGCATCAACTTAGCTTCAAATGCAAAAACGCAACCATGCACACTCATAGCTAGCTTGGATTACTCAGTCTTCATTTCATTTCTTTGATATAAGCATGTTACAACTTTAAAGTACACAAGCGAAGAAAGAAAATATATTTCTGTATGCGTTTTAGAGAAGAGCCAATCCCTCAAGGGGGTGAAAAATATAATATGGTGTAAAATTGACCACCACTATTCACATCCAACTGGGAAGCATTATTATGAACTCCGCAAGATCCCAACATTGAGTCTCTCAGATACAAAATCTAAGACAATCTGATTGAGAGAGAGAGAGCAGCCAATGAGCCGAGCCCCCAGTGGTAATCTAGTTCATCACAAGGCATAAACAAATACAAGATAATCACCATGTGATATACATGATTAATAATTTCGCCAGTAGTAAATTTAATAATAAAGGTTCAAGCTACCTGCTATATCAACTGTTGATAGTGCAAATAAGGTTTCAACATCTGGGATCATTAATCAGTTGCACCTTTAATATATATCACGATTAATAATTCAATATGCACCCACACAATAATTGTACTGTGATTACACCACCTTTACGCTTCTTTAATTTAGTTTTAGTTTCAGAATATAAAAATAGAAATAAATAAAATACACCAATGCTTAAAATGTGGGGACAAGTTATTTACAACAAAAGATTCAAGTGGAATATTTAATCGTCATATTTTCTCTGTTAATAATACTACGTTAAAAAGAAATTGAAAATTTTGGATGGCTTAATATGAGAAACTATAAATTAAATCGTGTAGTAACTAAAAACGAAACTTATGCTAATCACAAATATTTACTGATGATATTCAATGTGATAAAAAGTTTCTACAAAATAAATGAATAATTTTTTTAAGTGAGCCCATAAAATATATATAAATATAATTATAAATAATGAATCAATTTTTTAATCGGTCCAATTCACAACTGGTTTTTGAGATATGAAAACCGTACTTGAACCGCTACCTTAGTTTTTAAAATTTTAGAGAAAAAAAAAATGAATCAATCGGTTCGATTTTTGGGCAACTCATTAGTTAGAAGGTCGGTTCGCTTTTCTAGTCTCTTTTGCTCAGCTCTAGTCCTGATAATTCTTTTATTTCTTTTTGCGATAATCACTATTATTTAATTTTTTATTTTATTTTTGTAAAAAATTATTTAAATATTTGAATTTATTTAATTTTTCCTGATATTTATAATAATGTAACATAATATTTTTCTTACTTATAATTAACATTTTTTATCATCAGATAATATTATATTTTCGAACACAATTCCAATAACTAATTTCTCAAAATAAAATAATGGACGATTATTTTTTATCTATTTTTTATATTTTCTTACTATTCATATATTATTTATTTTTATTTGATATTTTTATTTTTATTTTATAATAAGTTTAGTGTTGGTCCCGAGATAAACGTTCAGGTGTAGAGGGGGGGGGGGAGAGATGAATACACCTGAAAACTTTCTCAACTTAAAACGCGAACAGTCCTTTTCAGGAAGATGCCGTACTGAACAGGTTTAGTAGACCCGGATAAGTTGTTACGAATTGCGTGGCAGAGTGACTAGCTTCACCGAGGCTCGTTAGGTGACTTAGGTCGGAATTCAGTACCGTTCAGTAGAAGTTCAGTAGAGTGAGGAAATGTGTAGGACCAATTCAGTTGAGTTAGAAAATGTTTTAGGAAAACTGTTTCAGTATACTAGTGCAGTCTTTTAAGCTTTGCTGAAACACAGTCGAATGATTTGAAAGATAATTTCAGTATGAACAGTAATCAATGCAACAGTAAAATAACAACACACAAAACATAACGATTTTTAAAGTGGTTCGGATCCAACAATCCTACGTGCACTGACCCGAAAAGATCAGGAGGCTATTTTATTATACTGAGTTAGTCTCAATCGGTTTGTGCACTGGACAAACACTGGTCTTGAGATTTATATGCGAGCAAGTCTCAGTTTACAAGGTATCAAACTAAAGCGTTTGACAAACTCTCCAACAATGAAGGAGTTCTTTACAATAAAGAACAGTTCAAGGATGAACTCCTTCGATCTAAGCTATAGATATGGTCTGCTGAGCTTAGGTTAGAGGGAAGGGAACGAGAAAGTGGCTTCTAGAGCGACGAACGGTAAAGTATAAACTCTGGGTTCGTATTCAGTCGCTTGGATACTAGAGGCTTAGAGTCTGATTCAGCTCAGTTCCCTTTGAGCAAGTATGTCGCCTTTCGCTTGGAATAGCTCTTTGAAGATATTGCGGAAAGCTTTAAGTCAATTCTGAGTTGCTCGTAATTGCTCGTGTGTTCTTGATATGTGACGTGAGCTTCGATTTGAAATCTTCCCTCTATTTATAGATGAGAGGCATGGAAAGATCCATTGGAGACGATTATCCATGTGTCTCTCTCTTTTCGATAGCTAACGGCTCTTTCAAAGAATGGTGGCAGAGTCCTTTCCCTCCATTTCCGGAAAAGTGTTGACTTGCAACTTTAATCAGAAAGTAGACAGCTGACTGCTCGTCATTGGTCGAGGCTGAAGAAAATAGGTGAGACAAACAGACTTCAAGACAGATCTGAAGCTGACTTCTCTATACCTCGTATGCCTCTGTTGATTTGACTCATAAGATTACTGACAGTCAGGAGACTGTCTGGCCGTTGCTGATGCTGATCTATGTTCAGTAGCGTACTCTTGCTGAATCTAGCTCTACTGATGATCAACTCTGAGTTCAGTGAACTGCTCCTGCTAGTCCAGTTCCACTGACTCCTTTCGCATGTCTTGCCCGCTTCGAGTCCAACACTACTGAGTCTTCTTCTCATGGTACTGAGGCTGATAATCTACTGAAGAATCAGCAGACAGAACTGAACGCCTGAATCATGTAGGAAGGATGTCTACTGAGTCTGACTCTCAAAGACAGAGACAGAACAAATACAACTCAATGGTTCATCAATCAAAGTAGGGTTTTGGGATCATTCAAATCTATAAGCACTAAGCTACTGAATCATCTCCCAATATTAAATAATTTATTTTCCCTATTTTTCAATAATCAAATTAACATAATTCCAACAATTAATTTTCTAAAAGTAAAAGAATGAATGATTTTTTTTTAAAACACCAATAGTTTTTTTATTATTATTTTTATATAACTATTCACAATTTTTTTCTACTTTCTGTTTTTAATTTATTGTAATAAGAAAACGTAATGTTCTCTTTTTATTATTTTTTGGAATAATAAAATTAATATAATTTGAATTAATTTGGCAAAACAAAGGACTTTATGATTTGTTTATTTTTTTTCTATTCGTTAAACACTATTAATAATATTTTTTATTTTTTATTTATTACAAAGCACTATTCACAATATTTCTATTTTTATTTTCTTTTTCTATTAATATGTTAGAATATAAAGTAATCCCAACAATTAATTTTCGAACATAATTGAATTCATGATTTTTTTTTTCATTTATTATTAATTTATACTGAATTAACCTGTAGATTATTCATTTTTTTCCCCACCTATGGTTGGTTCTTTCTTTTTCTCTTTTTTTTACTAATTTATAATATACTAACATAATATTTAGTTACTATTCATATTATTTATTTTTCCATATTTTCTTACTACCATTGTTATTTCTTTTTTTTTTCTTTTTATAATAAGCTATTATGTTAGTATCATTGTCCTATTTTTTAAATTATCAATTTAATATAATCCAATAAAGTATCAACATTTATAGGTAATATAGTAACCAATAGGATAATTTTCGATATCTATATCTTATTATCGAAAAATTATATTTATGGTAAAATCTAACACTTATATTTTCGTAAATGCAAAGACTTGTGTACAGCATGTTGCACATTCAACATGATCCAATTATCTAATTTTGACCCGAATTTGACCCTCTGACGTCAGCATGACATCATTATTCATTTTTTGTTTTTTATTTTTCTTAATTTTTTTTCATTTTTTTCTCCTTTATTGTAAGTATGAGCATGTCACTCTTTGTGAATAAAAGTGTAGCATGTTTTAAACAATTTTCTTTTTATTTTTTTTTTCCAATTTTTTGATAATGGAAGACTTGTCATTTGTAATGAATAAATGTGTCATTTGTTATTTATCTCAAAGTATCAATCGTAACAAACAAAAGTGTTATTTGTATTTGAACAAAGTGTCATTTGTATCATTTATTAACTATCAGTTATTTTTGAAAAAAAATGTGATTTATTTCAAAAAAAGTGTCATTTGTTTATGAAAATTGTGTCAATTGCAACGAACAAAAGTGACATTAATCTCAAAGTGTCAATCACACTGAAGTAAAGTGTCACTCAGAATTAAGGAACGTGTCACTTTAATCTAGCTAGTAATCAATACGAAGCATAATAACCAGAAATATTACCCAAAATGTCAATCGTAATACACAAAAGTGTTAATTATCTCGAAGGAGAGTGTGACATTCTCTTAATGTGTCAATTGCAAATAACAAAAGTATAATGTATCTCAGAGTGTCAATCATAGTGAAGTAAAGTATCAATTATAATTAAGAAACGTGTCACTTTAATCCAGTAATTACATAATAAAATATGAAGCATAATAACCAAAAATGTTACTCAAAGTGTCTATCATAATAAACAAAAATGTCTATTGTCCCGAAGGAGAGTGTCACATTCTCATATTGTGTCAATTGCAACAAACAAAAGTGTCATTTATCTCAGAGTGTCAATCACGGTGAAGTAAAGTGTCAATTATAATTAAGGAACGTATCACTTTAATCTAGTAATTACACAATAAAATATGAAGCATAATAACCAGAAATGTTACCCAAAGTGTCAATTGTCTCGAAGGAGAGTGTCACATTCTTGTAATGTGTCAATTGCAAACAACAAAAGTGCCATTTATTGTTGGTCCTGAGACGTGCTTCAGGTGTGGGGGGGGGGGAGGGGTGAATACACCTGAATACAGATTCTTTCTCAAATGTGAAAGTAAGCTTTAGCTGAGTGTGCTACTGAACTGAGTCAGACAACCAGATATACTTTCAGATCGCGTGGGCAGAGATTTCTTCTACTGAGTTTAGCTCTACTGACTTATGTCAGTTGAAAAGTAGTTCATTATTAGAGTTGTGTGCGAAAGTGTAGGCCCTATGAAAATGTCTCGGTTGGAAAACCGATTTTATGCTGAGTTTATGAAATATAGTTGAATGTTGAGTGAACAGTAAGTAATGCAACAGTAAATCAACACAACAGATTTTTAAAGTAGTTCGAACACGTTGGGTCCTACGTCCACTGTTCTGACTCAAGTAGGAGAACTTGTATTATTTATACTAAGCAAGTCTCAGTGATCTGTTCATAGGACAGATACAAACTTGTTTGCGTATATTGAGCAAGTTTCAGTGATCTGTTCATAGGACAGATATCTACTTATAGTCGTAGTGACTTTACAGGGTTTTCAAACTTAAAGGTTTGAACTTCTCCAACTCGAGGAAGTTCTTACAATAAGAACATTTCACAAAATGTGAACTCCCTTGGGGTTTCTAAGCTAAGGATATTACAGTTAGGCTCGCTTAGATAAGAGAAGGGGAACAAGTATTCTTTAGAGAGAAGAACTAAAAAAGATTCTAATTCTAAGTTCAAGTTCTTCACTTGGATATGCAATGAGCTTGCTAGAGATTGTTTGTGCGTTGAAAGCTTTGGTTCCCGATATCTTTTCGCATGAAGACTCTCCTCTATTTAAAGTGTTCGATTTGTGAATAGATACGTTGGAGAGGGTCTAGCCCCGTGTCGAATACGACAAGGAAAACAACTACTTTAATTCGAACGTTGATGAGTAGGTACACTTTGTAGAGATACGCCTATTTTTCGCCTAGTAGCGGCTTACGTCGGAGCGGGTAAGGCGCCGTCGGCTCCTTATTGGTCGAGGTAGAGTGTTAGGTGAGGTTTGTAGAATCATCAAGGTTGACTCCCTCACGAATCCTCGGACCTCCAACTGCAAGTGTCTTCCTACCGATATTCTTCGAGCATTCAATACGTGTCACACAAATTCCTTTGCGGATTTAGTTGGTGGTCGGTGACCAACCGACTTCTTCGATCTCGAGTCCATCAGCTGAGTGCAAGGTCTTCTACCGAACTTCGCAGCCCTGCGAACTCTAGCCTACCGAGTTCCTAAAAAGCTGAACTCAAACTAAGCTATTACATAACCGAAGGATCATCATTCGGCTAGGGATTTTGGGATCTTCAAATCTACAAAGTATTGTTCTCTCGAATCTCATCCCAACAATTTCCCCTATTTGATGATGTCAAAACCTTTTACATCTTCTATAAAAAGAAACATGCTAAAGTTGAGAGCTACTACTACTGAGTTAAGATCTATTACAAGGTATGCTCTAGCCAACATATCAGAGCTTACAATATTATGAAAAGAAAGTATCAGAGCAATCATATTTAAGAATATATCAGAGCCTTATCAAATTAACAAAGTTATAGCCTACTAAAGGTATCAGGGCCGATATAGCTAAATTATCAGAGCTCAGAAAAGGATCACAACACTTAGTAGCTAATCATCTAATCAACAGTAATCAATAATTTCCTTCTAACAATAGCTGAAAGATAGTTCCCCCTAAGTCATAATAGAAAGCAATTTCTCCCTATATATATATATATATATATATATATATATATATATATATATATATATAAGAGCGCTTTCCCCCTTAATAATAGAAAGAAAAAAATTTCCTAAGGCAGATAAGCATATATAAATCACGGGGTCAGATAATGTGAGTGAGTGTGATCTGATCACTGGAGTGATCAGTAGTGTTGAAAGGAAAACAAAACATTCATAAAGACAATGAGTAATTGTCAAGGCTCAAAGCAATAGATGTCATATATGATGATGAGATGATTACAGTACAAGACAGTCTATCACTACTGACTAAGACTAGGAGACGGAGAGAGACAAAGTCAGCTCTGCTTCTTCTTGAATTGTTGCATGTGCGCTCTGAAGTCAACAGACTTCTTCTCCAGAAGTTCTAGGTCGTATCCTGAATACACGATTCCTCGGGGCCTTGATCTCCATCAAGTCTTCAACAACGTTCTTGTCCGGGGGCTCCGCTAACTATAACATCTTTGATTTATTCTTTAATCCCCCTTCTTGCAAATGTTGAGTGGTGAGTGAGTGGAGGAGAAAGAATTACGAAATCATGTGCCTTCAGCATCTTGCCTGATTGCTCAAGCAAAGTCTGGATCTCAGCAAGGAGAGGAGGGTTAGCAGTAGTTAGGAAATCTTTGAAATAAGAATTAGGATCGACTCCTTCATCAGTCAGATTCCAGATGTAAAATCTCTTGATGAAGTCGATCTTCAGTTGTTCTCATTTCCGATTCAGCTTAAGGGGCACCCATTCGTCAGTTCTTTTGTAAATAATTCTCTTCACTTCACCGTGGCTCCCTTCTCCCGAAGTACTTAGAAGTAGTTGGAATACTTCTATCCTTCACAGAGGACCCTCTCCCTAGCTTTTTTTCTCTGTCTACGGCTCGAGGGCCTCCGGGTCGGCTAGGCGTATTCGCTCCTTATCTTCTCTGATCTGTCTGGCCTCAGTTGTTATGTCCAACGCTCTCTCAACTGTGTCCATATCTCCTTCATCTCTTGCTCTTGTTCTTTGGAAGGCACAGGAGAGGGGACATGCTGATCTTCTGAGTCGCTCGGCGATAATGATTTCGACTCAGATGCGTTGGGCTTCTCAGTTTTGGACTGCCTGGGAAGAGCAGATGAAGATCTCGTCTGCCTGGAAATTACATAACTAGAGCGAGTAGGCGCTAGAGATTTGATCTGTACACCCTTCTTGGCATTAATCTTCTTCTTCGCATACTCCTCTTCAAGTTCCTTAGCCAATTTGGCATCAAAGGCGATCTATTCTTCTTTAGATCGAAACTTGAGCTTCTTCTGCTTCGGTGGACTGGGGTCAGTTGGGGCCTTTCCCTTATCAGATGTCCTGGCTGGAGGTGGTGACTCTTCAGTCTGTAGCGCTTCAATAAATTTGGCCACCTCAATCACATCTACATCTTTTGGCTCTTCAGTAGGGCCTTCCCCCTTGCTTGCTTCTTCCCCTTTATCAGCTCCTTCTGAGTTGGGTCTAGCGGGAATTACTGCTAAACTTGGTCCTGCTGCCTGTTCTTCTTTTGCCTTGAGGAGGGCTCTCAGCTAAGCTGATCTACTCTTTTCCCCCTTTTTGGCATCATCAATTAGTGTTGCCAGGGCAGTGACCTTGTTTCTCAAATCATCTACTGAGGTCTTGACTTTCTCAAGACCTGAGGTTATGTTAGTGGCTACATCAGTGTAGGACTCCCACCGCTTGTTATCCTCTTGATCTATAGCGTTCAATAGAGCAGATCTGGATTCTTCAAAGTGTCGAAGGTAGTCTTCCACTACATGAGAAGCAGCCTTTTCGATTTCTTGGCAGGAGGTGTCTTGATTAGTTAGTGCTTTGGATACACTTTCAGCCGTGAACTTATTGTGCTCCTCGACTGCCTTCTGGACTCGACCTGTTGTAGCAGTCATTTCTTTAGTGAACTGTTTGGCTTACGACTGCAGTATAGCTTGGAATCGGGCACTCAGGTCGGTCTTTTGTGCTGCATGTGCTTGACTGGGGATCTCTTCAGCGTTGATTGTCGTTGGCGTGCTGATCCTCTGCACTTCAGTAGAAAGGTCTGTCAGCGTCTTTGTTTGAGCCTCAGTGAACTTGCTCCACTTAGTGTTCACATCGTCGACAAGAGTTATGTTCTTGTGTGCCTAACGCTTAATAACCTTATTAATGGATTATGTGTTGATGTCCTTGAGCTCAGCAGCCTAATATCTGCTTTATTTCTTAGGCTGAGTCTTGGAGGGAGTCGGGATGATCGTGCCTGAATGATCGTGCCTGAACTTGCTCCACTTAGTCGGGATGATCGGGTGGGGATCCTGAATGATCTCTAGAGGATGTTTAAACGCTTGTCCTCACCCTATCGATTTCTCAGCGGCTGCTGCATTAAAATACTTGATCTGCTTCTGATCAAAATAGTACGCGTCAACAAAGGATACTCTCTCTGGGCAATGATCCTCGATCATAATGCTGACTTTGTTACCATATATGAGTTTTCCCTTGGGAATCAAGCGCATGCCATCTGCAGAGTTGATGAATTTCGAGGACCGAGATTTAAACTCTGCTCTGAAGAAGGCGTTCCAGTTCACTGGGGCTCCGTCCATGATTGCCATTGATGAGCAGTTTTTATACCATCTCATCGTGTTCTTTTGAAACTTATTTACATCGTTTTCTATTCATTTCTAGCTTTTTGTTTCGCCTGTAATCGTATACTTTCGATGGTTTTTGGTTTTGTAGGTTTCTCGCGCGTTTTGAGAATATTTGGTGGTATTTGGCACCAAAATGAAAGAAATCATGACCATTGATGCATTGTTGGCAAAGATGGAGTTGTTTGGATGAAGAATGAAGAGAATTTGAAGTCGGATGTTGAAGAAACCGTGTTTCGGAGCTCGTGTAATAAGGCAGTTGGAAAATCAAGTGGCAGATGAATCTAACGATCTTAGAATCCAACCTCCACCGTCCACATCTTAGTTCTATGTGTTAGGAACATTGTGGCAAAGTTTCGTGGCGATCCAACGGTTATCGAAGGAGATATCGTGTTTTTCCCAAAACTGGTCAGTGCAGGAAATCGCAAACGAAGTGTTTCGGACAGAACAGGTTGGACCGCGGTCCGCCTTTTGTGCTGGACCGCGGTCCGCGTCGTCTACAGATCCAAAAACCTTTTTTTCGGCCCGAAACCTATATAAACCCTTCCGGACTTCTTTCCTTCGGACCACACACCATAATTTCGACTTTTTCCAGCCCCCAAAGCAAAGAAACACCCAAGGCATCCCTCCGTTGAAGATTCAAGGCGAAGAACGAAGACTACAACTGAAGAACCAAGTGCGAGGATCAATCTACGAGGTTCTGGGTTGTATAATTTTATCTTAGTTTTGTTTAGGGTTTTTGATACTTATTTTCCATGGATACTTTTTCCATATCTTGTGATTGTTTTCCTACGAATATGAGTGGCTAAATCCCCCTTGTGTGGGGTTTAGCGGGACCTATGTTTTTTATGAATTGATTTAAACCCCAAGTTTTCCAATGAATGAATTATTTTGTTTCTTAATTGTTGAGCACGCTTTTGATTTCTCTATGATTCTTTAATGTGATTGGCCATCATCTTAGATAATTGTAGAGAATATAGGTAATAGATAATACGGCGCATCATACCCGATTATTTATTTAGACTCGCAATTAAGTGTCTAGATTGTCACCATTAGTTTGGGATAGTTTAGATGGTTCCTTAAATCCTTGAGCATGATACGATCCTTAGGTTCATGATATGATCACTTGATTGACCCTTAGGATTATAAATTAGAGATCTCCCGCCATCATACGGAATCCCTAGAGCCTTAGTGAATGAACCAACAAAACAAATTCATAAATGCTAGCTAGAGAATGGGAACGAATCGATCATCTTAGACATAGTAATTGTTAAACCTCTCGCACTCTTCATCAATCTAGAAACCACACCCATTAACCCACTTCACTTTGCTCTTACTTGTGTTTCTACTTTCTTGCTATTTTAATTTTGTAGTTTAGAATAAATCAAACCCAGTTTAGGACCAAGTAGATAGTGAAATAATTAGGATAATTAGAACCCAACTAAGTCCTTGTGAGATCGACCTCGGGAGTTGCTAGATTAGGTACTATACCGATTTGTGCACTTGCGAGAATTTTAATTTGTTCATCAAGTTTTTGGCGCCGTTGTCGGGGACTCAGTCGTTTTGATTATTCTTTTTACTAGCTGTTTTTTGTTTAGATTTTATTTTTACTTTGGTTACTATTTCTTCTTTTCTTTCTTTGTGTCGAGTCTTACTCTTTGAGTTTTACGTAGGTTTATGCACGGTAGAAGGTCGCAAAATCCGAGAACTTGTGCCTTTTATCGATAACATACACGAGTGGGGACTCGAGTTACGAGGAAAGAACCGGAAGACAAAATTGTAATGGAGCAAATTGGGAACAATCCCGAACCAAAGAGGTTGCGGGGAGACTACACAAGGCCGATACTTGGAGCCAATAGCACCCGCATCATCCTAGAAGAGACCGCATAGAATTATGATATGAAGCCTATCTACTATCATATGCTACCATCTTTCTACGGGCTAGCAATTGAAGATCATCTTGCTCATATGAGAGAGTTCTATGCTACATTGGGGACTCTTCCTCTTATCGGGCTCACTCTCGATCAATTGGGAAGACGATTGTTTCCCGACACTACGAAGGATAAGGCCAAGAATTGGCTGAATACACCGCCTCGCCATTCTTTGCGGATAATGGAGGATGTGTTCAAAGCATTCACTAAGCGATACTACTCCCGAAGCAAGAGCCACGAGTTGAGGAAGCACATTGCTACTTTCTCCCAGTTTGACAATGAAACATACCATGAAGCTTGGGATAGATTCAAGGGACTCCTCATCCAATGCCCACATCATAATTACCAGGTCGCGATGCTGAATGAGTTCTTCTACAATGGATTGCTCTTGCCGTGTCAGATTATGGTTGACAACATGGCTCCCGGAGGCATTCTTGCACTGACCCCAAGTGCATTGCATGAGCTTTTTGAGACGTTGAAGGCTCGTTCCGTACAAAGAAGTCAGAGTGTGAGACAACGTGGATTGCAGGATGTGCGGGATGCTCACACGGATGACACTATTAAGGAGCTTCAACTGCTTAGACAAGAAATCAAGGAGCTCAAGCGGACACAAGTACAAGCCCTAAACATTGGCGAGGTCTGTACCATTTGTGATGATCCACAACACTCAACTGCCCAATGCCAGTTTAATATCATCCATAGCCAATTTCAAGAAGAAGAATCTAACTGGGGACAAGGCATAGGACATCAGGAATGGGAGGAGAGAAAGCAATATCACAGGCCGCACCAAAATTTTGTCCATAAGCAGCAAGGGTACAATCCCAACTACAAAAGTTACCAGAATTATGGAGGAAGGAATGTCAATCAGCAGCAAAACTTTGGAGGCACATCATCTTCTCGCCCTCAGCCAAAGATTGAGGAAGCTGAACAGAATTCAATTGCCATCTTGCAAGACACCTTAAACTCCTTTATGAAGAGTTCTAGGGATCAAATGGAGACACTCAGCACTTCTGTCAAGAACGTGGAAGCAACTTCCAAAAATTTGGGGACTCAACTTGGCCAGCTAGCACGGGAAGTCGCTTTGCTTAAAATGCAACAAGGGGAATTACCTGGACAAACACAGCAAGCAAAGGCTATCAACGTATTGAGGAATGGCAAGGAGATTGAAAAGCCAGATTACATTCCTGAAGACTCACCCCTTGAGGAAAACATCAAGCAGGATGGCGTAGTCGAAGAGGATGAGGAAGCCTTGACTGAACAAGATAAAGGGAAAGAGAAGGATCTTGTAGAAAAACCCGCTTTACACAAGGCGAGTAACCCATACAAGCCTCCCCCACCATTTCCCGGGCGTCTGAAAGGAAACAAGCAAGATAAGCAATTTTCTACCCTTTTCAATATGCTTTCTAAGGTTAACATCAATCTTCCCCTTATAGACCTTATCAAGAGTATTCCAAGGCAATCCAAGTTCTTCAAGGAGCTCATCACCAACAAAAAGGATTATGAACTGAGTACAAATCTTCCTACACTTGAATCAGGGGGTATTGTATTTAATATATCGACTCTACCGCCAAAGTTAACAGATCCTGGAAGATTCGACATTACTATCTCTATGGGCAAGGATAGAGTTACACGAGCAATGCTAGATCTTGGAGCTGGTATCAACCTCATGCCCTACTCTGTCTACAAAACGTTGGGAGTTAACAATTTGAAGCCTACACCTATGAGGCCTTTTTTGCTGATAACTCGGTGAAGACCCCAATGGGGATTGTTGAAGATTTGTTGGTAAAGGTAGATAGGTTTATTATTCCAATTGAGTTTATTGTTCTTGATGCAGATGATACTTCTCGAGGGCTAAGTGACCAGCTTATCCTCCTAGGGAGGCCATTCATGGCAACCACTAGGACTTGTATTGATGTACCATCACGAACTGTGAGGATGGAAGTCTTGGGGGAGATTACAGAATTCAAAGCACTAGCTCCAATCACATTGGGAACTAAAGCCTCGATCGTTGAAGTTAACTTTGTGCGGCTTGCATATGATGTAGTGAAGGATTCGATGGTACGAGAGGGATTAGGAATAGACACATTATTCGATGAGGAGTCAACTGATGTTGGTGTTTCGAAATTGGATGAATGTGTTGAAGATCAAAAAGACATGTTCCCGAAGAAAACCATCTATGTCAGACGCACTAAAGCTGCTTGTGGGAAGAGGACGCTAGGTAAAACACTCTATCCTGGTCTTAAAGTTCTTTTATATGACGATGGTTCTAGAGTTTTTCCAAGATACCCAAGTTCTACATTCTCCGGACCATTTCACGTGGTGGACGTTTTGTCGCATGGTGTGGTGAAGTTGATGAATCCACAAACCAAAAAACATTTCAAGGTGAAGGATGTCTGTGGAGCATCATCGAAGGAGGCGTTCAACAAGGCTATAGTCGGGCGTCCAAAGTCACCAAGTTTCTAATCTTATTCAACAAAGTCGAGCCAACGACTCTAACCAATAGCGCTTCGTGGGAGGCAATCCACGTTTGTGAGTTTTTCTAGTTTTCTTAGTTAGATTTATTGCTTTCCATAAACTTGAAAAAAAAATCCGAGGAGGAAAAGTGACATATATCTTCACCTATTGATTTTTAATGCACAATAAGCTATATCAGAGCGGTCGTGGAGTTGATACGGTGGGGAT
The DNA here is from genome assembly GCA_028984105.1 of Lavandula angustifolia. Lineage (NCBI taxonomy): Eukaryota > Viridiplantae > Streptophyta > Magnoliopsida > Lamiales > Lamiaceae > Lavandula > Lavandula angustifolia. The sequence continues at coordinate 2,895,621 of CM054825.1, read as the reverse complement.
TAACTTAGGGTTTGAGTCTGCTTGATCAAGCTTCGCATATGTAGATGGACTGGACATCACCTAGACATCAGGGAAGATTCGTTTACCCAATTTTCTTTGTTTCATTCTATTTTCATGCTAGGAACTAGCTCGTAGATAGGTTTGGGGGGGGGGTATGTAGAATCTTGAACCCTATTTATTTGGTCTGTATTGTTATGATTTTGATGATTCTCCATGAACTAGATATTTGAACTACTATGACTTATGCTATTTGATGATTATGCATTTCTTGCTTAAAAATTTTTCTTTCTTTGAAGCATTGTTGAATTAAATTTGAGAATGATAAAATTTTCGAACATGTAGGATGTAAAAGTATGGTAGTCCAAAAGCCTTTGTGAGAATTTGAGCACTTTGTGAAGCGACGAAATCCTATGTCGGTCTCAATTTCTTTCATGTGTGATACTCGCTTTAGGGAGAACATTTAGAACTTGCTTTGAGTCCGTTTGAAGTTTATTGAACACTTTTCGTATATGGCATTGATATGATCTTAGGCACTATCTCGTTCTTTAGCCGAGCCAAATATGATTCCTACCTTGAACATCAACCTAGTAAGCCCCTTTGAGCTTAATGTATCCTTTTTATTCATGTACCTCCACTTAAATTGCCTAACCTATCTAGCCTTAACCGAGGATCATGTAGAGTCATTAGTGTTGTGGGGGAGAAAATGGAGGCTTGTGAAGGTTTGGTGATCAAGGGACAAATATTTCTTTGAAAAGTGAGATTGGTGTGAATTGATTTTAATTATATCCGACTGGTACCGAACTTGATGACACCGTGTTATTTTGAAATCTTTATCTAATTATTGGTAGAGAGTTGGAAGGTAAACAATTGGATAGAATAAGAGAACTTGGGCATGTACTCCTAACTTTGATTGAAAGAGGTTTATTGATGACATACGTTAGAGTTGGGAGATGAAAAAAGGGAGAGAAAAAAAACATTTGAAAAAAAAGAGGAAGTTGAAAAGGGGGTATATTTTGAAAAAAAGTGAGAACTTGGGGTGACTTGATTTGTTTGATTATGGGTGATTCAAAGGTGGATGGTTTTAGATGTTTATTTTGATAAATCATCATTTCGATGCTCTACTAGATCCCTTGATTGTTTGTACATTATGAGTCACTTTTCCTATATATTCCCTACCTTTTTATTACATGCCTTAGCCCCATTACAACCAAAGTAAGACCTTCGAGATCTTTGCCATGAATTGTGTTCATTATGAGTAGAATTAGACAATCTGCAAGCTTATGAAGAAGCTCTCCTAGGGTTGAGTTTGAGTGATAATTTTACCCTTATACACTTGAGTGTTTGAGTGATACAGATTTCTGGAGATGGACTACTCTACTTCTATGTTCTATTTTGTTTTGAAGGTGGCATCAAGCTTGAATGATTTTCACATGCTAGTGATGTGTTCTTTTAAAAACAAAATAAGGCTCGAATTGCTATGCTCATCTTTCGGATATTTGGTCATAGTCGATTCTTTTATCTTGTTTCTTTGCTTGAAGACAAGCAAAAGCTTAGGTTTGGGGGGATTTGATGAGTGGTTTTTATACCATCTCATCGTGTTCTTTTTAAGCTTATTTACATCATTTTCTAATCATTTTTAGCTTTTGTTATGCTTGTAATCGTATACTTTCGATGGTTTTTGGTTTTGTAGGTTTCTCGCGCGTTTTGAGCATATTTGGTGGTATTTGGCACCAAAATGAAAGAAATCATGACCATTGATGCATTGTTGGCAAATATAGAGTTGTTTGGATGAAGAATGAAGAGGATTTGAAGTCGGATGTTGAAGAAACCGTGTTTCGGAGCTCGTGTAATAAGGCAGTTGGAAAATCAAGTGGCAGATGAATCTAATGATCTTATAATCCGATCTCCACCGTCCACATCGTAGTTCTATGTTTTAGGAACATTGTGGCAATGTTTCGTGGCGATCCAACGGTTATCGAAGGAGATATCGTGTTTTTTCCAAAACTGGTCAGTGCAGGAAATTGCAAACGAAGCGTTTCGGACAGAACAGGTCGGACCGCGGTCCGCCTTTTGTGCTGGACCGCGGTCCGCGTCGTCTACAGCCCAAAAACGTTTTTTTTTCGGCCCGAAACCTATATAAACCCTTCCGGACTTCTTTCCTTCGGACCACACACCATAATTTCGACTTTTTCCAGCCCCCAAAGCAGAGAAACACCTAAGGCATACCTCCGTTGAAGATTCAAGGCGAAGAACGAAGACTACAACCGAAGAACCAAGTGCGATGATCAATCTACGAGGTTCTAGGTTGTATAATTCTATCTTAGTTTTGTTTAGGATTTTTGATACTTATTTACCATGGATACTTTTTCCATATCTTGTGATTGTTTTCTTACGAATATGAGTGGTTAAATCCCCTTGTGTGGGGGTTTAACAAGACCTATGTTTTTTATGAATTGATTCAAACCCAAGTTTTCCAATGAATGAATTGTTTTGTTTCTTAATTGTTGAGCCTGCTTTTGATTTCTCTATGATTCTTTAATGTGACTGGCCATCATCTTAGATAATTTTAGAGAATATAGGTAATAGATAATACGGCGCATCATACCCGGTTATTTATTTAGACCTGCAATTAAGTGTTTAGATTGTCACCATTAGTTTGGGATAGTTTAGATGGTTCCTTAAATCCTTGAGCATGATAAGATTCTTAGGTTCATGATATGATCACTTGATTGACCCTTAGGATTATAAATTAGAGATCTCCCGCATTCTTACAGAATCCCTAGAGCCTTAGTGGATGAACCAACAAAATAAATTCATAAATGCTAGCTAGAGAATGGGAACGAATCGATCATCTTAGACATAGTGATTGTTAAACCTCTGCACTCTTCATCAATCTAGAAACCACACCCGTTAACCCGCTTCGCTTTGCTCTTACTTGTTTTTCTACTTTCTTGCTATTTTAATTACGTAGTTTAGAATAAATCAAACCTAGTTTAGGACCAAGTAGATAGTGAAATAATTAGGATAATTAGAACCCGGTGAGTCCTTGTGAGATCGACCTCGGGAGTTGCTAGATTAGGTACTATACCGATTCGTGCACTTGCGAGAATTTTAATTTGTTCATAACCCGGACTCGGATGCGAGAAAGCTGATCGTACGAACCCGCTGAACTAGTCAAAATGTGGTTGACTATATAAGCCAAGCCATGGTACAATGGAAGCGGTGACTTTTCGGAAATGCGGCTTAGAAGATGACATTCGTCGACCGCTGAATCGGCGAGAGATATTCATCAACAAAGGATTCCTTGTAGCCGGCAAGGGAGATCCCTTCGTCTTCACGTTCGAAGGCTGCGACGAAGACATGTCACCACGTCCATCCGAGTGGCTTTATCCTCCCAGCGATTAGGTTGGACTTCATGCCTAGAGAGGATGGATGAGATGTCGTTGCGATCATCATCCTCTCTATAGTTCAAGAAGAACTCGGCTACTTGGCATGGCGAGGCTTTGATGCGGAACCCTAGAGAGAATCGGCGGGAGACCCGATCTCTCAAGTGCGTCAAAAATAGGAGCCATGCACTCCCACGCCGAACGTCCCGACAGACGGGGACGGGTTCAAAGAGAACCCTCTTCCCGGGATATGATCTCCTAAATATCCTCGGGGGATCAATACATCACTGGTGGGAACGATCGTCGTTTTATGAAGCTGAAATCTATCGGTGAACATCGTAGTCACCGATACCACGTTAACGATGCGAGTATTTCAACGATGCGAGAGTAAGTTTCCCCCTTACTCAGTACTTCTTGGATCGTTTACTGAATCGTGTCAGTAGGATCCAATAGACCTATTTCTATTGAGAGTTCGTTGAATCTGGTCTCAGCTAGAGGTTTGGTCAGGATATCAGCTCTTTGCTTGTCAGTGTGGATCTTCTCCATTCTGATATCCTTTTTTCCACATGGTTTCGGATGAAGTGATGGTGAATGTTCACGTGCTTGCACCTTGTATGTAGAATAGGGTTCTGAGTGATTGCAATGGCACTGGTACTGTCGCTGTAGATCGGCACTTCATCTTGATGAATGTCATAGTCTCTCAGCTATTGTCGAAGCCACAGTATCTGTGCGCAACAGCTTCCGGCAGCCATATATTTAGCTTCAGTAGTGGACGTAGCTACTAAATGTTGTTTCTTAGAAAACCACGAAATGAGCTTGTTGCCGGGAACCGGCAAGTTCACGAGGTAGACTTTACGTCGATTCGGCAACTCTGTTTAATCAACATCGAGAATAACCAGTTAGTTCTAGGTTATTATCGGCGAGGATACCATAACCCAACATCAGGTGTTCCATTCAGGTAATGGAGAATTTTCTTCGCTGAATCTACATGGCTCTTCTTGGGGTTCACCTGAAATCTTGCGCATACACCTACAACATAAGTTATGTCAGGTCTGATGGCTATAAGATATAGTAAAGAACCGATAATAGCGCAATAGTCAGTTGAGTTAACATATACTCCCTCTTTATCAAGATCAATCTTAAGATTGGTGTTCATAGGTATCTTTACTGACTTGCTGGATTCGCAGTCGAATTTCTTGATGAGATCTTTTGTATATTTAGCTTGATTAATGAATATTCCCTTCTTGGATTGTTTGACTTGAAGTCCAAGAAAATAGTTCATCTCTCCCATCATCGACATTTCCAACTTCTCTTTCATCATCTGCTCGAATTTCTGACACATAGTCAAATTCCTTGATCCGAAGATGATGTCGTCCACGTAGATCTGCACCAGTAGGATGTCTTCTTCTAACTTGATATTGAATAGGGTATCATACCAAGCCCTGGGTGCTTGTTTTAACCAATACAAAGCTTTCTTAAGTACGCAAACCGATGTCCCCGCTGAAAGCCGGGCGGTTGTTCAACATAGACTTCTTCCTTCAGGCACGCCGTTCGGGAAAGATGACTTTACATCCATCGATAGGCGTGAACTGGCGATGTGTTGCATAGGCTAGGAATAGGCGAATGGCTTCCAATCTTACGGACCGGGGCAAATGTTTCGTCGAAGTCTATTCCTTCGGTTTGACAATATCCTTTGGTAACAAGTCGAGCTTTATTCCACGATAATGACGTTGTTCTCATCACGCTTGTTTTTGAAGACCCACTTCATTCCTATCACGTGTTGATGTCTAGGTCCGTCAACATGCTCCCATACATCGCTTCGAGTGAACCGATTCAGCTCCTCTTGCATGACGGTGATCCGGATCAACGTCATTCGGCGCGTCCTCAATTATACGAGGTTCTTCGGTCGACAAGAAACAAGAGTATAAAGCGCTCTCTACTCGGACGAATCCGGATCTTGTCTTGGCGTTAGGCTGATAGATCTCCAATTATGAGATCGGAAGAATGAGCATCTAGCCACGAACGACGACGTATTGTTACTTCGTCTGGAATTGATTCTACAGAGATAGTAGGAGTGTTAGGAATTTCAGTTGTACTATTATGAGATTGAAGCAATTCAATAACAATGGTTTGGTCTATTGAGTCACCAGGTTTAGGGGCATTTAGCTCAGGAACATCAATAGTTCCCCCTGAGTTGTTATTCTCAGTAGAGGTCTCAGTTACCACATGGGTTTCCTCTTCGACCTGAGTTACCGCGGATTGATTCTGTTCAGTAGAATCAATCTATTCAGCTATATTGTCTGTTGGTTGATTCTGAATTTCATCGTCTAAATCATCATCCCAACAATGCTGGATCTTTTCGATGTTATCTTTTAAGCGTAGATCATGTAGCTTTCTCCTGACCTCTTCAGCTTCTGGCTGAGAATTTGACTTCCTGCTCTCAGAAGTAAATTCATCAAATACAACATGAGGGCTTTCCTCCACGAAAAGGGTCCGGTAATTAAAGATCCTGAAAGCTTTGCTGACCCTGGAGTATCCTAAGAAAACTCCTTGGTCTGACTTTCTATCAAAGACCTTTAACTGCTCCTTTCCATTATTGTGGATAAAGCACGAACACCCAAAAAATATGAAAGTGCAAAATAGAAGGTGTTCTCCCTTTCCACAATTCATATCGCGTCTTCATGAGCATCAGTGTCAGTAGAGATCGATTCTGAGTATAGCAGGCAGTATCAGTAGCTTCTGCCCCGAACTTCAATGGTAGACCTGAGTCTGCGACTAACGTCCTTGTTGCTGCTTTAAGTGTTCTGTTCTTCCTTTCGTAAGTCCGTTCTCGCGAGGCGTACGTGCCGCCGAGGTCTCGTGTTCAATGCCTTCGGCTTCGCAGGTAGCCTTTCACCATCGAGTTCATAAACTCAGTTCCACGATCTGAGCATATCCTTTTGATCTTGATATTTTTCTCAACACTCAACCACTTCAGTAGTTTCGGCAACTCAGATTTCACGTCAGATTTGTTGGCGATGAATATCACCCAACTATATCTTGAATAGTCATCAACGACTACAAGAGCATATTTCTTTCCTCTGATCATCACTGGATTGAATGACCCAAATAAGTCCATGTGCAGCAGCTGAAGGACTCCATCAGTAGACGGTGACGGAATAGGCGGATTGCTTGACTTTGTTTGCTTCCCCTCCAGACATGCCTCACAGTTCTTATATCTTTTGAATACTTCGTTGGGCAGTCCTCTTACTTTAGCAACCCGTGCTAGCTTGTTCATTGTCTTGAAGTTCAAATGGCTCAGTCGTCTGTGCCACAACCATGTTGTTTTGTCATCTGACCTCGTATGTGCTAGCAGGCAGGCTTCAGGTTCGGCGGTATTCCATTCAGCATAGTATATGTTCCTTCGCCGCGATCCTGATAACACAGTTTTTCCTAGATTTATCAAGAAAATCACAAAAACATGTGTCAAAAGTCACTTTAATGGAGTTATCACAGAAATGACTGACAGAAAGGAGATTATGTTGAAGTCCTTCAACATAAGATACTCCTAGGAACTGTGGCAGTCCCTATTTTCAATGTGTCGTATCCCCTTGTGTATCCTTTGAAATTGTCACCAAACTCAATTTTGGCTCCATCTTGCTGAACGTAGTAGGTCAGTAGGCTCTTTTGATGTGTCATATGTCTTGAGCATCCACTGTCAACAATCCAAGGGTCCTTTAGCACCTGCAAAACAAACACAGATTCAGGTATCCTTTTGGTTCAGCTTGGGTCCTTAGTTGTTAGATTTAAGGATCCAAACTTGTCTGACAGCCCTAATGGCTTAAGACTTCTTCTTGCTCTTGTTGTCAGTAACCTTCTCCACTGAGCTTGGAGAAGTTGACTTCTTAGTCTCTTCTTAGTCTTTTTGGGGGTTCAGCTTTCTTCTTTTTCGAACCTTAGGGCTTATGACTCTTGGCTCATAGTAGTACGAACCATACTGAGCTTGGTGGATCAGTTGTTGATGGCCATACTGCTCGGCCCACCTGACCTTCTTAGTTCCCCTTGAATTGGATCTGGGTGTCTTGGGGCTTGAACCATGGGTCATCTTCTTGTTGCTCGGCTGAGGTGCTAGAATTTTCTACTTGTTCTTTGCCTGAGGGAGTGTATAGTCTGCATGCTGAGTCACCCCTTGGACAAACCTATCAGCTAGCTTGGTGGAGCTCTTACGTCTCCGAAGTGGAGGCTTCAAAAGTGTAACCAAGTCCTTCCTTAGTGGAGCCTGGTTTCTGAGATCTTAGCAGCTTCTCCAACTTCTCCTTGGCTCCAATGTATTGTTATGTCATTAAGGTTCTCCACACTTCATCGCTCTTCCTCGGAGATTCATATTCTGCTCTGGACTGTATGAGTTTCTCCTTGAGATTAGCGATTTCAGTCTCTTTCTCAGAAACATCTTTGGTCAATACTGAAATATGTACTTCTTTGTCTTGAGACTTAGTCATTAGAGAGTTAATCTCTTCCTTCAGTCTCAGAACAAGTCCTTTAGACTCAGTGGAGTCCTGACTTCTCTTTGAAAGTCTCTGATTTTCTGCTTTCAGGATTTCCATCTCCTGAATCGTCTTGCTGAACTGCTCTCTCATCTGGATTTGCTCTTCAAGCAAATCCTCATATGCAAGAACCATATCCAACGGTTCTCCTGCAGCAGAGCTTACGTCGTGTGTGCAAGATGAAGAGGGGTATATAATGGGTTCAGAATTTACCTCAGCCTCTTCTCCGTTCATGAGACACGGTTCAACATCTTTTGTCTCAATTGCCATGAATGCGGCATCGTCATCAGACGATTCCATAAACAGTTCCTCATCACTTGAGCAATCGGACAACTCCCCAGATATGTAGGCTTGCCTCTTCCTGAAGAACTTGCGCATCGGGCTTACCTTTCAGCTCTTTCAGCTGCTGAGAGTTCAGGACATTCGTACTGGAAGTGTCTTGGCATTTTGCAGTTGTAACATACTGAGCTTCTGCCATCCATTATAGGTGTGTCTTTTTGTTATGAAGCTCAGTACGCCTCTTTTTCATTCTAGAAGCAGCTTTTGTCAGAGCAGGTAAAGCGATGTCGGCTCCTTATTGGTAGAGGTAGAGTGTGAGGTGAGGTTTGTTGAATCATCAAGGTTGACTCCCTCTGAATCCTCGGACCTTCAACTGAAGTGTCTTCCCACTGACATATTACGAGCATTCGATGCGTGTGGCACGAATTCCTTTCCGATTCGGTTGGTGGTCGGCGACCAACCGACTTCTTCGATCTGCGAGTCCAGTGAGTGTAAGGTCTTCTCTTGAACTCCGCGGCCTGCGAACTCCTAGCCTACTAAGTTCCTAACAAGCTGAACTCAAACTAAGCTATTACGTAATCGAAGGTTCAACATTCAGCTAGGGGTTTTGGGATCTTCAAATGTACAAAATTTTGTTCTACAGAATCTCATCCCAACATTTATCTCAGAGTGTCAATCACAGTGATGTAAAGTGTCAAATGTAATTAAGGAACGTGTCACTTTAATCCAGTAATTACACAATAAAATATGAAGCATAATAACTATAAATTTTTACCTAAAGTGTCAATCTTAATAAAATAAAAGTGTCAATTATCTCGTAGGAGAGTGTCATTCTTATAATTTGTCAATTGCAACGAACAAAAGTATCATTTATCTCAGAGTATCAATCACAATGAAGCAAAGTGTCAATTACAATTAAGAAACATGTCACTTTAATCCAGTAATCATACAAAGTAATAATTATTCACGAAAAAGTGTCAATTGCTTTGAATAAAAGTGTCATTTTTTAAAACATGAGTTGTTTTAAACAAATGACACAATCGTTCACAACAAATGACACTTTATGTTACAAGAAATGACATTCAATAAATTAGCTAACCAATAAGCCCATTACAAACGCAAAGATCGAATACTCCAAACAAAATCAAATTAAACTTCAACAGAAATCAAAACGACTTAGAACATCTACTTACAACAACAGAAAAATTAAATTTTCGTACATCTGAAAAGAGACTACTCACATTTACGATTTCCTTTCTCAAAATACTCGATGAAATCAAAGAAGAGAAACAAATAAGAACCACACCAATCAAGAAAATACCCAATGAACAAAAACGGGAAAATTTATCCAAATCCTTCAAATATTACTAGTTTCCATGATACACCAGCTCCCAAAAATATTGATTCCATAACATTGAACTCTAAGATGGTTAAATAGTCTCAAAATGTCAAGAAACAAAAACATGATTCACTACAATTTTTACAATTATAAGAGTTCATGTTTATTTGGAAACATTATTGTTAGACTATAAATCTCTAATTGTATGAGTGACTAACATGAAGCAAAATATTTAATCATTCCAATGAAGCAACAAAAGTTCGAAACTGCGACAATAATGTAATAAGTTAGTCAAACAAAAATTTTACTTTTTTAGGAAAAAAATAATATTCGATTTTGCCCTTAAGCAATTCAATATTAAACAAAAATGTTCAAATCGGAATTTACACCCCTCCAGGCTACGCCACCGGCGATGAGAGACTTGCGAGATGCTAACATGTTGATGTTTGGAAGGCACGATTTCCTCCTTGGCAAGCTTCGCCTCCTGCGCCAAATTCACGATCTTCGACACCGCCCAATCGCTCGTCTTCACATCTTCGGATGCCATTCCGAGAAATAAATCGATCGATTAAATTAACAAGATAGTAGATTAGATCGAGGCCAGCAATCTACTCGCAACCGTCACCAATCCTCGCTATGGGCGGCAATGGTATCGGGGAGAGAGAGGAGAGAGAGCGCACCGGAATTTCGAGGGTCGCATGGAGGTGGATCCGGCCACCGGAGTGACGGAGGCAGAGGCGTGAGGAGTGACGGTGTCGGAGGCGGTGACGGAGAGGAACGAAGACGAGCAGAGACGGAGGCGGTGACATAGAGGACAGTGGGAGAGAGAGATGGGGGAGGAGAGAGGGATGAGTAGGAGGGGAGCGTGAGAGCGGATGATTTTTTTTTTTTTTTTTTTAATACTGAATCGGGACAAACTTAGGTCAAACCAGATCAAAATTAGTAAATTGATCTTAACTACCGCAAATATATATAATATGTCCATTATCCTCTCCCACATTTTCACATCTTCAACCACGATTATATGCTCATATTCTCACTTTTTTTCCTTTTCTTCTCCTATTCTCCACCGTTCTAATTTTCTCAAGTTCTCATCATTTTGATCTTAATAAGAACAAGGTACAAGGTAATATTTAATCATTTGCATTTCCAATTTCCAGTAGATTTACTTTTTTTCCAATGAATTTACAGAAATGTTTTAGGATTGATGACTACTCATTGGCTACTCTTTGCAGCTGCCAATCTAAAAATGTTTAGGCTTTTCAAGTGACGATTGTAGAGTTTAAAAGATTTCAATTTACGTGGAGGTATATAGTTTATCATTGTTGTTCAATCTTATTTTTATTTGTCATAATATATTAGTTTAACTTGTGGTTTGCTTCTTAATGTTTGTTGAATGTAGAATGTTGTGATGGAATACGGTAGAGGAATAGATGGAGATTGTTCGAAAAGAGATTGCGGGGAGAAGATTTTTATGGACTATTGAGGATGTTTAATAATTAATTCAAGAATACAATATGTTTTTGTAATTGTAAAAAATTGTATTTGTAATTTTTTCCATTCGTGAAATACAAATAGTTGGTTTCAATTCACGATTTTTTCCGAGAGACGACTCTTTAGGTGTTGGGGGGAGGGGGGAGTGTGAATATACCGAGTCCAATTTTTAACTCAAACCCGAAAGTCGGTCTTCGTCGAGTATGCTTCTTAACGAATCGGTTGACAAAAAATATTTTTTGATCGCGTGGGCGAGTGATTCTAAAAACCAAACACTATTTCCCGACTTCAATCGGTCTAAAGTAAACTCGGTGGACGAATAAGTGTGGAATGTGTAGGCCTAGTTTTATATCGTCTTTTGTTGAAAAACATTTATTCGAAAATCGTTCGGGGTTATGCTTGTGCATGGATTCAGCTTTACTAAAATTCTGGCTTATAAATTTTAGCAAATCAGTTTTATGCACTGTGAACAATAAATCAATGAAATAGTAAATACACAAACCGTTTATAAAGTGGTTCAGATACGCAAGATCCTACCTCCATTGTCACGAACAAAGCGGGTGGTCTTGTATTTATTATTTTGAGCAAGTCTCAGTCGATCTGTTAGTAGGACAAATACTCTAGTTATAGTCTTAGTAACTTTACACGGTTTCAAACACCGGGTTTGATTTTCTCTAACTGAGAAGGAGTTCGTACAGTAAGAACATTTAAATGAATATGAACTCCTTCAGTTTCTAAGCATATGATCTAACAATGGTGGCTTAGAATAAAGATTGGGAACAAGATATCTCTAGAGAGAAAAACTGAATAAGATGTTTTATTTACGTGACAAGTTCTTATTTGAATAAGCTTTGAGTTCGCTAGAGGTTATATGCTTGAATGTTTTGTGTTCTGATCGTGTCTTCATCGTTTGAAGCTCGATCTCTATTTATAGTCTTGACTTGTGAAGAGATCCGTTGGAGGGGACCTAGACACTTGTAAAAAAGCGACAAGGAAAACAACTATCTTCAATTTGAACGTTACTGTAGAGATTCTCTCTTTTTCAGTCTTTAGGGCAGCTTTTGTCAGTGCAAGTACAGTGCTAGCAACTCCTCATTGGTCGAGGTAGAATGGTAGGCGAGGCTTGTTCAAACTCTCAAGCAGATGTTGTGTTGATTTCCTCTGACTCCTTGGACTAATTCATCTTCTACTGACATTCTTCGAAAAGTTCGGCTTCATGCCGATTCATGTCCATAAATTAAGTAGGTTACGATTGATCATGCGAGTCTCTAGTCTTTGAGTCCGTTCCGCTGACAAAGATCTACTCTACTAAGTCTATCAGCTACTAAACTCTGGCTAGCCTACTGAGTTCCTAACAGATTGAACTCAACTAAGTAATTACATAATATGGTTCATCATTCAGCTAGGGCTTTGGGATCTTCAAATCTTATCTATTAATGAATCTCATCCAAACAATTTTTCCCTGTTTGATGATGCCAAAACTATTACAACACAATATCCCCCAAACACTAAAAAGGAATCTAAGAACCATGGGAGATAACACACATGATAATAAACACGGGTGAGTGTGTCTTGATCATTTAAGTGACCAGTCGTGTTGAAAGGTAAATATAGTCATTTTGATAATGAGTAGTTGTCTCGGCCAAAATAGTGATAGATTTCATTAAAGAGTAAGAAATTACATGTACAGAAATCTGGCTACCACTGTAAATACTAAACCTAATCGGATCGTCTTCTTGAAATTCGAATCTTCGCTTTGAAAGTAGCTGACTTCGTTTCTAGTAGTTCAAGGACATAGTAATGATAAACATTGGTCCTAAGGCCCTTGATGTTTTCTTGATCTTTTGGACCCTTCACACTTAAGGATTTCCTATAGATAGCAAAGTTGATTTCATCCTCTATCTCCTTCATACAGATGTTCCCATTTAGTTCTTGGAGGAGAGAGAACTTTGAAGTTAGGCTCTTTCAGTGGAATACCCTTACCGTCTAGAATAGCTTGAACTTCAGCAAATAAATCTGTTTAATAGCTGATAAGATAGTCTCTGGAGAGTGTATCGGGATGCCTCCGGTCTCCATTGATTGCTATAAATAGTAGCTTTGATAAAATCCATCTTTTATCTCCTCCCATCTCTCGGTTCGGCTTCCATGGTATCCAACCGTCGCACGAGGATGAAGAATATCTTTGGAGGTGATCTTTCGGTCCTCTTTGTCTATAAAATTTAGATGTTGCACGCACTTCTCTGTCCTTAACTGGGGTTCGTTCTCTAGCCTCTTTCTCAATTCTTTCCGTGGTAGCCTTAAGATCAGCTAGGCGAATTCTCTCCCTTGCTTCATTGATCTATCTAGCTACAACAGTTATGTTTATCCCTCTATCACATTCATTCCATAACTCCTTTTGTTCAACAAGTTGTTTCTTAGATAGAGTAGTAGTAGGTACATGTTGTTCAGACGTAGTCTCTGTCTCAGCTTCAGAGTCTTTGGCTTCAGATGATTGAGACTTCTGAACTTCCTTTAGCTTTTTTGTTTCTTTGGCTTTAGCAGTCTTCTATCTTGTCTGCCTCGGGAAGATAGACCTGGTTCGCTTTGGTACAACTGCTGCAATGGTTATAGGTTTCTTCTTTAACTTCTTGGTAGCTTTAGCTTCTTCTTCAACATCTAGATGTTCAACATATTCTTTGTCATATTCCTATTGCTCTCCCGAGCTTTTGAACTTTAGAATTTTTGGAGGAGGAATAGGAGAGCATGGAGCTTCATTCTTGCCTTTAGCTTCATCTTGAATTAGCTCTTCTTCTTCTACTACTATCGGCTTCATTCTGTCATATTCCTATTGCTCTCCCGAGCTTCTTCAATTGCTGCTTATGTTGAGGATCCTTCTCCTGATCCACCAGCAATAGAGACATGAGGAATAATTATTTACCTTTCATGATTATGTCCTTCTTAATGAACATCTTCCCTGTTATCTCCTTCTCCCTTATCTCCTTCCCCAGGATTCTGTTGAAGGGTTCTTTCAGTTGTAGCGATCTCTTTAGCTTTGATCTCGAGCAATGAGTCCTTACTACTTCCTTCCCCCTTTTTGGCATCGGCAAATTTAGAAATGAGGGTGGAGAGGGTAGTTACCTTGGTCTAATTGTTCTCTCTTTGCAAGCTGAACCGTTCCAACTACGGCATCCATATCGAGACCGCATCGGTATATTTTTCCCATTCACTATCATGAGTTGTTACGATAGTCTTGATCGGTCAAATTTGGCATTGTCAATCTTTTTGAGATAGTCATCTATTAGGTTGATGGACTCTTTCTAAATTTCTTGACCCGCATTGTGTTATTCAATCAATGCCTTGGAGACACTCGTCGATATATACCCTTCTTCACCATGCACACACGACACGAACTCAATTGCGGGTGAAGCGCTAGATGTGGTTCTTGCATATAAAGATGCGCTCAAAGAACAGATCCAGATGAGCCAATAGTTCGAGTAAGACAATTCGGGAGATGGAACTTTCGAAAGGCGAGAATTAGAGACTTTTGATGAGAAGCCGGGACTATACTAAGTCCGAAGAACTTGTCTTTGAGATAGAAGAATGGGATTAACACTACGATGACTAAGTGTCAATATCAAGAAGCATAGATCTCGGTATTGACAAAAGACATCTCTCGAGAAAGATGCTTTGAAATAGCTAAGCTCGATCGAAACTTGCATAAGTACGGAAGGACTATGAGTCACTCGAGAAGAGTGATGAAGTTTGGCGAGGTCTGATGACAGAGCAGTATTTAGGAGCCAAGGAGAAGTTGGAAAGTATGCTTAGAGCTCAGAGGCCAGTTTCCGTTAAGGAAGGACTTGGCTACATGTATGAAGCATCTACCTCTACCTCGAAAGGCTCAGAAAAGCTGGCTGATCGGTTTGTCCGAGGGAAGATTCAAGCTGCTGAACCTATCACCCCTCAGGCGAAGGACAAACAGAAACTGATCGCACCTCCCAGGAAAAGGAAATTAACCCATGGTTCAAGCCCTAAGATACCCAGATCCAACTCAGGGGGAACCAAGAAGGTCAGGTGTGCAAACAGTATGTCCAACCACAATGGACTCACCCAGCTCAACATGGATCATACTACTATGAGCCAAGAGTCAAATGCCCAAAGTTTGAACAAGGTTGAACCTCAGAAGAACAAAAAGTCAGCATCTTTGAGTCCAGTGGAGAAATCACCTGACAAGAAGGGCAAGAAGTCTGAAATCGTCAAGGTTGTTAGACAAGTTTGGATTCAAAATTCCACTAACATCTAAGGACCCAAAGGGTACCTAAATCTATTTCTGTTTTGTAGGTGCTAAAGGACCCTTGGATTGTGGAGAGCAAATGCTCAAGACATATGACGAATTAGAAAAATCTGCTGACTGACTATGTTCAACAAGAAGGAGCCAGGATTGAGTTTGGTGACAACTCCAAAGGCTACACAAGGGGATATGGAACGCTATAAATAGGGGCTGCTACAGTTCCAAGAGTATCATATGTTGAAGGACTTCAACATAATCTCCTTTCTGTTAGTCAATTCTGTGAGAACTCCAATAAAGTAACTTTTGACGCGAGGTTTTTGTGATGTTCTTGATAAATCTATAGGAAAAAGCGTGTTATCGGGGTCGCGGTGAAGAAATATCTATTATCTTGAATGGAATACCGCTCGAACTTGAAGCTTTCCGGCTAGCTCACACGAAGTCGGATGATGAGAACATCATGGTTGTGGCACGATGATGAGCGAGCCATCTGAACTTCAAGACTATGAACAAGCTAGGAAGGAATGCTAAAGTCAAAGGACTGCCCAACGAAGTTTCGAAAGATACAAGAATTGTGAGGCATGGTTGAAGGGGAAGCAAACAAAGTCAAGCAATCCGCATATTCTGTCACCTTCCATTGATCAAATCCTTTAGATGCTTCACATGGATCTATTTAGGCCAGTCAATCCAGTGACGATCGGAGGAAAGAAATAGGCTCTTGTAGACATTGATGACTATTCAAGATATATATGGGTGATATTCATCACCCAATAAATCGACGTCAAATCCGAACCGCCAAAAGCCGCCGAAATGGTTAAGTGTAGAGAAGTGCATCAAGATTCAAAGGATATGCTCATACACGTGGAACGAGTTTCGAACTCAATGATGAAGGACTACGGCGAAGCCGAAGGCATTCAACATGAGACCACGGCGGCACGTACGCCTCAACGGGAATGGTCTTCTTGAAAGAAAAACTAAACTCTCAAAAAATCGGCAAGTACGTTACTCGCAGAGACTTAGGTCTACCATTGATGTTACGGATAGAAGCTACCGACACCATGCGTTACACTCGAAACAGATCTCTCTCGACTCGAGATGCACATGAAGACACCATATGAATTATGGAAAGGGAGAACTCCTTTTATCTCTCATTTTCATATTTTTGGATGTTCGTGCTTTACCCACAATAACGGAAAGGACCAGTTAAAGGTTTTTGATAACAAGTCAGACCAATGAGTTTTCTTAAGATACTCCAGGCTCAACAAAGCTTTCAGGGTCTTTAACTACCAGACCCTTTGCCTGGAGGAAAGCCCTCATGTTGTATTTGATGAACGGTAGATACCCAGGGCTTGGTACGATACCCTATCAGACTTTCTACTTCAGAAAGGTTTTCATAAATGAATGGAGATCTTACCCTGTTCATTATCAAGTCAGAAGATGACATCCTAATGGTGCAGATCTATGTGGACGACGTCATCTTTGGATCTAGGAATCTGACCATGTGTCAGAAATTTGAGCAGATGATGAAAGAGAAATTTAAAATGTCGATGATGGGACAAATGACTTATTTCCTTGGACTTCAAATCAAACAATCGAAGAATGGAATATTCATTAATCAAGCTAAATATACAAGAGATCTCATCAGAAAATTTGGCTGCGAATCCAACAAATTAGTGAAGATACCCTTGAATACCAATCTCAAGATTGATCTTGATAAAGAGGAGTATACGTAAACTCAAGTCGATTATCGTGCTATTATTGGTTAATTAATATATCTAACATCCAGCCAGACCTAACATAACTTATGTTGTAGGTGTATGCGCGAGATTTGGTCGAATCCCAAGCGGAGCCATCTAGATTCGGCGAAGAAAATTCTTCGTTACACGAAGGGAACATACGTGTTGGGTTATGGTATCCTGGCGATGATAATCTTGAGCGATTGGTTATTCGATGCTTGAATATGCAGGATGTCGAATCGACAGAAAGTCTATCTCAGGAACTTGTCAGTTCCTCGGCAGTAAGCTCATATCTTGGTTCTCCAAGAAACAACATTCAGTAGCTACGTCCACTACTGAAGCTGAATACATGGCTGCCGAAAGCTATTGCGCCCAGATACAGTAGCTTCAACAACAGCTGAGAGACTATGACTTACATCGAAATGAAGTGCCTATCTACTCCGACAGTACTACTACAATAATCATGTTCTACATACTCGATGCAAGCACGTGGACATAAGGCATCACTTCATCAGAGATCATGTCGAGAAAAAGGATATCAGAATGGAAAAGATCCACACTAATAAGCAATGGCCCGTTATTCGACCAAATCTCTAGGCGAGACCAAATTCAACACTCTCTCGGTAGAACTAGGTCTGCGATCCCTCCCGACTCAATTCGGTAAGACGATCCCAGGGTGCTGAGTGACGGGGAACAAACTCTCAGTACTACTGAAATACTTAGTGTCTTCATAGTGGTATCTGCTGACTACTATGCTCAGCTGACAGGTTATGAGTATGTATTCAGCATTTGGTGATCAGCATGATGTATCATTTATTTCCCGCCATTAATGTTCCTCGAACATCATTATGTATACCGTTCTCATTAAAAGCACGACATTCCATATGTTGACTGTGGCGCATTAAATGCATGTCATTTCACCTTACCTATTAAGTGATAAAGATAAGTAGGTCAAGATTATAGGCGGCCAATAATCATAACTTCTTATAACATTTAATCTGAGCCATCCAACGTTTCAAAGATTGATTAATCTCAACCGCACAAGAAATAAACTGTTTATATTCATATCATATATATCCTTGTGTATATCTCATCTAAGTCACTTTTCTGCCAATAATGAACGATTTGTGTTCTGCAAACATACTTGCTTAGAAATCCATTACGATCAAGCATACATCTTTCGGTAAACTTTTCAAAATTACTTCTAATATGTACTGACTCACTCTATTTTCGAGTGTTAACATCGTTTTTGTAGATTCAGTTTTTATCATCTTCAATGGCGACGTCCCCCAACAACGAGGTCCTCATCCCCTCTAACATGCAGAAGATTCTCGATTCCAAGAGAGTCTGGTTCGAGCTGATTCTCTCCTTCCGGTCCTGCAATGTTGAGTGTCTGGACAGCATCTCCGATGCTCTGGAGGCCTCAGGTCTTATGATCATTCTCTCGAGGTCTCCCTCTCACTGCCTTCTGAGGCAAGTTGTCGATTTATTTATGAACGTCCGACAAGATGATGAGGTAACGAACATCACTGCATCAACTACATTAGAGAGACGACCCGTCGCGGGTGAGAAGATTGCAGACGTTGATATTGCTAACTGCATTCTCCGTAGTTTTCATTTATCTAATGAAGGGATTTCCCCAATCGGCTACAAGGAGTCATCCATCAATCAGTATCTCTGCAAATTCAGTGGACAGAAGGACGTGGTATTCAAAGAAGCATTCCTGAAGAACCAGCTGCTCCCTGAATACAGGGGTCTGGCCGACATAGTGAATCACGTACTGACCAGTTCAGCAGGATCATATGATCAATTATCCAAGGTCAGCATTCAGCGCATGATGGCTATAATGGACGGAGTTAATGTCAACTGGAACGCCTCTTCAGATCAAAATTCAAGGCTCAACTCCAAAAATTCACCGCAAATGAAGACAACTCTGACCTTTAGCTCATTCCCAAGGGCAAGCTACTCCACGACACAAAGGTTTCGATCATTCTTGAAGATCTGTGCCAGGGAAGAGTGGTATTTGCTGATGCATTCTCGTTCGATAAGAAGAACGTGAAGTTCTTAAATGCAACAGCAGCTGAGAAGTCCATTGGCCGAGGACCGCATGAAAAGCGTCCTCGCGGAGATCACTCGGGATCCTCGTCCCATTCGGCGAGAAGAAGGGGAAGGTGCTTGAAGAAGCGGAACCTACGAAGTGATTCTTGAGACAGTCTCTATTCGGGACTCAAAGTCGGGTCGGGAGGACGTGACTGCGAGAGAGAAGATCAAGTTGATTTATTACGAGGAGACTCAATGAGACATTCCGGTGACATTCCACGGGCCCGAGTTCTCCACATCGGTCCCCACCTCGGTAGTGCTAACCCGGAGCGAGCTGCTAAGGAAGTAGCTAATGAAATCCCAGAGATCCTCGATCATGCGGGATCTCGTGGATATAGCCGTCGAGCGAGGGTGCGGATTCGTCCAAGGTTCCCGGAATAGGATGCGTTTGAAGAGACGATCCACTTGAGGACGAGTCTACGAATTGGCTAAAGATGAGCAGAGTCTAAGAGAGGAGATTGGCTATGGCGAGCCCGATGACATCACCTCCATGGAGGATCTCAAAGCCGCCATTACGATACTCCCCGAGTCGAAAGGGCAACCTTGAATCGACCACTCGGCCCATGACTCAATCGACTCGCACCCCGACTCACCACCCAAGGATGCAAACCGGGGAGGATCTGGCGAGGGAAAATCTCCATGGATGACTCGCCTCCACCTCCTCCTTCATTGGGCGTCATCATCCCTACGCCATCCAAATCTCAGCTGACGCAGCAATCGAGGTATCAAGCTGTTGAGATTAATGACCTGAAAGTGGCGTCGATAAATAAGTGCATCAAACTTCAAGGTCATAAAAATCGTCTCCTCACTGCTAATGGGAACAACAAGTGGAGCCAATTCACTGAGGCTCAGACCAAGACTTTGGGCAGCTTATCTATTGAAGTGCAGAGGATCAACACTCCGGCGATTCAATCTTGAAGCGATCCTCTCTCGGGCACTTGAAGCAAAAAGGATAGATCTGACAGCTCAATTTCAGATCATATTGCAAACATATCCCAAAACATTCTCTGAGGAAATGGCCTCTGCAACAAATTCTGTCCTGAAGACTGTTGAAGAGCGACATAAGCTCGCCACTGAAAGTGTCGCCAATGCACTGGTGGAACAACATGTTGCATGATCATAGATCAAGAAAGAAACAGTGGAATCTGTTGAAGCATACATTAAGCGTATTGAAGCTTCCAAGTTAGCTCTACTGAAAGCTGTAAATTCAGAGCATGACAAGAGATGGACTTCATACACAGACGCAGCTGGAGATGTTGCAGCTTCTCTCGAATCTATCAGTACATCTATCGGAGAGCATAACAACAAGGTGGACTGCCCTAGAAACAATGATCGATGATGCAAAAAAGGGGAAAGTAGTAGATCCGCACAACTACCGATCCTCTTGAAATACGAAGAGGCGGGACCCGGCTCATCTGCAGTAGCAAGCAAGGGGGAAAGCAAAGGGAAAGAAGCTCAACACTGTTGAAGGCTCAAGAGAGCCGCTGATGAGGCAATTATCGAAGTGGCCAAGTACCTAGAAGCCTTACTTGAAGAAGAGCCACCACTAAAGTCGGCAGCAGCCCAAAGGCAAAGGTAAAGCCCACGCTTACGCAAGCCCCGAGAAAGCTTAAGTTCAAAACACGTGAAGAGCAAATTGCATATGATGAACAGATGGCCCGTGAGCTTGAGAAAGAAGATGCGAAGTAACAAAAGCTAAGAAAGGCGTATAAATCCAGACTCCAGTTCCTACCAGAACTCGATCAGTACAACCTAGGCAATCCAGGTCTGCGACTGCAAGAACTCCTCAAAAGTCCAAACAAGCTGAGAAGCCTCAAATTCCTAAGTCCAAATCAGCAGAACCAAGCGACTCAGATCTGCAGCTTATCTCTACAACCGAGATCTCGAAGAGATAGGAAGCTTAGATGAAAGAATTATGGGATAGATGTGAGAGAGGTTTGGACGGGACAAGCGAAGTCGAGACGGATCGGTGAAGCCGAGAGACGGGAATTCCTCTTGCCGATCTAGAGGTACTCGAGATGAGGACGAAAAAGAAGCTCGAGAGAGAGTCCTTCCGAAAGACAGGGAGTATCCCTACAACCCCCAAGTTCTTCGGGGAGAAGGGTACCTGTAAATGAGGTGAAGAGAGCAATCTACAAAAGGACTCGATGAGTGGGTTCTTTACAAGGTAATCAGCGATGGGAACAAGTGAAGGTAGACTTCATCAAAAGATTCTACGTCGGAAGTTATTTGAAGAGAAGTTTGACCACGAGGAGTTATTCATAGAAATTCTTAAACAAGCTGGATCCCCCACTCTATGCTAAAATTAAGACTTTACTAGAACATTCGGTAAAACTCTCAAAGCACCTAAGTTTAGAACCTTGCCTCCGCTTCTCACGCATCAAGACAACATGCAAGAAGGAGATTGAGGAAGAGATCTTCGATGCTATCAATAGCAAAGGTCCGGACAAGAATGATGATGAAGACAAGGAAGAGATTAGGCCACGAGGAACCGTGTATATTTAGCCTATGGTCTTGAACTTTCGGAGAAGAAATCTGCTAACTTCAAAGCGCGAATGCAACTATTCAAGAAGAAGTGCAGTGATAGTCTTCTAGGCTCCTAGCTCATAGAATTAGGCTGTCATGTACTTGTAACATCCTTATATCATATATGACATCTCTTTCTTTTGGCCTTCGACAACTACTCATTGTCACTTAGGCCGTGTTTTTATCATTCAACACTACTGATTACTGAAGTAATCAGGTCACACACTCACATATCTGCTTATATGTTTCTCTTTGTGGTTCAGTTGTTTAACATTCTTTATAGGGATGAATTGTTTTAAGTATGATAGGGGAAACTGTTTCTTTTTCTCTTTAATGGGGGAAATTGTTAACTTTTGTGTTGATTAGATAGTCAGCCTTGCTGATAGAGATAGCTTTATTTTAAGAGCTTCATTGCTCTATTTTTTTGTTGATGTTCTAATACTTCTCTTTAATGAGAAATTCTGTTGTTTGACATTGCTCTGTTTGCTCTGATGTTGTACTTAGATAAACTTGTAATATTGTTTTTAGCATAGTCAGTAGTAGTAGTTGTTTGTAAAAGGTTTTGGCATCATCAAATAGGGGGGAAATTGTTGGGATGAGTATATGTTGGGTTATGGGTCAGTGATTGATTAGATCATCACTTAGAGGGTACTTTGAATTATCATCAGTAGTTCATGTATTATTGTTTATTTTGGTAATGGGGGAAATCGTAGTGATTTATCGCTATGGAATTGAAGATCCCAAAACCTGTCTTGTACTCTTAGTGTGTTGTCTTTCGGACTAGATGATATAATAGGATAGATTGTTCTTATTTTAGTTATATGCTCTTATCTAAGTCTTTGTAAGGGGTATTTATTGGTCTGAACTTCAGTCGGAAGTTAAATTCCAGAACCCCATGTCATCAGTCTATAAGAGCTCGTGTTCTCATGTCTCCAGCTGACCACCATTAGTAGATGATCTCTATCAGCTGACCTCCAGTATAGACACAGTATAGAGCTCAGTTCCTTCAGAGTCACCAGGTGACTGCTCTCAGTAGAAGATCTTTTATCAGCCGACTCAGATGAAGAAGTCAGTATGATCGTGTCAGATCTACTGCATCCAACAGGAAACGATGACCCGACTTTTAATTTCATTCGAAAGTCAACAGAGGATCATACGAGGAGAGTGAGAGTCAACTCACATGAAGGCGATGTCGACAAGTCTCACCTACCATAAACCTCGACCAATGAGAAGCATCCAAAGCCTTACCTGCTCTGCAACTAAAGCTGCTCTCATGTACAGTGACCAACCACTCTGCGATGCTACTTCGAAAATTATGGCCGTTTTCCTTGGACGTTTGTGACCACATGGCATCATATTCTCCAACGGACAAATGCCGGGTCACGACTATAAATAGAGAAGCATTTCGAGCTCAACGCACAGGATATCAAGCATTCAAACTCTCTAGCGCATTCACGATGATCCAGCGAAGAACTTGCCTAGTTGAAAATCTTTAGTTCTTCTCTCTAGAGTTTCTTTAGATCCCTCTTATCTATTTAAGCTCAACTGTTACATCCATAGCTTAGAAGCTTTGAAGGAGTTCACTTTTTGTGACTGTTCTTATTGTAAGAACTCCTTCATAGTTGGAGAAAATCCCCTCCCCTTCAAACTTCGGTTCGATTTGTAAAGTCGTTAAGGACTATAACTTAGAAGGGTCTATCCAGCGCACAGATACCTTGCAGGGGCTTGCTCAGATTAATCAACAAGACCTCCTATTCAGCAGGACTGTGGACGTAGGATCTTGCGTATCCGAACCACTTAAAAATTGCTTGTGTTATTTAGTGTTTTATTGCATCATTCTCAAATCAATTTACAAACTCATACTTTGCATAAAATGTACTCCCTCCGTCCCACTAATTCTGTCCCAGTTAACTTTGGCACGGAGATTAAGAAATTTTAGTTTAGTGTGTATTTTATGAGTTTTAATTGTATAAAGAAAATGACACAGTTTTCGAGGAGTGGTTGGTGGAAAGAAATGAGAATTATCCAAATTTTTGCAAGGCTAGTAAAAGGCAATCGATTTTTATTTTTTATATTTTTTTATATTGTATTTGAATAAATAATCTAAAGTTTTCCAAAAGATAAAAAACATAATTTTCTGAGTTCGGAGCGGAACATAATCGAGTGGGAGATAGATTTTTGAAGAGAGAGAGTATAAGAATGTGGGGGTTGAGTAGTGAGTAAGGGGGACCCACTTCATTTTATATTTAAGAGTAATATTTACTATTTTAGGAAAGAGGACGATAATAGCGGGACGGTCCGATTAGGCAAGTAGGACAGAAATAGCGGGACGGAGGGAGTATTTAAAAGTGCACCAGCCAAAACTGATTTGGTTTGCAAAAACATGTTTTCAAATCGAGACGAAGTCTATCGGGCCGTACACTTATCCGCACTAACTCTTCGCCTGAGGTTTTAATACTAACAAAAGTCAGTGGAATAAACTCAGTAGTTGAGTCACTCTGACCTGCGATCACAAGGTTACTATTTGGTACTGTTCATCAGTTGCATCATACAGCTCAGTTGTCCTTCGCGTTTGAGGAAAAACTTGTACTCAGGTGTATTCACCCCCCCCCCCTCTACACCTGACACTCGTCTCCGGACCAACAGTATATGATAATATTTGAGGGTCCCAAAACCCCTAGTTGAATGACAGGCCTTCGATATTGTAATAGCTTAGTTGAGTTCAATCGCTAGAACTTCGATAGGAAAGAGTTATGTAGTTGTGCATTCGGTAAAAGATTCCGCACTTAGGCCGGAGAACTCGGTATCGAGGAAGTCGGTTGGACAACTATCGGCCAACCGAATCCGCAAAGGATTTCGAGCATGCGGAATTGAACTATCCGGACGTATGTCGATGGAGGTACATCGGGTGAAAGTTCGAGGATTCGGAGGAAGTCAACTGATTGTACTTTGAGTTTGAATGAGTCTCACCAACTCTCATATACCCTTGACCCAATCGGGAGCCGACAATGCCTTACCGCTCCGCCATATAGCTTCTCCTTGCCGAAAAAAGAGGAAATCTCTACAAGTACCTCTACTTAATGTTCAAATTATTATGGTCGTTTTCCTTGTCTTATTTGGCACGTGTCCGGACTCCCTCTAATGGATCTATTCACAAATCGGAGACTATAAATAGAGAAGAGTCTTTATGCCGAAAGACACTGGGAACCAAAGCAACCAAAGCTCGAAACACTCTCTAGCGAACTTACGACGATATTCAAGCGAAGAACTTGCACTTAGATTTAGATCTTTTTTAGTTCTTCCCTCTAGAGAATCATTGTTCCCTTTCTCTATCTAAGTGTGTTTATTGTAATACTCCATAGCTTAGAACCTCGAAGGAGTTCATCTTTTGAAGCTGTTCTTATTGTAAGACCTCCTTTTTAGTTGGAGAAATTTTAACCTTAAAAGGTTAAGAAGCTGTACAATCACTACGACTATAAGTAGATATTTGTCTTGCGTACAGATTGAGTGAGGCTTTCTCAGTATAAGCAAACAAGTGAGCATTTGTCCTGTGAACAGATCAACTGAGGTTTGCTCAGTATAATTAATGCAAGATCTCCTGCTTAGTTCAGGACAGTGGACGTAGGACCCAGCGTGTCCGAACCACTTTAAAAATCGCATGTGTTGATTTTAAATGTTGCATTGTTTAAGCTGTTCATTTTGCATTCAAGCGAGTTTTAATCAAACACGCATAAATGTTTCTAGCCCTTATTAGTTTCAGCTCAAGACTGAGAGAAGAAGAAGAATGAGTTGGAGAATCCATGTAGAGAGAGAGAGAGAGATAGAGGATGTAATGTTGGGAACGTCTATATATAGTTGAGGAGGTGGTTCTACTTTATGGATGAAGTTTAATTAGTCTCTTAGCACTTTCAAGAGAATTAGGATTCACCAAGTTGGAACTTAGCTTTAAATCTCAACCTAATTATAATAAAATATATATGTGCACTTGGACATGTAGTGGACGATAACTAGAATCCTTGTTTGATTTTATTTATAAATTTTATTCTATTTTTTTTTTATTTTGAAGCTCTTGAGATTCTGGAAAGGATCTCAATCCTCCAAAATTGACCCTTTTGTGTAGAGACTTAAAGCAATGTTTGGCTCCATATCGTCAAAATCACTTGTGATGCGGTGCAAAGAGTGAGTTTTGCGTTTTTTCAGTATTTAGTTTTAAGGAGTTTTTTTTATTATTTTTTAATTATCGGTATTTAAGTAATTGTGGGACTCTTTACTTTCAGATTATTTATTATTTAAGCTATTTCTCAAACTACTTTGGTCATGGCAAGGGTTATTGATTAATTAAAGAAAAATAGAGGTTTTCATAAATGACTGTTTATTTAAAGTATTTTTGATGTAATCAACGAGTGTATTTTATACTTGTATTTCAATTAAAATTAGTTTCATCTTTGTCCACATATGATGCTTTTTCCAATATCTACCCTGTTTCTTTGAACAAAAATTAAAATTACTCACTTTTTATAATACTTATCCAAAATTACCCAGATTTTCAGTTTTGCCCTTCTATTTTTCCTTCAGTACCCTCAGACAAACTGAATTTGTGTCAGTTTGTAAATTCTAGACGAAACCAAACAGCAAACGGTCAACAATGCAAAAAGTCCAGGTCCTAAACCAAAGTCCGTGTCGGTCCATGTTGATCCCGGTCAACTTTTAATTGACAAGACACGTCTCAATAAATAGACAAAAGTACTGGTCATAAAAACAAGGTCACTGCTGGTCCCGATCAACCTTTAATTAACAAGACAAGTCTTAATAAACGGAGAAAAGTTACGGTCCAAAAAAGAAGTTCTAATTGGTCCTAGTCCACTTTTTAATTGAAATATAGCGAGAAGTCTCGTCGTAAAAACGAAGTCCTGTCGGTCCCTTTTTGTCTGGTATAATTAAAAAGGTCACGATATAATATAAGTCTCGATCAGCGATAGGGACCACGACAAGTACTTGGAGTGGGATCGATGGGGACTTCTATAAAATGAAATTAAAAAACCATCATTACCCATCACCATTCATTTCTTGATCTTTCCTATTTCAAGAGAAATTGACGACACATTTCCACCATAAACACCAACCTTCGACCGAAACCACCCATCTCCGACCAAAACCACCAACTTTTATTTTTTGACCTATACGTCGTCGATCACCTCTATCGGACACATCGGCCTCCCCGGGGAGGTACCTAGAGGGTAATCCTTCAATATGTCATTTTCGACCAATCCGAATTTTCGGACGCAGCGACCTCCCATGGTACAAATAATTAGAGTTAAATATTGATGGTTATCTACCGGGACCTAAAGAATTTATGTTATCACAGACTGAACGACACAGGACAACCAACAATTTCTCCAGTTATTTTGATCCACCTCCCCGTCATTAGATATCAAATAATTATGCTTGATAATTGTACTAATAATCGATGTTATATTAATTATTTTTTTATGATTGCAGATACTAATTTCTGATTTGAGGTCAACTTGCGGTTGTATTTGCTATGTATCGAACTTATTGAATTTATTCAAATTTTATTTGCTATGTATCGAATTTATCTGAATCATGTATTCGAATTTTATTTGATATGTATCGTAATTTGTTTTATTATATTTGAATCATACTTGTTTTTAGAAATGTTAGTTTGTTTTGTAGAAAACATGTTTCAACTAGTTTCTATTTGTCTATCTTTGTTTCATTAACTTATCAAAATTGAATTTAAATTGCTTTGAAATCAGTATTACTCGGTTATAATCTTTACTATAGATGATCATATGCATTATAATTGTATATAACTTGATCGAAATCAATTTTAAGATGATTAAATTCGAATATATTTATCAAAAACTTCGAATTTTCAAATGAGACAGGGACTTGATTGTGTGACGAGAGACTCCAAACCCTTGTGACCCGGCCTCCCACCGAGACTTGAACGGGTTTGACGGGGGACTTCATCGTCCTTGATCGGGACTTTGATAGAGATTTCAATAAAGTTGCATGGATTTGGACTTCATAAAGTGGATTGGGACTTCATAAATGAGTCGGGGACTTAAACCGCATATAAGTAGTTCGAATTTTCATAAAGTAGGCGGGGACTTAAAGCGCATCGAAAAGGACTTCATCAGAATTAGATGGGGACTTTATCTAAAATGACACGAACTTAGTCTACAAATAATAAAATTATATGCCTAAAATTACAAATTTTTGAAACCCCGCTCCGTTCGGCATCAGACACTTTCTACACCTTTTTGGCGCGCGATACCTACTTCCAAAAGAACTTGCTTCAGCTCCGAGGGTCGTTGACTATTCCTTGGCCTCCCGACTTGACGTTGAATAATCGGTGGCAATACGACCATGTCTTTTACTTTCGAGGGCACCCTCCACTCCTTCTTGGGAGGTACGAGATAAAGAGCACCAACATATATCGCTCTCCAAGTCAATGTCTTGTAGGTGTCGCTGACGAAGTCTAATAACCTAAAGTTGCAACTCCTGTGAAACAATTCAATATAATCACTACGCAAATTTTACCTTAAATATTTAAATTATTAGTGCATTGTTCTTAGGAACATCGCAGGCATGTGAACACGACACCTCATCGAGCTGCCATTCACGATATTCACATATACACCTCGGCAGTTAGACCTTCCAGCAATATTCTCCATCGTACACTTTAAATTTATCTTCATTAATGGCCACAAAGCGTTACCAGTGTGATTTATGTTTCACGGGACCTAGCTTCAACTCCGCTCTAATTGTAAAGCTCATTATCTCATTCCAGTGCTTTCTCTCGATGTTTATCAAACCATTAATCCATCATAGTCATGATTGCATCAATCATAGAACATATAGGCAACCGTCTCGTGATCAGGAGTCGAGGTTTGATTGATTCAACAATGTTTGACTTAAGACAAATATAACGACGGACATGATACTTCAATCATAGAACATATAGGAACCGTCTCGTGATCAGGATTCGAGATTTGATTGATTCAACAATGTTTGCATCAATCATAGAACATATAACTATAACGACGAACATGATTGCATCAATCATAGAACATATACATATACTGACCTCATATACGACCTCATGATAGAGACTAACGAGCACCTTACCATATCTACTAATCTTATGCTGAAGATGATAGAAAAAGATGTCGTGGGATATACCCGAATACGTTGAAGACACGGTGTTGACTAATACTCTCGTGTTGATCTCATATAATTATTAAATTAGCCCCGGATATAAAAGCTTCTCTCAATCGTGTCAAGAATCACGTCCAAGAGAAGTCGTTCTCGATCGGGTCAACACAAAAAGCAAGCGGGAATATACGCTCGTTGCCATCAATCATAGCGGGAACAAATAAGATCCCCTTATTCCTCCCCTTCAAGTGAGTTCAGTCAATGACAATCACCAGGCGGAGGTTGTAAAGCCATGCAACTCAACATACACCAAATGCAATATATAATTAATGGAAAATAAATAATAGTACCTGGATTATTTTCTTTCTATACATGGAGATATTTCGGAAGCATATTGAACGATTCCTTATGTCTACAAAAAATCATCGATAGAACAAAATGCGATTGCGTGCTCGTAGAGCTATATTGTAGCTATCTTCGGTTCCGAACTCTGCCAAGAGCTCCTCCATAATTTCAGCAAGTTTAATTATCGATTTTCGAATGCGCATTCGTCGAGCAACGTAAGCTTCGAAGGCATTCGCATGAACCTTTCTTGGACCAGTGCAAGACAAATCATGCCTACAGGTGTGCTCCTTAATCAGCTTGTGAACGATCCATATGCATTTTCTTCTGAACGAAGCTTTGAGTGAAAAGGGACAACTTTTAATATGTCTGCAATAGTACTTTACTCGCTCGTGATCCGACCGAGTAACTTTGAAATCGACTCTATTTTCCATATGCCAAAGTGCGCACGCAGCAAATAGATCTTCTTTCTCCTAAAATGTTGACCCTTCTCGGAGAGGGTGATCCACGATATGATCTAGATTTCGAACTATGGCTGAGTCAGATGTGTCGAAAGGAATAACCGGAAGCAACCAATTACTCATTTCTTCAATGACATTGTAAATTATTTCGTTAGTTGTGGTGTCACAGTTCCTCGGAACGACCATAAACATCAATTGGTTCGCTCCGCCTTCACGTCGGATCCATGCAGCAAAGTCGACAAATGTACATTCAACTAATACCGACGACACCTCATCTTCTTCGGATGAAGTGTCGGGATCAACTTCTTTTGAAGAGTCTGACTCGACATTGGCCGAAGCTTCATGTGTAGTTTCATCCAGATTGTTCCCAAAGTCGCGCTCTAAAATAACGAACCTTGACACAAATTGCTCAACAAGGTCGGTTGTGTTGTTTGTTCGATCAACTGTAGGGTTTCCAGAATGCACAACAAATAGAGTCGGCTGTATTTTATATTACAGAGACGAACAAGATCCATATCATTGGCAAGAATGGCTCTAAACGTCCGACTAGAACGTGATGACACAAACGTATAATAAATCTCATATTCAAGTGAAAGCGCAAAGGAATTGAGATTGTATTTGATAAATTGCCGTAAAATAGGGATACAAATACTATCAACTGGAATGAAGACAACTTGTTCAACACCACCTATGTATTCCTACATATTGTCGAATTGTCTCATAAATTTGATAATAATGGAGATGCTTTCCATTTTTTCTCTAATGTTTAGAATGATATTCAATGAAGATGAAGAAGAGTGATTTTGAATCACTCCTTGTGGCCTCAACTCTAAAAAAAAAAAGTTGTACACTTTTTCCAATCATTAGGCTCACACATTCTTTAAAAAAAAGTGATGATAGAATAGTAAATCAATTAGGCTGACATAATCTTTATAAGGTTTGGGTAAATTTGATTTTGGGATAGTGTAGATGGACATTTTAGAAATTCCCCTTTTAAATATGATTCAAAAATCGATAAATCTAATTCACACATTTTATATGGCATTTATACCAATTTAGAATTATGAAAATCTCCTACCACCAAATGCCACCTAAGTAATACTAATAACACGACTTACAACCAATAAGGTAGCAGCTACCTGAAATCAATTGTGTGATAGCGCAAATAAGGTTTTCAACATTCAGATTCATGGACCTTTAATATCACAATCAAGATTCACCAACATAATAAATGTACTAACAATTGTATTAATATGCCACGATGAGCTTCTTCTGGCCAGTTTCATTTTCAGAATATAAATTGATTTTAAAAAAACTATCAATTCTTGAAATTTGGGCACAATTACTTTTGTATATTAACCAATTTCAAATCAGGAATTAGAATGATCCTGGGACTTAAGTGGAATATTTCATCATTATATTTTTAAATTACTATGTTTAGAATTTGCAAAATTTTAGATGAGTGAGTATGAAATATAGTACATATCAAAAAAATTTGTATTACACTAGAAAAACGACACTAACCCTAGCTAGTCTTAATTGCACCATTCCTTCTCTAAAAGGCTTCCAAACCCACTCCTAAGGCAAACAAGTCATAATCTACACAAGTGTTGCACCCACAATCCATGCAATCACAATTATTGAACCTTGATCTTCCACTCTCCTTCACCTCTTCAACTTTCATGGCTATCTGGACAGCCGGGGGCTTGACATCATCAATATACACGTACTTGTTCTTTGGGATCATGACGATCCATTTCTCATCAACCTCCACCACGTCGCTCCACTGCATCTCAGCCCTTGCCAGCAGTTTTGAGCCACTGATTCTTGCTAGGAAAGGAGCAGAGCTTCTACACCGGAGCTCGAACACAATGGTTCCTTGCTTGAGGGATCTGATGGTTTCTTCACTGCCGAAGCATTTTAAAGAGAAGGTTTGATTCCAAGTCAAGTTGGAATCTGATGGGATTTTCTGGCTGTCTATCCTCACTCTTTTGTTGCTTTCTGTAGAGAGATAGCATCTCACAAAGACCTCTCTCGGTGTGTTCACATAAATGTTTCTAGCCCTTATCACTTTCAGCTCAAGACTGAGAGAAGAAGAGTCACTGGGAGTATCCATGGATTGTGGATAGATAGCTAGATGAGAGAGGGAGAGATGTGTGTGAGAATCTCTAATGGTGGAACACATATATATATAGTTGGGGCTATGGTTCTCCATTAAGGAGGAAGCTTCAATAGTTTATTAGCACTTTCAAGAGGAGTAGGATTGGGATTTAGCTTTATATCTATATTTGATTATACTGTAAGGTAGATAAGCTAGTCCACTTTAATTTGATATGTGGTGGACGATAACTAGAATCCTTGTTTGGTTTAATTAATAGATTTTGTTCGATTTTTTTATACTTGATGAAGCTTTTGAGATTCTTGAAAGGTTTCAAATCCTCCGAATTCGACCCTTTTTCTGAAGAGACTTAAAAGTTAAAGCACTCTTGTGAGTGGTTGCAAACATAGATTTGTGATTTTTAGTATTTTTTAGAGAATTTTTTTGTTATTTCTTTAGTTTTTCAATATTTGACTACGTATTTCCTTTTAGTATTTTATTCAGATCGGGAATCATTAGATTCTTTGGTATTTAACTTCACTATTATGGTAGATACTTATTGATTGATTAAATAAAAAAAATCGAGGATCACTTCAATTTCTATCATCAATATTTTTGTGGAAGTCAATGAGTTTTTTATTATCTCTGTTAGTTTCTTTATATATATATATATATTTTCACTAACACTGACGAGCTTTTGATTTATAATTTCATCTTTGTCCTCGTAAATAGCATCAACTTAGCTTCAAATGCAAAAACGCAACCATGCACACTCATAGCTAGCTTGGATTACTCAGTCTTCATTTCATTTCTTTGATATAAGCATGTTACAACTTTAAAGTACACAGGCGAAGAAAGAAAATATATTTCTGTATGCGTTTTAGAGAAGAGCCAATCCCTCAAGGGGGTGAAAAATATAATATGGTGTAAAATTGACCACCACTATTCACATCCAACTGGGAAGCATTATTATGAACTCCGCAAGATCCCAACCTTGAGTCTCTCAGATACAAAATCGAAGACAATCTGATTGAGAGAGAGAGAGCAGCCAATGAGCCGAGCCCCCAGTGGTAATCTAGTTCATCACAAGGCATAAACAAATACAAGATAATCACCATGTGATATACATGATTAATAATTTCGACAGTAGTAAATTTAATAATAAAGGTTCAAGCAACCTGCTATATCAACTGTTGATAGTGCAAATAAGGTTTCAACATCTGGGATCATTAATCAGTTGCACCTTTAATATATATAACGATTAATAATCCAATATGCACCCACACAATAATTGTACTATGAATATAAAAATAGTTTGAGTTAATAATTCAATATGCACCTTTAATATATATAACGATTAATAATTCAATATGCACCCACCTTTACGCTTCTTTAATTTAGTTTGAGTTTCAGAATATAAAAATAGAAATAAATAAAATATATCAATGCTTAAAATGTGGGGACATGTGATTTACAACAAAAGATTCAAGTGGAATATTGCATCGTCAAATTTTCTCTGTTAATAATACTACGTTAAAAAGAAATTGAAAATTTTGGATGGCTTACTATGAGAAACTATAAATTAAATCGTATAGTACCTAAAAACGAAACTTATGCTAATCACAAATATTTACAAGCAAATGATATTCAATGTAATAAAAAGCTTCTACAAAATAAATGAATAACTTTTTAAGTGAGCCATAAAATATATATAAATATAATTATAAATAATGAATCAATTTTTTAATCGGTTCAGTTCACCACTGGTTTTTGAGATATGAAAGCCGTACTCGAACCGCTACCTCAGTTTTTAAAAAATAGAGAAAAAAAAATAATCAATCAGTTCGATTTTTGGCCAATTTCATTACGTTTTCTAGTCTCTTTTGCTCGCTCTATTTCTTTTGGCCAATTAATTTTTTATTTTATTTTTTTATAATACTATTTAAAATCTTTGAACTTATTTAATTTTTTCTAATATTTATAATAATTTAACATAATATTTTTCTTCTTATACTTAACATTTTATTCTTTTTTTATTTTTTTTATAATCTGATAATATAATATTTTCTAACACAATTCCAATAACTAATTTCTCAAAATAAAATAATGGACTATTATTTTTTTATCTATTTTTTATATTTTCTTACTATTCTTATATTTTTTATTTTTATTTTTATTTTATAACAAGTTTAACTAAATTATTTTCCCTATTTTTCAGTAATCAAATTAACATAATTCCAACAATTAATTTTCTAAAAGTAAAAGAATGAACGATTTTTTTTAAAACACCAATAGTTTATAACTATTCACAATTTTTTTGTTTTTATATAACTATTAAAAAAAATTATAACTATTCACAATTTTTTTCTACTTTCTGTTTTTAATTTTTTGAAATAAGAAAACGTAATGTTCTCTTTTTATTATTTTTGGAATAATCAAATTAAGATAATTCCAATTAATTTGGCAAAACAAAGGACTTTCTGATTTGTTTATTTTTTTCTATTAGTTAAACACTATTAATAATACATTTTTTTCCCCTCTTTATATTAATTTTCTAACATATGGAAGGTTCTTTTTTTTCTTTTTTTTTACTAATTTATAATATACTAACATAATATTTAGTTACTATTCATAATATTTATTTTTCCATATTTTCTTACTACCATTGTTATTTCTTTTATTTTCTTTTTTCATATAATAAGCTAATATGTTAGTATCATTGTCCTATTTTTTAAATTATCAAAATAATATAATTCAATAAAGAATCAACATTTATAGGTAATATAGTAACCAATAGGATAATTTTCGATATCTATATCTTATTATCGAAAAAATATATTTATGGTAAATCTAACACTTATATTTTCGTAAAGGCAAAGACTTGTGTGCAACATGTTGGACATAAAACATGATTCAATTATCTAATTTTGACCCGCATTTGGCCCGCTGACATCAGCATGATGCCCTTATTCATTTTTTTCGTTCGTTTAAAAAAACATTTTTTTTCATTTTTTGTCTCCTCTATTGTAAGGACGAGCATGTCACTCATTATGAATAAAAGTGTAGTTTTTTTAAATAATTTTTTTATTTTTTTCATTTTTTTTATAAGGGAAGTCGTGTCATTTGTAATGAATAAATATGTCATTTGCTATTTATCTCAAAGTGTCAATCGTAACAATCAAAAGCGTCATTTGTATTTTGAATAAAGTATCATTTGTATCATTTATTAACTATCCATTATTTTTGAAAAAAAATGCGATTTACTTGAAAAAAAGTGTCATTTGTTTATGAAAAAAGTGACAATTTCAACGATCGAAAGTGTCATTTATTTCAAAGTATCAATTATCTTCGACATAAAGCGTCGCTCGGAAATGTTACCCAAAGTGTCAATCATAATAAACAAAAGTGTCAATTGTCCCGAAGGAGAGTGTCACATTCTCTTAATGTGTCAATTGCAAAGAACAAAAGTATCATTTATCTCAGAGTGTCAATCACATTGAACTCTAAGATAGTTAAAGAGTCTCAAAATATCAAGAACCCAAAACATAATTCACTACAATTTTTTGCAATTATAAGAGGTCATGTCTATTTGGAAAGATTATTGTTAGACAATAAATCTCTAATCGTAAGAGTGACTAACCTGAAGCAAAATCTTTAATCGTTCTAATGAAGCAACAGAAGTTCGAGACCTGCGACAATAATGCAAAAATTTTGTCAAACAAAAAATTTATTTTTTCAAGGAAAAAAATAAAATAATCTGATTTTGCCCTTAAGCAATATAATAATAAACAAAAAGGTTCAAATCAGAATTTACACCCCTCCGGCTATGTTGTCGACGACGAGAGACTTCCAGATGCTAACATTTTGATGTTTGGAAGGCTTGATTTCCTCCTTGGCGAGCTTCGCCTCCGCAGCCAAATTCACTATCTTCGACTCCGCCGAGTCGCTCGTCTTCACATCTTCAAAAACCATTTCAGAAATAAATCGATCGATTAAATTAACAAGACAGTAGATTAGATTGAGGCCAACAATCTACTCGCAACCATCTCCAATCCTCGCGGCTGGCGGCGATGGTATCGGGGAGAAAGAAAAGAAAGCACGCACCAGAATCTCGAGTCGTGGAGGAGGCGGAGAGAGCGGAGGCGGATCTGGAGGATCGCACGGAGGTGGATCCAACCACTGGAGTGACGGAGGTGGAGCCGCGAGGAGTGACGGTGACGGAGGCGGACATAGAGAGGACGGTGGGAGAGAGATAGAGGGGAGGGGAGAAAGAGAGAGAGAGAGAGAGAGAGAGAGAGAGAGAGAGAGAGAGAGGGGGGGGGGACAGTGGGAAGGGAGGCATGAGAGAGGGGATGATATATATTTTTTTTTAATAATGAACCGGGTCAAATTCAGGTCAAACCGGATCAAAATTAGTAAATTGGATCAAGTTGCATGTGTCCATCTCTTTCGTAAATTCATGATGTGAGTATAAAAGGTCCACTTATCCATAAATATACTAAATTTACAAATTCTAAAATATTTACGTCATAATTTTATTAGAAAATAGTTTATCTGTTAATATGGAAGAAGATTTTTATAATAATCTAAATTCTCATACATTTCCATTATCTCTATGATTATTCAATTTTTTGTCAAAACTCAAATTCTAAATGAGATTTTTTGGAAGGTTATTTGAATTTTTGGAACCCACCAATTGTATATGTTAACTACCGCAAATATATATAATCTATCCATTATCCTCTCCCACATTTTCACATCTTCAACCACGATTATATACTCATATTCTCACTTTTTTTCCCTTTCTTCTCCTATTCTCCACCGTTCTAATTTTCTCAAGTTCTCATCATTTTGATCTTAGTAGGAACAAGGTACAAGGTAATATTTAATCATTTGCATTTACAATTTCTAGTAGATTTACTTTTTTTCCAATGAATTTACAGAAATGTTTTAGGATTGATGACTACTCATTGACTACTCTTTGCAGCTGCCAATCTACAACTTTTATGCTTTTCAAGTGACGATTGTAGAGTTTCCAAAATTTCAATTTACGTGGAGGTATATATTTTGTTATTGTTGTTCAATCTTATTTTTATTTGCCCTAATATATTAGTTTAATTTGTGATTTGCTTCTTAATTTTTGTTGAATGTAGAATGTTATGATGGAATATGGTAGAGGAAGAGATGGAGATTGTTCAATGAGTGCGGAAAAGAGATTGCAGAAGAAGATTTTTGTGGACTATTGAGGATGTTTAATAATTAATTCATAAATACATTACGTTTTTGTAATTGTAACAAATTGTATTTGTAATTTTTTTCCATTCGTGAAATACAAATAGTTGGTTTCAATTCACAATGTTTCAAAATGTCTTGGTTGAATACAAATTATTGATTTCCATATACAATGTTTGGAAATGCTCTATCTTAATTAACAAGTTCGAGCATACTGATTTGCAAGAATAACACTCTTCTGGAGAGAAAACTTCCTTGCAAATGCTTAGAAATTTTGCGAGGAGATCAACATGTAACGAGGAAATTTATCTAGCTATTCAATTATTTTTTATAAATACAATAAATTTGTATTAAATTAAAATTATATTTAGTGAGAAAAATTATTTATTTGCGAAGAGGGGTATATTGGACTTTTCATGTTAAAGGGCATAATAAGTAACGGGTAATTTGGTATTTTCACATCATATATTGGCGAGAAAATTCTTCCTCACTGTTGAGTTTAACCATTGGCAAGGAAGATCATTTTTCCTTGCTACTGAAATTAGGCATTAGCGAGGAAAACCATTGGCAAGAAAATAAAGTTCCCGCGAATGCACTATTTCATTGCTAAAAGTGTATCATTGGCGACAAAATACGTTGTTGGTTCAGAGACGAGTCTTCAGATGTAGGGGGTGGGGGGGGGGTTAATACACATGAGTCCAAGTTTTAACTCAAACGCGATTAATTTTCTCCATGTGCGATTAATTTTCTGCATGTGTTCGGCATTGTCAATCTTTTTGAGATAGTCCTCTACTAGATTGATGGACTCTTTCTAAATTTCTTGACCCGCATTGTGCTATTCCGTCAGTACCTTGGTGACACTGTCTGATACAAATTTGTTTTGTTCTTCATTTGCGTA
Source organism: Lavandula angustifolia (assembly GCA_028984105.1). Lineage (NCBI taxonomy): Eukaryota > Viridiplantae > Streptophyta > Magnoliopsida > Lamiales > Lamiaceae > Lavandula > Lavandula angustifolia. The sequence goes on along the minus strand of CM054825.1, from coordinate 2,857,761 downwards.
TTTAAGCTCTGTTACAAAAGTAGTCAGCTTCTCAGTAAATGACTTTGCTTGAGCTTGAGGGGTTCCTGAAATTGAGCTAATAAGTCAGTCTTTTGAACCTCTAGTGCCTTGGAGAGGATCATGTAAGTATCTGGTACAATCGGAGTATGTATGGACCCTCTGTACTTCAGTGGTTAAGGCATTCAGCTTCTCAATTTGAGATTTAGTGTATTGAGACCATTTGATATGGACATCTTTGGCCAAAAGCATGTTCTTGTGTCCCTATCTCTTCAGCCCCTTGTTGAACGAACGACTTAGCTGAGGCATCAGGTATGTCTTCAGCTTGGTAGCTCGATTCACTGAGTCTCTCCTTAGTTGTTGTGATTTGCCGCATCGAGGAACAAGGAGGGTCAATAGTGATAACACCAGATGATGGAGGTGGAGGTGGTGCATCATCGTGATCACTGAAAGATTTTCCCTCAGCATATTCTTCCTGGTCTGCATCCTTGGGTGCTGAGTCCTTGTCAGCGTCATCATCATCCAAGTGAGTTTGTGGTTGAGTCTGAACATCAGTGCCACTCTTCTCACTCAGAAGAAATAACATTATGGCTCTCAAATCATCCATAGAGCCAATGTCTGCAGGCTCTCCATAGCCTATTTCTTCCTGCAACTTCTGCTCTTCAGACATTAGAGAAGGGATCGTCATAATCTGTGTTGTTTCGTCAAGTAGATCTTAAGTGAGGAATCTTAGACGCATCTGTACTCTTGCCCGAATGGGGATATCAACTAGATCAGGATGATCTAGTATTTTTGGAATCTATTCGGCGATCTCTTCAACTGTTGTGTTCTCCGCCCTTAGAACAGTTTCTGGTAAAGTTTCTTTAGTCTATGAGATTGCAGTCTGCTGAATGTCTGATCTGATAAGTTGTTCAGACTGAGTCTCTTCTGAATCTATTTTCTTGACTTTGTCCTTCAAGGTGGCATCCTCGTTGCTTGACTCTGAGTCCTGAATGTGTACTCGCTCAACTATGAGCACATGTTCTTCAATCTTCTTCAATAACTTCCTTTTATTAGTGGCTGGCTCTGGACGAGGTCCCTGAGTGGCTGGAGCTAAACGCTTGTCTACCACACCACGCCCAATAGATTTTTTAGTTGCTGCTCGGTTGGGATTTTACGAACTTCTGATCAAACATCTTGTTATCTGCGAAGGCAGAATTGTCGATGCATACGTCTTCAATTATAATAGAGAATGTGCTCCCATAGAGAAATTTCCCAATGGATGAAAGTGTCAGGTTCCCTTCATCATGGACTATAAACTTCTTGGTTTGAGCATTGAATTCATGTGCGCAAAATTGTACCCAGCTCGCTTTGACTTTGTCTACTATCACCATCATCAACTGAATTTTAATCTTTGATAGTTGGTCAAATGATCCAGGTGAGCTTGTCAGTATGTGAGATACTAGTTAGTACCAGAACTAACACATTGTATACTAAAAGTTTACTTTAGTATAAGTGAGAGAATTGTTGGGATTTTGTATACTGGAAGCAAATTTTATGCTTGTATACAATATATATATATGAAATGGATCATATGAGAAGAAGGCTTAAAATAAGAAATAGGAAGAAATCATAGCCCTCCATCTATAAAAATCTATGATTGTGATTATTTTGAAGATATATTTTTATTTAATACTTTATTATTGATTAGCAAGTCACTACGGTTATTTGTGTCCATTTAATATCATTATTTTGTGTAACAGTTTCATCATCTTTTTTTCTTAAGTAATTGATTTTCTTTAACATACATAATTTCCATTTGCGGATCTAAGTAGATTTCTTTGTTAAAATATGCAGATCTTCTACGTTCTTTGTTTAGTGAATGTCATTCCATCTTCTTTCGCCAGAAGACATCAATTGATTACAATACCAGGTATTTTATTTTTCGGTTCAAATTTGTCGATCTAAAGTTGTACATAGAAACCTAATACGGAAGAATAGTATTTGGGATCATAGATTTTTGTGAGAGGAAATTAATCTATGCTGATGGTGATTAGGGAGAGGCGATTTATGTATTATAATGCGAATCTAATCCTCTCAATTTATTTGCGTTTTTACTAGATAATTTTTTTTATTTGCTTAAAAAATTTTATAATTAATTTTATGATTTCTTTTTGTATGCATTTTCTAATTCTGTTTTATGCATATTGTACACATTTTATATCCAACAGATCATATGGATAAGATAGTTAATGATGATGTAATTTTCGATGATCCCGAATTAGTATTCATTCCTGATTGCTTACCCGATTTAAAGCCTTATGTTGGACGTAAGTTTCAAACTTTAGTGGAAGCCGAAATGTTTTATAAAGATTATGTTGGATTTGATTGCTTACCCGATTTAAAGCCTTGTGTGGGAACTGCTTACCATGCAAATGATAACATAATTTTGAGAAGGTATGTATTGTGCAGTAGAGAAGGTGTACGAAATGAATCTGAACAGTTAGATTCTAACAAGTCGAAGACTTACCTCTTACAGATCATCTTGTTTGGCTTGTGTTATTTATCGATTTAGCGCATGTGAAGGATATGTTGTTGATACTTTTCACGAGGCTCATTCACATCCGTTGGTTTCTCATAAACACAAATAATTTATGAAATATAATAGGTCTTTGAATTCAGTTCATAAGGTGTTGGGAGATGATTCAGTAGCCTAGTGCTCTGTAGATTTGAATGATCCCAAAACCCTACTTTGATTGGTGAACCATTCAGTTGTATTTGTTTTGTTCTGTCTCAGAGAGTTTCAGACTCAGTAGACATCCTTCGTACATGGTTCAGGCGTTCAGTTCTGTCTGCTTATTCTTCAGTAGACTATCAGCCTCAGTACCATGAGAAGAAGACTCAGTAGTGCTGGACTCAGCATGAGCAATATACTGAGAGGTACTCATACTCAGTAGTGCTCGACTCAGCAGGAGCAGCATACCGAAAGGAGTCTGGAACTGAACTCAGCAGGATTAGTTCACTGAACTCAGAGTTGATCTTCAGTAGAGCTGAACTCAGCAGGAGCATGCTACTGAACATAGATCAGACTCAGCAACGGCCAGACAGTCTCCTGACTGTTAGAGATCTTATAAGTCAAATCAGCAGATTCATACGAGGTATAGAGAAGTCAGCTTCAGATCTGTCTTGAAGTCTATTTGTCTCATCTACTTTCTTTAGCCTCGACCAATGACAAGCAGCCAACTGTCTACTTTCTGATTAAAGCTGCAAGTCAACACTTTTTCGGAAATGGAGGGAAAAGACTTTGCCACCATACTTTGAAAGAGCCGTTAGCTACCCAAAAGAGAGAGACACATATATCATCATCTCCAACGGATCTTTCCATGCCTCTCATCTATAAATAGAGGGAAGAATTCAAATCGAAGCTCACAACACATACAAGAACACACGAGCATTTACGAGCAACTCAGAATCGACTTAAAGCTTTTCGCAAGATCTTCAAAGAGATATTCCAAGCGAAAGGCGACATACTTGGATGACTCCTTGTAGCCGATTGGGGAAATCCCTTCATTAGATAAATGAAAACTACGGAGAATGCAGTTAGCAATATCAACGTCTGCAATCTTCTCAGTCCAGACGAGGGTCGTCTCTCTAATGTAGTTGATGCAGTGATGTTCGTTACCTCATCATCTTGTCGGACGTTCATAAATAAATCGACAACTTGCCTCAGAAGGCAGTGAGAGGGAGACCTCGAGAGAATGATCATAAGACCTGAGGCCTCCAGAGCATCGGAGATGCTGTCCAGACACTCAACATTGCAGGACCGGAAGGAGAGAATCGGCTCGAACCAGACTCTCTTGGAATCGAGAATCTTCTGCATGTTAGAGGGGATGAGGACCTCGTTGTTGGGGGACGTCGCCATTGAAGATGATAAAAACTGAATCTACAAAAACGATGTTAACACTCGAAAATAGAGTGAGTCAGTACATATTAGAAGTAATTTTGAAAAGTTTACCGAAAGATGTATGCTTGATCGTAATGGATTTCTAAGCAAGTATGTTTGCAGAACACAAATCGTTCATTATTGGCAGAAAAGTGACTTAGATGAGATATACACAAGGATATATATGATATGAATATAAACGGTTTATTTCTTGTGCGGTTGAGATTAATCAATCTTTGAAAGCGTTGGATGGCTCGGGATTAAATGTTATAAGAAGTTATGATTATTGGCCGCCTATAATCTTGACCTACTTATCTTTATCACTTAATAGGTAAGGTGAAATGACATGCATTTAATGCGCCACAGTCAACATATGGAATGTCGTGCTTTTAATGAGAACGGTATACATAATGATGTTCGAGGAACATTAATGGCGGGAAATAAATGATACATCATGCTGATCACCAAATGCTGAATACATACTCATAACCTGTCAGCTGAGCATAGTAGTCAGCAGATACCACTATGAAGACACTAAGTATTTCAGCAGTACTGAGAGTTTGTTCCCCCTCACTCAGTACCCTCTGGATCGTCTTACTGAATTGAGTCAGTAGGATCAGTAGACCTAGTTCTACTGAGAGAGTGTTGAATTTGGTCTCAGCCAGAGATTTGGTCAGAATAACAGGCCATTGCTTATTAGTGTGGATCTTTTCCATTCTGATATCCTTTTTCTCGACATGATCTCTGATGAAGTGATGCCTTATGTCCACGTGCTTGCATCGAGTATGTAGAACATGATTATTGTAGTAGTACTGTCGGAGTAGATAGGCACTTCATTTCGATGTAAGTCATAGTCTCTCAGCTGTTGTTGAAGCTGCTGTATCTGGGCGCAACAGCTTTCGGCAGCCATGTATTCAGCTTCAGTAGTGGATGTAGCTACTGAATGTTGTTTCTTGGAGAACCAAGATATGAGCTTACTGCCGAGGAACTGACAAGTTCCTAAGATAGACTTTCTGTCGATTCGACATCCTGCATATTCAGCATCGAATAACCAATCAGTTCAAGATTATCATCAGCAGGATACCATAACCCAACACAAGATGTTCCCTTCAGGTAACGAAGAATTTTCTTCGCTGAATCTAGATGGCTCCGCTTGGGATTCGACTGAAATCTCGCGCATACACCTACAACATAAGTTATGTTAGGTCTGCTGGATGTTAGATATATTAATTAACCAATAATAGCACGATAATCAGTTGAGTTTACAGATACTCCCTCTTTATCAAGATCAATCTTGAGATTGGTATTCAAGGGTATCTTCACTAATTTGTTGGATTCGCAGCCAAATTTTCTGATGAGATCTCTTGTATATTTAGCTTGATTAATGAATATTCCATTCTTCGATTGTTTGATTTGAAGTCCAAGGAAATAAGTCATTTGTCCCATCATCGACATTTTAAATTTCTCTTTCATCATCTGCTCAAATTTCTGACACATGGTCAGATTCCTAGATCCAAAGATGACGTCGTCCACATAGATCTGCACCATTAGGATGTCATCTTCTGACTTGATAATGAACAGGGTAAGATCTCCATTCATTTATGAAAACCTTTCTGAAGTAGAAAGTCTGATAGGGTATCGTACCAAGCCCTGGGTATCTACCGTTCATCAAATACAACATGAGGGCTTTCCTCCAGGCAAAGGGTCTGGTAGTTAAAGACCATGAAAGCTTTGTTGAGCCTGGAGTATCTTAAGAAAACTCATTGGTCTGACTTGTTATCAAAAACCTTTAACTGGTCCTTTCCGTTATTGTGGGTAAAGCACGAACATCCAAAAATATGAAAATGAGAGATAAAAGGAGTTCTCCCTTTCCATAATTCATATGGTGTCTTCGTGTGCATCTGAGTCAGTAGAGATCTGTTCTGAGTGTAACAGACAGTGTCAGTAGCTTCTATCCAGAACATCAATGGTAGACCTAAGTCTGCGAGTAACGTACTTGCTGATTTTTTGAGAGTTTAGTTTTTCTTTTCAGCAAGACCATTCTGTTGAGGCGTACGTGCCGCTGTGGTCTCATGTTGAATGCCTTCGGCTTCGCCGTAGTCCTTCATCATTGAGTTCAGAAACTCTGTTCCACGGTATGAGCATATCCTTTGAATCTTGATGCACTTCTCTACACTTAACCATTTCAGCAGTTTTGGCAGTTCAGATTTGACGTCAGATTTATTGGTGATGAATATCACCCATATATATCTTGAATAGTCATCAATGTCTACAAGAGCCTATTTCTTTCCTCTGATCGTCACTGGATTGACTGGCCTAAATAGATCCATGTGAAGCATCTAAAGGATTTGATCAATGGAAGGTGACAGAATATGCGGATTGCTTGACTTTGTTTGCTTCCCCTTCAACCATGCCTCACAATTCTTGTATCTTTCGAAACTTCGTTGGGCAGTCCTTTGACTTTAGCATTCCTTCCTAGCTTGTTCATAGTCTTGAAGTTCAGATGGCTCAGTCATCTGTGCCACAACCATGATGTTCTGTCATCTGACTTCGTGTGAGCTAGCCGGAAAGCTTCAAGTTCGGCGGTATTCCATTCAGCATAATAGATATTTCTTCACCGCGACCCTGATAACACAGTTTTTCCTATAGATTTATCAAGAACATCACAAAAACCTGCGTCAAAAGTTACTTTATTGGAGTTCTCACAGAATTGACTAACAGAAAGGAGATTATGTTGAAGTCCTTCAACATATGATACTCTTGGAACTGTTGCAGCCCCTATTTATAGCGTTCCATATCCCCTTGTGTAGCCTTTGGAGTTGTCACCAAACTCAATTCTGGCTCCTTCTTGTTGAACATAGTCAGTCAGCAGATTTTTCTGATTCGTCATATGTCTTGAGCATTTGCTCTCCACAATCCAAGGGTCCTTTAGCACCTACAAAACAGAAATAGATTCAGGTACCCTTTGGGTCCTTAGATGTTAGTGGAATTTTGAATCCAAACTTTTCTAACAACCTTGACGATTTCAGACTTCTTGCCCTTCTTGTCAGGTGATTTCTCCACTGGACTCAGAGATGCTGACGTTTTGTTCTTCTGAGGTTCAGCCTTGTTCAAACTTTGGGCATTTGACTCTTGGCTCATAGTAGTATGATCCATGTTGAGCTGGGTGAGTCCATTGTGGTTGGACATACTGTTTGCACACCTGACCTTCTTGGTTCCCCCTGAGTTGGATCTGGGTATCTTAGGGCTTGAACCATGGGTTAATTTCTTATTGCTGGGAGGTGCGATCAATTTCTGTTTGTCCTTCGCCTGAGGGGTGATAGGTTCAGCAGCTTGAATCTTCCCTCGGACAAACCGATCAGCCAGCTTTTCTGAGCCTTTCGAGGTAGAGGTAGATGCTTCATACATGTAGCCAAGTCCTTCCTTAACGGAAACTGGCCTCTGAGCTCTAAGCATACTTTCCAACTTCTCCTTGGCTCCTAAATACTGCTCTGTCATCAGACCTCGCCAAACTTCATCACTCTTTCTGAGTGACTCATAGTCCTTCTGTACTTATGCAAGTTTCTGACTGAGCTTAGCTATTTCAGTATCTTTCTCAGAGATGTCTTTTGTCAATACTGAGATCTATGATTCTTGATATTGAGACTTAGTCATCAGAGTGTTAATCTCATTTTCTATCTCAGCACAAGTTCTTTAGACTTAGTATAGTCCTGGCTTCTCATCAAAAGTCTCTAATTCTCAGCTTTCAGAAGTTCCATCTCCCGAATTGTCTTACCGAACTATTGGCTCATCTCGGACTGCTTCTTTGAGCGGATCTTTATATGCAAGAACCACATCTAGCAGTTCACCTGCAATTGAGTTCGTGTCGTGTGTGCATGGTGAAGAAGGGCATATATCAGACAGTGTCTCCAAGGCATTGATTGAATAACACAATGCGGGTCAAGAAATTTAGAAAGAGTCCATCAACCTAATAGATGACTATCTCAAAAAGATTGACAATGCCAAATTTGACCGATCGAAGACTATCGGAACAACTCATGATAGTGAATGGGAAAATATATGCGATGCGGTCTACGATATGGATGCCGGAGTTGGAACGGTTCGGCTTGCGATGAGAGAACAATTAGACCAAGGTAACTACCCTCTCCACCCTCATTTCTAAATTTGCTGATGCCAAAAAGGGGGAAGGAAGTAGTAAGGACTCATTGCTCGAGATCAAAGCTAAAGAGATCGCTACAACTGAAAGAACCCTTCAACGAATCTTGGGAAGGAGATAAGGGAGAAGGAGATAACGGGGAAGATGTTCATTAAGAAGGACATAATCATGAAAGGTAAATAATTATTCCTCATGTCTCTATTGCTGGTGGATCAGGAGAAGGATCCTCAACATAAGCAGCAATTGAAGAAGCTCGGGAGAGCAATAGGAATATGACAGAATGAAGCCGATAGTAGTAGAAGAAGAAGAGCTAATTCAAGATGAAGCTAAAGGCAAGAATGAAGCTCCATGCTCTCCTATTCCTCCTCCAAAAATTCTAAAGTTCAAAAGCTCGGGAGAGCAATAGGAATATGACAAAGAATATGTTGAACATCTAGATGTTGAAGAAGAAGCTAAAGCTACCAAGAAGTTAAAGAAGAAACCTATAACCATTGCAGCAGTTGTACCAAAGCGAACCAGGTCTATCTTCCCGAGGCAGACAAGATCGAAGACTGCTAAAGCCAAAGAAACAAAAAAGCTAAAGGAAGTTCAGAAGTCTCAATCATCTGAAGCCAAAGACTCTGAAGCTGAGACAGAGACTACGTCTGAACAACATGTACCTACTACTACTCTATCTAAGAAACAACTTGTTGAACAAAAGGAGTTATGGAATGAATGTGATAGAGGGATAAACATAACTGTTGTAGCTAGATAGATCAATGAAGCAAGGGAGAGAATTCGCCTAGCTGATCTTAAGGCTACCACGGAAAGAATTGAGAAAGAGGCTAGAGAACGAACCCCAGTTAAGGACAGAGAAGTGCGTGCAACATCTAAATTTTATAGACAAAGAGGACCGAAAGATCACCTCCAGCATATTCTTCATCCTCGTACTGACAGTTGGATACCATGGAAGCTGAACCAGAGATGGGAGGAGATAAAAGATGGATTTTATCAAAGCTACTATTTATAGCAATCAATGGAGACCGAAGCAGATCCCGATACACTCTCCAGAGACTATCTTATCAGCTATTAAACAGATTTATTTGCTGAAGTTCAAGCTATTCTAGACGGTAAGGGTATTCCACTGAAAGAGCCTAACTTCAAAGTTCTCTCTCCTCCAAGAACTAAATGGGAACATCTGTATGAAGGAGATAGAGGATGAAATCAACTTTGCTATCTATAGGAAATCCTTAAGTGTGAAGGGTCCAAAAGATCAAGAAAACATCAAGGGCCTTAGGACCAATGTTTATCATTACTATGTCCTTGAACTACTAGAAACGAAGTCAGCTACTTTCAAAGCGAAGATTCAGAATTTCAAGAAGACGATCTGATTAGGTTTAGTATTTACAGTGGTAGCCAGATTTCTGTACATGTAATTTCTTACTCTTTAATGAAATCTATCACTATTTTGGCCGAGACAACTACTCATTATCAAAATGACTATATTTACCTTTCAACACGACTGGTCACTTAAATGATCAAGACACACTCACCCGTGTTTATTATCATGTGTGTTATCTCCCATGGTTCTTAGATTCCTTTTTAGTGTTTGGGGGATATTGTGTTGTAATAGTTTTGGCATCATCAAACAGGGAAAAATTGTTTGGATGAGATTCATTAATAGATAAGATTTGAAGATCCCAAAGCCCTAGCTGAATGATGAACCATATTATGTAATTACTTAGTTGAGTTCAGTCTGTTAGGAACTCAGTAGGCTAGCCAGAGTTTAGTAGCTGATAGACTTAGTAGAGTAGATCTTTGTCAGCGGAACGGACTCAGCACTAGAGACTCAGTATGATCAATCAGAACCTACTTAATTTATGGACATGAATCGGCATGAAGCTGAACTTTTCAGAAGAATGTCAGTAGAAGATGAATTAGTCCAAGGAGTCAGAGGAAATCAACACAACATCTGCTTGAGAGTTTGAACAAGCCTCGCCTACCATTCTACCTCGACCAATGAGGAGTTGCTAGCACTGTACTTGCACTGACAAAAGCTGCCCTAAAGACTGAAAAAGAGAGAATCTCTACAGTAACGTTCAAATTGAAGATAGTTGTTTTCCTTGTCGTTTTTTACAAGTGTCTAGGTCCCCTCCAACGGATCTCTTCACAAGTCAAGACTATAAATAGAGATCGAGCTTCAAACGATGAAGACACGATCAGGAACACAAAACATTCAAGCATATAACCTCTAGCGAACTCAAAGCTTATTCAGCGAAGAACTTGTCACGTAAATAAAACATCTTATTCAGTTTTTCTCTCTAGAGATATCTTGTTCCCAATCTTTATTCTAAGCCACCATTGTTAGATCATATGCTTAGAAACTGAAGGAGTTCATATTCATTTAAATGTTCTTACTGTACGAACTCCTTCTCAGTTAGAGAAAATCAAACCCGGTGTTTGAAACCGTGTAAAGTTACTAAGACTATAACTAGAGTATTTGTCCTACTAACAGATCGACTGAGACTTGCTCAAAATAATAAATACAAGACCACCTGCTTTGTTCAGGACAATGGAGGTAGGATCTTGCGTATCTGAACCACTTTATAAACGGTTTGTGTATTTACTATTTCATTGATTTATTGTTCACAGTGCATAAAACTGATTTGCTAAAATTTATAAGCCAGAATTTTAGTAAAGCTGAATCCATGCACAAGCATAACCTGAACGATTTTCAGAATAAATGTTTTTCAACAAAAGACGATATAAAACTAGGCCTACACATTCCACACTTATTCGTCCACTGAGTTTACTTTAGACTGATTGAAGTCAGTAAATAGTGTTTGGTTTTTAGAATCACTCTGCCCACGCGATCAAAAAATATTTTTTGTCAACTGATTCGTTAAGAAGCATACTCAGTCGAAGACTGACTTTCGGGTTTGAGTTAAAAATTGGACTCAGGTATATTCACACTCCCCCCCCCCCCCCAACACCTAAAGAGTCGTCTCTGGAAAAAATCGTGAATTGAAACCAACTATTTGTATTTCACGAATGGAAAAAATTACAAATACAATTTTTTACAATTACAAAAACATATTGTATTCTTGAATTAATTATTAAACATCCTCAATAGTCCATAAAAATCTTCTCCTGCAATCTCTTTTCGAACAATCTCCATCTATTCCTCTACTGTATTCCATCACAACATTCTACATTCAACAAACATTAAGAAGCAAACCACAAGTTAAACTAATATATTATGACAAATAAAAATAAGATTGAACAACAATGATAAACTATATACCTCCACGTAAATTGAAATCTTTTAAACTCTACAATCGTCACTTGAAAAGCCTAAACATTTTTAGATTGGCGGTAAAGAGTAGCCAATGAGTAGTCATCAATCCTAAAACATTTACGTAAATTCATTGGAAAAAAAGTAAATCTCTTGGAAATTGGAAATGCAAATGATTAAATATTACCTTGTACCTTGTTCTTATTAAGATCAAAATGACGAGAACTTGAGAAAATTAGAACGGTGGAGAATAGGAGAAGAAAAGGAAAAAAAGTGAGAATATGAGCATATAATCGTGGTTGAAGATGTGAAAATGTGGGAGAGGATAATGGACATATTATATATATTTGCGGTAGTTAAGATCAATTTACTAATTTTGATCTGGTTTGACCTGAGTTTGTCCCGATTCAGTATTAAAAAAAAAAAAAAAAATATCATCCGCTCTCACGCCTCCCCTCCTACTCATCCCTCTCTCCTCCCCCATCTCTCTCTCCCACTGTCCTCTATGTCACCGCCTCCGTCTCTGTCGTCTTCGTTCCTCTCCGTCACCGCCTCCGACACTGTCACTCCTCACGCCTCTGCCTCCGTCACTCCGGTGGCCGGATCCACCTCCATGCGACCCTCGAAATTCCGGTGCGCTCTCTCTCCTCTCTCTCCCCGATACCATTGCCGCCCATAGCGAGGATTGGTGACGGTTGCGAGTAGATTGCTGGCCTCGATCTAATCTACTATCTTGTTAATTTAATCGATCGATTTATTTCTGGAATGGCATCTGAAGATGTGAAGACGAGCGATTGGGCGGTGTCGAAGATCGTGAATTTGGCAGAGGAGGCGAAGCTTGCCAAGGAGGAAATCAGGCCTTCCAAACATCAACATGTTAGCATCTGCAAGTCTCTCATCGCCGGTGGCGTAGCCGGAGGGGTGTAAATTCTGATTTGAACATTTTTGTTTAATATTGAATTGCTTAAGGGCAAAATCAGAATATTATTTTTTTCCTAAAAAAGTAAAATTTTTGTTTGACTAACTTATTACATTATTGTCGCAGGTTTCGAACTTTTGTTGCTTCATTGGAATGATTAAATATTTTGCTTCATGTTAGTCACTCATACAATTAGAGATTTATAGTCTAACAATAATGTTTCCAAATAAACATGAACTCTTATAATTGTAAAAATTGTAGTGAATCATGTTTTTGTTTCTTGACATTTTGAGACTATTTAACCATCTTAGAGTTCAATGTTATGGAATCAATATTTTTGGGAGCTGGTGTATCATGGAAACTAGTAATATTTGAAGGATTTGGATAAATTTTCCCGTTTTTGTTCATTGGGTATTTTCTTGATTGGTGTGGTTCTTATTTGTTTCTCTTCTTTGATTTCATCGAGTATTTTGAGAAAGGAAATCGTAAATGTGAGTAGTCTCTTTTCAGATGTACGAAAATTTAATTTTTCTACGTTGTTGTAAGTAGATGTTCTAAGTCGTTTTGATTTACGTTGAAGTTTAATTTGATTTTGTTTGGAGTATTCGATCTTTGCGTTTGTAATGGGCTTATTGGTTAGCTAATTTATTGAATGTCATTTCTTGTAACATAAAGTGTCATTTGTTGTGAACGATTGTGTCATTTGTTTAAAACAACTCATGTTTTAAAAAATGACACTTTTATTCAAAGCAATTGACACTTTTTTCGTGAATAATTATTACTTTGTATGATTCTTTGGATTAAAGTGACATGTTTCTTAATTGTAATTGACACTTTGCTTCATTGTGATTGACACTCTGAGATAAATGATACTTTTGTTCGTTGCAATTGACAAATTATAAGAATGACACTCTCCTACGAGATAATTGACACTTTTATTTTACTAAGATTGACACTTTAGGTAAAAATTTCTGGTTATTATGCTTCATATTTTATTGTGTAATTACTGGATTAAAGTTACACGTTCCTTAATTACATTTGACACTTTACATCACTGTGATTGACACTCTGAGATAAATGTTGGGATGAGATTCAGTAGAACAAAATTTTGTACATTTGAAGATCCCAAAACCCCTAGCTGAATGATGAACCTTAGATTACGTAATAGCTTAGTTTGAGTTCAGCTTGTTAGGAACTTAGTAGGCTAGAGTTCAGTAGCTGCGGAGTTCAGTAGAAGACCTTACACTCAGCTGCTGGACTCAGTATCGAAGAAGTCGGTTGGTCAGCCGACCACCAACTGAATCTGGAAAGGAATTCGTGCCACACGTACTGAATGCTCAGAATATGTCAGTGGGAAGACACTTCAGTTGAAGGTCCGAGGATTCAGAGGGAGTCAACCTTGATGATTCGACAAACCTCACCTAACACTCTACCTCTACCAATAAGGAGCCGACATCGCCTTACCTGCTCTGACAAAAGCTGCTTCTAGAATGAAAAAGAGGCGTACTGAGCTTCATAACAAAAAGACACACCTATAATGGATGGCAGAAGCTCAGTATGTTACAACTGCAAAATGCCAAGACACTTCCAGTACGAATGTCCTGAACTCTCGGTGAAAGAGTCGAAAGGTAAGCCCGATGCGCAAGTTCTTCGGGGAAGAGGCAAGCCTACATATACGGGGAGTTGTCCGATTGCTCAAGTGATGAGGAGCTGTTTATGGAATCGTCGATGACGATGCCGCATTCATGGCGGCAATTGAGACAAAAGATGTTGAACCGTGTCTCATGAACGGAGAAGAGGCTGAGGTAAATTCTGAACCCATTATATACCCCTCTTCATCTTGCACACACGACGTAAGCTCTGCTGCAGGAGAACCGTTGGATGTGGTTCTTGCATACGAGGATTTGCTTGAAGAGCAAATTCAGATGAGACAACAGTTCAGCAAGACGATTCAGGAGATGGAAATCCTGAAAGCAGAAAATCAGAGACTTTCAAAGAGAAGTCAGGACTCCACTGAGTCTAAAGGACTTGTTCTGAGACTGAAGGAAGAGATTAACTCTCTAATGACTAAGTCTCAAGACAAAGAAGTACATATTTCAAGTATTGACCAAAGATGTTTCGAGAAAGAGGCGAAATCGCTAATCTCAAGGAGAAACTCATACGGTCCCGGAGCGAGAATATGAATCTCCGAGGAAGAGCGATGAAGTGTGGAGAACCTTAATGACATAACAATACATTGGAGCCAAGGAGAAGTTGGAGAAGCTGCTAAGATCTCAGAAACCAGGCTCCACTAAGGAAGGACTTGGTTACACTTTTGAAGCCTCCACTTCAGGACAGAAGAGCTCCACCAAGCTAGCTGATAGGTTTGTCCAAGGGGTGACTCAGCATGCAGACTATACACTCCCTCAGGCAAAGAACAAGTAGAAAATTCTAGCACCTCAGCCGAGCAACAAGAAGATGACCCATGGTTCAAGCCCCAAGACACCCAGATCCAATTCAAGGGGAACTAAGAAGGTCAGGTGGGCCGAGCAGTATGGCCATCAACAACTGATCCACCAAGCTCAGTATGGTTCGTACTACTATGAGCCAAGAGTCATAAGCCCTAAGGTTCAGAAAAAGAAGAAAGCTGAACCCCCAAAAAGACTAAGAAGAGACTAAGAAGTCAACTTCTCCAAGCTCAGTGGAGAAGGTTACTGACAACAAGAGCAAGAAGAAGTCTTAAGCCATTAGGGCTGTCAGACAAGTTTGGATCCTTAAATCTAACAACTAAGGACCCAAGCTGAACCAAAAGGATACCTGAATCTGTGTTTGTTTTGCAGGTGCTAAAGGACCCTTGGATTGTTGACAGTGGATGCTCAAGACATATGACACATCAAAAGAGCCTACTGACCTACTACGTTCAGCAAGATGGAGCCAAAATTGAGTTTGGTGACAATTTCAAAGGATACACAAGGGGATACGACACATTGAAAATAGGGACTGCCACAGTTCCTAGAGTATCTTATGTTGAAGGACTTCAACATAATCTCCTTTCTGTCAGTCATTTCTGTGATAACTCCATTAAAGTGACTTTTGACACATGTTTTTGTGATTTTCTTGATAAATCTAGGAAAAACTGTGTTATCAGGATCGCGGCGAAGGAACATATACTATCTTTGAATGGAATACCGCCGAACACGAAGCCCGCTGCTAGCACATACGAGGTCAGATGACAAAACAACATGGTTGTGGCACAGACGACTGAGCCATTTGAACTTCAAGACAATGAACAAGCTAGCACGGGTTGCTAAAGTAAGAGGACTGCCCAACGAAGTATTCAAAAGATATAAGAAGCGTGAGGCATGTATGCGGAGGGGAAGCAAACAAAGTCAAGCAATCCGCCTATTCCGTCACCGTCTACTGATGGAGTCCTTCAGCTGCGCACATGGACTTATTTGGGTCATTCAATCCAGTGATGATCAGAGGAAAGAAATATGCTCTTGTAGTCGTTGATGACTATTCAAGATATAGTTGGGTGATATTCATCGCCAACAAATCTGACGTCAAATTCGAGTTGCCGAAACTCTTGAAGTGGTTGAGTGTTGAGAAAAATATCAAGATCAAAAGGATATGCTCGGATCGTGGGGCCGAGTTTATGAACTCGATGGTGAAAGGCTACTTTGCGAAGCCGAAGGCATTGAACACGAGACCTCGGCGGCACGTACGCCTCGGCGGAAACGTGACTTACGAAAGGAAGAACGGGAACACTTAAAGCGGCAACAAGGGCGTTAGTCGCAGACTCAGGTCTACCATTGAAGTTCGGGGCAGAAGCTACTGATACGCCTGCTATACTCAGAATCGATCTCTACTGACACTGATGCTCATGAAGACGCGATATGAATTGTGGAAAGGGAGAACACCTTCTATTTTGCACTTTCATATTTTTGGGTGTTCGTGCTTTATCCACAATAATGGAAAGGAGCAGTTAAAGGTCTTTGATAGAAAGTCAGACCAAGGAGTTTTCTTAGGATACTCCAGGGTCAGCAAAGCTTTCAGGATCTTTAATTACCGGACCCTTTTCGTGGAGGAAAGCCCTCATGTTGTATTTGATGAATTTACTTCTGAGAGCAGGAAGTCAAATTCTCAGCCAGAAGCTGAAGAGGTCAGGAGAAAGCTACATGATCTACGCTTAAAAGATAACATCGAAAAGATCCAGCATTGTTGGGATGATGATTTAGACGATGAAATTCAGAATCAACCAACAGACAATATAGCTGAATAGATTGATTCTACTGAACAGAATCAATCCGCGGTAACTCAGGTCGAAGAGGAAACCCATGTGGTAACTGAGACCTCTACTGAGAATAACAACTCAGGGGGAACTATTGATGTTCCTGAGCTAAATGCCCCTAAACCTGGTGACTCAATAGACCAAACCATTGTTATTGAATTGCTTCAATCTCATAATAGTACAACTGAAATTCCTAACACTCCTACTATCTGTGTAGAATCAATTCCAGACGAAGTAACAATACGTCGTCGTTCGTGGCTAGATGCTCATTCTTCCGATCTCATAATTGGAGATCTATCAGCTAACGTCAAGACAAGATCCAGATTCTGTCGAGTAGAGAGCGCTTTATACTCTTGTTTCTTGTCGACTGAAGAACCTCAGATAATTGAGGACGCGCTGAATGACGTTGACTGGATCACTGTCATGCAAGAGGAGCTGAATCAGTTCACTCGAAGCGATGTATGGGAGCATGTTGACAGACCTAGACATCAACACGTGATAGGAATGAAGTGGGTCTTCAAAAACAAGCGTGATGAGAACAACGTCATTATCAGGAATAAAGCTCGACTTGTTACCAAAGGATATTGTCAAACTGAAGGAATAGACTTCGACGAAACATTTGCCCCAGTCGTAAGATTGGAAGCCATTCGTCTATTCCTAGCCTATGCAACACATCAGCAGTTCACAGTCTATCAGATGGATGTAAAGTCATCTTTCCTGAACGGCGTGCTGAAGGAAGAAGTCTATGTTGAACAACCGCCCGGCTTTCAGCAGGGACATCAGGTTTACAGACTTAAGAAAGCTTTGTATTGGTTAAAACAAGCACCCAGGGCTTGGTATGATACCCTATTCAATATCAAGTTAGAAGAAGACATCCTACTGGTGCAGATCTACGTGGACGACATCATCTTCGGATCAAGGAATTTGACTATGTGTCAGAAATTCGAGCAGATGATGAAAGAGAAGTTGGAAATGTCGATGATGGGAGAGATGAACTATTTTCTTGGACTTCAAGTCAAACAATCCAAGAAGGGAATATTCATTAATCAAGCTAAATATACAAAAGATCTCATCAAGAAATTCGACTGCGAATCCAGCAAGTCAGTAAAGATACCTATGAACACCAATCTTAAGATTGATCTTGATAAAGAGGGAGTATATGTTAACTCAACTGACTATTGCGCTATTATCGGTTCTTTACTATATCTTATAGCCATCAGACCTGACATAACTTATGTTGTAGGTGTATGCGCAAGATTTCAGGTGAACCCCAAGAAGAGCCATGTAGATTCAGCGAAGAAAATTCTCCATTACCTGAATGGAACACCTGATGTTGGGTTATGGTATCCTGCTGATAATAACCTAGAACTAAGCTGGTTATTCGATGTTGATTAAACGAGGTTGCCGAATCGACAGAAAGTCTACCTCAGGAACTTGCCAGTTCCTCGGCAACAAGCTCATTTCGTGGTTTTCTAAGAAACAACATTTAGTAGCTACGTCCACTACTGAAGCTAAATATATGGCTGCCGGAAGGCATTGCGCACGCGAATCCGTAGCTTCGACAATAGCTGAGAGACTATGACATTCATCAAGATGAAGTGCCGATCTACAGCGACAGTACCAGTGCCATTGCAATCACTCAGAACCCTATTCTACATACAAGGTGCAAGCACGTGAACATTCACCATCACTTCATCCGAAACCATGTGGAAAAAAGGATATCAGAATGGAGAAGATCCACACTGACAAGCAAAGAGCTGATATCCTGACCAAACCTCTAGCTGAGACCAGATTCAACGAACTCTCAATAGAAATAGGTCTATTGGATCCTACTGACACGATTCAGTAAACGATCCAAGAAGTACTGAGTAAGGGGGAAACTTACTCTCAGTACTGTTGAAATACTCAGTATCGTTAACGTGGTATCAGCTGACTACGATGTTCAGCTGATAGATTTCAGTTTCATAAAACGACGATCGTTCCCACCAGTGATGTATTGATCCCTGAGGATATTTAGGAGATCATATCCGGGAAGAGGGTTCTCTTTGAACCCGTCCTGTCTGTCAGGACGTTCAGCGTGGAGTGCATGGCTCCTATTTTTGACGCACTTGAGAGATCGGGTCTCCTGCCGATTCTCTCTAGGGTTCCGCATCAAAGCCTGCCATGCCAAGTAGCTGAGTTCTTCTTGAACTATAGAGAGGATGATGATCGCAACGACATCTCATCCATCCTCTCTAGGCATGAAGTCCAACCTAATCAGTGGGAGGATAAAGCCACTCAGATGGACGTGGTGACATGTCTTCGTCGCAGCTTCGAACGTGAAGACGAAGGGATCTCCCTTGCTGGCTACAAGGAATCCTTTGTTGATGAATATCTCTGCCGATTCAGCGGTCAGACGAATGTCATCTTCTAAGCTGCATTTCCGAAAAGTCAGCTGCTTCCATTGTACCATGGCTTGGCTTATATAGTCAACCACATTTTGACTAGTTCAGCGGGTTCGTACGATCAGCTTTCTCGCATCCGAGTCCGGGTTATGAACAAATTAAAATTCTCGCAAGTGCACGAATCGGTATAGTACCTAATCTAGCAACTCCCGAGGTCGATCTCACAAGGACTCAGCTGGGTTCTAATTATCCTAATTATTTCACTATCTACTTGGTCCTAAACTAGGTTTGATTTATTCTAAACTACAGAATTAAAATAGCAAGAAAGTAGAAAAACAAGTAAGAGCAAAGCGAAGTGGGTTAATGGGTGTGGTTTCTAGATTGATGAAGAGTGCAGAGGTTTAACAATCACTATGTCTAAGATGATCGATTCGTTCCCATTCTCTAGCTAGCATTTATGAATTTATTTTGTTGGTTCATCCACTAAGGCTCTAGGGATTCTGTAAGAATGCGGGAGATCTCTAATTTATAATCCTAAGGGTCAATCAAGTGATCATATCATGAACCTAAGAATCTTATCATGCTCAAGGATTTAAGGAACCATCTAAACTATCCCAAACTAATGGTGACAATCTAGACACTTAATTGCGGGTCTAAATAAATAACTAGGGTATGATGCGCCGTATTATCTATTACCTATATTCTCTAAAATTATCTAAGATGATGGCCAGTCACATTAAAGAATCATAGAGAAATCAAAAACGAGGCTCAACAATTAAGAAACAAAACAATTCATTCATTGGAAAACTTGGGTTTGAATCAATTCATAAAAAACATAGGTCTTGTTAAACCCCCACACAAGGGGATTTAACCACTCATATTCGTAAGAAAACAATCACAAGATATGGAAAAAGTATCCATGGTAAATAAGTATCAAAAATCCTAAACAAAACTAAGATAGAATTATACAACCTAGAACCTCGTAGATTGATCATCGCACTTGGTTCTTCGGTTGTAGTCTTCGTTCTTCGCCTTGAATCTTCAACGGAGGTATGCCTTAGGTGTTTCTCGCTTTGGGGGGCTGGAAAAAGTCGAAATTATGGTGTGTGGTCCGAAGGAAAGAAGTCCGGAAGGGTTTATATAGGTTTCGGGCCGAAAAAAAAACGTTTTTGGGCTGTAGACGACGCGGACCGCGGTCCAAGACAAAAAGGCGGACCGCGGTCCGACTCGTTACTGTCCGAAACGCTTCGTTTGCAATTTCCTGCACTGACCAGTTTTGGAAAAAAACACGATATCTCCTTCGATAACCGTTGGATCGCCACGAAACATTGCCACAATGTTCCTAAAACATAGAACTACGATGTGGACGGTGGAGATCGGATTATAAGATCATTAGATTCATCTGCCACTTGATTTTCCAACTGCGCTTATTACACGAGCTCCGAAACACGGTTTCTTCAACATCCGACTTCAAATCCTCTTCATTCTTCATCCAAACAACTCTATATTTGCCAACAATGCATCAATGGTCATGATTTCTTTCATTTTGGTGCCAAATACCACCAAATATGCTCAAAACGCGCGAGAAACCTACAAAACCAAAAACCATCGAAAGTATACGATTACAAGCATAACAAAAGCTAAAAATGATTAGAAAATGATGTAAATAAGCTTAAAAGAACACGATGAGATGGTATAAAAACCACTCATCAAATCCCCCCAAACCTAAGCTTTTGCTTGTCTTCAAGCAAAGAAACAAGATAAAAGAATGACTATGACCAAATATCCGAAAGATGAGCATAGCAATTCGAGCCTTATTTTGTTTTTAAAAGAACACATCACTAGCATGTGAAAATCATTCAAGCTTGATGCCACCTTCAAAACAAAATAGAACATAGAAGTAGAGTAGTCCATCTCCAGAAATCGTATCACTCAAACACTCAAGTGTATAAGGGTAAAATTATCACTCAAACTCAACCCTAGGAGAGCTTCTTCATAAGCTTGCAGATTGTCTAATTCTACTCATAATGAACACAATTCATGGCAAAGATCTCGAAGGTCTTACTTTGGTTGTAATGGGGCTAAGGCATGTAATAAAAAGGTAGGGAATATATAGGAAAAGTGACTCATAATGTACAAACAATCAAGGGATCTAGTAGAGCATCGAAATGATGATTTATCAAAATAAACATCTAAAACCATCCACCTTTGAATCACCCATAATCAAACAAATCAAGTCACCCCAAGTTCTCACTTTTTTTCAAAATATACCCCCTTTTCAACTTCCTCTTTTTTTTCAAATGTTTTTTTTCTCTCCCTTTTTTCATCTCCCAACTCTAACGTATGTCATCAATAAACCTCTTTCAATCAAAGTTAGGAGTACATGCCCAAGTTCTCTTATTCTATCCAATTGTTTACCTTCCAACTCTCTACCAATAATTAGATAAAGATTTCAAAATAACACGGTGTCATCAAGTTCGGTACCAGGCTGGATATAATTAAAATCAATTCACACCAATCTCACTTTTCAGCAAATATTTGTCCCTTGATCACCAAACCTTCACAAGCCTCCATTTTCTCCCCACAACACTAATGACTCTACATGATCCTCGGTTAAGGCTAGATAGGTTAGGCAATTTAAGTGGAGGTACATGAATAAAAAGGATACATTAAGCTCAAAGGGGCTTACTAGGTTGATGTTCAAGGTAGGAATCATATTTGGCTCTGGCTAAAGAACGAGATAGTGCCTAAGATCATATCAATGCCATATACGAAAAGTGTTCAATAAACTTCAAACAGACTCAAAGCAAGTTCTAAATGTTCTCCCTAAAGCGAGTATCACACATGAAAGAAATTGAGACCGACATAGGATTTCGTCAGTTCACAACAGGCTCAAATTCTCACAAAGGCTTTTGGACTACCATACTTTTACATCCTACATGTTCGAAAATTTTATCATTCTCAAATTTAATTCAACAATGCTTCAGCAAAGAAAAATTTTTAAGCAAGAAATGCATAATCATCAAATAGCATAAGTCATAGTAGTTCAAATATCTAGTTCATGGAGAATCATCAAAATCATAACAATACAGACCAAATAAATAGGGTTCAAGATTCTACATACCCCCCCCCAAACCTATCTACGAGCTAGTTCCTAGCATGAAAATAGAATGAAACAAAGAAAATTGGGTAAACGAATCTTCCCTGATGTCTAGGTGATGTCCAGTCCATCTACATATGCGAAGCTTGATCAAGCAGACTCAAACCCTAAGTTAATCCCCACCGTATCAACTCCACGACCGCTCTGATATAGCTTATTGTGCATTAAAAATCAATAGGTGAAGATATATGTCACTTTTCCTCCTCGGATTTTTTTTTCAAGTTTATGGAAAGCAATAAATCTAACTAAGAAAACTAGAAAAACTCACAAACGTGGATTGCCTCCCACGAAGCGCTATTGGTTAGAGTCGTTGGCTCGACTTTGTTGAATAAGATTAGAAACTTGGTGACTTTGGACGCCCGACTATAGCCTTGTTGAACGCCTCCTTCGATGATGCTCCACAGACATCCTTCACCTTGAAATGTTTTTTGGTTTGTGGATTCATCAACTTCACCACACCATGCGACAAAACGTCTACCACGTGAAATGGTCCGGAGAATGTAGAACTTGGGTATCCTGGAAAAACTCTAGAACCATCGTCATATAAAAGAACTTTAAGACCAGGATAGAGTGTTTTACCTAGCGTCCTCTTCCCACAAGCAGCTTTAGTGCGTCTGACATAGATGGTTTTCTTCGGGAACATGTCTTTTTGATCTTCAACACATTCATCCAATTTCGAAACACCAACATCAGTTGACTCCTCATCGAATAATGTGTCTATTCCTAATCCCTCTGTACCATCAGAATCCTTCACTACATCATATGCAAGCTGCACAAAGTTAACTTCAACAGTCGAGGCTTTAGTTCCCAATGTGATTGGAGCTAGTGCTTTGAATTCTGTAATCTCCCCCAAGACTTCCATCCTCACAGTTCGTGATGGTACATCAATACAAGTCCTAGTGGTTGCCATGAATGGCCTCCCTAGGAGGATAAGCTGGTCACTTAGCCCTCGAGAAGTATCATCTGCATCAAGAACAATAAACTCAATTGGAATAATAAACCTATCTACCTTTACCAACAAATCTTCAACAATCCCCATTGGGGTCTTCACCGAGTTATCAGCAAAAAAGGCCTCATAGGTGTAGGCTTCAAATTGTTAACTCCCAACGTTTTGTAGACAGAGTAGGGCATGAGGTTGATACCAGCTCCAAGATCTAGCATTGCTCGTGTAACTCTATCCTTGCCCATAGAGATAGTAATGTCGAATCTTCCAGGATCTGTTAACTTTGGCGGTAGAGTCGATATATTAAATACAATACCCCCTGATTCAAGTGTAGGAAGATTTGTACTCAGTTCATAATCCTTTTTGTTGGTGATGAGCTCCTTGAAGAACTTGGATTGCCTTGGAATACTCTTGATAAGGTCTATAAGGGGAAGATTGATGTTAACCTTAGAAAGCATATTGAAAAGGGTAGAAAATTGCTTATCTTGCTTGTTTCCTTTCAGACGCCCGGGAAATGGTGGGGGAGGCTTGTATGGGTTACTCGCCTTGTGTAAAGCGGGTTTTTCTACAAGATCCTTCTCTTTCCCTTTATCTTGTTCAGTCAAGGCTTCCTCATCCTCTTCGACTACGCCATCCTGCTTGATGTTTTCCTCAAGGGGGTGAGTCTTCGGGGAATGTAATCCCGGCTTTTCAATCTCCTTGCCATTCCTCAATACGTTGATAGCCTTTGCTTGCTGTGTTTGTCCAGGTAATTCCCCTTGTTGCATTTTAAGCAAAGCGACTTCCCGTGCTAGCTGGCCAAGTTGAGTCCCCAAATTTTTGGAAGTTGCTTCCACGTTCTTGACAGAAGTGCTGAGTGTCTCCATTTGATCCCTAGAACTCTTCATAAAGGAGTTTAAGGTGTCTTGCAAGATGGCAATTGAATTCTGTTCAGCTTCCTCAATCTTTGGCTGAGGGCGAGAAGATGATGTGCCTCCAAAGTTTTGCTGCTGATTGACATTCCTTCCTCCATAATTCTGGTAACTTTTGTAGTTGGGATTGTACCCTTGCTGCTTATGGACAAAATTTTGGTGCGGCCTGTGATATTGCTTTCTCTCCTCCCATTCCTGATGTCCTATGCCTTGTCCCCAGTTAGATTCTTCTTCTTGAAATTGGCTATGGATGATATTAAACTGGCATTGGGCAGTTGAGTGTTGTGGATCATCACAAATGGTACAGGACCTCGCCCAATGTTTAGGGCTTGTACTTGTGTCCGCTTGAGCTCCTTGATTTCTTATCTAAGCAGTTGAAGCTCCTTAATAGTGTCATCCATGTGAGCATCCCGCACATCCTGCAATCCACGTTGTCTCACACTCTGACTTCTTTGTACGGAACGAGCCTTCAACGTCTCAAAAAGCTCATGCAATGCACTTGGGGTCAGTGCAAGAATGCCTCCGGGAGCCATGTTGTCAACCATAATCTGACACGGCAAGAGCAATCCATTGTAGAAGAACTCATTCAGCATCGCGACCTGGTAATTATGATGTGGGCATTGGATGAGGAGTCCCTTGAATCTATCCCAAGCTTCATGGTATGTTTCATTGTCAAACTGGGAGAAAGTAGCAATGTGCTTCCTCAACTCGTGGCTCTTGCTTCGGGAGTAGTATCGCTTAGTGAATGCTTTGAACACATCCTCCATTATCCGCAAAGAATCAGCAGGCAGTGTATTCAGCCAATTCTTGGCCTTATCCTTCAGAGTGTCGGGAAACAATCGTCTTCCCAATTGATCAGTAGTGAGCCCGATAAGAGGAAGAGTCCCCAATGTAGCATAGAACTCTCTCATATGAGCAAGATGATCTTCAATTGCTAGCCCGTAGAAAGATGGTAGCATATGATAGTAGATAGGCTTCATATCATAATTCTATGCGGTCTCTTCTAGGATGATGCAGGTGCTATTGGCTCCAAGTATCGGCCTTGTGTAGTCTCCCCTGCAACCTCTTTGGTTCGGGATTGTTCCCAATTTGCTCCATTACAATTTTGTCTTCCGGTTCTTTCCTCGTAACTCGAGTCCCCACTCTGTGTATGTTATCGATAAAAGGCACAAGTTACGGATTTTGCGACCTTCTACCGTGCATAAACCTACGAAAACTCAAAGAGTAAGACTCGACACAGTAAAGAAAAGAAGAAATAGTAACCAAAAGTAAAAATAAAATCTAAACAAAAAACGGCTAGTAAAAAGAATAATCAAAACGGCGAGTCCCCCGACAACGGCGCCAAAAACTTGATGAACAAATTAAAATTCTCGCAAGTGCACAAATCGGTATAGTACCTAATCTAGCAACTCCCGAGGTCGATCTCACAAGGACTTAGTTGGGTTCTAATTATCCTAATTATTTCACTATCTACTTGGTCCTAAACTGGGTTTGATTTATTCTAAACTACAAAATTAAAATAGCAAGAAAGTAGAAACACAAGTAAGAGCAAAGTGAAGTGGGTTAATGGGTGTGGTTTCTAGATTGATGAAGAGTGCGGAGAGGTTTAACAATTACTATGTCTAAGATGATCGATTCGTTCCCATTCTCTAGCTAGCATTTATGAATTTGTTTTGTTGGTTCATTCACTAAGGCTCTAGGGATTCCGTATGATGGCGGGAGATCTCTAATTTATAATCCTAAGGGTCAATCAAGTGATCATATCATGAACCTAAGGATCGTATCATGCTCAAGGATTTAAGGAACCATCTAAACTATCCCAAACTAATGGTGACAATCTAGACACTTAATTGCGAGGTCTAAATAAATAATCGGGTATGATGCGCCGTATTATCTATTACCTATATTCTCTACAATTATCTAAGATGATGGCCGAGTCACATTAAAGAATCATAGAGAAATCAAAAGCGAGGCTCAACAATTAAGAAACAAAATAATTCATTCATTGGAAAACTTGGGTTTAAATCAATTCATAAAAAACATAGGTCCTGCTAAACCCCACACAAGGGGATTTAGCCACTCATATTCGTAGGAAAACAATCACAAGATATGGAAAAAGTATCCATGGAAAATAAGTATCAAAAACCCTAAACAAAACTAAGATAAAATTATACAACCCAGAACCTCGTAGATTGATCCTCGCACTTGGTTCTTCAGTTGTAGTCTTCGTTCTTCGCCTTGAATCTTCAACGGAGGGATGCCTTGGGTGTTTCTTTTGCTTTGGGGGTTGGAAAAAGTCGAAATTATGGTGTGTGGTCCGAAGGAAAGAAGTCCGGAAGGGTTTATATAGGTTTCGGGCCGAAAAAAAAGGTTTTTGGACTGTAGACGACGCGGACCGCGGTCCAGCACAAAAGGCGGACCGCGGTCCAACCTGTTCTGTCCGAAACACTTCGTTTGCGATTTCCTGCACTGACCAGTTTTGGGAAAAACACGATATCTCCTTCGATAACCGTTGGATCGCCACGAAACTTTGCCACAATGTTCCTAACACATAGAACTAAGATGTGGACGGTGGAGGTTGGATTCTAAGATCGTTAGATTCATCTGCCACTTGATTTTCCAACTGCGCTTATTACACGAGCTCGAAACACGGTTTCTTCAACATCCGACTTCAAATTCTCTTCATTCTTCATCCAAACAACTCCATCTTTGCCAACAATGCATCAATGGTCATGATTTCTTTCATTTTGGTGCCAAATACCACCAAATATTCTCAAAACGCGAGAAACCTACAAAACCAAAAACCATCGAAAGTATACGATTACGGGGCGAAACAAAAAGCTAGAAATGAATAGAAAACGATGTAAATAAGTTTCAAAAGAACACGATGAGATGGTATAAAAACTGCTCATCAATGGCAATCATGGACGGAGCCCCAGTGAACTGGAACGCCTTCTTCAGAGCAGAGTTTAAATCTCAGTCTCAGAAATTCATCAACTCTACAGATGGCATGCAGTTGATTCCCAAGGGAAAACTCATATATGGTAACAAAGTCAGCATTATGATCGAGGATCATTGCCCAGAGAGAGTATCCTTTGTTGACGCGTACTATTTTGATCAGAAGCAGATCAAGTATTTTAATGCAGCAGCCGCTGAGAAATCGATAGGGTGAGGACAAGCGTTTAAACATCCTCTAGAGATCATTCAGGATCCCCACCCGATCATCCCGACTAAGTGGAGCAAGTTCAGGCACGATCATTCAGGCACGATCATCCCGACTCCCTCCAAGACTCAGCCTAAGAAACAAAGCAGATATTAGGCTGCTGAGCTCAAGGACATCAACACATAATCCATTAATAAGGTTATTAAGCGTTAGGCACACAAGAACATAACTCTTGTCGACGATGTGAACACTAAGTGGAGCAAGTTCACTGAGGCTCAAACAAAGACGCTGACGGACCTTTCTGCGAAGTGCGGAGGATCAGCACGCCAACGACAATCAACGCTGAAGAGATCCCCAGTCAAGCACATGCAGCACAAAAGACCGACCTGAGTGCCCGATTCCAAGCTATACTGCAGTCGTAAGCCAAACAGTTCACTAAAGAAATGACTGCTACAACAGGTCGAGTCCAGAAGGCGATCGAGGAGCACAATAAGTTCACGGTGAAAGTGTATCCAAAGCACTAACTAATCAAGACACCTCCCGCCAAGAAATCGAAAAGGTTGCTTCTCATGTAGTGGAAGACTACCTTCGACACTTTGAAGAATCCAGATCCGCTCTATTGAACGCTATAGATCAAGAGGATAACAAGCGGTGGGAGTCCTACACCGATGTAGCCACTAACATAACCTCGAGTCTTGAGAAAGTCAAGACCTCGGTAGATGATTTGAGAAACAAGGTCATGCGCACGGCAACACTAATTGATGATGCCAAAAAGGGGGAAAAGAGTAGATCGGCTTAGGCGAGAGCCCTCCTCAAGGCAAAAGAAGAACGGGCGACGCGGGACCAAGTTTAGCGGTAATTCCCGCTAGACCCAACTCGGAAGGAGGCGATAAAGGGGAAGAAGCAAGCAAGGGGGAAGGCCCTACGAAGAGCCAAAAGATGTAGATGTGATTGAGGTGGCCAAATTTATTGAAGCGCTACAGGCGAAGAGTCACCACCTCCGGCCCGGGACATCGATAAGGGAAAGGCCCCAACCGACCCGATCCACCGAAGCGGAAGAAGCTCAAGTTTCGATCTAAAGAAGAATAGATCGCCTTTGATGCCAAATTGGCTAAGGAACTTGAAGAGGAGTATGCGAAGAAGAAGATTAATGCCAAGAAGGGTGTACAGATCAAATCTCTAGCGCCTACTCGCTCTAGTTATGTAATTTCCAGGCAGACGAGATCTTCAGCTGCTCTTCCCAGGCAGTCCAAAACTGAGAAGCCCAACGCATCTGAGTCGAAATCATTATCGCCGAGCGACTCAGAAGATCAGCATGTCCCCTCTACTGTGCCTTCCAAAGAACAAGAGCAAGAGATGAAGGAGATATGGACACAGTTGAGAGAGCGTTGGACATAACAACTGAGGCCAGACAGATCAGAGAAGATAAGGAGCGAATACGCCTAGGCGACACGGAGGCCCTCGAGCCGTAGACGAGAGAGAAAAAGCTAGGGAGAGGGTCCCTGTGAAGGATAGAAGTATTCCAACTACTTCTAAGTACTTCAGGAGAAGGGAGCCAGTCAGTGAAGTGAAGAGAATTATTTACAAAAGAACTGACGAATGGGTGCCCCTTAAGCTGAATCGGAAATGAGAACAACTGAAGATCGACTTCATCAAGAGATTTTACATCTGGAATCGGCGATGAAGGAGTCGATCCTAATTCTTATTTCAAAGATTTCCTAACTACTGCTAACCCTCCTCTCCTTGCTGAGATCCAGACTTTGCTTGAGCAATCAGGCAAGATGCTGAAGGCACATGATTTCAGAATTCTTTCTCCTCCACTCACTCACCAGCTCAACATTTGCAAGAAGGGGATTAAAGAATAAATCAAAGATGTTATAGTTAGCGAGCCCCGGACAAGAACGTTGTTGAAGACTTGATGGAGATCAAGGCCACGAGGAATCGTGTATTCGGGATACGACCTAGAACTTACGGAGAAGAAGTCCGTTGACTTCGGAGCGCACATGCAACAATTCAAGAAGAAGCGGAGGCGACTTTGTCTCTCTCCGTCTCCTAGTCTTAGTCGGTAGTGATAGATTTGTCTTGTCATGTAATCATCTCATCATCATATATGACATCTATTGCTTTGAGCCTTGACAATTACTCATTGTCTTTATGAATGTTTTGTTTTCCTTTCAACACTACCGATCACTCCAGGTGATCGGATCACACTCACTCACATTATCGACCCCAGTGATTTATATATGCTTATACGCCTTAGGAAATTTTTTTCTTTCTATTATTAAGGGGGAAAGCGCTCTTTTATATATATATATATATATATATATATATATATATATAGGGAGAAATTGCTTTCTATTATGACTTAGGGGGAACTATCTTTCGACTATTGTTAGAAGGAAATTATTGATTCTTGTTGATTAGATGATTAGCTACTAAGAGTTGTGATCCTTTTACGAGCTCGATAATTTAGCTATATCGGCCCGATACCTTTAGTAGGCTATAACTTTGTTAATTTGATAAGGCTCGATATATTCTTAAATATGATTGCTACGATACTTTCTTTTCATAATATTGTAAGCTCGATATGTTGGCTAGAGCATACCTTGTAATAGATCTTAACTCGGTAGTAGTAGCTCTCAACTTTAGCATGTTTCTTTTTATAGAAGATGTAAAAGGTTTTGACATCATCAAATAGGGGAAATTGTTGGGATGAGATTCGGTAGAACAATACTTTGTAGATTTGAAGATCCCAAAATCCCTAGGCCGAATGATGATCCTTCGGTTATGTAATAGCTTAGTTTGAGTTCGACTTTTTAGGAACTCGGTAGGCTAGGAGTTCGGTAGGCTGCGAAGTTCGGTAGAAGACCTTGCACTCGGTGATGGACTCGGTATCGAAGAAGTCGGTTGGTCAGCCGACCACCAACTAAATCTGCAAAGGAATTTGTGTGACACGTATTGAATGCTCAGAAGAATATCAGTAGGAAGACACTGCAGTTGGAGGTCCGAGGATTCAGAGGGAGTCAACCTTGATGATTCTACAAACCTCACCTAACACTCTACCTCGACCCAATAAGGAGCCGACGGCGCCTTACACCGCTCGACGAAGCCGCTACTAGGCGAAAAATAGGCGTATCTCTACGGTGTACCTACTCATCAACGTTCGAATTAAAGTAGTTGTTTTCCTTGTCGTATTCGACACGGGGCTAGACCCTCTCCAACGTATCTATTCACAAATCGAACACTTTAAATAGAGGAGAGTCTTCATGCAGAAAGATATCGGGAACCAAAGCTTTCAACGCACAAACAATCTCTAGCAAGCTCATTGCATATCCAGTGAAGAACTTGAACTTAGAATTAGAATCTTTTTTAGTTCTTCTCTCTAAAGAATACTTGTTCCCCTTCTCTTATCTAAGCGAGCCTAGCTGTAATATCCTTAGCTTAGAAACCCCAAGGGAGTTCACATTTTGTGAAATGTTCTTATTGTAAGAACTTCCTCGAGTTGGAGAAGTTCAAACCTTTAAGTTTGAAAACCACAGTAAAGTCACTACGACTATAAGTAGATATACGTCCTATGAACGGATCACTTTGAAACTTGCTCAATATACGCAAACAAGTTTGTATACGTCCTATGAACAGATCACCGAGACTTGCTTAGTATAAATAATACAAGTTCTCCTACTTGAGTCGGAAGCAGTGGACGTAGGACCCAACGTGTTCGAACTACTTTAAAAATGCAGTTGTGTTGATTTCTTGTTGCATTACTTACTTGTTCACTCAACATTCAACTATATTTCATAAACTCAAGCATAAAATCGGTTTTCCAACCGAGACATTTTCATAGGGCCTACACTTTCGCACACAACTCTAATAATGAACTACTTTTCAACCGACATAAGTCGGTAGAGCTAAACTTCAGTAGAAGAAATCTCGCCCACGCGATCCGAAAGTATATACGGTTGTCGACTCGGTTCGAGTAGCACACTCGGCTAAAGCTTACTTTCACATTTGAGAAAGAATCCGTATTCGGGTGTATTCACCCTCCCCCCCCCCCCCTTTGAAGCACGTCTCGGGACCAACAATAAATGGCACTTTTGTTGTTTGCAATTGACACATTACAAGAATGTGACACTCTCCTTCGAGACAATTGACACTTTGGGTAACATTTACGGTTATTATGCTTCATATTTTATTGTGTAATTACTAGATTAAAGTGATACGTTCCTTAATTATAATTGACACTTTACTTCACCGTGATTGACACTCTGAGATAAATGACACTTTTGTTTGTTGCAATTGACACAATATGAGAATGTGACACTCTCCTTCGGGACAATAGACATTTTTGTTTATTATGATAGACACTTTGAGTAACATTTTTGGTTATTATGCTTCATATTTTATTATGTAATTACTGGATTAAAGTGACACGTTTCTTAATTATAATTGATACTTTACTTCACTATGATTGACACTCTGAGATACATTATACTTTTGTTATTTGCAATTGACACATTAAGAGAATGTCACACTCTCCTTCGAGATAATTAACACTTTTGTGTATTACGATTGACATTTTGGGTAATATTTCTGGTTATTATGCTTCGTATTGATTACTAGCTAGATTAAAGTGACACGTTCCTTAATTACGAGTGACACTTTACTTGAGTGTGATTGACACTTTGAGATTAATGTCACTTTTGTTCGTTGCAATTGACACATTTTTCATAAACAAATGACACTTTTTTTGAAATAAATCACATTTTTTTTCAAAAATAACTGATAGTTAATAAATGATACAAATGACACTTTGTTCAAATACAAATAACACTTTTGTTTGTTACGATTGATACTTTGAGATAAATAACAAATGACACATTTATTCATTACAAATGACAAGTCTTCCATTATCAAAAAATTGGAAAAAAAAAATAAAAAGAAAATTGTTTAAAACATGCTACACTTTTATTCACAAAGAGTGACATGCTCATACTTACAATAAAGGAGAAAAAAATGAAAAAAAATTAAGAAAAATAAAAAACAAAAAATGAATAATGATGTCATGCTGACGTCAGAGGGTCAAATTCGGGTCAAAATTAGATAATTGGATCATGTTGAATGTGCAACATGCTGTACACAAGTCTTTGCATTTACGAAAATATAAGTGTTAGATTTTACCATAAATATAATTTTTCGATAATAAGATATAGATATCGAAAATTATCCTATTGGTTACTATATTACCTATAAATGTTGATACTTTATTGGATTATATTAAATTGATAATTTAAAAAATAGGACAATGATACTAACATAATAGCTTATTATAAAAAGAAAAAAAAAGAAATAACAATGGTAGTAAGAAAATATGGAAAAATAAATAATATGAATAGTAACTAAATATTATGTTAGTATATTATAAATTAGTAAAAAA
This sequence comes from Lavandula angustifolia, assembly GCA_028984105.1. Taxonomy (NCBI): domain Eukaryota; kingdom Viridiplantae; phylum Streptophyta; class Magnoliopsida; order Lamiales; family Lamiaceae; genus Lavandula; species Lavandula angustifolia. The sequence goes on along the minus strand of CM054825.1, from coordinate 2,825,228 downwards.
AAGAGAAAAAGAAAGAACCAACCATAGGTGGGGAAAAAAATGAATAATCTACAGGTTAATTCAGTATAAATTAATAATAAATGAAAAAAAATCATGAATTCAATTATGTTCGAAAATTAATTGTTGGGATTACTTTATATTCTAACATATTAATAGAAAAAGAAAATAAAAATAGAAATATTGTGAATAGTGCTTTGTAATAAATAAAAAATATTATTAATAGTGTTTAACGAATAGAAAAAAAATAAACAAATCATAAAGTCCTTTGTTTTGCCAAATTAATTCAAATTATATTAATTTTATTATTCCAAAAAATAATAAAAAGAGAACATTACGTTTTCTTTTTACAATAAATTAAAAACAGAAAGTAGAAAAAATTGTGAATAGTTATATAAAAATAATAATAAAAAAACTATTGGTGTTTTTAAAAAAAATCATTCATTCTTTTACTTTTAGAAAATTAATTGTTGGAATTATGTTAATTTGATTATTGAAAAATAGGGAAAATAAATTATTTAATATTGGGAGATGATTCAGTAGCTTAGTGCTTATAGATTTGAATGATCCCAAAACCCTACTTTGATTGATGAACCATTGAGTTGTATTTGTTCTGTCTCTGTCTTTGAGAGTCAGACTCAGTAGACATCCTTCCTACATGATTCAGGCGTTCAGTTCTGTCTGCTGATTCTTCAGTAGATTATCAGCCTCAGTACCATGAGAAGAAGACTCAGTAGTGTTGGACTCAGCAGGAGCAGCATACTGAAAGGAGTCAGTGGAACTGGACTAGCAGGAGCAGTTCACTGAACTCAGAGTTGATCATCAGTAGAGCTAGATTCAGCAAGAGTACGCTACTGAACATAGATCAGCATCAGCAACGGCCAGACAGTCTCCTGACTGTCAGTAATCTTATGAGTCAAATCAACAGAGGCATACGAGGTATAGAGAAGTCAGCTTCAGATCTGTCTTGAAGTCTGTTTGTCTCACCTATTTTCTTCAGCCTCGACCAATGACGAGCAATCAGCTATCTACTTTCTGATTAAAGTTGCAAGTCAACACTTTTCCGGAAATGGAGGGAAAGGACTCTGCCACCATTCTTTGAAAGAGCCGTTAGCTATCGAAAAGAGAGAGACACATGGATAATCGTCTCCAATGGATCTTTCCATGCCTCTCATCTATAAATAGAGGGAAGATTTCAAATCGAAGCTCACGTCACATATCAAGAACACACGAGCAATTACGAGCAACTCAGAATCGACTTAAAGCTTTCCGCAATATCTTCAAAGAGCTATTCCAAGCGAAAGGCGACATACTTGCTCAAAGGGAACCGAGCTGAATCAGACTCTAAGCCTCTAGTATCCAAGCGCCGAATACGAACCCGAGTTTATACTTTACCGTTCGTCGCTCTAGAAGCCACTTTCTCGTTCCCTTCCCTCTAACCTAAGCTCGGCGAGACCATATCTATAGCTTAGATCGAAGGAGTTCATCCTTGAAGCTGTTCTTTATTGTAAAGAACTCCTTCATTGTTGGAGAGTTTGTCAAACGCTTTAGTTTGATACCTTGTAAACTGAGACTTGCTCAGTATAAATCTCAAGACCAGTGTTTGTCCAGTGCACAAACCGATTGAGACTAACTCAGTATAATAAAATAGCCTCCTGATCTTTTCGGGTCAGTGCACGTAGGATTGTTGGATCCGAACCACTTTAAAAATCGTTATGTTTTGTGTGTTGTTATTTTACTGTTGCATTGATTACTGTTCATACTGAAATTATCTTTCAAATCATTCGACTGTGTTTCAGCAAAGCTTAAAAGACTGCACTAGTATACTGAAACAGTTTTCCTAAAACATTTTCTAACTCAATCTGAATTGGTCCTACACATTTCCTCACTCTCTCGAACTTCTGCCGAACGGATGCGAATTCCGACCTAAGTCACCTAACAGGCCTCAGTGAAGCTAGTCACTCTGCCACGCAATTCAGAACAACTTATCCGGTCTACTAAACCTGTTCAGTACGGCATCTTCCTGAAAAGGACTGTTCGCGTTTTAAGTTGAGAAAGTTTTCAGGTGTATTCATCTCTCCCCCCCCTCTACACCTGAACGTTTATCTCGGGACCAACACTAAACTTATTATAAAATAAAAATAAAAATATCAAATAAAAATAAATAATATATGAATAGTAAGAAAATATAAAAAATAGATAAAAAATAATCGTCCATTATTTTATTTTGAGAAATTAGTTATTGGAATTGTGTTCGAAAATATAATATTATCTGATGATAAAAAATGTTAATTATAAGTAAGAAAAATATTATGTTACATTATTATAAATATCAGGAAAAATTAAATAAATTCAAATATTTAAATAATTTTTTACAAAAATAAAATAAAAAATTAAATAATAGTGATTATCGCAAAAAGAAATAAAAGAATTATCAGGACTAGAGCTGAGCAAAAGAGACTAGAAAAGCGAACCGACCTTCTAACTAATGAGTTGCCCAAAAATCGAACCGATTGATTCATTTTTTTTTTCTCTAAAATTTTAAAAACTAAGGTAGCGGTTCAAGTACGGTTTTCATATCTCAAAAACCAGTTGTGAATTGGACCGATTAAAAAATTGATTCATTATTTATAATTATATTTATATATATTTTATGGGCTCACTTAAAAAAATTATTCATTTATTTTGTAGAAACTTTTTATCACATTGAATATCATCAGTAAATATTTGTGATTAGCATAAGTTTCGTTTTTAGTTACTACACGATTTAATTTATAGTTTCTCATATTAAGCCATCCAAAATTTTCAATTTCTTTTTAACGTAGTATTATTAACAGAGAAAATATGACGATTAAATATTCCACTTGAATCTTTTGTTGTAAATAACTTGTCCCCACATTTTAAGCATTGGTGTATTTTATTTATTTCTATTTTTATATTCTGAAACTAAAACTAAATTAAAGAAGCGTAAAGGTGGTGTAATCACAGTACAATTATTGTGTGGGTGCATATTGAATTATTAATCGTGATATATATTAAAGGTGCAACTGATTAATGATCCCAGATGTTGAAACCTTATTTGCACTATCAACAGTTGATATAGCAGGTAGCTTGAACCTTTATTATTAAATTTACTACTGGCGAAATTATTAATCATGTATATCACATGGTGATTATCTTGTATTTGTTTATGCCTTGTGATGAACTAGATTACCACTGGGGGCTCGGCTCATTGGCTGCTCTCTCTCTCTCAATCAGATTGTCTTAGATTTTGTATCTGAGAGACTCAATGTTGGGATCTTGCGGAGTTCATAATAATGCTTCCCAGTTGGATGTGAATAGTGGTGGTCAATTTTACACCATATTATATTTTTCACCCCCTTGAGGGATTGGCTCTTCTCTAAAACGCATACAGAAATATATTTTCTTTCTTCGCTTGTGTACTTTAAAGTTGTAACATGCTTATATCAAAGAAATGAAATGAAGACTGAGTAATCCAAGCTAGCTATGAGTGTGCATGGTTGCGTTTTTGCATTTGAAGCTAAGTTGATGCTATTTACGAGGACAAAGATGAAATTATAAATCAAAAGCTCGTCAGTGTTAGTGAAAATATATATATATATATAAAGAAACTAACAGAGATAATAAAAAACTCATTGACTTCCACAAAAATATTGATGATAGAAATTGAAGTGATCCTCGATTTTTTTTATTTAATCAATCAATAAGTATCTACCATAATAGTGAAGTTAAATACCAAAGAATCTAATGATTCCCGATCTGAATAAAATACTAAAAGGAAATACGTAGTCAAATATTGAAAAACTAAAGAAATAACAAAAAAATTCTCTAAAAAATACTAAAAATCACAAATCTATGTTTGCAACCACTCACAAGAGTGCTTTAACTTTTAAGTCTCTTCAGAAAAAGGGTCGAATTCGGAGGATTTGAAACCTTTCAAGAATCTCAAAAGCTTCATCAAGTATAAAAAAAATCGAACAAAATCTATTAATTAAACCAAACAAGGATTCTAGTTATCGTCCACCACATATCAAATTAAAGTGGACTAGCTTATCTACCTTACAGTATAATCAAATATAGATATAAAGCTAAATCCCAATCCTACTCCTCTTGAAAGTGCTAATAAACTATTGAAGCTTCCTCCTTAATGGAGAACCATAGCCCCAACTATATATATATGTGTTCCACCATTAGAGATTCTCACACACATCTCTCCCTCTCTCATCTAGCTATCTATCCACAATCCATGGATACTCCCAGTGACTCTTCTTCTCTCAGTCTTGAGCTGAAAGTGATAAGGGCTAGAAACATTTATGTGAACACACCGAGAGAGGTCTTTGTGAGATGCTATCTCTCTACAGAAAGCAACAAAAGAGTGAGGATAGACAGCCAGAAAATCCCATCAGATTCCAACTTGACTTGGAATCAAACCTTCTCTTTAAAATGCTTCGGCAGTGAAGAAACCATCAGATCCCTCAAGCAAGGAACCATTGTGTTCGAGCTCCGGTGTAGAAGCTCTGCTCCTTTCCTAGCAAGAATCAGTGGCTCAAAACTGCTGGCAAGGGCTGAGATGCAGTGGAGCGACGTGGTGGAGGTTGATGAGAAATGGATCGTCATGATCCCAAAGAACAAGTACGTGTATATTGATGATGTCAAGCCCCCGGCTGTCCAGATAGCCATGAAAGTTGAAGAGGTGAAGGAGAGTGGAAGATCAAGGTTCAATAATTGTGATTGCATGGATTGTGGGTGCAACACTTGTGTAGATTATGACTTGTTTGCCTTAGGAGTGGGTTTGGAAGCCTTTTAGAGAAGGAATGGTGCAATTAAGATTAGCTAGGGTTAGTGTCGTTTTTCTAGTGTAATACAAAAAGTTTTGATATGTATATTTCATACTCACTCATCCAAAATTTTGCAAATTCTAAACATAGTAATTTGAAAATATAATGATGAAATATTCCACTTAAGTCGCAGGATCATTCTAATTCCTGATTTGAAATTTGTTAATATACAAAAGTACTTGTGCCCAAATTTCAAGAATTGATAGCTTTTTTTCTTTTTTTTATTATTATTTTATATTCTGAAAATGAAACTGGCCAGAAGAAGCTCATCGTGGCATATTAATACAATTGTTAGTACATTTATTATGTTGGTGAATCTTGATTGTGATATTAAAGGTGCATGAATCTGAATGTTGAAAACCTTATTTGCGCTATCAAACAATTGATTTCAGGTAGCTGCTACCTTATTGGTTGTAAGTCGTGTTATTATTATTATTTAGGTGGCATTTGGTGGTAGGAGATTTTCGTAATTCTAAATTGGTATAAATGCCATATAAAATGTGTGAATAGGTCTATCGATTTTTGAATCATATTTAAAAGTGGGGATTTCTAAAATATCCATCTACACTATCCCAAAATCAAATTTACCCAAATCTTATAAAGAATATGTCAGCCTAATGATTTACTATTCTATCATCACTTTTTCATTTTTTTTAAAGAATGTGTCAGCCTAATGATTGGAAAAAAGTGTACAACTCTTTTTTTTTTTTGTTACAGTGATTGGCATAATAGAGTTGAGGCTACAAAGGAGTGATTCAAAATCATTATGCTTCATCTTCATTGAATATCATTCTAAACATGAGAGAAAAAATGGAAAGTATCTTCATTATTATCAAATTTATGGGACAATTCGACAATATGTCAGAATACATAGTTGGTGTTGAATCAAATTTATAAAATCTATAAATCAAATCAAACAAGGATTCTTGTTATCGTCCATTACATGTCCAAGTGCACATAGATATCTTATTATAATTAGATTGAGATTTAAAGTTAAGTTCCAACTTGGTGAATCCTAATCCTCTTGAAAGTGCTAAGCGACTAATTAAACTTCATCCATAAAGTAGAACCACCTCCTCAACTATATATAGACGTTCCCAACATTACATCCTCTCTCTCTCTACATGGATTCTCCAAGTCATTCTTCTTCCTCTCTCAGTCTTGAGCTGAAACTAATAAGGGCTAGAAACATTTATGTGAACACACCCAGAGAGGTATTTATGAGAAGCTAACTCTCCATGTTGGTCCAGAGACGAGCTTCAGGTGTGAGGGGAGGGGGGGGGGAGTGAATACACCTGAACGCGAAAGTCAGCCGCTGTTGAAGATTGCTACTGGACTTGTCACTTGGCCAAATAAGATTTCTCGATCGCGTGGGTAGAGATTCTTCTACTGAGTACAGTCTTATTGACTTATGTCAGTAAACAGTCGTTCAGCAACAGAGGTTGTGTGCGGAAGTATAGGCCCTTAAAACGAGTCTACTTAGTGAAAATCCGTTTTATGCTTTTTTGATTAAAAATCAGTTGAATGCAGAATGAAAAGTTAAACAACGCAACAGTTAAAATCAACACAGGTGATTTTTAAAGTGGTTCGGACACGCTGGGTCCTACGGCCACTGTCCTGAACTAAGCAGGAGATTTTGTATTAATTATACTGAGCAAGCCTCAGTTGATCTGTTCACATGATAGATGCTCACTTTTTTGCTTATACAGTTCAAAAGATGAACTCCTTCGAGGTTCTAAGCTATGGAGTATTACAATAAGCACACTTAGATAGAGAAAGGGAACAATGATTCTCTAGAGAGAAGAACTAAAGAATATCTAAATCTAAGTGCAAGTTCTTCGCTTGACTATCGCTGTAAGTTCGCTAGAGAGTGTTTGAGCTTTGGTTACTTTGGTTCCCAATATCTTTCTGCATAAAGACTCTTCTCTATTTACAGTCTCAGATTTGTGAATAGATCTGTTGGAGGGAGTCTAGACACATGTCGAATAAGATAAGGAAAACGGCCATAATAATTTGAACGTTAAGTAGAGGTACTGTAAAGATTTCCTCTTTTTCAAGCTAGGAGCAGCTTTATGGCAGAGCAGGTAAGGCGCTGTCGGCTCTTGATTGGTCAAGGGTATATGAGAGTTGGTGAGGCTCATTCAAACTCAGAGTATGATGAGTTGACTTCCTCTGAATCCTCGAACCTTCACCTGATTGTTCTAGTAGAGTCTGAATTTCATCATAGAGTGGGGGATCCAGTTATTTCAGAATTTCTATGAATAGCTCCTCAGGATCAGATTTCTCATCAAACAACTTCCAGACGTAGAATCTTTTGATGAAGTCTACCTTCCCTTGTTCCCATTGCTGATTGATCTTGTAAGGAACCCACTCATGAGTCCTTTTGTAGATTGCTCTCTTCACCTCATTTATAGGTACCCTTCTCCTGAAGAACTTGGAGGTTGTAGGGATACTCCTGTCTTTCACAAGGACTCTCTTTAGCTTCTTTTTTCGTCCTCATCTGAGTCCCTCTAGATCAACACTACGAATTCTCTGTCTGGCATCACTGATCTGTCTGGCTTCAACTGTCCTATCCAAACCTCTCTCACAGCTATCCCATAATTCTTTCATCTCAGCTTCCTGTCTCTTCGAGAGCTCAATTGTAGAGATAAGCTGCAGATCTGAGTCGCTTGGTTCTGCTGATTTGGACTTAGGAGTTTGAGGCTTCTCAACTTGTTTGGACTTTTGAGGAGTTCTTACAGCTGCAGACCTGGATTGCCTAGGTTGTACTGATCGAGTTCTGGTAGGAACTGGAGTTCGGATCTGTACGCCTTTCTTAGCTTTTATCTGCTTCGCATCTTCTTTCTCAAGCTCGCGCGCCAACTATTCATCATATGAAATTTGCTCTTCGCGCATTTTGAACTTAAGCTTTTTCGGGGGGCTTGGAGAAGCAGGGGCTTTGCCTTTGTCTTTGCCTGATGCTGACTCCAGTGGTGGCTCTTCTTCTGGTAAGGCTTCTAGTTACTTGGCCACTTCGATAATTGCCTTGTCAGGCGGCTCTCCTGAGCCTTCAGATTTCAAGAGGGTCAGTAGTTGTGCAGATCTACTACTTTCCCCCCTTTTTAGCGTCATCGAACATTGTTGCCAGGGCAATCACCTTGTTGTTCAGCTCTCCGATAGATGTACTGATAGATTCGAGAGAAGCTGCAACATCTCCAGCTGCGTCTGTGTATGAAGTCCATCTCTTCTCATGCTCTGAATTTACGGCTTTCAGTAGAGCTGACTTGGAAGCTTCAATACACTTAATGTATGCTTCAACAGATTCCACTGCTTCTTTCTTGATCTGTGAGCATGTAACATGTTGTTCCATCAGTGCCTTGGCGACACTTTCAGTACCGAGCTTATGTTGCTCTTCAACAGTGTTCAGGACATGATTTGTTGCAGATGCCATTTCCTCATAGAATGTTTTGGCCTAAGTCTGCAATATGATCTGAAATTGAGCTGTCAGATCTGTCCTTTGTGCTTCAAGTGCCTGAGAGAGGATCGCTTCAGCATTGAAATTAATCGGAGTGCTAATCCTATGCACTTCAGCAGATAAACTACCAAAGTGTTGGTCTGAGCCTCAATGAATTAGCTCCACTTGTTGTTCACGTTAGCAGCGAGGAGACGGTTTTTATGACCTTGAAGTTTGATGCACTTATTTATCAACGCCACTTTCAAGTTCTTAATCTCACCAGCTTGATACCTCGATTGCTGCTTTAGCTGAGATTTGGATGGCGTAGGGATGATGGCGCTTGATGAAGGAGGAGGTGGAGGCGAGTCATCCCAGGAGATCTTCCCTAAGTTGATCCTCCATAGTCTGCACCTTGGGTGGTGAGTTGGGTGCGAGTCAAATTGAGTCATAAGCTGAGTGGTCGATTCAGGTTGCCCCTTCTGAATCAAGAGCATCAACATGGCGGCTTTAAGATCATCCATGGAGGCGATGTCAGCAGGCTCCCCAAAGCCAATCTCCTCTCTTAGAATCTGCTTGTCTTTAGCTAATTCAGAGATTGTCCTCAGGTGAATCGTCTCTTCTCACAGATGTTATTCCAGGAACCTTAGACGGATCTCCACACTCGCTCTGACGGCTATATCCACAAGATCTGTATGATCCATGTTGAGCTGGGTGAGTCCATTGTGGTTGGCCGTACTGCTTGACACACCTGACCTTTTTTCCCCCTGAGTTGGATCTGGGTGTCTTGGAGCTTGAACCATGGGTCAATTTGTTGTTGCTGGGCTGAGGTGCGATTAGTTCTGTTTGTTCTTCGCCTGAGGGGTGATAGGTTCGGCAGCTTGAATCTTCCCTCGGACAAACCGATCATCCATCTTTTCTGAGCCTTTTGAGGTAGAGGTAGATGATTCATATGTGTTGGGATAAGGATTCAGTAGATGAATTGATAGATTTGAAGATCTCAAAACCCTAGCTGAATATTGTACCTTCGTATCTGTATAGCTTAGTAGATTTCAATAGTTAGAACTCAGTAGGCTAGAGTTTAGTAGCTGCAGGATTTAGTAGAAGATCTCGCATTCAGCGGTTGGACTCAGGATCGAAGAAGTCAGTTGGTCAGCCAACCACCAACTGAATTTGCTCAGGAATTCGTGCCCATGCACTGAATGCTTAGAACAACGTCAGTAGGAAAGTTACTTCAGTTGAAGGTCCGAGGATTCAGAGGAAGTCAACCTTGATGTTTGACAAGTCTCACCCACCAATATACCTCTACCAATAAGGAGCCGACATCGACCTATCTTTTCTGACAAAAGCTGCTCCCAGACTGAAAAAGAGGAGAATCTCTATAGTGCACCTACTCTCCAACGTTCAAAATAAAGGAACCGTTTTCCTTGTCGTTTCAACACGTGGCTAGACCTCCCTCCAATGGATCTATTCACCATCAACGACTAAAAATAAGAGAAGTCTTCATGTAGAGACAACACCGGGAACCCAAGTTATCTACGCACAAACTCTTAACACTCTCAACGAAGAATCCAGTGAAGAACTAGCATTCAAAGAAGAACCCTTTTAGTTCATCACTTAGAGTTATATTTGTTCCCCTTCTCTTACCTAAGCAAACCTCATTGTAATGTCTTTAGCTTAGAAACCTCGAGGAATTTCACATCCTTGTGAAACTGTTCTTATTTGTAAGAACTTCCTCTTAGTTGGAGAATACTCAAACTCTTTAAGTTTGAAACCCTTGTAAAGTCACTACGACTATAAGTAGAGAATTTGTCCAGCGCACAGATCACTGAGAACATGCTCAGTATAAGCTTCAAGTTTGTGTATGTCCAGTGAACAGACCAACTGAGACTTGCTTAGTATAAATGTAACAAGTATCCTGCTTTGGTCAGGACAATGTGTGTCCGAACCACTTTAAAAACTTGCTGTGTTGATTTACTGTTTTCTCTAACTGATCATACTGCATTAAAAACTATATTTCATCAAACTCAGCATAAAACTGGTGTTTTCTAACCGAGACGTTTGTTAGGGCCTACACTTCCGCACACACTCTAATATTGAACGACAGTTCGACTGACTAAAGTCAGTAGAGGTGAACTCAGTAGAAGAATTTCTCTCCCACGCGATCGAAGTATATTTGGTTCATCGACTCGGTTCAGTAGCAAACTTAGCTAAAGGCCGACTTCGCGTTTGAAAACGAAATTTGTATTCGAGTGTATTCACCCCCTCCCTCCTCTACACCTTAACCACCTCTCAAGACCAACAATATGTGTAGCCAAGTCCTTCCTTAATGGAAATTGGCCCCTGAGCTCTAAGCATACTTTCCAACTTCTCCTTGACTCCTAAATACTACTTTGTCATCAGACCTCGCCAAACTTCATCACTCTTTCTGAGTGACTCATAGTCCTTCTGTACTTATGCAAATTTCTGACTGAGCTTAGCTATCTCAGTATCTTTCTAAGATATGTCTTTGGTCAATACTGAGATCTGTGCTTCTTGATGTTGCGACTTAGTCATCAGAGAGTTAATCTCATCCTTCTGTCTCAACACAAGTTCTACAGAGTTAGTACAGTCCTGACTTCTCATCGAAAGTGTCTGATTCTCAGCTTTCAGAAGTTCCATAATTATTCCTCATGTCTTTATTGCTGGAGGATCAGGAGAAGGATCCTCAGCACAAGCAGCAATTGAAGAAGTAGCTAAAATTTGTTGACGAGCCGATAGTAGAAGAAGAAGAAGAAGAAGAAGAAGAAGAAGAAGAAGAAGAAGAAGAAGAAGAAGAAGAAGAAGAAGAAGAAGAGCTCATTCGAGATGAAGCGAAAGGCAAGAATGAAGCTCCACGCTCTCCTACTCCTCCTCCGAAAATTGTAAAGTTCAAAAGCCCGGGAGAGCAATAGCAATATGGCAGAGAATACTCCAAGAAGCTAGAGAAGAAACCTAAAACCATTGCAACAACTGTACCAAAGCGAACCAGGTCTATCATCCCGAGGCAGACAAGATCGAAGACTTCTAAAGCCAAAGAAACAAAAAAGCCAAAGGAAGTTCAGAAGTCTAAATCATATGAAGCCAAAGACTCGAAGGCCGAGATACGACCGCATCCGAACAACATGTACCCACTACTACTCTATCTAAGAAACAACTTGTTGAACAAAAGGAGTTATGGGATGAATGTGAAAGAGGGATGAATATAAGCTATTTGAAGCTAGATAGATTAGTAAACCGAGAGAGAGAATCCGCCTAGCTGATCTTAAAGCTCCCACGGAAAGAATTGAGAAAGAGGCCAGAGAACTAACCCTAGTTAAGGACAGAGAAGTGCCTACAACATCCAAATTGTACAGACAAAGAGGACCGAAAGATCACCTCCAGCATATTCTTCATCCTCGTACTGACAGTTGGATACCATGGAAGCTGAACCAGAGATGGGAGGAGATAAAGATGCAAAGCTACTATTTATGGCAATCAATGGAGACCGAAGCAGATCCCGATACAGTCTTCAGAGACTATCTTATCAGCTATGAAACAGATTTATTTGTTGAAGTTCAAACTATTCTAGACGGTAAGGGTATTCCACTGAAAGAGCCTGACGTCAAAGTTCTTTCTCATCCTAGAACTAAATGGGAACATCTGCATGAAGGAGATAGAGGACGAGATCAACTTTGTTATCTATAGGAAATCCTTAAGTCTGAAGGATCCTGAAGATCAAGAAACCATCAAGGGCCTTAGGACCAATGTTTATCATTCCTATGTCCTTGAACTACAAGAAACGAAGTCAACTACTTACAAAGCGAAGATTCAGAATTTCAAGAAGAGGAGCTGATTAGTTTTAGTGTTTACAGTGATAGCCAATTTCTGTACATGTAATTTCTTAATCTTTAATGAAATCTATCACAATTTTGGCCGAGACAACTACTCATTATCAAAATGACTATATTTACCTTTCAACACGAATGGTCACTTAAATGATCAACACACACTCACCCGTGTTTATTATTATGTGTGTTATCTCGCATGGTTCTTAGATTCTATTTTAGTGTTTGGGGGATATTATGTTGTACTCCCTCCGTCCCACTGGAAACGACACGTTTTTCTTTTCGGGCCGTCCCACTGAAAACGACACGTTTCCAAAAAAGGAAACAACTTTATCATATTTTGTCATTTCTCTCACCTACTTTATCTACTTTCATTATATTAATTATTTTCTCTCACCTACTTTATCATTTCTCTCACCTACTTTATCTACTTTCATTATATTAATTATTTTCTCTCACCTACTTTATCATTTCTCTCACCTACTTTATCATATTTTATCATTTCTCTCACCTACTTTATCATTTCTCTCACCTACTTTATCTACTTTCTTAATTCCCGCGCCCATTGGAAACGCGTCGTTTCCAATGGGACGGAGGGAGTAATAGTTTTGGCATCATCAAATAGGGAGAAATCGTTGGGATGAGATTCACTAATAGATAAGATTTGAAAATCCCAAAACCCTAGCTGAATGAGGAACCATATTATATAATAGCTTAGTTGAGTTCAGCATATTATGAATAGAGTTCAGTAGCTGATAGACTTAGTATAGTAGATCTTTTTCAACAAGACACGATATAAAACCAAGGCTACACATTCCACACTTATTCATCTATTGAGTTTACTTTAAACCGGCCAATTCGAGAGACGGTGTTTGGTATTTCGAATCACTCTACCCACGCGATCTGAAAATATTCGGTCGAAGACTGACTTTCGTCTTTGAGTTAAAAGTTGGACTCAGGTGTATTTACCCCCCCCCCCACCCCACCCCACCCCCCAACACCCGAAGAGTCGTCTCGGACCAAGAACGTATTTTGTCGCCAATGGTACACTTTTAGCGACGAAATAGTGCATTCGCGAGGAACTTTATTTTCTCGACAATGGTTTTGAGAAATAATTTCCTCGCCAATATACGATGTGAAAATACCAAATTACCCTTTTCCAATTATGCCCTTTAACGTGAAAAGTCTATTATACCCCTCTCTGCAAATAAATAATTTTCCTCACTAAATATAATTTTAATTTAATATGAATTTATTATATTTATAAAAAATTAATTGAATAGCAAGATAAATTTTCCTTGTTAAATGTTGATCTCCTCGCCAAATTTCTAAGCATTTGCAAGGAAGTTTTCTCGCCATAAGAGTTTTATTCTTGCAAATTAGTATGCGGAACTTGTTAATTAAGATAGAGAATTTCCAAACATTGTATATGGAAATCATCAATTTGTATTCAACCAAGACATTTCGAAACATTTTGAATTGAAACCAACTAATTGTATTTCACGAATGGAAAAAATTACAAATACAATGCATTACAATTACAAAAACATATTGTATTCAACATCCTCAATAGTCCATAAAAATCTTCTTCTGCAATCTCTTTTCCGCACTCATTGAACAATCTCCATCTCTTCCTCTACTATATTCCATCACAACATTCTACATTCAACAAACATTAAGAAGCAAACCCCAAATTAAACTAATATATAAGTGCAAATAAAAATAAGATTGAACAACAATAATAAAATATGTACCTCCACGTAAATTGAAATCTTTGAAACTCTACAATAGTCACTTGAAAAGCATAAACAGTTGTAGATAGGCAGCTACAAAGAGTAGCCAATGAGTAGTCATCAATCCTAAAATATTTCTGTAAATTAATTGGAAAAAAAAAAGTAAATCTACTAGAAATTGGAAATGCAAATGATTAAATATTACCTTGTACATTGTTCTTACTAAGATCAAAATGATGAGAACTTGAGAAAATTAGAACTGTGGAGAGTAGGAAAAGAAAGGAAAAAAAGTGAGAATATGAGCATATAATCGTGGTTGAAGATGTGAAAATGTGGGAGAGGATAATGTATATATTATATATATTTGCGGCAGTAAACATATATAATTGGTGGGTTCCAAAAGTTCAAATAACCCTCCCAAAAATCTCATTTAGAATTTGATTTTTAGCAAAAATTTGAATAATGATAGAGATAATGGAAACGAGATTTTATTTTATTATAAAAATCTTTTACCATATTAACAAATAAACTATTTTTAAATAAAATTAAGACGTAAATATTTCAGAATTCGTAAATTTAGTATATTTATGGATAAGTGGACCTTTGTATACTCACATCATGAATTTACGGAAGAGATGGACACATGCAATATGATCCAATTTACTAATTTTTACCCAGTTTGACCTAAGTTTTTCCCTATTCAGTATTAAAAAATAAAAATAAAAAATATCATCCCCTCTCTCACGCCTCCCCTCCCTCTTTGCCCCTCTCTCTCTCTCTCTCTCTCTCTCTCTCTCTCTCTCTCTCTCTCTCTCTCCTCCCCTCTGTCTCTCTCCCACCGTCCTCTCTATCACCGCATCCGTCTCCGTCGTCTTCGCTCCTCTCCGTCGCCGTCGCTCCTCACGCCTCTGCATCCGTCACTCCGGTGGTCGGATCCACCTCCATGCGATCCTCCAGATCCGCCTCCGCTCTCTTCGCCTCCGCCACGACTCGAGATTCCGGTGCGCTCTCTCTCCTCTCTCTCCTCGATATCATCGCCCCCCACCGCGAGGATTGGAGACAGTTGCGAGTAGATTGCTAGCCTCGATCTAATCTACTATCTTGTTAATTTAATCGATCGATTTATTTCTGGAATGGCATCTGAAGAAGTGAAGACGAGCAACTCGGCGGTGTCGAAGATCGTGAATTTGGTAGAGGAGGCGAAGCTCGCCAAGGAGGAAATCAAGCTTTCCAAACATCACCATGTTAGCATCTGCAAGTCTCTCATCGCCGGTGGCGTAGCCGGAGGGGTGTAAGTCCTGATTTGAACATTTTTGCTTATTTTTGCATTGCTTAAGGGCAAAATCAGAATATTTTCTTTTTTCCTGAAAAATAAATTTTTTGTTTGACAAACTTCTTGCATTATTGTCGCAGGTTTCGAACTTCTGTTGCTTTATTGGAACGATTAAAGATTTTGCTTCAGGTTAGTCTCTCATACAATTAGAGATTTAAAGTCTAACAATAATGTTTCCAAATAAACATGAACTCTTATAATTGCAAAAATTGTAGTGAATTCTGTTTTTGTTTCTTGACATTTTGAGACTATTTAACCATCTTATAGTTCAATGTTATGGAATCAATATTTTTGGGAGCTGGTGTATCATGGAAACTAGTTCTTTGCAATTGACACATTGTAAGAATGTCACACTCTCCTTCGAGACAACTGACACTTTGGATAAAATTTCTGGTTATTATGCTTCATATTTTATTGTGTAAATACTAGATGAAAGTGACACGTTCCTTAATTATAATTGACACTTTACTTAGGGGTGTAAGTGGTTCCGCTCCGAATCGCGAAACCGATCGGACCGAACCGAACCAAACCGAAAAATGCGGTTCGGTTCGGTTTCGCGGTTTGGTTCGGTTTATTTTTTTAGAAACCGTTTACATTTGGTTCGGTTCGCGGTTCCAAGAATTTTTGAACGGTTCGAACCGAACCGAACCAATATCATATTTTTTAATTTTTTTATTTAATATTTGTCCTTCTTATATGAGAATATTATTGAATTTAGATATTAGATTTAAGTTAAGATCAATTCTAATCTATATAAATGAAGAGAAAGGAGTAACAACTCTATACTTATGAGTTCGGAATGAGTGACATCCTACAAACTATTATTCTTGCATTATTTAGGATTTAAAAAATAAAAATAAAAAATAAAAAGGTGAACCGAGGAACCGAACCGAACCAAACCATTTATAAGCCGTTCGGTTCGGTTCGGTTCCGACATTGAAAAACTCATCGAACCGAACCGAACCGAACCATTTATATGTGTTCGGTTCGGTTCCTAAAATACATAAAAAACCGAACCGAATCGAACCGTTACACCCCTAACTTTACTTCACCGTGATTGACACTCCGAGATAAATGACACTTTTGTTTGTTGCAATTGACACAATATGAGAATGTGACACTCTCCTTCGGGACAATTGACATTTTTGTTTATTACGATAAACACTTTGAGTAACATTTCTGATTATTATGTTTCATATTTTATTATGTAATTGCTTGATTAAACTGACACATTTCTTAATAATAATTGATACTTTACTTCACTATGATTGACACTCTGAGATAATTTACACTTTTGTTATTTGCAATTGAGACACTAAGAGAATGTGACACTCTCCTTCGAGATAATTGACACTTTTGTTTATTACGATTGACACTTTGGGTAATATTTCTAGTTATTATGCTTCATATTGATTACTAGATTAAAGTGACACGTTCCTTAATTCTGAGCGACATTTCACTTCAGTGTGATTAACACTTTGAGATGAATGACACTTTTGTTCGTTGCAATTGCACTTTTTTCATAAACAAATAACACTTTTTTTGAAATAAATCACATTTTTTCAAAAATAATTGATAGTTAATAAATGATACAAATGACAATTTATTCAAATACAAATGATACTTTTGTTTGTTACGATTAATACTTTGAGATAAATAACAAATGACACATTTATTCATTACGAATGACACGCCTTCTCTTATCAACAAATTGGAAAAAATGAAAAGAAAATTGTTTAAACAAACTACACTTTTATTCACAAAGAGTGACATGCTCATGCTTACAATAAAGGAGAAAAAAATGAAAAAAAAAATAAGAAAAAAAATAGTGAATAATGACGTCATGTTGACGTTAGGGGGTCAAATGTGGATCAAAATTAGATAATGGATCATGTTGTATGTGCAACATGCTGCACGCAAGTATTTGCATTTACGAAAATACAAGTGTTAGATTTTACCATAAACATAATTTTTCGATAATAAGATATAGATATCGAAAATTATCCTATTGGTTAGTATATTATCTATAAATGTTGATGCTTTATTGGATTATATTAATTTAATAATTTAAAAAATATGACAGTGATAGTAACATATTAACTTATTATAAAATGAAAAGAAAATAAAAGAAAAAACAATGGTAGTAAGAAAATATGGAAAAATAAATATTACGAATAGTAACTAAATATTATTTTAGTATATTATAAATTAGAAAAAAAAAAAGAGAAAAAAAGAACCTTCCATATGTTAGAAAATTAATATAAAGAGGGAAAAAAATGAATCATCCATAGGATAATTTAGTATAAATTAATAACAAATGAAAAAAAAATCATGAATTCAATTATGTTAGAAAATTAATTGTTGGGATTACTTTATTTTCTAACATATTAATAGAAAAAGAAAAAAAAATATATTGTGAATAGTGCTTTGAAATAAAAAATAAAAAAGTATTATTAATAGTGATTAACTAATAGAAAAAAAAAACAAATCAGAAAGTCCTTTGTTTTGGCAAATTAATTGGAATTATCTTAATTTGATTATTCAAAAAAAAAAAATAAAAAGAGAATATTACGTTTTCTTATTTCAAAAAATTAAAAACAGAAAGTAGAAAAAAAATGTGAATAGTTATATAAAACAATAATAAATAAACTATTGGTGTTTTAAAAAAAATCATTCATTCTTTTACTTTTAGAAAATTAGTTGTTGGAATTATGTTAATTTGATTATTGAAAATAGGGAAAATAAATGAGTTAAACTTGTTATAAAATTAAAATAAAAATAAATAATATAAGAACAGTAAGACAATATAAAAAATAGATAAAAAAATAATCGTCCATTATTTTATTTTGAGAAATTAGTTATTGGAATTGTGTTAGAAAATATTGTATTATCAGATTATAAAAAAATAAAAAAGAATAAAATGTTAAGTCTAAGAAGAAAAATATTATGTTAAATTATTATAAGTATTAGAAAAAATTAAATAAATTCAAAGATTTTAAATAGTATTATAAAAAAAATTAATTAATAGTGCTTAACGCAAAAAGAAATGAAAGAATCATCACGACTAGAGCTGAGCAAAAGAGACTAGAAAAGCGAACCGACCGACTAACTAATGAAATTGGCCAAAAATCGAACCGATTGATTATTTTTTTTCTCTATTTTTTAAGAGCTGAGGTAGCAGTTCGAGTACGGCTCATATCTCAAAAACCACTGGTGAACTGAACCAATTAAAAAATCGATTCATTATTTATAATTATATTTATATATATATTATGGGGTCACTTAAAAAAGTTATTCATTTATTTTGTAGAAACTTTTTATTACATTGAATATCATTTGCTTGTAAATATTTGTGATTAGCATAAGTTTCGTTTTTAGGTACTATACGATTTAATTTATAGTTTCTCATAGTAAGTCATCCAAAATTTTCAATTTCTTTTTAACGTAGTATTATTAACAGAGAAAATTTGACGATGAAATATTCCACTTGAATCTTTTGTTGTAAATCACTTGTCCCCACATTTTAAGCATTGATATATTTTAAGCAATGATACACTTTTAGCGACGAAATAGTGCATTCGCGAGGAACTTTATTTTCTTGCCAATGGTTTTCCTTGCTAATGCCTAATTTCAGTAGCAAGGAAAAATGACCTTCCTTGCCAATGGTTAAACTCAACAGTGAGGAAGAATTTTCTCGCCAATATATGATGTGAAAATACCAAATTACCCTTTACCTATTATGCCCTTTAACGTGAAAAGTCCAATATACCCCTCTTAGCAAATAAATAATTTTTCTCACTAAATATAATTTTAATTTAATACGAATTTATTATATTTATAAAAAAATAATTGAATAGCAAGATAAATTTCCTTGTTAAATGTTGATCTCCTCGCAAAATTTCTAAGCATTTGCAAGGAAGTTTTCTCTCCAGAAGAGTTTTATTCTTACAAATCAGTATGCTCGAACTTGTTAATTAAGATAGAGCATTTCCAAACATTGTATATGGAAATCAATAATTTGTATTCAACCAAGACATTTTGAAACACTGTGAATTGAAACCAACTATTTGTATTTCACGAATGGAAAAAAATTACAAATACAATTTGTTACAATTACAAAAACGTAATGTATTTATGAATTAATTATTAAACATCCTCAATAGTCCACAAAAATCTTCTTCTGCAATCTCTTTTCCGCACTCATTGAACAATCTCCATCTCTTGCTCTACCATATTCCATCACAACATTCTACATTCAACAAAAATTAAGAAGCAAATCACAAATTAAACTAATATATTAGGGCAAATAAAAATAAGATTGAACAACAATAACAAAATATATACCTCCACGTAAATTGAAATTTTTGAAACTGTACAATCGTCATTTGAAAAGCATAAAAGTTGTAGATTGGCAGCTGCAAAGAGTAGTCAATGAGTAGTCATCAATCCTAAAACATTTATGTAAATTCATTGGAAAAAAAAAAGTAAATCTACTAGAAATTGTAAATGCAAATGATTAAATATTACCTTGTACCTTGTTCCTACTAAGATCAAAATGATGAGAACTTGAGAAAATTAGAACGGTGGAGAATAGGAGAAGAAAGGGGAAAAAAGTGAGAATACGAGTATATAATCGTGGTTGAAGATGTGAAAATGTGGGAGAGGATAATGGATAGATTATATATATTTGCAGTAGTTAACATATACAATTGGTGGGTTCCAAAAATTCAAATAACCTTCCAAAAAATCTCATTTAGAATTTGAGTTTTGACAAGAATTTGAATAATCATAGATATAATGGAAATGTATGAGAATTTAGTTTATTATAAAAATCTTCTACCATATTAATAGATAAACGATTTTCTAATAAAATTATGACCTAAATATTTTAGAATTTGTAATTTTAGTATATTTATGGATAAGTGGACCTTTTATACTCACATCATGTATTTACGAAAGAGATGGACACATGCAACTTGATCCAATTTACTAATTTTGATCCGGTTTGACCTGGATTTGACCCGGTTCAATATTTAAAAAATATATATATATATATTATCCCCTTTGTCATGCCTCCCCTCCCACTGTCCCTCTCTCTCTCTCTCTCTCTTTCTCCCCTCCCCTCTATCTCTCTCCCACCGTCCTCTCTATGTCCGCCTCCGTCACCGTCACTCCTCGCGACACCGCTTCCGTCACTCCAGTGGCTGGATCCACCTCCGTGCGATCCTCCAGATCTGTCTCCGCTCTCTCCGCCTCCTCCACGACTCGAGATTCTGGTGCGTGCTTTCTTTTCTTTCTCCCCGATACCATCGCCGCCAGCCGCGAGGATTGGAGACGGTTGCGAGTAGATTGCTGGCCTCGATCTAATCTACTGTCTTGTTAATTTAATCGATCGATTAATTTCTGAAATGGTTTCTGAAGATGTGAAGACGAGCGACGACGATGTCGAAGATAGTGAATTTGGCTGAGGAGGCGAAGCTCGCCAAGGAGGAAATCAAGCCTTCCAAACATCAAAATGTTAGCATCTGCAAGTCTCTCGTCGTCGGCAGCATAGCCGGAGGGGTGTAAATTCTGATTTGAACCTTATTGTTTATTATTATATTGTTTATTAAAGATTTTGCTTCAGGTTAGTCACTCTTACCATTAGAGATTTATAGTCTAACAATAATCTTTCGAAAAAGACATGACCTCTTATAATTGCAAAAAATTGTAGTGAATTATGTTTTGGTTTCTTGATATTTTGAGACTGTTTAAGTATCTTAGAGGTCAATGTGATTGACACTCTAAGATAAATGACAATTTTGTTCTTTGCAATTGACACATTAAGAGAATGTGACACTCTCCTTCGAGACAATTGACACTTTTGTTTATTATGATTGACACTTTGGGTAACATTTCTGAGCGACGCTTTATGTCAGTATAATTGATACTTTGAAATAAATGACACTTTCATTCGTTGAAATTGTCACTTTTTTCATAAACAAATGACACTTTTTTTCGAAGTAAATTGTATTTTTTTTTTAAATAATGGATATTTAATAAATGATACAAATGATACTTTATTCAAAATACAAATGACGCTTTTGATTGTTACGATTGACACTTTGAGATAAATAACAAATGACGCATTTATTCATTACAAATGACACGCCTTCCCTTATCAAAAAAACCGAAAAAAAAAATTGGTTAAAAAAACTACACTTTTATTCACAATGAGTGACATGCTCGTCCTTACAATAAAGGAGAAAAAAAATGAAAAAAATGTTTTTTTTAAACACACGAAAAAAACTGAATCAGGGCATCATGCTGATGTCAGCGGGCCAAATGCGGGTCAAAATTAGATAATTGGATCATGTTTTATGTGCAACATGTTGCACACAAGTCTTTGCCTTTACGAAAATATAAGTGTTAGATTTACCATAAATATATTTTTTCGATAATAAGATATAGATATCGAAAATTATCCTATTGATTACTATATTACCTATAAATTTTGATTCTTTATTGGATTATATTATTTTGATAATTCAAAAAATAGGACAATGATACTAACATATTAGCTTATTATATGAAAAAAGAAAATAAAAGAAATAACAATGGTAGTAAGAAAATATGGAAAAATAAATATTATGAATTGTAACTAAATATTATGTTAGTATATTAAAAATTAGTAAAAAAAAAAGAGAAAAAAAAGAGAAAAAAAGAACCTTCCATATGTTAGAAAATTAATATAAAGAGGGAAAAAATGTATTATTAATAGTGTTTAACTAATAGAAAAAAGTAAACAAATCAGAAAGTCCTTTGTTTTGCCAAATTAATTGGAATTATCTTAATTTGATTATTCCAAAAAATAATAAAAAGAGAACATTACGTTTTCTTATTTCAAAAAATTAAAAACAGAAAGTAGAAAAAAATTGTGAATAGTTATATAAAACAATAGTAAATAAACTATTGGTGTTTTAAAAAAAATCGTTCATTCTTTTACTTTTAGAAAATTAATTGTTGGAATTAAGTTAATTTGATTATTGAAAAATAGGGAAAAAAATTTAGTTAAACTTGTTATAAAATAAAAATAAAAATAAATAATATAAGAATAGTAAGAAAATGTAAAAAATAGATAAAAAAAATAGTCCATTATTTTATTTTGAGAAATTAGTTATTGGAATTGTGTTAGAAAATATTATATTATCATATTATTAAAAAAAATGTTAAGTATAAGAAGAAAAATATTATGTTAAATTATTATAAATATTAGAAAAAATTAAATAAGTTCAAAGATTTTAAATAGTATTATAAAAAACTAAAATAAAAAATTAATTGGCCAAAAGAAATAGAGCGAGCAAAAGAGACTAGAAAACGTAATGAAATTGGCCAAAAATTGACCGACTGACTAACTAATGAAATTGGCCAAAAAGCGAACTGATTGATTATTTTTTTTCTCTATTTTTTAAAAACTGAGGTAGCGGTTCGAGTACGGTTTTCATATCTCAAAAACCAGTGGTGAACTGAACCGATTAAAAAAACGATTCATTATTTATAATTATATTTATATATATTTTATGCTCGCTTAAAAAGTTATTCATTTATTTTGTAGAAACTTTTTATTACATTGAATATCATTTGCTTGTAAATATTTGTGATTAGGTTTCGTTTTTAGGTACTATATGATTTAATTTATAGTTTCTCATAGTAAGCCATCCAAAATTTTCAATTTCTTTTTAACGTAGTATTATTAACAGAGAAAATTTGACGATGAAATATTCCACTTGAATCTTTTGTTGTAAATCACTTGTCCCCACATTTTAAGCATTGATATATTTTATTTATTTCTATTTTTATATTCTGAAACTCAAACTAAATTAAAGAAGCGTAAAGGTGGTGTATTCATAGTACAATTATTGTGTGGGTGCATATTGAATTATTAATCGTGATATATATTAAAGGTGCAACTGATTAATGATCCCAGATGTTGAAACCTTATTTCCACTATCAACAGTTGATATAGCAGGTAGCTTGAACCTTTATTATTAAATTTACTACTGGCGAAATTTTTAATCATGTATATCACATGGTGATTATCTTGTATTTGTTTATGCCTTGTGATGAACTAGTTTACCACTCGGGGCTCGGCTCATTGGCTGCTCTCTCTCTCTCAATCAGATTGTCTTAGATTTTGTATCTGAGAGACTCAAGGTTGGGATCTTGCGGAGTTCATAATAATGCTTCCCAGTTGGATGTGAATAGTGGTGGTCAATTTTACACCATATTATATTTTTCACCCACTTGAGGGATTGGCTCTTCTCTAAAACGCATACAGAAATATATTTTCTTTCTTCGCTTGTGTACTTTAAAGTTGTAACATGCTTATATCAAAGAAATGAAATGAAGACTGAGTAATCCAAGCTAGCTATTGTTGGAAAATCGTTTGTAATATATATTATTTATATATATATATATTTTGTCATTATGGAAATTCAATTAGCATTAAATGCTAATTTGACTTGGGCAAAATTCAGTCCGTTTAATCGTCTTTTCGAGCCTCGATATATATACAATTTATCAATTGAGATATATGACGTCGATCTATGTTTCGAGTAGATAATTTTAGTATGCTTAATTTCTCGATTCCGATTTTCGGTGAGTGAGAAATAGTGGCTCAAAGTTTGGGGGAAAAAAACTAATATGTTACCTAAAGTGGAGAAACTTACCTACCATATTGATTAATGTATTATGTTTTGTGTGGTATTTAAGTCTCTACAATTTAGTAGGAGATAACAAAGTGACACGTGGTGGGCTTGGGCCACACATGCTCATGCGCGCGAGCCTTTTCGCCGACCGTCCCGCGCCCGGCCCCGACCCCGGTTCCGGTTCGTGTCCGTGTCCCTGTCCCTGTCCGTGACCTTGGACTAATGGGCTTGGTGGGCTACTTGTGGGCTGACCCAGTCGTTGGTGTAGTGAACCGGCTACACAGGATTACTCTCTGTGGTGTTGTGCACCTGTCACACTCAAGCAATATTTTTGGAAGTCTTTGGAATGAGACTGTTCAAGTGTCTTCCACTCCTCCACTTACCATCCCCACGACCTCCTGCCTTAAATGGCACAACAACTCTTCACCTGGGGGAAGCAGCCTATAAATAGGCTTGTTGCATGCCATTTCAAAATGCACCATAATCATCTCTTCTCCTCTGCATTTTAGAGCTTTAGTTGTACGGCAGCTTCTGCCCTCTCATTGTCCAGTTCGCCAGAGCTCGACGATCTTGCGGTGCTGCAATCTTCGAGACGTTCGTCGTTTCATCTTTGGGAACGATATGCCAACACCAAGAGCACTACCGTAGTGTATTTTGTCTTGCGGAGAGAGGACTCCTCGACTCGACGAAGCTTTCATCTCTAGCTCTATTTTATTTGTGTTTTCCCACTTACTATTGTGGTTGTAATAGCAGTTTTTATCAACAGCTATGAGTGTGCATGGTTGCGTTTTTGCATTTGAAGCTAAGTTGATGCTATTTACGTGGACAAAGATGAAATTATAAATCAAAAGCTCGTTAGTGTTTGTGAAAATATATATTAAAAAAAACTAATAGAGATAATCAAAAATTCATTGACTTCCACAAAAATATTGAGGATAGGAATTGAAGTGATCCTCGATTTTTTTTATTTAATCAATCAATAAGTATCTACCATAATAGTCAAGTTAAATACCAAAGAATCTAACGATTCCCGATCTGAATAAAATACTAAAAGGAAATACGTAGTCAAATACTGAAAAACTAAAAGAAAATAACAAAAAAAAATTCTAAAAAATACTAAAAATCACAAATCTATGTTTGCAACCACTCACAAGAGTGCTTTAACTTTTAAGTCAGTGCAGAAAAAGGGTCGAATTCGGAGGATTTGAAACCTTTCAAGAATCTCAAGAGCTTCATCAAGTATAAAAAAATCGAATAAAATCTATGAATTAAAGCAAGCATGGATTCTAGTTATCGTCCACCACATACAAATTAAAGTGGACTAGCTTATCTACCTTATAGTATAATCAAATATAGATATAAAGCTAAATCCCAATCCTACTCCTCTTGAAAGTGCTAATAAACTATTGAAGCTTCCTCCTTAATGGAGAACCATAGCCCCAACTATATATAGATGCGTTCCACCATTAGAGATTCTCACACACATCTCTCCCTCTCTCATCTAGCTATCTATCCACAATCCATGGATACTCCCAGTGACTCTTCTTCTCTCAGTCTTGAGCTGAAAGTGATAAGGGCTAGAAACATTTATGTGAACACACCGAGAGAGGTCTTTGTGAGATGCTATCTCTCTACAGAAAGCAACAAAAGAGTGAGGATAGACAGCCAGAAAATCCCATCAGATTCCAACTTGACTTGGAATCAAACCTTCTCTTTAAAATGCTTCGGCAGTGAAGAAACCATCAGATCCCTCAAGCAAGGAACCATTGTGTTCGAGCTCCGGTGTAGAAGCTCTGCTCCTTTCCTAGCAAGAATCAGTGGCTCAAAACTGCTGGCAAGGGCTGAGATGCAGTGGAGCGACATGGTGGAGGTTGATGAGAAATGGATCGTCATGATCCCAAAGAACAAGCACGTGTATATTGATGATGTCAAGCCCCCGGCTGTCCAGATAGCCATGAAAGTTGAAGAGGTGAAGGAGAGTGGAAGATCAAGGTTCAATAATTGTGATTGCATGGATTGTGGGTGCAACAGTTGTGTAGATTATGACTTGTTTGCCTTAGGAGTGGGTTTGGAAGCCTTTTAGAGAAGGAATGGGGCAATTAAGATTAGCTAGGGTTAGTGTCATTTTTCTAGTGTAATACAAAAGGTTTTGATATGTATATTTCATACTCACTCATCCAAAATTTTGCAAATTCTAAACATAGTAATTTGAAAATATAATGATGAAATATTCCACTTAAGTCCCAGGATCATTCTAATTCCGGATTTGAAATTTGTTAATATACAAAAGTACTTGTGCCCAAATTTCAAGAATTGATAGCTTTTTTTATTATTATTATTTTATATTCTGAAAACGAAACTGGCCAGAAGAAGCTCATCGTGGCATATTAATACAATTGTTAGTACATTTATTATGTTGGTGAATCTTGATTGTGATATTAAAGGTGCATGAATCTGAATGTTGAAAACCTTATTTGCGCTATCAAACAATTGATTTCAGGTAGCTGCTACCTTATTGGTTGTAAGTCGTGTTATTATTATTATTTAGGTGGCATTTGGTGGTAGGAGATTTTCATAATTCTAAATTGGTATAAATGCCATATAAAATGTGTGAATAGGTCTATCGATTTTTGAATCATATTTAAAAGTGGGGATTTCTAAAATATCCATCTACACTATCCCAAAATCAAATTTACCCAAATCTTATAAAGAATGTGTCAACCTAATGATTTACTATTTTATCATCACTTTTTCATTTTTTTAAAAAGAATGTGTCAGCCTAATGATTGGAAAAAAGTGTACAACTTTCTTTTTTTTGTGTGTTTTTTTGTTACAGTGATTGGCATAATAGAGTTGAGGCCACAAAGGAGTGATTCAAAATCATTTTTCTTCATCTTCATTGAATATCATTCTAAACATGAGAGAAAAAATGGAAAGCATCTTCATTATTATCAAATTTATGGGACAATTAGACAATATGTTAGAATACATAGGTGGTGTTGAATCAAATTTATAAAATCTATAAATCAAATCAAACAAGAATTCTAGTTATCATCCACTACATGTCCAAGTGCACATAGATATCTTAATATAATTAGATTGAGATTTAAAGCTAAGTTCCAACTTGGTGAATCCTAGTCCTCTTGAAAGTGCTAAGCGACTAATTAAACTTCATCCATAAAGTAGAACCACCTTCTCAACTATATATAGACGTTCCCAACATTACATCCTCTCTCTCTCTCTCTACATGGATTCTCATAGTCATTCTTCTTCTCTCAGTCTTGAGATGAAACTAATAAGGGCTAGAATCATTTATGTGAACACCCCCAGAGAGGTATTTGTGAAGATTGCTACAGAACTTGTCACTTGGCCAACTAAGCTTTCTCGATCGCGTGGGTAGAGATTCTTCTACTGAGTACAGTCCTACTGACTTATGTCAGTAAACAGTAGTTCAGCAACAGAGGTTGTGTGCGGAAGTGTAGGCCCTTAAAAAGAGTACTCTTAGTCTACTTAGTGAAAATCCGTTTTATGCTTGTTTGATTAAAACTCAGTTGAATGCAGAATGAACAGTTAAACAATACAACAGTTAAAATCAACACAAGTGATTTTTAAAGTGGTTCGAACACGCTGGGTCCTACGTCCACTGTCCTGAACTAAGCAGGAGATCTTGTATTAATTATACTGAGCAAGCCTCAGTTGATCTGTTCACAGGACAGATGCTCACTTTTTTACTTATACTGAGCAAGCCTCAGTCAATCTGTACGCAAGACAGATATCTACTTATAGTCGTAGTGACTGTACAGTTCTTAGCCTTTTAAGGTTAGAATTTCTCCAAGTAAGAAGGAGTTCTTACAATAAGAATAGTTCAAAAGATGAACTTCTTCGAGGTTCTAAGCTATGGAGTATTACAATAAGCACGCTTAGATAGAGAAAGGGAACAATGATTCTCTAGAGAGAAGAACTAAAGAAGATCTAAATCTAAGTGCAAGTTCTTCACTTGAATATCGATGTAAGTTCGCTAGAGAGTGTTTGAGCTTTGGTTGCTTTGGTTCCTAGTGTCTTTCTGCATAAAGACTCTTCTCTATTTATAGTCTCCGATTTGTGAATAGATTCACTGGAGGGAGTCTAGACACGTGTCGAATAAGATAAGGAATATGGCCATAATAATTTGAACGTTAAGTAGAGGTACCGTAGAGATTTCCTCTTTTTCCATCTATGAGCAACTTTATGGAATAGCAGGTAAGGCGATGTCGGCTCCTGATTGGTCAAGGGTATATGAGAGTTGGTGAGGCTCATTCAAACTCAAAGTATGATGAGTAACTTCCTCTGAATCCTCGAAACTTCACCCGATGTACCTCCATTGACATACGTTTGAATAATTCAGTTCGCATGCTCGAAATCCTTTGCAGATTTAGTTGGTCGATAGATGTCCAACTAACTTTCTCGATACTGAGTTCTCCGGCTGAGTGCAGAATCTTCTACTGAATGCATAACTACTGAACTCTAGCCTACTTAGTTCTAACAAATGAACTCAACTAAGCTATTTCAATATCGAAGGCCCATCATTCAACTAGGGATTTTGGAATCTTCAAATATTATCATATACTCATCCCAAAAATGATGCCAAAACCTTTTACAAACAACTACTGCTACTGACTATACTAAAAACAATATTACAAGTTTATCTAAGCACAGCATCAGGGCAAACAGAGCAATGTCAAACAACATAATTTCTCATTAAAGAGAAGTATCAAAGCATCAACAAAAAAAAATAGAGCAATGAAGCTCTTAAAATAAAGCTATCTCTATCAGGAAGGCTGACTATCTAATCAACACAAAAGTTAGCAATTTCCCCCATTAAAGAGAAAGAGAAACAGTTTCCCCTATCATACTTAAAACAATTCATCCCTATAAAGAATGTTAAACAACTGAACCACAGGGAGAAACATATAAGAAGATATGTGAGTGTGTGACCTGATTACTTCAGTAATTAGTAGTGTTGAATGATAAAAACACAGCCAAGTGACAATGTGTAGTTGTCGAAGGCCAAAAGAAAGAGATGTCATATATGATATAAGGATGTTACAAGTACATGACAGTCTAATTCTATGAGCTAGGAGCCTAGAAGACTATCAGCTGGACTTCTTCTTGAATAGTTGCATTCACGCTTTGAAGTCAGCAGACTTCTTCTCTGGCAGTTCAAGACCATAGGCTAAATAGACACGGTTCCCCAGGGCCTTAATCTCTTCCTTGTCTTCATCATCATTCTTGTCCAGACCTTTGCTATTGACAGCATCGAAGATCTCTTCCTCAATCTCCTTCTTGCAGATGTTGCCTTGATGCGTGAGAGGAGGAGGCAAGATTCTGAACTTAGGTGATTTGAGAGTTTTACCAGATTGTTCCAGTAGAGTCTGATTTTCAGTATAATTTCTATGAATAGCTCCTCAGGATCAGACTTCTCATCAAATAACTTCCAGAAGTAGAATCTTTTGATGAAGTCTACCTTCACTTCTTCCCATCGCTGGTTGATCTTGTAAGGAACCCACTCATTAGTCCTTTTGTAGATTGCTCTCTTCACCTTATTTACAGGTACCCTTTTCCTGAAGAACTTAGAGGTTGTAGGGATACTCCTGTCTTTCACAAGGACTCTCTCTAGCTTCTTTTTTCGTCCTCATCTAAGTTCCTCTAGATCAGCAAGACGAATTCTCTCTCTGGCATCACTGATCTGTCTGGCTTCAACTGTCCTGTCCAAACCTCTCTCACAACTATCCCATAATTCTTTCATCTCAACTTCCTGTCTCTTCGAGAGCTCAGTTGTAGAGATAAGCTGCAGATCTGAGTCGCTTGATTCTGCTGATTTGGACTTAGGAGTTTGAGGCTTCTCAGCTTGTTTGGACTTTTAAGGAGTTCTTACAGCTGTAGACCTGGATTGCCTAGGTTGTACTGATCGAGTTCTGGTAGGAACTAGAGTCATGATCTGTACGCCTTTCTTATCTTTTGTCTGCTTCGCATCTTCTTTCTCAAGCTCGCGCGCCAGCTGTTCATCATATGCAATTTGCTCTTCGCGCGTTTTGAACTTAAGCTTTTTCGGGGGGCTTGGAGAAGCAGGGGCTTTGCCTTTGCCTGCTGCTGACTCCAGTGGTGGCTCTTCTTCAGGTAAGGCTTCTAGTTACTTGGCCACTTCGATAATTGCCTCGTCAGCTGGCTCTCCTGAGCCTTCAACATGTTGAGCTTCTTTCCCATGCTTTCCCCCTTGCTTGCTATTGCAGCTGAGCTGAGTCCTGCCTCTTCAGATTTCAAGCGGGTCAGTAGTTGTGCAGATCTACTACTTTCCCCTTTTTTAGCATCATAAATCATTGTTGCCAGGGCAGTCACCTTGTTGTTCAGCTCTCCGATGTACTAATAGATTCGAGAGAAGCTGCAACATCTCTAGCTGCGTCTGTGTATGAAGTCCATCTCTTGTCAAGCTCTGAATTTACGGCTTTCAGTAGAGCTGACTTGGAAGCTTCAATACGTTTAATTTATGTTTCAACAGATTCCACTGCTTCTTTCTTGATCTGTGAGCATGCAACATTTTGTTCCACCAGTGCCTTGGCGACACTTTCAGTAGCGAGCTTATGTCGCTCTTCAACAGTCTTCAGGACATGATTTCCTGCGAGGCCATTTCCTCGAGAATGTTTTGGCCTGAGTCTGCAATGTGATCTGAAATTGAGTTGTCAGATCTTTCCTTTGTGCTTCAAGTTCCTGAGAGAGGATCGCTTCAGCATTGAAATCAGTCGGAGTGCTGATCCTATGCACTTCAGCAGATAAACTGCCCAAAGTGTTGGTCTGAGCCTCAGTGAATTGGCTCCACTTGTTGTTCATGTTAGCAGCGAGGAGACGGTTTTTATGACCTTGAAGTTTGATGCACTTATTTATCAACGCCACTTTCAGGTCCTTAATCTTTGCAGCTTGATATCTCGATTGCGTTGCTTCAGCTGAGATTTGGATGGCATAGAGATGATGGCGCATGATGAAGGAGGAGGTGGAGGCGAGTCATCCTTGGAGATTTCCCCTCACCTGATCCTCCCTAGTCTGCATCCTTGGGTGGTGAGTCGGGGTGCGAGTCAAATTGAGTCATAGGCTGAGTGGTCGATTCAGGTTGCCCCTTATGACTCAGGAGCATCAACATGGCGGCTTTAAGATCATCCATGGAGGCGATGTCAGCAGGCTCGCCATAGCCAATCTCCTCTCTTAGAATCTGCTCGTCTTTAGCCAATTCAGAGATTGTCCTCAGGTGAATCGTCCCTTCTAACAGATGCTATTCCAGGAACCTTAGATGGATCTGCACCCTCGCTCTGACGGCTATATCCACGAGATATGTATAATCGAGGATCTCGCAAGATTGCTGAGGCTGAGGTAGCAAATAAGCCAAATAAGGCCCTGACAAAGGCCAGGACGAAGGCACCTGCAAGGAAGCCCATTCAGAGGCAGTTGGCTAGGAAGCTTTCTCTCAAGGACGACGCTGACAAAGAACAAGAGAAAGAGGGAGATGCTGAGAAGAAGAAGGCTGACACATCCCAACAAACTAAGAAGAAACCGGCTGAGCCTACCATAGACGAATTGATCGACCTCAGCATAAGAGCACTCGACTCCAGAGCTAAATGGCATCAACTCGCTGAAGCTAGAAGGAAAGAGGCAGAAGCTAAGGAGAGGGCGGCTGAAGAGGCAAGAGAAGCAGAGAGACTGAAGTCTAGGCCACTACCTCCTAAATACAGGGACATCCCCACAACCACCAAATTCTTCAGATGAGGCAAGAAACCTAATGAGCTGAAAACGCACTTATGGCCTCATGTAGATGAGTGGATGCCCTGGGAAAAGACTCAGGCTTGGGAGACGATCAAAGCTGAATTCATCACGAGATATTACGTATGGCAGTTTTAGCTCGACTCCATCAGAGCCGAGAAGTTTGTTGAATAGATTGAGAAGAATGATAATGAAGTCAACAATATAGTTCAGAAGGCCCTTCTTGAAGATAACATTACGGTTAGAATTCCGGCCTTCAGAACTCTGCCACCACCGAGAAAGATAGACGGATCGCTCTTCACAACCCACATTGAAACAAAAGCTAGCTTGAACCGATTGATCCAGAAGATATTCCGAAGATTCAGAAGCTGAGGCGAGACACTTTCAAGATGTATGGACTTCCATTGCCCGAAGATTCAACACTTTAAATCTGCTAAGAAGTAGTCTAGCTTGTCTGTGTCAGTTGTATTCCCTAGTGTAGCAATATTATGTAACGGTACTCTATTTCTCATCTATCAATACATCAATTGTTACTTGGCCTGACAATTCCTTATTGTCTCCATGGCCTACTTCATTTTTACTTTAACACCCAGAGTCACCTAAGTGATTGCTGACTCACACACCCACTGATTATCTATGTGTTCGGTTCTTGTTTAGTTTAGAAGACTTGAAGATACTCTCCATAGACTCTCATTGTAATCTTTGTAAGGAGTTTGTATCTTATAATTCTTTAGATTCTTAGATAATATAGTTATAGGTTTTGGCATCATCAAATAGGGGGAAATTGTTGGGAAATGATTCAGCTGTTGTTTAGTGATTAGATGATTTGGCTGATCCCAAAACCTTATGTTGATTGGTGAACCATTCCGTGTAAAAGTTAACACCTTTGTCTTTGAGTGTTTTAGACTCAGTAGACTCGCTTCAGCATGGTCCGGCTCATTAGTTCCATCTGCTGCCCATCAGTAGACTATCCGCCGCAGTGGCATGGAGTGAAGATTCAGTATGGCTGGACTCAGCAGGAGCAGCATACTGAAAGGTGTTCAGGAGTCAGTAGAAATGGACTCAGCAGGAGCAGTTTACTGAACTTAGAGTCTTGACCTTCAGTAGAGTTGAACTCAGCAGGAGTATACTACTGAACCTATTGCTCAGACTCAGCAACGGCCTGTCAGTTGCTTTAACTGACAGTGGACTTCAAAGTCAGATTCAATAAAGTTGTCCGAGGTCGTACTTTTGAGAAATGTCAGCTTCAGTATCAACCTTGAAGTTTGAATATGTCTCAACCACTTTCTGTACCTCGACCAATAACAAACAGCCAGCTGACAAAGTCTCCGATAAAATATGCAAGTCAACACTTTCTGGAAAGAAGCGGACTCTACAGAAATCAAAGAAAGAAGTCGTTTGCTACCTATATAGAGTGAAACGTGGACTGTTTCGTCTCCAACGGATCTATTTACGCTCACTACTATAAATAGAGGGACGGTCATGATCTTTCTAATTGCACTACCCGATCACACAAGCGACCATACGGAACTCAAGCATTCAAGAATCAAAGCTCTTGAACACTTAACGGCTATTCAAGTGAAGAACACAAACCCAGAGTTGATTAATCATCTTTGTTCTTCGCTCTAGAAGCCTTTCTCGTTCCCACCCTCTAACATTAAGCTCGTTGTAATATCTATAGCTTAAACCGAAGGAGTTCAGTTATTGAACTGTTCTTACTATTAAGAACTCCTTCATCGTCGGAGATACATTCAAACTTAACTGTTTGACCCTATAAACTAAGACTTGCTCAGTATAATCACAAGTTAAAGTTTGTCCTACGAACAAACTAACTGAGACTAACTCAATATAATAAAATAGTGTCATGTTTTGTTCGAGATAAGTGGACGTAGGATCTTGCATATCCGAACCACTTTAAAAACTATTATGTCGTTTAATTGTTGCATTGATTAAGCTGCTCATATTGAAAAATATCTTTACAAAATCATACAACTGCTGATTTCAGTCAAAGCTAAAACATTACACTAATCTACTGAACGACTTTATTAAACAAACGTTTTTGAAACAAAATGAATCGGGCCTACACATTTCTGCACGCTACTGAATGACTGTTGAACGCTCCTGAATTCTGACATCAGTCAGCTAGTAGAGCTCAGCACTATCAATCACTGTCCATGCGATCAATATCAACTTGCTTGGTCTACTGAATCCATTTAGTAGACATCTTCCGTGAAACGGACTATTCGCATTTTGAGTTTGAGAAAAAGGTGTTCAGGTGTATTCAACCCCCCCCCCTCTACACCTGAACATTTGGCTCGGGACCAACTATTGGTATCAGAACATGAGTTCTTTTGACTCTTGTTTTCTGAAATTGGTCTACTCGAACTGATCTTTTCGAAAACTTTTTTCACAACATACATCTCTTCATTCATCCTTTAACCCATTATCTTAATATGTCTGATATGTCAGGAACAAGGATGGTACTCATGTTCTCAGTAGAGAACTATGGCGTATGGCGAGTAAGAATGGAGGCGCATCTGACCTCACTACACGACAGCATGTCTGATGTGCTGGAAATCGGTCCAATCATTCCTATGATTAACAGTGTCAAATTCACCAAGGAAGGTGGAGCCGAGACAGGGGAGATGGTCGCCAAAGATAAATCTGAATACACGCCGGAAGAGAAGCTTCACAATCTAGATAGAGTTGCTCGCAATGCTATTCTAACAACTCTTAGTGATTCTTATCTAAGCAGGGTTCAGGACTGCAAGTCCGCGAAGGAACTCTGGGATGCGCTGGCATTCCGAGTTAGGGGACTCATAAGATAAAGAACAACAAACTAACACTGGAGCTCCAGAAGCTTGAGAGGCTCACCGTCATGCCCAATGAGAAGATTGAAGATCTAAACGACAAATTCACCAATATCATGAATTCAATCAATGGGCTAGGGAAGACGCTCTCTAATAGTGAGATGAGCCTGAAGATACTACGGGCACTGCTTGAAGGACGTTGGAGTTCATTCGCCACGTATCTTCGACACTCTGACCTTGATTTTGTTTCTATTGATCATATCTTTTTTGAATTAAAGACAGAGGAGTTAGAGTTCAGTCTACCTCACAAAATAAGGGATGGAGCTGACACTTCACAGATCATGCCCTAAAGGCATCAGTCAGCACCCCACAAGCAGCAGTGAGCAACCAGACTACGTCAACAAGCTCAGTCTTGATTCCTACTGAAGGAACCTTGGCTGAACGATATGCTCTACTGGCCCTCAAGTACCAGAGAGAGAAGGATAGGAGGATCAAACTAAATAAATCTTACGAGAAATCCCGAGGTAAGTATGAATCACCTTCTAAAGGAGATCATAACTCGAAACTCTCTGAATGCAGGAATGAAGAATCTACTTCGAAGCCTGAAAAGTCAGAACCAAAATCAAGCAGACCTTCTTCATGCTACAACTACAAGAAGGATGGGAACTACCAGTACGAGTGTCCAGAGCTAAGTGCAGCCGAAAGAGCTGTGCGACAAGCTCGAAGAGAGAAGGTTCACCAAAAAGCACCAAGCATTCATTGCAGGAGAGCTTTCACATGACTCAGAAGAGGCGGAAAACTTCATGGACTCATCAGATGATGAAGTCTCATTCATCGCAATAGAGTTTGAAGATAATGAGAAGTCTCTCATGGTTGGAGAAGAGGATGAGGTAAATTCCTATGCTAATGATATACCCTATTCACCATGCACACACAATACACAATCTACTGCAGGTGATCATCCTAAATCTTCATTGTGTTACGAAGCCTTATTAGACGAGCAGATCAAGATGAGTTTGGATTTCAATCAGACCCTTCAGGAGATGGACCTCCTGGGAGCTGAGAATGAGAGACTTTCTAAGTCTACTCAGGATGGTGCTGAGTTGGCTCAGCTTGCCAAGAGACTGAAAGAGGAGAATGATTCTCTGATGACTCAGTCTCAGCAACAAGAAGGACTGATCTCAGTACTAACCAAAGACTTGGCAACAAAAGTCACTAAATTAGGTCTACTGAAGAAGTAATATTCAGAACTACAGGCACAACATGAAACTCTCAAGAAGAGTGATGACGTCTGGAAAGTTCTGATGACCGACAGATTTCTTGGAGCAGAGAAGAAGCTCGAAGCCATGCTCACAAGTCAAAGGCCAGTAACCTACAAGGAAGGGATAGCTACAATACGTATGATGCTTCGACCTCAGGTCCACAGGATTCAGCAGCGAAGCTTACTGATAGGTTTGTCAAATGGTGTACTGAACGATCGGAACCCCAGAAACCTTTGAGAAAAAGAAAGCAAAAGGTGAATGTACCTCATCCCACCTATCAGAAGTATGGCAGATCGCACTCACAACCTCCCAGTCAGAAGCAAGGGGGAACTTCAATGAGATGGGCAGATCAACATGGGCCTCTGAATCTGACTCATCCAGCTCAGTACAGAAGTTACTATTACGAGCCAGTAGTCAAGAAAGCACCAAAGGTCCAGATGAAAGCAACTAAATCAGCTCAGAAGGTTAAGAGTCCAGGTAAGCAGAAGATCAGGACTACTAAACCTCTGAAGCAGAAAGAGTCAACATCACTGAGCCCTTCAGTGAAGTACGTTGATCGGTTAGGGAAGAAGTTGTCTGAGACTACAAAAGTAGTCAGACAAATTTTGATTGCGAAACCACTAACTCCGAAGGACCCAAAAGAAAAAAATAAGGGTACCTAAGTGTAATTTTCTGTTTTGGAGGTACAAAAAGACCCATTGTAGATAGACAGCGGATGTTCCAGACATAAGACGTACCATAAGACACTACTGACAGATTACATCACTAAAGATGGACCCAGGATAGGGTTTGGCGACTATGCCAAAGCATACACGAGAGGATACAGAACACTGAATATTGGAACCACCATAGTTCCAAAAGTATCTTATGTTGAAGGGCTCCAACATAACCTCCTCTCTGTTAGTCAATATAGTGATAACAATAAAAGAGTGATATTTGACACTGGTTTTTGTGATGTACTTGATAAATCTACAGGTAAAACAGTGTTATCAGGAATACGGAAGAAGAACATCTACGTGGCTAATTGAAAATCAGTGGAGCCTGAAGCTTGTTTGATAGCACGAAATGAAGACAGAACTGAGTGGTTGTGGTACAGAAGGCTCAGTCATCTCAACTTTAAGGTGCTGAACAAACTAGCTAATGGATCTCTTGTCAAAGGACTGCCCAAGCGGGCATTCAAAAAGGAAGAAGAATGTGAAGCATGTCTGAAAAGAAAGCAAACAAAGAAAAGTCGTTATTCAATTTTGTCACCATCTACTGACGGAATCCTTCAGCTTCTTCACATGGACCTTTTTGGGCCAGTTTCTCCTGTGATGATCAGAGGCAAGAAGTACACACTGTGGTTATTGATGATTATTCTCGATACATGTGGGTACTTTTTATCGCCAACAAGTCTGACGTCAAGATAGCTTTGCCGAGGCTACTAAAGAGACTCAGTGTCGAGAAGGACATCAAGATTAAGAAAAATTGTTCTGACCGAGGTACTGAGTTTCTGAACTCAATGGTCAAGGAGTTCTGCGATACTGAAGGAATAGAACATGAGACGTTTGTTGCACGCACGCCTCAACAGAATGGCCTTGCTGAGAGGAAGAACATAACACTAAAAGAAGCAGCAAGGACCTTAATCACAGACTCTGGACTACCACTGAAGTTCGGGGCGAAGCCACAAACACGACATGCTGCACTCAGAATCGATGCTTATTGACAAAGAAGCACATAAAGACCCCTTATGAATTATGGATCGGGAAGATTCCTTATATATCTTATTTCCATATATTCGGTTGTTCTTGTTTCATCCACAATAATGGAAAGGATCAGTTGAAGACTTTTAAAAGTAAATCTGACCAAGGAGTATTCTTAGGATACTCCACGGTCAGCAAAGCTTTCAAAATTGTCAACCTCCGGACCCTTTGCGTGGAGGAAAGTTCTCATGTTGTCTTTAACGAGTTTGCTACTGAGAACAGGAACAGAAGCAACTCAGATTCTGAAGATGTAAGCCAAAAGCTACAGAATCTGAACTTAAACGAAGATCCTGAAATGATTCACAAGTGTTGGGATGATGATTCAGCGGAAGAAGATATTCAGAATCAACCAACACTGAATGTACCTGAAAAGATTGATTCTAATATACAGAATCAATCCCAGGTATTGGTCAATGAAGTTACCCAAGTCGGTACTGAGATCACAACTGAATGCACCAACTGAGGGGGACCTAACACCCCTGCAATGGACGATTCATCAGAACCTCAACTTGTCACTGAACTTCTTCTGTTCCAAAATAGTACTACTAAAATGCCTAATACTCTTACTGTTTGCAATGAATCTATTTCAGAAGAAGAGACAAGGAAACGACGTTCTTGGTTAGATACTCACTCTGCTGAGCTTATCATTGGTGACCCTTCAGTTGGCATTCAGACCAGAGCTAATCTCAAACAAGGCGAGAGTGCACTGTACTCCTGCTTCTTGTCTACTGTTGGTCCTGAGTCAAACGTTCAGGTGTAGGGGGGGTGAATACACCTGAGAACTTTTTCTCAAACTTGAACGCGAATAGTCCGATTACGGACATTGTCTACTAAATGAATTCAGTAAACCAGGCAAGCTGTTCTGGATCGCGTGGATAGAGTGACTGAATATACTGAGGCCTGCTAGCTGACTGATGTCAGAATTCAGTACCCTTCAGGAAGAGTTCAGTAGCGTGCGGAATAGTGTAGGCCCGATTCAGTTGAGTTTGAAAACGTTTTTAATGAAAACTATTTTCAGTAGATTAGTGCACTCAATTAAGCTTTTTACTGAAACTCTGTTTAATGATTTTATAAACGCTTTTCAGAATGAACAGTAAATCAATGCAACAGTAAAAGACACAGCGACTTTTAAAGTGGTTGGGATATCCAAAATCCTACGTCCATTGTCCTGAACAGATCAGGAGGCTATTTTATTATACTGAGTTAGTCTCAGTTGGGTTGTACACTGGACAAACACGGCCTTGAAGATTATACTGAGCAAGTCTCAGTTTACAAAGTTCAAACAAAAATGTTTGAAAGATTCTCCAACAGTGAAGGAGTTCTTTACAGTAAGAACAGTTCAAGAGATTAACTCCTTCGGTTCTAAGCTATAGATATTTTCAGTGAAGCTTAGGTTAGAGGGAAAGGGAACAAGAAATGGCTTCTAGAGTGAAGAAAAATGAGGAATAATCTCTTTGGGTTCGTGTTCTTTCACTTGGATCCTAGAGGCTTTTATTCTATGAAGCTTGGTTCCCTAGAGCAGTATGAGTGCCTTTCGCGTTTGGTTGTTTTTTTTTAGTTCTTCGCGGAAAGTTGTGTTCTTGTTCATTTAATGCTCGTATGTTGATGATGTTCTTTGATTTGATTTTCCCTCTATTTATAGAGGTGAGCTATGGATAGATCCGTTGGAGATGAACTGTCCACGTGTCACTCTCTTTGGGTAGCTAACTACTCTTTTGAAATCGTGCAGAGTCCACTCTCTTTTTCAGGAAAGTGGTTGGCTTGCAGCTTTTTACCAATACTTTGACAGTTGGCTGCTTTTCATTGATCGAGGTGTAGAAAGTTGTTGAGACATTCAAACTTCAAGGAAGATCTGAAGCTGACTTCTCTGATGTATACGACCTCGGACAACTGTACTGATTTCACTTTGAAGACCACTGACACTTAAGGAAACTGTCAGGCCATTGTTGAGTCTGACCAGGGGTTCAGTACTGTAGGGGGGGGGGGTGAATACACATGAAAAATTTTCAACTTAAAATACGAACAGTCCTATTCAGGAGAGTGTCTTGCTGAATAAATTCAGTAGACCAGGCAAGTTGTTCTGGATCGCGTGGACAAAGTGACTGACTATACTGAGGCCTGCTAGCTGACTGATGTCAGAATTCAGTACCGTTCAGCAAGAGCTCAGTAGCGTGCGGAAAAGTGTAGGCCCGATTCAGTTGAGTTTGAGAACATTTTTATTAAAACTATTTCAGTAGGTTAGTGCATTCAGTTGAAGCTTTGCTGAAACTCTATTGTATGATTTTGTAAAATAGTTTTCAGTATGAACAGTAAATCAATGCAACAATAAATGAACATAGCGATTTTTAAGTGGTTCGGATATCAAACAATCTTACGTCCACTGTCCCGAAAAGATCAGGAGGCTATTTTATTATACTGAGTTAGTCTCAGTTGATTTGTGCACTGGACAAACACTGGCCTTGAGGATTATACTGAGCAAGTCCTAGTTTACAAGGATCAAACTATAAATTTTGACAAACTCTCCAACGATGAAGGAGTTCTTAACAATAAGAACAATTCAAGATATGTACTCCCTTCGGGTCTAAGCTATAGATATTTCAGTGGAGCTTAGGTTAGAGGGAAGGGAATGATAAAGTGGCTTCTAGAGTGATGAACAATGAGGAATAATCTCTCTAGGTTCGTGTTCAATCACTTGGATACTAGAGGCTTTTGATTTTATTCAGCTTGGTTCCCTAAAGCAAAGATGTCGCCTTTCGCGTTGAGTATTTCTCTGAAGTTCTTGCGGAAAGCTTGTCACTTGTTCGCTTATTGCTCGTAATCGCTCGTTCTTGTGTTCTGTTCTTCGATTTGATTTTCCCTCTATTTATAAAGGTGAGCTATGGATAGATCCGTTGGAGACGAACTGCCCACGTGTCACTCTCTTTGGGTAGCTAACGACTCTTTTAAGGAATCTCGCAGAGTCTTTTCCTCCATTTCCGAAAAGTTGTTGACTTGCAACTTTTACCAGAAACTTTGACAGCTGGCTGCTTGTGATTGGTCGAGGCGTAGCAAGTAGTTGAGATACACAAACTTCAAGACAGATACTGAAGCTCACTTCTCTGATGTGAATAACCTCGGATGACTCTACTGATTTAACATAGAAGATTATCAGACAATCAAGGAGACTGTCAGGCCGTTGTTGAGTCTGACCTGGGCTCAGTAGTATACTCTGCTGAGTCCTGAGTCCAACTCTACTGAAGGTCGACTCTGAGTTCAGTGAACTGCTCCTGCTGAGTCCAGTTCTACTGACTCCTTTCAGTATGTTGCTCCTGCTCGAGTCCAAGACTACTCGAGTCTTTCGGTATCTTTGCCGGTGAGTCCAAGCTACTGCGAATCGAACACCTCTCGGTGTCTTTGCTCTTGCTCGAGTCCAAGCACTCCGAGTCTTCACTCCATGGTACTGAGGCGGATAGTCTACTGAGGGATCAACAAACAGAACTCTGAGCCTGGACCATGGTGAAGGCAAGTCTACTAAGTCTGAAACTCTCAGAGACTAAGGCGTTACTATTACAACGAAATGGTTCACCAATCAAATTAGGGTTTTAGGATCAGCCAAATCTTGTAAACAATCTAGTGCTGAATCATCTCCCAACAATTTCCCCCTATTTATGATGCCAAAACCTAACACTACAAACTATCAGATACAAACTCCTTACAAATATTACAAGTAGAATCAATGGAGTTGTATATAAAGTTATAATCTACTAAGGGATACAGAAATACTTCTAACAACAATTTCCCCTTCTCAAATAGAATCTATCAATCTAAGCAAAACAGACAAACACAAAATAAGCAGTGAGTGTGTGAGTCAGTAATCACTTAGGTGATTCTGAGTGTTAAATTTAAATAAACTAGGCCATAGAGACAATAAGGTCTTATCAGGCCAAACATCAAAGATTTATTATATATATATGGAAGTTCAGTACATTTACATCACTTGCTATCAATCAGAAACAGAAAAGAAGCTAATAGGAACTATCTTCTGAACCTCTAGATCCTTGCCTTGAAATCTTTAGACTTATCTTCAGGCAGAGGGAGTCCATACATCTGGAATGTATCTTTCCGTAGCTTCTGAATCTTAAGCACGTCTTCAGGAAAGTTAGGGTTAAGTTCCAAAACCAAGATTGCCTTCCTGACTTCTCCTTCTATTACGCCTGTGTAGAGAGAGCCATCTAATTTCTGAGGAGGTGGCAGTGGTCTGACGGCAGGAGCTTGAACATCTTCTTTGTCAGTGATAGCCTTCTCAACCATGTTGTAGATGTCAATGTCGCATTTGAATAGTCAGTCAGCAAAAGCTTCATTCTTGTGGGACTCAGGCCAGAATCTCCATACATAGTATCTTTTAATGAACTCTGCCTTCAACCTCTCCCATAGCTGAGTTTTCTCCCATGGCATCCACTTGTCCACCCGAGGCCATCTGTGAATTTTCTGATCAGTAGGTCTCCTGCCTCGCCTGTACTTATAGGGAATTTCAGTGCCTTTCGGCGGAGGTAGTCTGGGCTTCAGTCGTTCAGCTTCCCTGGCTGCCTCAGCAGCCTTCTCTTTTGCTAAAGCTTCTTGCCGCCTGAACTACTCTATCTGATAGTACTGAGCTCTCTTATCCAGAGCTACAATACTGAAATTAATCATTTCGTCTATGGTCGACTCAGCTCTTTTTCTTTCTTGTTGTTGTTGAGATTCAGTTTCTTGCTGCTGCTGCTATTGGGATTCAGTTGCAGTCTACTCAGTCTGCTTAGCTTCTTTCTCCTTCTCCTTTTCTCTAAGCCTCATCGCCGATCTTAAGCTTTCTAGGAGGAGGCCTATTTGTTGTTTTCCTTCCTTAAACCTTGGTTTTGGCCTTAGCCGGAGCCTTCTTTGACTTATTTGCAGCTTTAGCTTCAGCTAGCCCCTTGCTAACTTCTCGTCAGCTTCGATTTGGGCTTGGTCAGTTGGACTGATATACCTTTTCGTCCCTTTCTTCAGTGGCGTGGGGATTTTCAGAGGCTTCTTCCCTTTTCCCACCACTGGTGGAGGCAGAGGAGGCTCTTCCTCCTCTTCTGAATCCTCCTCAAGGAATTCAACAACTTCTTTAATGTGCTCGGCAGAAGTTTGGGTTGTTGATTCCTTGGGTTCATTAGGTCCTGAGCCACTTGGGCCAGTCTCAGTGCGCACTACATCTCCAGTGCTAGAAACACCTTTG
This sequence comes from Lavandula angustifolia, assembly GCA_028984105.1. Lineage (NCBI taxonomy): Eukaryota > Viridiplantae > Streptophyta > Magnoliopsida > Lamiales > Lamiaceae > Lavandula > Lavandula angustifolia. The sequence goes on along the minus strand of CM054825.1, from coordinate 2,782,527 downwards.
GCATGACCCTTATCCGTTCTTGAGGGGTTAGTGGGAGCTGAATGCTTTGAGGTGCTCCAAATACTAACTTCTTCCCCCTCACTATCCTTTCCCCCTTTTTGGCATCATCTACTGCGCTTGGGGTCGGGACTGGAACCACCTTGTTGTTCAAGGCTGAGTATGCAACAGCCAGCCTGCCCAAGGCTTTCTGCATACTCTTGAATCTCAGGTGGAGATCGTTCCTCTCTATAATCAGATCCTCACCATACTTGCGGTGAGAGGAATCGACCAACTCCTGGATCTCCTTCAGCTTGGCATCAATCTTCTCCTCACAGGCTTGTTGGATTGAGGCGATTCTGAGCTCATGGGCCTGAGTCAGTGTGGAGATAGTGTTGAAGTGCTCTGACTACGTTGCCTTGAATATTTCCAGAAGAGAGTTCTGGGCAACCGTCAGTGATGCCTGCTGTCGTTCGAACTCAGCTCGTTGAGTGGCAAGTGAGCCAGTGAGAATGGCGAGAAGTCTCAGAGGCCATCCCAGAAATATCAAGTCATTCTGACTTGGTTACTCTCGTAAGGCAGGCCATGCTTCATACACTGATCAGGTTCCATGCATGGTCAACTCTTAAGAGGCTGATCCAACACCATACCTGCGAATAGCTACATGAAGAGGAGCTAATAATCCGCGAGAAGATAGGTTACTCTAAGCCTGCGGACATCTGCTCCTAAGAGGATTTAAGGGCGGCGATGCTGGCCATGCTGAATGACCGTGTCCCGACTACAGCAGCCGCACCTTCAGATGGGTCTGATCCTGATGATCAGGACCCGCCCAGTGATTCAGGCCCTGAGAAGCTTGTTGAGGGATCTCAACTGGAGGAGGGTGCCCAACCCTCAACTGCTGAAGTTCCACTCAGTATCCTCCCTCCAGTCAAGTCGGCGGCTGGACCTCTCAGACCGCGGACCCAGTACAACTTTTGCTGGGGTCTGCATTCGAGGTAGCGCCTAGCCCCAAGACCCGACGATCGAAGACTGTGGCCAAGGCCCTGAGAAGTCAAGGTGCTCAGAATAGACTTCTGGCCAGGGCTATCCACAAGACGTGGAAACAATCGACTCTAGCTCAGAGTGAGGAGATGAAGGAGCTCAGAACTTCCATTCAGAACACACCAGCTCCGGACTTCTCTACTATTCTCTCAGATGCTCTATCCACTCAGAGAGCAGAATTCGAAAGGCAACAAGCACTGATGGAAGCTGCCCAGAAGAAACTAGTCGAAGATTTTAAGGCAGCCCAGTCAGTCCATGTTGAATCCGTTTCTTCAATGAGTCAAGCCTCAGAGCTCAGACTTCAAACTATTCAGAAGGCTCTAGAAGAAAAGATGGATACTAAGTTGCAAGCCATTCAGACCGTGGTGGATTCTTCGTATAAGAAGTATGGCGATGAGCTTATCAAAGAAAGGAACGAACTCCACCTACGCTTTGAGAAAATGCAGGCAGCTTTGGATCAACTGGCCACTGCTTATGAAGGTCTGAATAAGAAGATTCCGCTTCCTGCCCCTGGCTCAGTTGATGATGCTAAAAAGGGGGAAAGGGAAAGGACATTGAGGGCACCGAGGGGGATCAGATCAGTAAGAGGAGCACCTGGACGTCAATCAGCTCCTACTGACTCCCAAGGCAAAGGTCAGGCCTAGGGTGTCTCAGCAGCAGGAGATGTAAAGCCTGCTGAGACCGGCCCAAGCGGCTCAGGGCCAAAAGACTCAGCAACCCAAACTCCCAGTGAACATATCAAGGAGCTTGCTGACTTTATTGAGGAGGATTCTGATGAGGAGGAAACTCCTCTGCCTCCTCCGGTGGCAGGTAAGGGGAAGGAACTGCTGAAACTCCCAACCCCACCAAAGAAAGGAGCAAAGAGGTACATTAGTCCTGAGGAGATATGTTGGGTTATAAGTCAGTGGTTGATTTTATCAACACTTAGAGGGTACTTTGTTTTAATTATCAGTAGTTCTTGTAATAGGACTTGCTTATCGGTAATGGGGGAAATCATAGTGATTTAGTGCTATGGAATTGAAGATCCCAAAACTTGTCTTGTACCATTAGTGTAGTGTCTTTCGGACTAGATGATGTAATAGGCTAGACTGTTCTTATTTTCATTATCTGTTTTGTCTAAGTCCTGTAAGGGGTATTTGTTGGTCTGAACTTCAGTAGGAAGTTACTTTCCAGAACCCCACGTCATCAGTTGTAAGAGCTCATGTTCTCAGGTCTCCAGCTGACTACCCATATCAGTAGAAGATTTCTCATCAGCTGACCCTCCAGTAGAAGAACACAGGACAGTGCTCAGTACCTTCAAGAGTTATCAGCTGACTACACTCAGTAGAAGATCCTTTATCAGCCGACTTAGACGAAGAAGACAGTGATCGTATCAGACCTACTGTATCCAACAAGAAACGACCCGACCTTTTAACATCATTCGAAAGTCAGCAGAGTATCATACGAGGATGAGTGAGAGTCAACTCAGATGAAGACTGATGTCTGACAAGTCTCACCTACCACAAACCTCGACCAATGAGAAGCGGTCTAAGCATTACCTGCTCTGACCAACTAAAGCTGCTCTCATGTACGGTGACCAACTACTCTGCGACACTATTTCGAACATATGGCCGTTTTCCTTGGATGTTTGTGACACGTGACATCGTCCCATCCAACGAATAAATGCTTGGGTCACAACTATAAATAGAGAAGCTTTTCCGAGCTCAACGCATGGGATATCAAAAGGGATTACATGCTCAAGCATTCAAAACTCTCTAGCGGTTTCACGAAGATCCAGTGAAGAACTTGCTTATTAGAATATTTTTAGTTCTTCTCTCTAGAGTTTTTCTTTAGACCCCTCTTCTCTACCTAAGCTCCATTGTTATATCCATAGCTTAGAATCTTCGAAGGAGTTCACTTTCATGACTGTTCTTATTGTAAGAACTCCTTCATAGTTGGAGAAAATCCCCTCCCCTTCAAACTTCGGTTTGGATTGTAAAGTCGCTAAGGACTATAACTTAGAAGGATGCGTCCCGGCCTACGAGATACCTTCTCGAGGCTTGCTCAAATTAATCAACAAGACCTCCTGTTGAGCAGGACCGTGGACGTAGGATCTTGCGTATCCGAGCCACGTTAAAAATCGCTTATGTCATTTACTTTTTATTGCATTATTTTTAAACTATCTTACAAACTCATACTTTGCATAAAACGTATTTAAAAGTGCACTAGCCAAAACTATTTGGTTTGCGAAAAACACGTTTTCAAATCAAGACGAAGTCTATCGGGCCCTACACTTATCCGCACTAACTCTCCGCCTGAGGATTTAATACTAAAAAAAGTTAGTAGAAGAAACTCAGTAGTTGAGTCACTCTGACCCGCGATCAGATGGTTACTATCTGACACTGTTCATCAGTCGCAACATACAGCTCAGTTGTCCTTCGCGTTTGAGAAAAGAAACTTGTACTCAGGTGTATTCATCCCCCCCCCTCTACACCTGACACTCGTCTCCGGACCAACAAGAGAGCTTAGATCGAGGCAGATGAGAAGCTCGCCCGGGAAATTGCTAAGGCAGAGGCTGCAAATATGCCTAAGAAAGCTCCTGCGAAGGAAAAGACTAAGGTCCAAGGAGGAAAGAAGCCAGGATCTAGGCCACCTCCTAGAAAGTTAAAAATCGGCGATGAGGCCGATAAGGAAAAAGAAAAGGAATAGCAAAGCAAAGCAGAGCCGGTCGCCGAGGTGAAACCAAGTCAAAATCTCAAACACCTGCTGAGGCAGAAGAAGAACATGTTTCGTCGTATGTCCCTTCTAAAGCACAAGAACTGGAGATGAAAGAGATATGGGATGCGATGGATAGGGCTCTAGACAGAACTGCTGAAGCTAGACAAATCAGCGAAGCCAGAGAGAGGCTCAGGCTTGCTGACTTAGAAGCATTAAGACTGAGGACTGAGAAAGAGGCGAGAGAGAGGGTACTTGATAAAGCTGAAATCCCTTATAGGTACAGAAGGAGCAAGAAGCCTGCTGATCTGAAAATTCACAGATGGCCAAGGATTGACATATGGATGCCATGGGAGCGGACTCAGAGATGGGAAACTCTCAAAGAAGAATTTATCAAGAGGTACTTCATCTGGAGGTACTGGCCTGACATGGACAAAATTACTGCCTTTGCTGAATGGCTTCTGGTGAGCGACCCTGAAATTTATGCCAGAGTCCAGAAAGCGTTAGCTGAAAAGATTGATGTTCGAGTCCCAGTTCCTAGACCTCTGCCTCCTCTACAGAAGCTTGATGGATCGCTGCATGTTAGAGTCATAGAAGGAGAAGTCATCAATGTGGTCATAGCCTTGAATCTTGATGAATTTGATCCTGATGATATGCTGAAGATACAGAAGCTCAGGAGAAATACTTTCAGAATGTATGGATTACCGTTGCTAGAGGAGAAGTCATGAGATTTCAAAGCACGGATCCAATAGTTCAAGAGATAGTTAGCTTCCCTGTATCTTATTTTGCTTTTCTAGAATAGCAGATGATGTAATATACTGAATATTCTCTTATCTATAAAACATCGTTGTTGTTCGGCCCGACAATACTTTATTGTCTTCATGGCCTTGTTTATTTATGCTTAACACTCAGAATCACCCAAGTGATTACTGACACACACACTCACTGCTGATATTTGTTCTGTTTTTGCTTAGCTGATAGATCTGTCTCTTTAGAAGCTTGAGGGAATTTATTGTGTTAGGATGTTCAGGGAGAAATTGTTGTTAGATTTCTGTATAGGTTCTGATATTTCTCTCCTGTACTCCCTCAGTAGTTTAGAACTTGAAGAACAACTCCACTGATTCTACTTGTAATATTTGTAAGGAGTCTGTTTCTGACAGTTTGTAGTGTTAGGTTTTGGCATCATCAAATAGGGAGAAATTGTTGGGAGATGATTCAGTAACTTAGTGCTTATAGATTTGAATGATCCCAAAACCCTACTTTGACTAGTGAACCATTGAGTTGTATTTGTTCCGTCTCTGTCTCTGAGAGGTTCAGACTCAGTAGACATCCTTCCTACATGGTTCAGGCGTTCAATTATGTCTGCTGATTCTTCAGTAGACTATCAGCCTCAATACCATGAGAAGAAGACTCGGTAGTGCTGGACTCAGCTGGAACAACATACTGAAAGGAGTCAGTGGAACTGGACTCAGCAAGAGCAGTTCACTAAACTCGGAGTTGATCTTCAGTAAAGCTAGACTCAGCAGGAGTATGCTATTGAACATGGATCAGACTCAACAACGGCTAGACAGTCTCCTGACTGTCAGTAATCTTATAAGTCAAATCAGTAGAGTCATACGAGGTACAGAGAAGTCAGCTTCCGATCTGTCTTGAAGTCTGTTTGTCTCACCTACTTTCTTCAGCCTCGACCAATGACGTGCAACCAGTTGTCTAATTTCTGATTAAAGCTGCAAGTCAACACTTTTCCGAAAAATGGAGGGAAAAGACTCTGCCACCATTCTTTGAAAGAGCCGTTAGCTACCTAAAAGAGAGAGACACATAGATCATCATCTCCAACAGATCTTTCCATGCCTCTCATCTATAAATAGAGGGAAGAATTCAAATCAAAGCTAACGACACATACGAAGAACACACGAGTAATTACGAGCAACTTCGAATCGACTTAAAGCTTTCCGCAAGATCTTCAATGAACTATTCCAAGCGAAAGGCGGCATTCTTGCTCAAAGGGAACCAAGTTGAATCAGACTTATAGCCTCTAGTATCCAAGCGATTGAACACGAATACCTCACCGTTCGTCGCTCTAGAAGCCACTTTCTCGTTCCCTTCCCTCTAACCTAAGCTCAGCAGACCATATCCATAGCTTAGATCGAAGGAGTTCATCCTTGAACTATTCTTTACTGTAAAGAAGTCCTTCATAGTTGGAGAGTTTTTCAAACGCTTTAGTTTGATATCTTGTAAACTGAGACTTGCTCAGTATAAATCTCAAGACCAGTGTTTGTCCAGTGCATAAACCGACTGAGACTAACTCAGTATAATAAAATAGCCTCCTGATCTTTTCGGGACAGTGGACGTAGGATTGTTGGATCCGAACCACTTTAAAAATCGTTGTGTTCTGTGTGCTTTATTTTTACTGTTGCATTGATTACTGTTCATACTAAAAATATCTTTCAAATCATTCAACTGTGTTTCAGCAAAGCTTAAAAGATTGCACTAATATACTGAAACAGTTTTCCTATAAACGTTTTCTAACTCAACTGAATTGGGCCTACACATTTCCGCACTATACTGAACCTCCACTGAACGGTACTGAATTCTGACCCAAGTCAGCTAGCAGGCCTCAGTGAAGTCAGTCAATGTGCCACGCGATTCGTAACGGCTTATCGTTCTACTAAACCCGTTCGACGGCATCTTCCCGAAAAGGGATCGTTCGCGTTTTAAGTTGAGAAAGTTTTCAGGTGTATTCACCCCCCCCTCTACACCTGAACGGTTATCTCGGGACCAACAGTGTACCAGTAAAGACAAGCAGCCAAGACAAGCCACTTCTTATCTAAACTGCAACTTAAACCGACAACTTATCCTTAAGTTGTCTCAGCTGTGATAATTGTTTATATCTTGTCAGTTCAACCAATTTATGTTGTCTTCTGTGATACCCGACACACTACACAAATCTAATTTTTGTACAAGATAAAGGATTACATGTGCAAATATATATATTTATCAGATAGGAGAATAAAATAGTGGTAAGGACAAAAACACATTGTATACAAGCATAAAAACTGCTTCCAGTATACAAAATCCCAACACCAAAGACGAGCCTTCAGGTGTAGAGGGGAGGTTGAATACACCTGAGGGAAAACTTCAACTCAAACGTGAAAGTCAGTATCTACTAAATTATACTAGTGAACGAGTCAGTTAGCCAAATACGCTTTCTCGATCGCGTGGGCAGAGGGTATCTGTCTATTGAGTCCTATATACTGACTTCAATCAGTGAACAATAATTCAGTATAGGATAAAATGCAGAAGTGTAGGCCCAAATAATTTTCATCTCGATTTGAAGAACACATTTTATGCTGAGTGTGATTTTTAAAGATCAGTTTGTATGCAATATGAAGAGATAATCAATGAAACAGTAAATCAACACAAGCAGTTTATAAAGTGATTCGGATATGCTGGATCCTACATCCACTGTCCTGAACAAAGCAGGAGTTCTTGATTACTTATATTGAGTAAGTCTCAGTTGATCTGTACGCTGGACAGATACTCTAGTTATAGTCTTAGTAACTTTACAGTTTAAACACGGGTTTGATTTTCTCAAACTAAGAAGGAGTTCTTACAACAATAACTGTTCAATAGGTTGAACTCCTTCAAATCTTCTAAGCTTAAGATATTACAACAATTGATTAGAATAGAGAATGAGAACAATAGATCTCTAGAGTAAAGAACTAATTATATCTATTTGTGTATGAGTTATTCGTTGTGTAAGCTTTTTGGTCTCTAGAGTGTTTGAATGCTTGAACGATATTGGTTCCCGACATCTTCTTTGCATGAAGACTTCTCTATTTATAGTCTCGACTCATGAATAGATCCGTTGGAAAAGGTCTAGACAAGTGTCGAAAATGACAAGAAAAATGACTATCTTGAGATTAGAATGCCACTGTAGAGATTTCCTCTTTTTCAGTCTACGGAGCAGCTTTGTGTCAGAACAAGTACAGTGTTGGCAGCTCCTCATTGGTCGAGGTTAGAGAGTTGATGAGATTTGTTCAAACTCTAAGTGGATACTGAGTTGACTTCCTCTGATTCCTCGGACGCTTTTACTGAGTTGTCTCCTGCTGACATTCTTCTAAAATATTCAGTACTTGACATCATTTTCTCTACTGGTTCAATTGGTTCTGAGACGCCTAACTGAGTTCCTCATGCTGAGTCCATCCAGCTGACATAAGATGTTCTACTGAACCTATCAGCTACTGAACTCTAGCTAGTCTACTGAGTTCTTAACTTGCTGAACTCAACTAAGCTATTACGTTGTGAGGTTCATTATTCAGCTAAGGGATTTTGGGATCTTCAAATCTTCTCATACTGAATTTCATACCCAACATCCGAGTTATTATGGAAGCCTAACTCCAACCAAGAGAGCATCAATGCAGCTCATCGAATGGGTCATTTGAAATTATTTTAGCCTCGTTTGGAAGAGCTTATAAACAACTTATTTTAAATAATAAGTCATTTTACGTACGTTGGGAGAACTTATCGAAACTTATTCTAAATAATAAGTTACTTTTAGGCCCCGTTTGGAAGAGCTTATTATGAGCTTATTTCAGCTTATTCTAAAAAATAAGCACTTACTTACGCGTTTGAGAGAACTTATAAAAACAGCTTATTATTTTCATAAGTTGGTAGGAATAGCTTATGAAAATAAGCCAAAAACAGCTTATGAAAAATAGTTTCTCATATCAAATCCCCCTGATAACAATTTCTTAAACTATATACTCCCTCCGTCCCATTGAAAGTGTCTCCTTTCTATGGGGCACGAAGATTAAGAAACTTGTATTGTGTGGTGTATATTGTTTGACTTTTGGGCGATTAATTTTGGGCCACACATTCTTAGCTTTTTTTAGGAACATGACACTTTTTATGGGACGACTCTAAAAGGAAAACAAGACACTTTCTATGGGATGGAAGGAGTTTTAATTTTTTTTCTAATTAAGTGCTTATATATAAATGTATCCAAACAACTTATTAAATTTAAATACTTATTGCATAAGCACTTATACTATAAACACTTATGTTATAATTGCTTATTTTAGTTGTTTTCCCAAACGGTGCCTTAACCTATTTTCATATAAGTAACTTTTAAGGAGGTTTATATATCAAATCCCGACAACTATATTTTTATTAATTTTTTTTTACCTATATAGTTATATTCTTGTATGTATCCAAATACAAATATATCATTAAATTTAAGTGATTATACCATAAGTTCTTATGCCCCGTTTGGAAGAGTTTAAAAATGACTTATTTCAACTTATTTTAAATAAGAAGTCATTTTGCGTGTGTTTGGGAGAGCTTATCGAAGTAACTTATTCTAATTTATAAGATAAGTCCGTTTGCCATAATAACTTATTTAAGTTATTTTGCCAAATGGAAATAAGTTCTATTGTTATAAGTTATTAATTAAGTTATTTTTCCAAACGGGTGACAACTTTATAAATTGCAACCAATTTTTGGAATTTCCTGCATGTATATATTTTCTAAGAAGTACTCCCTCTGTCCGCCCGACTTGTTTTTTTTTGGACACAGAGATTAAGGTGAGTAAGTGGTTTTGTGTAGACGAGTGGGTGATTTTGTAGAAAAGTCGGTCCCACAAAGAAAAAGTGATAGTTTGTGTAGTAATTTTTTTTTAAGAAACAAGACAAGTCAAGTAAGACAACACAAAAAAGAAAACAAGACAAGTCGAGCGGGAGAGAGAGAGTACTACTAGAAAATTGATTTTATTAATTGAATGTTTAAGTAAGAGCATCTCCAACAAATGCTCTACAATACAGTTAAACGCCACTATGGTGGTGGAATTTTGTCCAAAGGCATACTGCAATCAACGGCAAACACCCGTGGAATTATTTCCACACGGTACTACTACCGTGTTACTGTTCACACGGTAGTAGTACCAATAATTTTTTTTTCTTTTTAATGTGTAATTTAGATTAGTTTTATAATGATTGTTATATTTAATTAATGATGTATTTAATGAAATGTAATTTATATTTTAATTTATTTTAGGTTTATTAATTATTGTTATATTGAAATAAAAAAATAATGTAAAAACATAAAATTTAAAACAAGTTGTTACATAAATTAAATAATAATATTAAAATTACACTAGCATAAAAATACAACAACACTAATAAATTAAGGAGACAAAGCAATCTAGTAAGCTCCAAAACCGTTATCCGAGCCTCCAAAGTCGCTTCCGGATCCTCCGAAATCACTTCTAGATCCTCCAAGATCTGGAAAATCACCTCCAAGGCTTGATTGTACTTCTCTTTTCATAATTATTTTTTCTTGTTCATTCTTGAAGTAATTTCACCGAATAGGATCAGAAATGTTGTCGGTGTCTATCATTAAAATCTTATTCTTTTGCTTCAGTAGCTTTGTTCTTTGCTTCACCTTTCAAAAGCAAGAGCTCTATTCTTTGCTCCCACCTTTGAAAAGCAAGAGCTCTATTCTTTGCTTCAGTAGCTTTGTTCTTTGCTTCAATCTTCTGCATTTGTAATAGCATAAGATTCTCTCTTCTTGTGGATGAGTTCTCCATTAATCCTCCAATTCTCTTATTTCCTTGCTCGATTGCTTTCAAAACACCCGACATATCTTCATGATTTTCCTTTTATTTTTTATTTTTTTAACACCATCTAGACGTTGTGATGGTCCAGAACCACTACCACTACCGTCACTTAAATTGATACTAAATGAGGAAGGCAACCCATCAGGTGAGATAGGAGATTCCGGTGGAGTGTCTGATCGGAAGGAAGACCTTTGTTTTCGAGAACTTTGTGGATTGCAATCAAACTTTGCAAAATCTTTCATAATAGGCCACACATGCTCGAACTTAAATCCTTTTGGAAATTTATCATCGTCTGCCATCATTTGTTTTGCACAAGTAAGCTGCATAATTAATAAAAACGTGTTATACTTAGTAAAAGAAATAAAAAACAGGAAACCAAATAATGACTCGTCCTTACAATATCATGTTCAGAAGCTCCGCTTGGATTGAGAGCTTCTATATGTTGTATACAACATTTGAAAAATTTAACAGAGCTCGTAATCGATTGCATGCGAGTTTCAAGTGATCTAGAGCTTTGGTCAACCATATTTGAAGAAGGTTTTTCTGAATTGTAGAGCTCCGTAATACGAATCCACGATTGAGTTGATTTTTGGTATATTCTCGTTATTGGATCTTGGGATATTTCCAAGTAACAACGACAAAGATGTTTATCTTCATCAGTTGTGTAATTGGAATTTCGAGATGAAGCCATATGTTTTAAAGAGAAGAATTGAAATTGAAAAGAGTGTTGTGTGTGATAAAATGTGTTGGAAAAATCTCATATATATAGAGGAAAATATTATCCGGATAGGATTTGGGTTGGATGGTGCAGATTTGAAGAAAATCTGAATGGATGGTGATGATTTGTTGGCCCGATTTTGTAGTTGAATGATTTGTTGGCCCGATTTTCGAGAAGGTTAATTTGATGGTGGATAGATGTCTACAAAAAGTTGAATAGGTCTGCAAAGCTTATACAAAGCCTGTACAAAAACATGGGGGTTCTGTTTCATATTGGGGTCTCTACACATAATTATTGATGGGATGAGTCTCTACACACTATTATTGTAGGTATGGGTCTCTGTAAAGTTATGGGAAGCCTCTGTAATTATTATCAACATCATCTCTCTCTCTCTCTCTCTCTCTCTCTCTCTCTCTCTCTCTCTCGAATTCATTTTGCAAAGTTGTAGATCAAGTTGCATTCTCTATTTAAGATGTTGCATTCTTCATCTCCAAATCATTCATCTCTTCAGCCCACTTACTAGCATGACTACATTTTCATCTTCTAACTCGAGTTCATCAGATGAGCTTGAACAGTTCATCACTGAATGCGATGATGAACATCAAATCATGGGTCAACATATTTTGAATAATAATATCATCGTAGCAAATATTATCGGATCACAAGCTGCAAGACGCCACGGAGGCTCAGTTCCTGGTCACAAGATGATCCACCGTGTCGAGAAGGAGCAACTCATCGTCTATTCAATGACTATTTTTTTGAAAATCCAACATTCAATGAAGGGATGTTTCGTAGACGTTTTCGAATGTCTCGGAGTTTATTCCTTCGAATTGTTGATGATGTCAAGAATCATAATAGTTGGTTCGAGCAACGCCGAGATTGCAATGGAAGATGGGGATTGTCCTCACTGCAAAAAATAACTGCTGCCTTTCGGATATTGGCGTACGAGATCCCTGCAGATGCTACTGATGAGTACATCAATATCGGTGAGTCCACTGCAATTAAATGTGTCAAGAAATTGTGTCGTTCCATTGTGGAAATATATTCAGATCAGTATCTTAGATCTTCTACTGCTAGTGATGTTGCTAGGCTACTTTATATTGGTCAACAACGTGGCTTTCCAGGAATGTTAGGTAGTCTAAATTGTATGCATTGGAAGTGGAAAAATTTTCCTACTGGTTGGGCAGGCTCGTACGCAGGTCGTAGTGGATCTCCATCAATAATTCTTGAAGTCGTCGCTGATTACGACCTTTGGATATGACATGCATTTTTTGGTATGCCAGGATCCAATAATGATATTAATGTGTTGGAAATATCTTCTCTTTTCATGGACCTGACTAGAGGTATTACTCCACCCGCACATTATGTTATAAAAGGTAAAGAGTATAATGTGGGGTATTATTTAGCTGATGGAATATATCCAAAGTGGTCCACACTTGTGCAAACTCTTCAAGAACCGCGTACTGCAAAAAAGAAGCATTTTGCAAAGCAACAAGAATCGTGTAGGAAAGACGTGGAACGGGCATTTGGAGTTCTTCAAAACCGATTTGCAATTGTTGCAAATCCAGCTCGATATTGGAAGAAGAAACATTTGGATCATATAATGAAAGCATGCATTATAATGCATAATATGATTATTGAGAATGAGCGAGATTTGTCTGCACCAATTGAAGATACAAGAGAAGTGTCAACTCCGGATATTGAAATGATATCAACTGAAACATGTCGTTATCAATCTTATTTTGCACGTTATAAGAAAATGAAAGACAAAACGGCACATCTTGCTCTTCGTGATGCATTAATTGATCATATGTGGGAGGAGTATTCAAATTCAGAAAATTATGATATGTAATATTAGTTTTTCTATTATATCATGTAATTGTTGGATTTGTGCTTTTAAAAGTGTTGTGTATTCTTAGTTTTATTATTGTGGAAATAAATTAATTGTTTTATAATTATTTAAATATATTTTTACTTATTTATTTTTTATTTAAAATTTTATTTAGTGAGATTAATACAAAAATAAATATATTTAAATATATATAATATTATATAATTAATAAATATATTAAATTAATAAATAAAAGAATCAAAATAGAATATGACATTGAAGAGTTAAATGTAGAGTTGACGATTGGAGATGAATTCGAAAAACTCTACATTCAACTCTACAATAGTGTGGAGGGCACTCTAGAGTTTCTTCTTTGAAGATGTTTTAGTGGTTAAAAATGACTTTTCCCGCTTCAAATTCAGTGCCGAAAGCATTTCAAAAAGCAGTAACAGAAGAAACTTGAGAAAAAAGCAAAATGCCGATCGGCGAATCGGAAAGGCCCCGGAAACTTACCCAGATAATTGCTACAATTTTTGAAGAAATTCAATCTTCGAACGCTATTCAGAGACGCAAGCATAAGGAACTCCTAGCTCTTCGCTCGACGTGTCCGGCCGAATTCTGCGTGGCATTTTGCGAAGCCCTAGCACCTCTTTTCAATTTCCAGCGGCGCACCACCTCGTCTGAGCGTATCATAAAGTTTGTATCAGCTTTTTCTTGCTCACGCAGCGATAATGACGACTCCGGTGATGAACTCCTGGAGAATTTCCTCAGGTTTCTATTGGTGGCTGCTGCCGGGGCGAATAAGACCGCGAGATTCAGAGCTTGTCAGATAGTTTCTGAGGTATCTTCTAGTTCTTTTGCTTGTGTTCAGTGCCTTGGACAATTTGAATTTGATTGGGTATCATCTATTCATGCCTGATTATAAATATTTCACCTGGAAAATTGAAGTTAGATACGATATTGGATATATAGAAAATGAATGAAGAGATCTTAGCATTTGTATTTACGTTCTGCTGTTTCTCCCCACACTTTGTAACTTTTGAGTAGAAAAATAGTAATTTCAGGGGGAATGCAATGAAATTTGAATTCAATATGGTCAGTACCTCTTAGTATTCCCAAAAAATGCACTTCCGGAGAGCGAGCACTGTGACATGATTTTGTTTAACTCTTTTATCTTATAAAAGTAAATTCACATCTTCATTACTGTGTAGATCATTATGCGGTTGCCGGATGATATGGAAGTGAGCAGTGAACTGTGGGATGAGGTAATAGAATGTATGACCATACGTGCTGGTGATAAGGTCCCTGCAGTTAGAACGTTTGCTGTCAGGTCTCTTGTGCGGTTTGCAAATGATTCCGATAACCGTGACATTCTAGACTTGTTCCTTGAGAAACTGCCACTGGAGCAGAATGGGGTATGTTCTTTATCGATTTGTGTTTGCATCTTTTGGATATTTTTCTCGTCCGCCTGATTATATTTCTAGATGATATACTTGTACGGTCGGTCCAACCTTCTAATGGTCTTTGCAGATGCTTGCTCTAGGAGAATCATTAATTCTGCAGAATAATGTAGATGCGTATATTTTCTGAGTTTGACAATAGCAAATTTGCAGGATGTTCGTAAAATTCTTGTGTTGTCTTTGCCTGCTTCAAGTGAGACTCTATCTATGATAATTGATCGTACTCTGGATGTGAATGAATCAGTTAGGAAGGCTGCATATTGTGTTCTAGCCAGTAAATTTCCATTACAGAGCCTCAGGTTATTCAATTATTCAGCTTTAGTAATATCTTATTCATTTGTTTCTCCTCGATTATTTCATTTGTTAAACTAATTGTATATGTGTTTTGCCGTCATATTTATGTCCCACATAATCAATTCCTTTTCAATTTAGCTGGAGTTTTATTGTTGTATATACAAACTGCTTATTATGTTTGCACGTTCCTTATCTTAAATATCAGCATCAAGCTCAGAACAACTATTCTTCAGAGGGGGCTTGCTGAGCGATCTGCAGCTGTCGCAAAGGAGTGTTTCAGGATGATGAAAGATGAGTGGCTTGAAAAATGCTGCAATGGAGACCCTATAGAACTACTTAAGTTTCTCGATGTTGAGACCTATGAATCAGTTGGGGAGACAGTTATATCCACTCTTCTGAAAGCAGGATTGGTTAAATTGCATGATGGTCAAACTCTTCGGGACTTCATCACATCTGCTGTTGACTCTGATGAAGGTTAGCAAGCCATGTATCTATATTTACATCTTTTGGTTGGCTGAATGTTTAATCTTTAATTAGCATTTTGATCAACCATGACATTTTATGGCTGTTCTGTTGGAATCCAATTTCTCATAAGTCCAAAAAACCTGAGCAATATACTTAAGACCTTTGGTTTCTTAGGTTTTTACTTTAGGCAGATACATACTTTGACTGTAAGGTATGCTAGAGTTGGTTGGTATTGCGATAGGTTGGCTCCAGTACTGAATATTAGTTAGAATCCCAATCAAGCTTCTCTTTTCTGAAATCTTTGGACATTCACAGTTGTTCAAATGTAGAAATCACTTCCCTTGTTAAAATTGTGTTCATTGTAATGCCATGCACATGAGGATTCCATTTCTTTAATTTTCTGATTGTGGCATACATATCAGTGTAAGTCTGGGAATTCACTCATAATCTTTCCAATATAAAAGCAGGATTACACTGTCATTCTATTGAGAAAGTGAACGCAGAAGTAGCTGTTTTTTGGAGGATGGTTTGCAAGCACTTGCACACAGAAGCACATGTAAGTACTGGATTATAACAAAGCAAAACAGTTGTTTGATTTCGATCATCCCAGAGATTCTTCTTTGCTAAGTTGATTGAAAGTTTTTTCCCCTTTTTACCTGAAATAAGGAAATTCTAACTGCTAAACTTATTTATAAACATATATCTCTTTCATTTCATTTTAGATGGACATTTATATGGAAAATTAGTTGATCTATTGTCAAAATCTTGTAATCTGCTACCTTTTTCTTCTGTGATAATTGTTGCAACAAATAATAGTGTTGAAGTTGGTTTAAGTATTCATCATTTAATCATTGACCCGTGTCATCAAGTTTTTCTTTCAGTTAGGATACTTTTTTGCTTGATTGCTTCTGCATTTCTCTCTTAATCTTGATGTTGATTCATTATGGCCAAGTCGTGTAGTTTATATTCAAAACTATCTAATAGTTTATTACTTGTTTTGTGCAATTTAATATTGTCAAAATTGAAAATGAAGTGACAAACTCGATAACTATGCATCACTAGTGGTAAAAGGATAACTGTCCTCCTATTTTTCAAGAAGTTACTAGTGTCTTCAATGGCTTCTGACTTATTAGATTGTTTTCGCATGATTAACCAGAAAAAGGGCTCGGATGCTGCTATGACTATGGGAGCAGAATCAGCCGTATATGCAGAGGAAGCTTCAGATAACAATGATCTTCTTGATAGAATTCTTCCTGCCTCTGTCTCAGAATATGTTGAGTTGGTTAGTGCTCACATTGCTGCTGGTGAGTTAACTTTACTAGAACATTTTTTATTTAGTTATCATACATTTTATGCCATCAATCTTGTAGGAGCAAACCTCCGATTTGTATCTCGGCAACTGCTACTTTTGGGAACGATGCTCAACTTCTCTGATGTTTCCAACAGAAAAGTGGCCAGTGAGTTTGTTCAGGTTTTGTTGCATAAAGCTCTGGATCATGAGTTGGATGAGAATGGGAATGAAGTCATCATTGGAGACGGTTTCAATTTAGGTGGGGAGAGAAATTGGGCTGCTGCTGTAGCAGACTTAGGTAAGAAAGTGCATGCAGCCACAGGAGAGTTTGAATGTGTTGTTCTCACAGTGGTAGAAGAGCTTGCTCAGCCTTGCAGGGAGAGAACTGCTGATTGGAAGAAGTGGCTGCACTGTCTTGCTGTGGTTGGGCTTCTTTTGGAAAACACGACTTCATTCCGTTGTATGCAAGGAAGTGCAATTCATCCTAATGAAATTCTTCATTCTCTACTGCTACCAGGGGTATGCTTCCAGAAATGAGACTTTTGTGTTCTGCTTTTTTCTGGATGGGCATTTGTGGTATTCTTGCTGAAATTGTTCTGGCGTTCTTGTTTTTTACTGTTCTCGTCTCTTAAACTGCAGTTTCTTGATTTTGTTCTTGGTCATTACATACAGGCAAAACATTCCAACTTGGACGTCCAGAGGGCTTCTGTTAAATGCCTTGGTCTTTTTGGGTTGTTAGAAAGAAAGCCTAGAGAACATATAGTAAAGCAATTAAGATGTTCTTTTGTAAAAGGACCTTCTACCATTACAATAATGGCTTCTAAGGCATTACTTGATCTTGCAATATGGCATGGTCCAGATGAAATGAACAAGGCCATGAACTGTAACCTCTCATCAGATCTCCATGATCATGATATTTCTTCAATCCCTGTTGAATTTAGCAATGAAAATGAGGATTTGGATATCGAACTGCTTGATCTATTATGCGCGGGACTTGAACTTGACCGGGATGATTTAGAAGAGGTTGAAGAAAATCAATCAATTCAGGATGTCTTGGGAGAAGGTTTGGCAAAGATTCTACTAGTGAGCAATAAGTTTCCAGGATCACATGCTTCAAAACATCACCTGATATTTGCTAAGCTCATCAAACTGTACTTCACCAGTGAGAATGAGGAATTTCAGAGGTCAGTTACTTCTCTCAATCATCTGGTCGTCCAGAAAACATAACACTAATTGATTACTTATTATTTTGTAGGTTGAAACAATGTTTGTCAGTTTTCTTTGAGCATTATCCTTCCCTATCCTTAAATCACAAGGTTTGAGTTGATACAGCAACAGTATTGTTATACTTTTTTCAGATAGGAATTGGCTTGTTTTTGTATTTCTCATAGAAGCCATTCCCCCAAAATTGCAGAAATGCCTATCGAAGGCTTTCCTGCCAGTTATGCGTTCCTTGTGGCCTGGGATCAATGGCAATCCTGCGGGATCCAGTATGATGATATCCAACATGCGTAAGCGTGCTGTGCAAGCATCACGCTTTATGCTGCAAATGATGCAAGTTCCTTTATTAGCGAAGGAGACTAAAGGGACAGAAGATAATAAAAATGAGAATTCTTGTGTGGAGACAGATTCTTCACATTATTTTGACAGTGGAGAGGAGGGTCTAGCAATACAAATTGCAGTAGAGGTATGGTCCTTTCTTGCATTATTTTAAGTACCTTGAGATCCAGCGGTTTCAAACATTCAAGAGTTACTTCAATTTGTTTGTTTTACCTCTATGTGAACTTTGCTGCTCTTATCTTTCATGCGACTATTTGGGATGCTTGGTTTTGATATTATAGTCTGCTTGGACAAAAAGTTGAGTAATTGGCAGTTTCCTTTTCTAAAAGAAGAAATAAGATGCAAGGCCAACCCTTCGATATCAGAAATATAAATGATTTAACAAAAAATATAACCGATTTAACAAAAAATCTTCTTTTTCTTATATTTTCTTTACACTTTTGACATGCGATGGATCTTTATTTTCCCTTGATTGTTAAGCTCATGGTTAAGAAGCTTTGAGGTTTGGATATATTCTCCATGATCTAATCAAAGAAAAATGATACCCTTTACCTATTAATTTCCTATTTTGTCTGACTTGATAATTTCATTTCCCCCTAAATCTAGGTGGCAAGCTTCCAGGCGACGAAGACAGCTGCAGAAAAAACATTCGTGGCTGCACTTTGTAGAATACTGGTGCTACTTCAATTCCGTGTTTCTGAACAGGGGGCCATAAAACTCATGCTGCGAATTTTGAATCGTGTTAGTACAGCTGTAGCAGGTGAAAAAGATCTCGTGAAGGAACTGAGAAATAAGGCGGAACGCCTTAAGGCAATAGACAGAAATCCCGATCAAGAATTGTCCTCAGAGCAAACTTCTCTACTTCTAGGTAATGAAAACCCTTGCGCTTTTTTATTAATGTCGGGTTGAAGAACATAATCCGACTACTTATTCGGGTGCTGCATTTCTAATGAGTTGATGAATAGCCATAATTAGGAAGCTGGTCCTTGTGCTTGTTTTATACCGTCTCATATTATATGGTGTCTGAACAGAAAAGTTGGGACTAACACTCAACTTGGACAAGGATGAGTCCTTGGAAGTGCCCCCCACTCCAGCACCGCAATCAACCCGGGCACAACGTCCAAGAAGAAGAGCAAGGGGCGAGCAAGAGTCTTCCTCTGATGAGGACCTTTCTCCTACATCTGTGGTTCCGAATACACCTGCTCTGATAACCAGCCGTTCGCAGAGGGCGAGCAAGACTGCAGCAATGACAAAAATGGCAGCCAAGACAGCAGTTAAGATAGATGCGTACGATGATGTTGATGTTGATGTTGAGGAGGAAGATGAGGCAGTTGATGAAGTCACCTCCGAAGATGATTCAGAAGCTTCTGATTAGTCTGCTGTGAGTTAACGTTCTCATCAAATCTCTCTAAGATCTTTATATATATATCTGCCTTGTACCAGTGTGTATCTCGAGCAGCTAGCAAAGATCTTGCTAACTTCATGTATCCCTTCAAGTGCTGTATACTTAATTATTCAAATGAAATTTGATAATTGCACATATGGCAAAGAAGAAAAAAGATTTAAATTATCAAGTTGATTATTGGTAGCTTAAACAAATGACCGTCCTTTTTGAGGCAATTTCCGCACTAGGGACTCGTGTGCAGTATGATATTATATCACTATAAATATTATTTGATGAAGGCAATTGGATTTTTTTAGTCTACAAATTAATAGCATTTGACCAATTTGACCGATTTGATTATTTATTTCTTTATTTTAGTTAAGTGGCTTCTAAATTATAGAATTTTGAGTAAATTGGCTATTCCATTAGATTTTTCGTTAATCAATTGTTAATTAAAGTTTTTTTTAGGACCAAAACATCTAAATACTAAAAGATTTTTAATTTGCCAAAAATTAAATAATATTTCAGTCATTTTCATTTTGCAAGGGTTAAACATGCTAATTTTAAATAGGTTGAGAATCAATTTTTCTAAAGATAATATTATTTGGGGATCAGAATCGCCAAATTTTATTGCTCTGTGACCAAATTATACTGAAAATGCCATTTTTTTTTTATTATTTTTTTTTTGAAAAAGAAACTTTGACTTACTGAAAATGTAACCGAATGACCAATTCATCCAAAACTCTATATTGGAGACTACAAAATCTAATTTGTCTTAGACTATCCACAATAGCATTCAACCAACCCAATTTTCTGATAAAATACTTATTTCTCTATCTCAACCAATAATTCACAACCTAACTTAATTTCTACTCTCATCAATAAAATCTGACCAACCTAACTTAAATTTTCCTTTCAATTTTTTTAAATACTTAATCTCAATAATAATTATTATTAAATTTAAAAGAGTTCTATAAATAATACATAAATATTACTCCATCCGTCCCATAAAAGGTGTCCTATTTCTTTTCGATGCAATGATTTAGGAGAGTTGATTTTAGTTGATAAAGATGTTAGATTTATACAATTAATTAATTAATTAATTAGAATTGGTTTGTGAGGTAGAGGTTGATTAAATTTTTTTTTTTGAATTGATTTGAGTTGGTAAAGATGTGGGATTCACTTCTATTTTTTGAAACATGACACTTTATATAGGACGTCACGAACAGGAAAACAATACACTTCTTGTAAGACGAAGGGATATTTTATATCTCAAATTCATATTATAATTGAGTAAACTAAAATATTAAAGAAAATGGATTTGATAATTTATTATTTTAAGAAAACAACTTTTTTTTGGTCGGTGAAAATATACTAATATCAGACTTTACGTCTAGAGAATAAATAAATACGGATCTCGATATAATTTTCATGACGTTTAACAAATAAATAATTGTTAAAATATCTTCAATCGAAGCTTCCTCATTTGAATCTTAGGCTTCTTGAAAATTAGTGTCATGATTTCTTGAAGATATTGAAATATCGATTTACTAGATATTTGAGACATAGTCTCATCTTTGAATGTTACCAAAAAATCCTTTTTACTTCGTCGAGATATTCGTTGATCATTTTCTCTTTGAATATAACCCTAGACTTTAATCTTAATTTTCTTGAGATATGCTCAAATGGAGAAGGAAATTCCTTTCTTAATTTAAGCTTTAATCCGCTCATCATATTTTTCAAGATTATCATTAATGCAACACATAGTATCAATACAAAAAATGTGTCATGGTTCTGTGTTTTGTTTTATCATTTTTTCCCAGAAGTTGGAACTTGAGACCCTTTTTATACAGGGATCATGTCTTCAGTATAACCAAATTATGGAGTTCATTTCTAGATGCTAAGAATTGAAGATTCTGTAAAAAAATGTAGAGAGGATATTTCTTCCGCACAGTCATTTTTCTTGAATTTCAAGAATTCTTGGTGAAATATCCACCCATCTTTCAAAATTTTATACAATCCGGTAAGATCCTCACCGGAGAGCCATAATATTATCACCATCAAATAAACCATATAGGTATATTGAAGTTATAAGCTTCTGGACAGATTTTAATAAACAAAGAATGTTTTTTCTTGAGATTTTCATATATAAAAATTTTATAAAAAGCTTGCTGATAATCCTAGAAATGATATTTAATGAGAGTTTTATTTTGTAAATAACAAAATTCTTTTTGTCTGTGTGGAGATACTCCCCATACTTCCATAGATATAATTATTTTTATAACAATTTTGTAGAAGTAACAAACTTTTTTTGTCTAGTTGTAAAATGCTGAATTTCGCACTCATTATTAATAAGTATGTTGGGATGAACATAAAATATTGGGATATATTTATATGATAAGATTTGAAGATCCCAAAACCCCTAGCTGAATGATGAACCTTCAATATTGTAATAGCTTAGTTTGAGTTCAGCTGTTAGAACTCAGTAGGCTAGAGTTCGTAGGCATGGATTTAGTAGACTACTCGCACTCGGTGAAGAACTCGGTATCGAAGAAGTCGGTTGGTCCGTCTATCACCAACCGAGTTTGCAAAGGAAATCGAGCCGGCGATTGAAGTGTTCAGACGGATGTCGATAGACGAAAATCAGGCGACGGTTCGAGGATTCAGAGGAAGTCAACTCAGTGTACCTTGAGTTTGAACAAGCCTCACTAACTCTCATGTATCTCGACCAATTAGGAGGGACAACGCCTTACCTGCTCTGCCATAAAGCTGCTCCTAGCCGGAAAAAGAGGAAATCTCTACAGTGCCTCTACTCAACATTCAAATTTCATATGACCGTTCTTCTTATCTTATTCGAAACGTGGCTAAACCCTCTTTAGCAGATCTATTCACAAATCGAAGACTATAAATAGAGAAGGTCTTCATGCAGAAGAAGTACCGGGAACCGAAGCGAACAAAGCTCAAGAACTGTAGCGAACCTTTAAGCAACATACAAACGAAGAACTTGCTCATAGATTAGATATCTCTTTAATTCTTCTTTCTAGAGAATTATTGTTCCCTTTCTCTATCTAAGCGTGCGTATTGTAAAATAAATAGCGTAGAACCTCGAAGGAGTTCATATCTTTTGAACTGTTCTTTCTTGTAAGAACTCATTCATGGTTGGAGAAACTAACCTTAAACGGTTAAATTGTAAAGTCACTACGACTATAAGTAGATATTTGTCCAGTGCACAGACTAAGACTTGATCAGTATAAGCAAACAAGTTGAATCTGTCATGTGAACAGATCAATGAGACTTGCTCAGTATAAATAATACAAGTTCTCCCGCTTAGTTCGGGGACGGTGGATGTAGGACCCGGTGTTGTTCGAACCACTTTAAAAAGCATCGTGTTGTTTTTGATTTTAAGCGTTGCATTGATATACTTGTTCATTCAAGCATCCAATCGAGTTTTAATCAAACTTGCACAAAAAGGGTTTTCAACAAAGACGCATATTTTAAAAAGGCCTACACTTCCGCATACAACTCTTATACTGAACTACTGTTCACTAACATAAGTCAGAAGGACCGTACTCAGTAGGAGAATATTCAGCCCACGCGATCGAGAAAGTATATCTGGCTAACTAACTAGTTCAGTAGCATTCTTCAGCTAAGACTGACTTTCGCATTCAGAGTTTGAATTTGCATTCAGGTGTATTAATCCCCCCCCTCTACACCTGAACCGTGTCTCTAGGACCAACAATTGACATCAGACCGTTATTCTTCTAAGATCATCGTTATTTATTTACTGGTCTTAACTCGAACAGATCCTTGAAAACCATTTTCTCTGCACTTGCATATCTCTTCACAACATCCTATATCATACTCTACATCATGTCTGACTTTTCAGGTATCAGGATTGTACCCATGTTTTTGGTAGAAAACTATGCAGTATGGAGGGTGAGGATGGAGGCTCATCTTACATCGCTGCATGACAACATGGCCATCGTTCTTGAAAAAGGCCCTATTGTTCCTATAATCGACAACATCAAAATCGTATTAGAAGGAGCAGCAGGTGCCAGAACAGGCCCGAAGGTCCCCAAGGACAAGAGCCTCTTCACACCTGTTGGTCCCGAGTCAAACGTTCAGGTGTAGAGAGGGGGGGAGGGGCATGAATACACCGAAAACCTTTTTTGCGAAACCTAGAACGCGAACATTCCGATAGCTTAGACCTAAGATACATTGGATACTAGAGGCTATTGATTCTAATTCAGTTTAGTTCCCTTAAGCAAGGACGTTGCCTTTCACTTGAAGTGTTTCTCTGAAGTTCTTGCGGAAAGCTTAAGTTCAGTAAGTGTATTGCTCGTAATCGCTCGTGTTCTTAGTTTCTCGTGTATTCTGTGAGCTTCTTTGATTTGATTTTCCCTCTATATCCGTTGGAGACGAACGATCTATGTGTCACTCTCTTTGGGTAACTAACGACTCTTTTAAGGAATCTTGCAGAGTCTTTTCCTCCATTTCTGGAAATAGGTTGACTTGCAGCTTTTATCAGAACTTTGACAGTTGGCTGCTCGTCATTGGTCGAGGTGTAGAAAGTAGCTGAGACAAACAGACTTCTAGGTAGATACTGAAGCTGACTTCTCTGATTACCTCGTATGACTCTACTAATTTATCATAAGATCATCTGACAATCAAGAAGACTGTCTGGCCGTTGCTGAGTCTGACCTGGGTTCAGTAGTATACTCCTGCTGAGTGCAACACTACTGAAGGTCAACTCTGAGTTCAGTGGACTGCTCCTACTGAGTCCAGTTCTACTGACTCCTTTCAACATGCTGCTCCTGCTGAGTCCAGCACTACTGAGTATGAACATCTCTCAGTATGATGCTCCTGCTGAGTCCAGCACTACTGAGTCTTCACTCCATGGTACTGAGGTGGGTAGTCTACTGAAGGATCAGCAGACAGAACTCTGAGCCTGAACTATGTTGAAGGAATGTCTACTGAGTCTGAAACTCTCAGAGACTAAGGCATTACTATTACAACTCAATGGTTCACCAATCAAATTAGGGTTTTGGGATCAGCCAAATCTTCTAAGCGACTAATAAGTCTACTGCTGAATCACATCCCAACAGCTGACAAAGCAGCCTCAGCAGAATAGGGGACTGCACATGAGATTACAACTCCTACATCCAGGTCCCCACTGGATGTACAATCAGTTAGTCTTCCCTCTGCTGAGAAGACAATCTCTCTAATAGATGTGGATGACATGGAGATAAGCACTGAAGTAGAGACTATCGGGTATGAGATTGATACTCTTCAGGATAGAGCAACCCGAGAAATCTCTGAGGCCATTCCGGAAATCACAAGTCACTCTGACTTGCTGAATATTGCATTCAAGGCCCGACTTCAGATGATATTCAGGTTCAAGGATTGGATCACCCTTGATGGTCTTATCGGATTCAAATCCTACGAACTTCTGAATTCCGAGGAGCTCAAAATCCATCAGCAAATAGGCTACTCCGAGCCTGCTGACATATGCTCCCTCGAGGACTTAAGGGCGACAATGCTGGCTTTACTTGAGGATAGGATCCCCTCAGCAACCGCGCCTTCAGAGGGCTCTGATCCGGATGATCAGGACCTACCCAGTGATGCAGGCCCTGAGAAGCCTGCTGAGGGTACTCAACAGGAGGAGGGAGCTCAACCCTCAGCTGATCTACCTGTTAGCTCCCTCCCTCATGGTTCGGCAGCACAAGGAACCTCTCCTGCTACTAACTCTGGACAGCTGTTGCTGCAGTCATCTTATGAGGTTGCCCCCATTGCCAAATACCGAAGATCAAAGTCTGTAGCCAAAACACTTAAAACTTAAGGGACACAGAACCGCCTCCTGGCGAAGAATGTTCACAAGGTTTGGAAGAAGGCTACCACAACTCATTGCGAGGAAATCGGGCGGCGGCGAGGACTTCACTTGAACATGCCTATCCCCGATTTCTCGGCCATTCTCAAAGACGCACTTTCCGTACAAAGAGCTGAGTTCGAAGTTCAGCAAGCATCAATGACTGATGCCCACCTCTCTTCTGAAATCCTTTAAGGAAGCTCAGTCAGATCACATGTCAAGACTCTCCTCACTTACTGAGGCTCACGAGCTCAGAATTGCATCTATTTAGAAAGAGTGTGAGGAGAAGTTCGATGCCAAGCTGAAGTCAATTCAGGACCTGGTCGATTCCTCTCACCGAAAATATGGTGAAGACCTCATTACTAAGAGGAACGACCTGCATGAAAAATTCGAAGGTCTACAGAAAACCTTGGACATGCTTTCAAATGCTTATTCAACATTGAATTCCAAGGTAATCTTACTTCCTACCCCAGGCGTATTGGATGATGCCAAAAAGGGGGAAATAATAGCCAAAGGGAAGAAGTCGATTACTAGGGACCCAAGTTAGATCTGCTCCCACCGGCCCAACTTCGCCGAAAGGGAAGAGGCGAGACTAAGGGTGAGGCCCAGGGTGTCTCCAGCCTAGGTGATGTAGGCGCTGAGACTGGCCCAAGTGGCTTAGGACCTAAGGAGACAGGAACAGGAACTTCCACTGACTCTCAAAAACATATTAAGGAAGTTGCTGAGTTCCTGTAGGAGGACTCAGAAGATGAGGAAGAGCCTCCTCTGCCTCCACCTGTATCGGGAAAGGGAAAGAAGCCACTAAAGGTTCCTACACCTCTGAAGAAATCCCTTAAACGTTACATAAGCCCAGCCGAGCAAGCTCAGATAGAAGCCGGTGAGAAACTAGAAAGGGAGCGGGCTGAGGCAGCGAACAAGCTAACGAAGGCTCCTGCAAAGGCCCGTACTAAGGTTCCAGCGAGGAAACCAGCTAAAATGGCTCTTGCAAGGAAACTCATTCTGAGGGATGAAGCGGATAAGGAGAAAGAAAAAGAGCAAGAAGCCGAGAAGACAACTACCGACTCTCGCAGCGAAAGAAGGAAAGAAGAGAGCCGAGCCGATGATGGACGAAATGATCAACTTCAAGTATTATTGCTCTGGATAAGAGAGCGGAATACTATCGACTAGAAGAATTCGATACAGAAGAGGCTCACGGCTAAAGAGAAGGTGCTAAGCGCCTAGAGAAGCCGAGAGACCGAAACCTAGACCCCCTCCACCGAAGGACTGGTAAATTCCATACAAATACAGACAAGGCCGTAGACCAAATAATCAGAAGATGCATAGGTGGCCTCGAGTAGACAAATGGATGCCCTGTGAGAAGACTCGGCTCACGGGAGACACTTAAGGGCCGAATTCATCAAACGCTACTATGTCTTGCAAGTATTGGCCATAAACTCATAAGAACGACGCCTTTCGACCGGCTCTACAAGTGTGATTTGGAGATCTACAATATGGTCGAGAAAGCCATTGAGCATAAAGAAGATGTTCAGACTCCGGCTTACAGACTACTGCCTCCACCTCAGAAGCTATACGGATCTCTATACACCGGCGTGATAGAAGGCGAAGTCAGGAATGCAACCATTTCCCTCGAGCTTGATGCTAATGATCCTCGAAGACGTTCGAAGATTCGGAAGGCTGGAGAGATACCTTCAAGATGTATGGACTTCCTCCGCCCTGAAGATAAATCGAAAGACTTTAAGGCAAGGATTCGGTGCTTCGAGAGATAGTCTTGCTAGGTCCTCTCTCTCTTTTGTTTTTGATAGTGTAGCAAGAGATGTATTTTTACTGAACCTTTTATATATATACATACATCTTTGTTGCTTGGCCCGACAACATCTTATTGTCCCTATGCCTATTTTGTTTTAATTTAACACTCATAATCACCTAAGTGATTACCGACTCACACACTCATTGCTTATTTGTGTTTGTACGTTGTTGCTAAGTTTGATTGTTGCCTTGGAGGAGCTGTGTTGGGAGAATTTGTCTTAATGATATATTACGTAAACTCCTAACGGTCCTCAATAGATTAGAGCTAGAAGTACAACTCCACTGACTCTACTTATAATACTTGCAAGGAGTTTGTATCTGATAGTGTGTAGTGTTAGGTTTTGACATCATCAAATAGGGGGATATTGTTGGGAGATGATTCAACACTAGATCGTCTCAGAAGATTTGGGCGATCCCAAAACCCTAATTTGATTGGTGAACCATTCCTTTATAATTGTAACGCCTTGGTCGCTGAAAGTTTTAGACTCAGTAGACTTGCCTTCAGTATGGTCCAGGCTCAAAAGTTCTGTCTGCTGAATCTCAGTAGACTATTCGCCTCAGTACCATGGAGTGAACGAAGACTCAGTAGTCTTTGGACTCGGCGGGAGTAGCATATCGAAAGAGTCGGTAGAAGCCCGGACTCAGCGAGAGCAGATTTCCGAACTCAGAGTCGACCTTCAATAGAGTTGGACTCAGCAGGAGTATACTACTGAATCCCTGGTCAGACTCATCAATGGCCTGACGGTTTCCTTAACTGTCAGTGGTTTTCAAAGATAAATCAATAGAGTTGTCCGAAGTTGTACACATCAGAGAAGTCAGCTTCAGTATCTGCCTTAAAGTTTGAATGTCTCAACAACTTTCTACACCTCAACCAATGACAAGCAACCTTGTCAAAGTCGTAAAAAAGTCGCAAGTCAACTATTTTCCTGAAAAAGATGGTAGACTCTGCACGATTTCAAAAGAGCCGTTAGCTACCCTGTTGGGTTATGAGTCAGTGGTCGTTTAGATCATTGCTAGGGAGTACTTTGAGCTGACGTCAGTAGTTCATAAACTTAGGGCTTATTGTTATATTTCGGTAAAGGGAAATTGTAGTGATTATATCGCTATAGAATTGAAGATCTCAAAACTCCGTCCTGTACCCGATGTGTGTTTCCAACTTGATGATGTAATAGGCTAGACTTGTTCTTAAATTCTTTATTAATCTTGTCTAAGTCCTGTAATGGGTGTTGTTGGTCCGAACTTCCCAGAGAAGTTAAATTCCGGAACCCCATGTCATCGGTTTGAAGAGCTCGTGTCTTCGTGTCCTCCACCGACTATCCTCGGTAGAAGATTCTCATCGCAGACCTCCGTTGAAGTCTCGGTATGATTCTTATCTCCGAATGTGAGAAGAGCTCGGTACCTTCGTAGTCACCGACTAACCATTCTCGGTAGAAGATTCTTATCGGCAGAATCGGATGAAGAAGTCGGTATGATCGGTCCGGATCTATCGAACATATGCAACTTCGCTTGCAAATCCGACAAGGAAATAAGCGCCCGACCATTATCATTCGAAAGTCGGCATAGTCTATTCATACGAGGATCGGTGAGAGTCAACTCGGATGAAGCCGATGTCGACAAGTCTCACCTACCACAAACCTCGGCCAATGAGAAGTAACCGAAGCCTTACCTTCTCGACATTAAAGTTGCTCTCATTATAGAAGCTAACCACTGCGGCGCTAGTTCGAAAACTTATGGCCGTTTTTCTTAGAAGTTTGTGACACGTGGCATCGTCCTCTCCAACGGATACATGCATGGGTCACGACTATAAATAGTGAAGAGTTTCCAAGATCAACGCACGGGACATCAAAGGGAATACAAGCTCATTGCATACAACATCTCTAGCGCATTCAAGCCGATCTAGCGAAGAACTTGCTTAGTTGAATATCCGTAGTTTTTCTCTCTAGAGATTATTTAGTTCCCTCTTCTCTATCTAAGCTCCCATTGTTATATCCATAGCTTAGAACCTTCGAAGGAGTACACTTTCGGTGAATTGTTCTTATTGTAATAACTCCTTCATTGTTGGAGAAAATCCCCTCCCCTTCAAACTTTGGTTTAAGTTGTAAAGTCGCTAAGGACTATAACTTAGAAGGGTGCATCCGTCAACAGATTGCATTCCTTGAGGCTTGCTCAAATTAATCAACAAGAACTCCTGTTCTGCAGGACCGTGGACGTAGGATCTTGCGTATCCGAATCACGTTAAAAACTGCTTGTATTATTTTCTGTTTTATTGCATTATTCTCAAACCGATATACAAACTCATACTTTGCATAAAACGTATTTAAAAGTGCACCAGCCAAAACAAGTTTGGTTTGCAAAAACGCATTTTCAAAAGAGACGAAGTCCAACGGGCCCCACACTTATACGCACTGAAACTCTCCTACTGAACTCTCAATACTTACAGAAGTCAGTAGAACGGAGTCACTAGTTGAGACACTCTGACCCGCGATCAGAAGGTTCTTATTTTGCACTGTTCATCAGTCGCACTTATCAACTCAGCTGACCTTCGCGTTTGAGGAAAAACTTGTACTCAGGTGTATTCACCCCCCTACACCTGACACTCGTCTCTGGACCAACAATTGGTATCAGAGCGGTGTTCTCCTAATCATCGTTTTTGAAAACTATTGGTCTACTCGAACAGATCTTGAAAACGTTTTCATTGCACAAGCATCTCTTCATACATCCTTATACTCTCACCTACAATGTCTGATATGTCAGGTATTCAGATGGTGCCCATGTTCTCGGTAGAGAACTATACGGTATGGCGCGTGAGAATGGAGGCGCACCTTACATCGCTGCACGACAGCATGACAGACGTCCTTGAAACAGGACCTATCATTCCAATGATCGATAGTCAATATGCCGCTGTGGGCGGTGTAGGAGCACAAACAGGTGCAAATGTTGCCAAAGACAAAATGCCTTCACGCCTGAAGAAAAGAAATTGCAAAGCCTTGACCAAGTTGTGCTGAATGCAATCCTGACAACGCTCAGTGATTCACACCTCGGGAGAGTGCAAGACTGCAAAACGACAAAGGAAATTTGGGATGCCACAGGCGTACCGAGACAAGGAACCCTGCAGATCAAGGAAAATAAGTTCGAGCTAGAGCTTCAAAAGTTCGACAACTTTGCTATAGAGCCCAATGAAACCATTGACGAGCTTAGCGTCAGATTCACCAACCAGATCAATGTGATCAATGGGCTGGGGAGAACGTTCACCAACAAAGAGATGAACACCAAGATCTTGAGAGCGCTACCTCGACTGAAGTGGCTTCCTTTTGCTACTTATTTACGTCGCTCAGATCTTAATGCTTTAACTCCTGATGTTATGTTTTCAGAACTGAAGACTGAGGAGTTCGAGCATAGTCTACCCCAACGGTGCGTTAGCGCTCTAGCTGACACTCAAATTGACCATGCTTTCATAGCAACAGTCAACACTTCAAGAGCCAACCCCGTTTCTGCTAGCAAGACAGTAGCTGCATCAGATGCAAAGTCCACGGAGACTCCTGCTACTGAGCGTCTTGCGCTTATGACTCTCAAATATCAAAGGGAGAAGGAGAGAGTCAGAAAGCTAAAGAAATATCACAGAGATTCTCCCTCAGGTAAGAAAGTGAAGGAATATGAAAGGAAGAAATCGATACCTCCTCCTTCGTATGTTGTCGTAGCTCTGATTGTTGCTCCCGTGTCAGATCTTCTGATCTGTGTCCCGGCCTTTTTCTTCCTCTGGGTGGTCAGAGATCTGAAGAAAATAAATTTAAAATCTCTCTCTGTAACTCACGCCACTCTCGAAATTTTATGAATCAATTGTCTGAGTTTCTGAACAGTATACTAATATATATAGGCTTCAAAAACCTATATAATATTAATATATTTGTAGCCCATTAATTTAATTATATTCCAATGGGCTTCTACATAATCGGCCCATAATATAATTAATTAATTTACTGGGTTACTAATATTTATCAATTAATTGGCCTGACCCAATTAATTCCGAATAAATAACATTATTAAATAATGTGAAAATACATTAATCCATTAATAATGATTTCGAGAGACAATAAATTACTAGGCAACTAATTGGGCCGGATCGGGGATCCAATACAATAAATAAAGCGGGGCCTCCAATTAATTAATTATCCATGCTCGGCCTGAGCAAAATTAATTAATTAACACGATTCATTCCACTAGAGAATCCGTCTTTGAGTTACCCCTTTATCCCAATTTGAGCAAGGGCTTGTATTTTAGACTTAATCAATCTCCGTATTTAAGATAGAAATATCCGTTAATTAATTAAGCTCACTGACAGCTTAAATTAATTAACATCTTATATTCCTGAGTAGTACCACTCGACCTTATTAAACACCCCGAACTTAATCAACCGGCCGGGTTTAGTGTGCTAATCCTTTCGAGTTCCTCGGGGGATATTATCAACCCATTTTACTAGGATACGGATACAAGATACGGACAACCGGCCCTGAGCCACAAATAACTACTAACACCCAAGATACGTAGATCCCGCCGCTCATTTGACGTTCACCATAGTAGGTCAAAGTGATAGATAGCCAAATGCACTCAGCTGAAGTCTTACCAAGCTTAAGATCAGCTAAGTCACCGAGATCTTGGTTCTCCACTAAGGTCAGTTAGGAGAACACATCTCACTGTGATCCTTCAATACACCACCTTAAGTGTACCGGTAAAGACAAGCGACTAAGACAAGCCATTTCTTATCTAAATCTGCAGCTTAAACCGACAACTTCATCCTTAAGTTGTCTCATTGTGTTAGCTTGTTTATATCTTGTCAGTTCAACCAATTTGTGTTGTCTTCTGTGATACCCGACACACCACACAAATCTAACTTTTATACAAGATAAAGGATAACATGTGCAAATATACATATTTATCAGATAGGAGAATAAAACAGTGGTAAGGACAAAAACACATTGTATACAAGCATAAAAGTGCTTCCAGTATACAAAATCCCAACAGAAAGATAATCACAAAAGGGAAAAATCTAAACCTTCTCCTGATTGTAGGAACACAGAACAGGCTTCAAGTCTATCCAACATCTCAACTGGAAAAGGTGGCAGAGTAATTGTGTGCTACAACTGCAAAAAGGAAGGATATTTCCAGTACGAATGTCCTGAGCTCACACCAGCCCAGCGAGGAGAACGGCAGGCCAGAAGAGAAAAATTTGCCCGAAGAAGGCATATCTACATTGCCGGAGAGTTGTCCGACGACTCAATAGAGGAAGATAATTTCATGTATTCTTCTGAAGATGAAGCTGCATTTGTTGATGTTGAAGTCGGGGAAACAAATCCTGAAACATCAAATGAACATTGCTTGATGGCAGGAGAAGAGGCTGAGGTAAACTCTAAACTTATTATAACCTCCTTTTCACAGAGCACACACGACACGTGCTCAGCTACAGGTGAACCTCTAGACATGATCCAAGCATATGACGACCTACTAGAGGAGCATATTCAGTTAAGCAGAGAGTTCAGTAGAACTGTTCAGGAACTGGAACAGGTAAAGGCTGAAAATCAGAGACTTTCTTTTGATTGTCAGGTCTTTACTGATTTAGAGAATCTCGTTGCGAGACTGAAGGAAGAGATTGAATCTCTTATGAATAAGTCTCAGCTTCAAGAAACTCAGATATCAGTTCTGACTAAGGACAATTCTGAGAAAGATACTGAGATAGCCACACTCTGTCAGAAGCTCGCAGAAGTTGAAAAGGACTATGAATCACTTAGGAAAAGTGATGAAGTTTGGCGAGGACTGATGACCGAATAATACACGGGAGCCAAAGAAAAGTTGGAAAGCATGCTTAGAGCTCAATGGCCAATCGTCATGAAGGAAGGACTCGGCTATACTCACGAAGCTTCAACCTCTACCTCAAAAGTCTTAGAAATGCTGGCTGATAGGTTTGGCAGAGGAAAAGTTCAAATCACTGAACCTACAACTCAGCCGAAAAACATACAGAAGACAATCGCACCTCAGCCGAGCAGCAAGAAACTGACCAAAAGTTCTAGCCCCGAACACCACGATCAAATTCGGTGGGGAACTAAGAAGGTCGGATGGGCAGAAGCAAGTATGTCGAACCATTGTATGAGCTCCAACACAATTTGGTTCGTACTATTATGAGCCCGTGGTCGGGAAGAGCACAAAACCTCGGAAGAAGAAAACTTTTGAACCCAAAGGCGCGAGAAAGTCATATCTCCAAGTTCGGAGAGAAGAAGAAGGCGAAAAGGTTCGGAAAAAGAAGGTGTTTGAGACTCCTAAGGTCGCTAGACAGATTTGGGTCGCGAAACCATCGACTAACGCTTAAGGGCCCAAACTAAAACAAAGGGTACCTAAAATTATTTATGTTTTGCAGGTGCATAAGGACCCTTAGATCGTGGACAATGGCTGCTCGAGACATAAGACTTACCAAAAGAGCCTGCTGACCAATTATGTACAAGAAGATGGTCCCAGAATTGAGTTTGGTGACAACTCGAAAGGCTATACAAGGGGATATGGAACAGTGAACATTAGGACTGCTTCAGTTCCAAGAGTAACATATGTTGAAGGACTTCAACATAATCTCCTTTCTGTCAGTCAATTTTGTGATAATCTGAATAGAGCTACCTTTGACGCTGGTTTCTATGATGTTATTGATAAATTTATAGGGAAAACAGTATTATCAGGTTCTCGAAAGAAGAACATATACGTTGCCAACCGGAACACCGCGACCCGGAGGCTTGCTTGCTTGCCCGGATGAAATCAAGTGATAAAATAGGATGGATGTGGCATAAGAGGCTCAGTCACCTAAACTTCAAGGCAATGAACAAGCTAGCTAAGGACTCAAGAGTCAGAGGACTGCCCAATGAAGCCTTCATCAAAGGCAAAAACTATGAAGCGTGTTTGAAGGGAAAGCAGACAAAGAAAAAACTGTGAAGCGTGTTTGATGGAATCCTTCAACTGCTCCACATGGACTTATTTGAGCCAGTCTCTCCCGTGACTATAAGAGGCAAGAAGTATGCCCTCGTCGTTATTGATGATTATTCAAGATATGCGTGGGTTATCTTCATAGCCAACAAATCTGATGTCAAGACTGAGCTGCCGATACTGCTGAAGAAACTCAGTGTGGAAAAGGACATCAAGATTCAGAGAATTCACTCAGACAGAGGGACAAAATTTCTCAACTCAGTCATAAAAGAGTACTGCGACACAGAGGGGATTCAGCACGAGACCTCAACAGCTCGCACTCCTCAGCAGAACGGTCTTGCTGAAAGGAAGAAGATAACATTAAAAGAAGCAGCAAGAACGCTCCTAGCAGACTCTGGGCTACCCTCAAAGTTTTGGGCTAATGCTACTGACACCGCCTATTACACTCAGAACCGCTCACTACTTACAAAGCAGCACATGAAGACACTATAAGAACTATGGAAAGGGAGAATTCCTTCTATTTATCATTTTCATATCTTTGGCTGTCCTTGCTTTATCCACAATAATGGGAAGGATCAGTTAAAGGTCTATGATAGCAAATCTGATCAAGGAGTATTCTTAGGATACTCCCGAGTCAGTAAAGCTTTCAGGGTCTTTAACTATCGGACTCTTTGCTTGGAGGAAAGCCCTCATGTTATTTTTGATGAGTTTGTTACTGAGGACAGGAAACCTAAGGAGACTAATCCTGAAGATGTCAGCAGCAAGCTACAGGATCTCACACTAAATGACAAAGCTGAGAAGATCCAGCATTGTTAGGATGATGAGTAAGAAGAAGAAGATTCAACATTGTTAGGATGAAGAGCCAGACCCGTCCCGCAAGCATTGTAACTGACCTGGTTGATTCTACTGAACATAATCAATATCAGGTAACAATGGTCGATGAGGAAGCCCTAGTGGTAACTGAGACCTCTACTGAGAATATAAACTCAGGGGGAATGACTAATGTTCCTGAGCTAAATGCCCCTGAACCTAGAAACTCAGTAGACCATAACCTTCTTACTGAATTGCTTCAGTCACAAAACAACACTACTGAAATGCCTAACACTCCTGTTGATTGTACAGAAGTAATCTCAGAAGAAGAAGCCAAACTCAGACGTTCATGGCTAGACGCTCACTCTTCTGATCTAATCATTGGAGATCCATCAGCAGCACTAAGGACAAGATCCAGATTAAGTCAAGGAGAAAGCGCTCTCTACTCCTGTTTCTTGTATACTGAAGAACCTCAGTCAATAGAGGACGCTCTCAACGATGCTGATTGGATCATTGCCATGCTAGAGGAGCTGAACTAGTTTGTCCAAATGAAGTTTGGGAGCTTGTTGACAGACCTAGACACCAACACGTAATCGGTACTAAGTGGGTCTTCAAGAACAAGCGACGTGAAAAAAATGTCATAGTAAGAAACAAAGCTAGACTTGTTGCCAAGGGACATTGTCAAGCAGAGGGAATAAACTTTGACGAAACGTTCGCTCCAATCGCCAGATTGGAAGCCATTCGTCTATTCCTGGCCTATGCAACGCATCAAAGATTCAAAGTATATCAGATGGATGTTAAGTCAGCTTTTCTGAACGGCGTACTGAAGGAAGAAGTCTATATGGAACAACCACCCGACTTTCAGCAGGGACATCAGGTCTATAGACTTCGGAAAGCTCTGTATGGGTTGGCTTGGTACGATACCCTATCAGACTTTCTTCTTCAGAAAGGTTTTCAGAAGGTGACAGTAGATTGCACTCTGTTCAGTATTAAGCCAGGCGATGACATTCTACTAGTGCAGATCTACGTGGACGACATCATTTTTGGGTGCAGAAATGTGACTATATGTCAACAATTCGAGAAAATAATGAAGGAGAAGTTCGAGATGTCCATGATGGGAGAGATGAAGTACTTCCTCGGTTTTCAAGTGAAGCAATCACCTGAAGGAATATTCATCAACCAAGCCAAGTACACTCGAGATATCCTAAAAAGATTTGGCTGGACTCAAGCAAGCCTGTCAAGATCCCCATGAACATGAATTTTAAAATCGATCTAGACAAAGAGGGAGCTTCTGTTAACTCTACTGATTATAGACCTGACATAACTTATCTTTGTAGGTGTATGTGCAAGATTTGAGTGAATCCCAAGCGAAGTCATCTAGACTCAGCAAAGAAGATTCTCGCGATACTTAAAGGGAACACCCGACGTTGGGTTATGGTATCCTGCTGATGATAATCTTGTTCTAACTTGTTATTCTGATGCTAATTATGCAGGATGCAGGATAGATCGAAAGTCAACTTCAGGAACGTGTCAGTTCCTAGGCAGTAAGATGATATCATGGTTTTCAAAGAAACAACATTCAGTGGCGACGTCCACTACCGGAGCCGAGTATATAGGCTGCTTAGGAAGTTGTTGCGCCCAAATCCTTTGGCTTCGACAACAAACTGCGAGATTATGGTATTACTCAAGATGAAGTGTCCATCTACCGCTACTCCACCGGTGCATTGCTATAACTCAAAACCCGAGTTCATCATACGAGATGCAAGCACGTGGACATCCGACACCACTTCATCCGAGACCATGTCGAAAAGAAGGATATCAGGATGGAGAAAATCCATACTGACAAGCAAAGGGCAGACATACTGACCAAACCGCTGGCTGAGAACAGAGTCAAAGAACTCTCAGTCGAGCTAGGTCTACTGGATCCTACTGACTCAAATCAGTAAGAAAATTCAGTACGACAAGTCAGAAAGTCAAACTCAGTACTTAATTCAGTAGGGTGAATCATACAGTACATAGTAAGGGGGAACGCGATAACTTCAGTATCACGAAAATTCTCCTGAGTTGATTCGGTAAACAGCTGACAGTAAGGTTCAGCTGAAGAGGTTTGCGTATTAGATCCTATATTTCTTTCAGAAGCATGCTTGTATTTATTAATTCAGTAGCTTGCACTCAGTGGCATGATTTTCATTTATTTACCGCCATAAATTCTTAAGGATAAAGTCAATAGAAATCGTATTCATTTAAAAAGCTTTATCATTTGAACTGTCTGCAACGCATTTAATGCATGTCTTCTCACCTTTCTCTAACTGTGCAAACCTTACGTGGGTCTAGTTTAGAGGCGGTTAAGCCTCCTGATCTTTTCGGGACAGTGGACGTAGGATTTTGGATATTTGAACCACTTTAAAAATCACTGTATCTTTTACCGTTGCATTGATTTACTGATTCATTCTGAAAACCCGTTTACAAAGTCATACAACAGAGTTTCAGAAAAAGCTTAACTGAGTGCACTAATCTCTCAAAACGGTTTATTAAAAAGCGTTTTCAACTCAACTGAATTGGGCCTACACTATTCCGCATGCTACTAAACTCTTACTAAACGATATTGAATTCTTACATCAGTCAGCTAGCAAGCCTCAGTATAGTCAGTCACTCTGTCCACGCGATCCAGAATAGCTTGCCTCATCTACTGAATTTATTCAGCGAACAATCTCCGAAATTAGACTGTTCGCGTTCAAGTTTGAGAAAAGTTTTCATGTGTATTCAACCCCCCCCCCCTCTATACCTAAACGTTTGACTCGGGACCAACAATTAATATATTAAGATATCCTATATACATGCACTACACATTCCATCCAATAAATTGCATTAGACTTAAAGCAATTAAAGTGCATAATAGCACATGGGATTATATTAGGACTCATATTAACTTACTTGCTGTAATAGAATCACAACAGCAACAAATCAATTAACAACTTCGTACAAATATACATCAATTACTGCCTAAATTATTAATACTTCAATGAAGAGTAAATAGAGACATCTTATGAGGTGTTACTGTGGAGCTTTATTTTGACCTCCTACGCAGTCCCAATGACCACACGCTACATATTCTCATTATGTGTGGTCGTTGACAAACATAATACAGGTACACGTTGCTGCATATTCGGATGAGTACCTTCTCCTCGCAACATGTCATGGGTAATATAGGAGCAGGTGCGTATATATCTTCTCCGAAGTCTTACTCCACAACTCCCAGCTCAAACTGGGAAAAAACGATAAGAATTGTGATATTACCTTTTTCCATCCATTGGTCGGTAGTAGCATCCAAGATTGGAGACCATGTTCCGAACCTACGATATAGTGAACTGTGCCACCGAACTCTCTAATACAGACTTCTGGTTCGCTTTTGTCGAATGGAATGCTGCTTCTGTACCGATCATGTACCATCAGGTTCTTCCTTTTAGTCAATAATTACACACGATTGCCTAGTCCCAATCCGTAGCTAATAATTGCTACGCTCTTTGTCGCGTATTCACCAAATGTCTTAGTCCAAGCCCTGGAAGCTGAATTGTATACATCGAATCCAAATATGTTGTTGGATCGGCGATATGTGGTTGTCATGGCTACCGCCCAGAACCCCATTAAGGATGCACTTTTACTGTCTTCCATAATTGTAAAATTAATTCTCAACGTAAATGATTCTAGCCACGACAGTTCTACGGTATGCTTGGTAAGAGGGTCGCACACAAATATTTTGGGTATTGCGTGGGGAAACACGAACAACATATAAGCCCTAATTTCGACGACATGATTACAACAGGGACGGACATAAAAGATAAAAGGTCGGGATGAACCATCAGTGATCGCTATGATACTTCTATATGATACACGAAGTCGTTCTCTTCGCTCATTGCAGAATAGCTTTCAAAGTCTTGCAAAAAAAAGTCTTCTGCTCCTTTTCCTGAGAGCATATGATTTCTCACAAACCAATGCGAATTAACAAGTTGTAGCTAATCTCTACAGACCCTCTTTAAGCGGTGTAATGCTTTTGAGGGTAGCCGCTGCAGGATCAACCATATTGTTTCTAATCCTTTTGGCTAATACCGCTGCATTTCGTCGGGAAGCAAATGGTTGGAATCGAATTTTCTTTACTCCTAAGCGGTAGCACCAAGGACTTAAAGTAGGATATATTGTATTGTCGCTTAAATGTCCTAAAAGGGTGTGCCTTTAACTAAATCTCCTCTCGTCCCGCTATTTATGCCCTACTGTCTAATCAGTTCGTCCCGCTATTTTCTGTCTTCTTTCTTAAAATAAGTAAAAATTACTTTTAAACATAAAATGAAGTGGGTCCCCTTACTCACTACTCAACCTCACATTCTTATCTCTCTCTCTTCAAAAATCTATCTCTCACTCGATTATGTTCCGCTCCGAACTCGAGAAAATTATGATTTTTATCTTTTTGAAAACTTTAGATTATTTCTTCAAATACAATATAAAAAAAATATAAAAAATAAAAATCGATTGCCTTTCACTAGCCTTGCAAAAATTTGGATAATTCTCATTTCTTTCCACCAACCACTCCTCGAAAAGCGTGTCATTTTCTTTATACAATTAAAACTCATAAAATACACACTAAATTAAAATTTCTTAATCTCCGTGCCGAAGTCAATCGAGACGTTTTTAGCGGGACGGAGGGAGTATAATATTAGTTATATTTATTCAATTAAATATACTTAACTTAATGTCGATAGCTTCAGTATTATTTAATCTAATGTAATTAATTAATACTGGTCTACATTTTCAGATTCAAGTTCTATATTATTATTAATATAATACTATTTATTATAAATATAAGTTATGAATATATTAATGTTTTAGATTAATTTGATAATCAATCAAATTAATAACCATATAGAAATGCTAACGGACGTTGCAGTGTATATTGATTACGACTTCCATTACTCGTGCAATGCACGGGTTCTTACTCTAGTTTATTATAAATTATGGTTATGCAATAACATAAGGGATAAGACCGACATTTCATTTAAAAAGTGAAAATAAACTACTGATATGAACAATATTTCCAAACACTATTTCGTCACTTTCAGCAGTTATCAGCACTTTTTTCAAATATTTGCAGATTCTCAAATCAGCAACTTTCAATACTTATTAATAAACTTCAACTACTACAAACATTGTAGCCACTCTCTATTCCAGTTCCATAGCCTTTTTAGATCCATTTTCAATTTCTGTAAAAGATCACCATGTCTAGTTTAGTTGTAAGCTTGTAGAGAATTTGATCCTCAATTTTGATTTGAAGACTATTTTAGATTCTGCATCTGTCGGGTATAATTTTTTTTTAACTTTAGTTTATGAATTTTTGTTCTCGTTTATGATGGTTTATGTTTGATTAGATAAAGTTCGTAGTTGTATCCTTAGATAGATTTTACAGTTTACAGTTTTTGCTTGTAGAATCCGTCATGTCTACTCATTCCAATTTTATGTTTAATTTAAGTAAACATAGATAATTTCTTTAGATTCGGCAAGGGTAAA
Source organism: Lavandula angustifolia (assembly GCA_028984105.1). NCBI lineage: Eukaryota > Viridiplantae > Streptophyta > Magnoliopsida > Lamiales > Lamiaceae > Lavandula > Lavandula angustifolia. The sequence continues at coordinate 2,742,202 of CM054825.1, read as the reverse complement.
ATGATAGTAGTCCATATGTCACGAAACTTTCTCGGTCTCTTAATTAAACAAACAAGATTTCGAAGTAATCTTGTTGTATGAAATTGTAATTTAGGATTAATCATCCTAAGTTAATCTAGTTTGTAGATTAATACTTCCTCGGATAGTATAATAAGGCTAAAATAGTAGCAAAACTATCCTACTAGGTAATCGGGATTAACTCGGTAATTAATTTAATTGATGGTAAACATATGTTAAGCTAATCAAGTTGAGCTCTTAAAAATTGAATTTGTTTTTAAGATCGCGTTTGGTTGGCAAGGATTACGTCTCGGGAAAGTAATATGATTCAAAATTGTTAAAATCTTGTTTTTGGTAGTATACGGAAAGTAATTTGATTCCAAGATTTTAAAATTTTGTGTTTGGTTCAATTTTAGCAAAATACTAGGAAAGTAATGAGAATCCTAGAAATAAGAAAAATGGTGTAATAATTGTGGATTCTTTTTCCTTGTTTAGAATATGTATTCTTTTTCCTCGGTACAAGGAAAGTAATTTATTATTATTATTATTATTATTATTATTATTATTATTATTATTATTATTAAAAATGGAATAATAAAGTTATTACAGAATAATAAAATTATTAATTTATAGTTAATATATTTTTATAAATTAATCGAATATTTTAATTTATTTATATTTTTATTATTTTTTTTATTTATGAACAATAATGACTATTTTCTTAAATAATTTTTTTATTATTTTGAAAAATATTTTTATTAAAATAAGTGAGTACTTTAAAGTTTATTATTATTTTTATTAAAGATGTTATTATTATTAAAAAATATGTTTTTAACTAATATTTATTATTATTATTATTATTATTATTATTATTATTATTATTATTATTATTATTATTATTAAAAAGATGTTATTGATATTAAAACAGATATTTTCAACTAAATATTTTGAATATTTTATTATAAATTATATAATAAAAAAATTATCAATAATATTATTTTCGGTGATTTTATATATTTATGAAATAATAATATGATAATTAACAAATAATTGATGATAAATATATTTTATTCATATTATTAATAACATGATTTTACATTTCCTAGTATCAACCAAATAAGTGCAAGCAATCTGTTTTCTTTAGAATCATAATCCACGGAATCAAATTCCCCAGTAATTTATTTTACTTTCCTTAATCATTTTTTTCGCAATCATATTCCACATAATTATATTCTCTGACAACATTACTTTCCTGACAATCAAACTGGGCCTAAGAGTTAAATCTAGTTAGGTTGTATCTAAGTTAGAGGTAGTTTACTTTTGTCTTAAAATGCTAGCTACCAAATAAGTAGGAAGAATTTGTCAGTTTATGAAATTTTAAAACAGATACATTCATATGTTGTTTAATTAATAATTTGTGCAAGTGACTAATGTGTGTTTACATGAGCCGGATCCGCCTTTTCTCATATTTCATTTCATGCTTAGCTCTTCATTTTATTTGATCTTGTCTAGTTATAGTAAATCCAAAGTGTTGATCACCAAATCTGATTGTGAAGAAAGATTGAGTTTAAGTCCATCGTTTCCTGTGTTCTATCCTATTTATATCTTCATATAATTTTTAGTGTGTAGGAAATTATTTGGTGGGAATGACGTCCACCAATTTCACAAATTGATCATTAGCGTCTTAAGTTGCACCGACTGTCGTACAAGAAACTAATGAACGTAAGAATGATGCGATACTTTTTTTATAGAATTAAGATTCACCGCGTCCAAGGCGACGATGCTAATTGCTATTAATATGTATAGAAATATATATTACAATGTAAAATAAATTATTTTTTATTAGAATTAGGCATTGTATAAATTAAATCTCGGATCTATTTCTTTCTAAAAGAATTCTCAACTGTAATCTCGTTTGAGTTATGAGTAATTATACGGGCTACATACCATTTTATTTAGTGGGTTTTAAGTAATAGGGCTAAATATTAAAGCATATTCTATTATTATTTACATTAGTGGGTATATAAAATTAGGCGTAAATATAGCCCATACATGAGCCCATTGAAATTTAATTTTCTTAACCGACTCAAACGCACCGATCTTCTCTCTCCCTCCCTTCCTTACTTCATCTCTATAGATATCTACCGCCTCTCTCTCAGATCAACATCCATGGCGTTGGAATGGGTTGTTCTCGGTTACGCCGCTGGCGCTGAAGCCATCATGCTCCTCTTTCTTACGCTCCCTGGCCTCGACCCGATCCGGAAGGGCCTAATTACCGTGACCCGTAGCCTCCTCAAACCCTTCCTCTCCGTCGTCCCTTTCTGCCTCTTTTTGTTGATGGATATATACTGGAAGTACGAGACCCGACCTACCTGTGAGTCCGATTCCTGCTCCCCGTCCGAGCACCTCCGCCATCAGAAATCCATCATGAAATCGCAGCGAAATGCGCTCCTGATCGCCTCGGCGCTCGTCTTCTACTGGCTGCTCTACTCCGTAACGGGACTCGTCGTCAAGATCGATCAGCTCAATAAGCGGATCGAGAAACTCAAGGCACAGGATTGATATGGAAAGGAATGAAATCACCCCTAGTTTCTATGTTGGTATTTTATATGTATGGTACTAGATATTTTGTGCTTAATTGAGTTTTGTGTTTGTCGTAATTGTTAGGGTCTGTTTTTATTTGGTTGTTGATGCATGCTACATTTTTGTGTTTGATGTCAGTTGCACTTGCAATTTCCTAATTCCTAGTTAATATCGATGGCTTTATCTATGCTAGTTTCTGTTATCTTTTGATTGTTTTCTTTATATTCTGGGCTGTGATCATTATATTTTCAATCATATTTGTCTCTTTGTTGGTTTGATCCAATAAAAAAACTAGGTTTGCCTATTCTGGCGTTGGATTATGTGTGTTTTCATCTTTATTATGTGTGGCAATCTGGGACATATTGGACTTGTGGGTTTTCTGTTATTGCTAAGCATCTTTTTTGGTGTACAAAAATATAATATATTGCGTATTGCTGGAATTATGATTTGCTGCTGTATGCCACTTGTGTATTCGATCTTTGGTTGTGAAAGCTTTTCATTACATGTTAGCTCTTATGCACTGAAATTCTAGCATTTGATGAGAATATTTAAAGATCAGTAACATGTTTTGTGTAGTAAGTCATGGGCTGTCATTCAGTGATTGTGTAAGATTTATAATGATCAGGTTTGTTCTAATTGCATTACTGATAATTGTTGCTTATTTTTATACAAACTGTGCTTTTGTTTTCCAGTCATGCCTATTGGAAATTCTGAGTGTGTGAAATTGGATCGTACCTTGTTTTAGGTACCAGGATCAGGTCAAGGATTTTAAGATCCTGTAGATATATGTAAATGTTCTTTATGGTCTTTTAGAAGGGCATTCTAATTGCCTAGAAATAGAGTTCAAATTAAGGGGTTCTAAGTATGAGTGTTACAGTGTATTATGGACACCAGTCCACTTTACTAGGTTAGACGGGTATACTCTTGATTGGGAAATATAAACCTAAAATTTTTTAGGTTCTATCAATACCTGTATTTCTGCCCCGAAGGGTAACCTTACCCGTGATGCATTGACAATCTCATTTGCTAATCCGTGAATGAGATAGGTAGAAATAAAAAGACAAATAACAATACAAGTTCGTTATATGCTAATTATATTCTTGCCATAGTCCAAACTTGTGTGGCTCCCTGTAAGAGAAGTATTTACTTTGGTGCAGTTGGCTGTATCTTTTACTTGCATGGTTGCAGCTAACTAAGAGAAAATGCTTTGTAAAGATTCTGGTTTGTGCAGGTTTTAGCTCTGAACTAAAAGTAATGCTTCTCAAAATGTCCCCTTTATACTGATTGCGTACCTGATATAGGTTGTCTGGCCCCACAATGTTTGACTGGAATTTATTGAACCTACTTATATTGTAATGCCTCAATTTTCATAACTTTTTAAGGGGATGTCACCTCGTGCATAAAATTTAATCTTTTTAATTTAATTTTCAAAAATAATAGATAAAAGAAATGAAGTTTTAATGCATTTCATAATAGCGGAAGTCTTGAATCAAAAACATGTGCACCTACTAGTTCACAGAATTAAATAAAGACAAATGCATAGTTAGTTCAAGATAAAAATTAAATTAATGTGTTTAAAAAAAACATTTTTTTTAAGACCCACAAAATTCTTATGATTTTCTTTCCATAAATCACTCTATAGAATTCTTTCTGTAGTGTTTCCTTAGTCCTTAATATGAGAAGCTCCTACCCTAAAGCAACTAGTAAGATCTATTTTCTCTTTCATACCTACTTTTCTTATCGTACACTCTGATGATATTTGTTGTCTTGCTATTTCTATACTTTTATTCTTAATTAACAATTCTAGCTAAATCAAAACATAATACTAGATCAAATTTATGTAGCATCGTTAGATACCTAGTTTTCCCTCGTCTCTTCATATTTTTCTCCTTGAACCATTGAGAAAACTCTTGCTTTTCCTCGTCTCTCGTTGTTGCTTGTCGACTTGTTTTTCTGTGGACAATTTGTTGCAATATGTCCCTCTTGACGGCAAAAATAACAAACATGCTTCCATCCTTGGCTCTCTTTGTTGCCTAATGTTTGTCTTTCAGGACATTCTTCAGCCATGTGTCCTTCCTTGTGGCAATGGAAACACCTATTTTGTCCTAGTAAACATTCCCCATAGTGATTCTTTTGACATTTCGTGCAATGCGGCTTTTCTTGTTGTGTTATTGCAACGCTCCCTCCATTTTGCTTAGACCTCTTATCAAGACCTCAATTTCCATCCGTAGAGTCTTCCCAACGTCTCTTTCCATTAGCCTCCGACGATCTAGATGAGGGTCCATCAAGCTTCTTTCGTTTGGCGATTGCTTGGGCTTTCTGCACCAACATATCAAATGTTGTAATCTCATGACCAGCTAAGATACCACCTATTTCATCATGCAACCCGCTCTCGAAAATCTTGATCTTCTTTTGTTCGGTATCTACTAGGTCGGGTGCAAATTGGGAGAGATGAGTGAAGTGACGCTCGTAGTCCACAATTGATCTGTTCCCTTGTTTTATGGTCATCAACTCCACTTTCTTTTCCCGTCGAACAGATTCCGGGAAGAACTTGTTCAAGAGCTGTGTCTTGAAGAAATCCCAGGTCATGTTCTGCTGCTGCTCTGGCGCCATAGTCCGAAGCCGAGAATTCCACCATTGTCGCGCATCTTGGGCCAGCTGATACTTCGCGCATGTAACTTTTTGAGCGTCAGTACATCCTAGGTGCTCGAAGATCCGCTCCAAATCGCCAATCCACTCCTCCACAAAAGCGGGTCCTTCGTTCCCTTTAAGAATAGGGGTGACATTGTCCTAAAATCATTCACAATTGGATCTCCTCTTTGGCGCTGCGGGAACATTTCTCTCATAGCCTCCAGCAGTTGTGCATTGCTAAGATTTTCTGGAGGATTATTTCCTGTCCCTCCACTACCATTGTTATTGGGTTGTCTTCTCGGAGGCATCTTCCTATTGTTCATATAAAATTCAACTATGTAAGGCCTCTAGGTTTTTATTCTTAAGGCAACTTCTTCGAGGGCTTTAAATGTTTTACATAATTTACTTAAATAAAAATCATGCTCATACCATGTTAGAAAAACATGCTTTCAATATTGTGCATCAAAATTAACTTATAAATTCTTTCTTACCTCGCCGGCACGATGCTGTGGCAGTGATGATAGTCAATTTCCTGCGTAACATGAATCAAGTCTACAGGAAAGTAGACCTGCTCTGATACCAATCTGTAACGCGCCCTAATTTTCATAACTTTTTAAGGGGACGTCACCTCGTGCATAAAATTTAATCTTCTCAATTTAATTTTAAAAAATAATAGATAAAAGCAATAAGGTTTTAATGCATTTCATAATAGCGGAAGTCTTGAATCAAAAACATGTGCACCTACTAGTTCACAGAATTAAATAAAGACAAATGCATAGTTCAAGATAAAAACTAAATTAATGCGTTTAAAAAAAACATTTTTTTAGATCATTTCACGTGTGTGACCATCACCATCCGCCACTTCAATCATCTGCCGGACCATAATCTGAAAAGATGAAAATGTAAGGAGGGGGGGGGGTGAGTACGACTACTCAGTGGGAGATGTACATATTTACCAAAATTATATATCACACCGATAAGACATGAAAAATTAGATCATGGAAAGAGATACTCGGTCACACAGACCATAACATTTTCATAGGCCAAATTCCGACCTATTCTCATAGAGGATCCAATTTCGATCATACGGCCCAATTCTGACCGATTTTCATTGAGGACCCAATTCCGATCCTACAGCCCAATTCCGACCGATTTTCATTTAGGATCCAATTTCGATCCAAGGATCCAATTTCGACCCATCCTTTCATGCCTGTCATAAACACATGAAATATCGAGCACAACATACAATAAAGATAAATTGTAACATTCCCCACCTTGACCTTGGTTTTGAAAAATAAGGATAGTAGTGGTTAAGTCCTGCGCGCCAATCCTAAAATGAAATAATTTAAATCTTAATGTCGTGATAAGCATGCAACAATTAATCATTTCATAAACTCGCATATATCATCTCAAATGCAAATTAAGGTGTTCTTAAGTAATAATATAAATCATAAACACCAGTTTAATAAAAAAGTGTTTTCGGTTTTACAAAATAAAACATAGAGATCCTGCTAATAATTTATAAAAGTCATAAGTTACTAATAGTTACATTATTTTAAACATAGATCACAACAAATTATAAATCAACGTTATATCATTCATAGAAAGGGTTTACGGTTTTTGGCTATAAGTTAGTTATTCAATTATTCTATTAATTCTAACACTTCAGAATATTGTTCATTTATGATCCCAATATGGTAATTAAGATATTATAATAAAGTAAATCCTAATCTTCACCAGGGTGCTCTCGGTTTTTAAAAAAAACATTGAAAAAAGAATTTATGATTTTAAGAATACTTAACTATTCCTTACATGGTGCAACTCATGAAATAATAAGAAATAACCTAGAGTGAAAAACGTGATTTTGAAAGAACTATACAATCAGACATAAACAAAACTAATAGTACTAACATCTAAAACATACTTACAAAAAAAGAAAATTGAATAGATTCAAGGCATGCTTAGGGACGATTAAATTACTAGTATTTAATATAAATTAGAGCAGCTCACTTAAATTGGTGGCACACAAGAGTCTGGCGTGAAACAGAGCACCTCAAGTTCAGAAGTTTAAGATTGTCATGCTAGGCATCATTTATACAAAGAGGTTGCAGATAAAAGAGATATAATATTGTTCGGTCATGAGTTCGTAGCTAAAAAAAAACACTAACGAGACATAAGATTACCTTGACTATTTGAGAGAATCCTTCCAAAAAAAAAAAGAAGAATAATGACGACTTCGACGAAAAAGATTTCAATAAAAAGTTGCGGCGTTTGAAGAATAAAGTGGAGAGGCTGTGTACGTAGGATAGGATTGTACGCATATATATATACATATAAGGTAACCAACCTTAGTTGGATAAGGCTCCACGTTTCTTATGAAGATAAATACCATATCTTCATGGAGGTTAGGATAAATTCAATTATATGTATTATTAATCTTTTTTTCTATCTCACAGCTAGAAAGTAAAAAGGTTCTAAAAAGTCATAATCTTCTAATCCACACAAAACACTTTACAAATAAAAGATAGATATTTATAATATTAATAATGAACCTTCTTTTTCTTTTGTTCAAGAAAATTTTCTACGCCTCCCTTCATTTAATTATTATTATTTTTATTATTTAGTTTCTATAACTCTTATATTTAATCACAAACATATCCAAATAAAAGAAAATTAAAAATTAAACACGATGACATATAATTAAGCATATAACGCGATAATTTAAATGAAAAACAAGTTGCACAATTAAGATAAATATATCTTGCATGAAAATCTCATGCAATTAAGAAGAAAAAAAAATCTCGTGGGTTTTCATAGAGTTAATTTCTAAGGCGCGACTTACGAAGTTTAACCTCTAGCTATCATGCATGATATGTAATGCAGTATATTTTGAAATTTTCGGGACGTTACACCTATGATTCTAGATAGTGCAACAAAAAATGCTCGAAGGGTTGAGAATCACAATGATGTTGTTAGTAAATATGATCATGTAAATGATCTTAGAACTCTGTGTATAGTGGCTAGTGTATAGAAAGTCACTGGGGAACAAGTTAGGTTGTAATCTTTACTGTTTTATTCTCGAATATAGTTAATTTACTCTGGTTTGATTGGTACTTGTAGCACGGCAACAAAATGTGAGAGAAGTGATAATTTTAAGGTTACCAGATGCTTATCATGGTTTTGATACAACTCATGCTATCAGTTCTTACAGAAAAGTTATGATCTGTCTCTGGTAAATAGTCAATATAGAGAAAATGTTCTGTGTAGATCTCATTTACCTATTTATACTGATATGATACTCGCAGGCAGACTTTTATATATTGAGTCTATTGACATCTTTATATCAATAAGGATTATTAACTTATGTGTCTGAATCTCATTATCTGATTCTTTAGCTGGGTTTCAGAATATGGAGCCCTTCTATTATCCTCTTATGAACAGAAGGATATTTTAGTTGCTTCGTGATAGAACTTGCCTGCATTGATGAAGTGATTTTTCAGCATGTTAGATATTGTTGTCAGCTGCTAAGAAATCAGTTTACCATCGTGGTGCTTCTGCTTCTGCTTCTGCTTCCTCAAGCTTTAAGCTGGCTACTATAATAGTTGGTTAGGTTACATTAGCTTTATAATATCCAACTTGCAGTAGGGTTCTTGATTATAAGTTTCAGTTCTTTGCATTCGTAGTTAATACTCTGTACCCAATGACTTGGAAGCTTTTGCCTGTTGGTAAAATTCTGGTGTGGGAATATTTGGCAACAAGTTATTTGCTTTACTTGGGCCAAATGTTATATTGTTGTGTTATCTAAGTTGGTAAGGACCAGCTTATGGAATTTTTCTATCTTGCATCAAAATGGAGAAGCTGCATGCACAAGCTATCTATTCCAGATATTTTTTTTTTCCTGAGACAACTTTCTGTTATATGTTGTCTCTGTTATATGTTTTTTTCCATAAGCGGTTCCAAACATTCTTTACGGACATCTCCCAAGGGAACCTATTTTGGGAAATGCTCTATTTTTGACTTTTTTTTTTTTTTCCCAACCTCACTGTAAATGGCTGTGTGAAATATGAATTGCTACAGTGCTCTCTCAAACAGGATAGAATTGTTTTTACTGTATCCCATTTTACTTTGTTGTTTTTTAATCAATTTATTATTTTTTATATTAAATAAATTACACTAAAGCTAGAAAAATTATAAAAGTAGACAATAAAATTATAAAATTAGATAAATATATTTTTTAGTATTTTAAGTTTTTTTATATAAATTTTAAATATAATTAAGAAGAACTTGTTGGGATTTTTTAATTTTTTATTTCCGGTAAAATAAGGTAGATTAATTGGGAATGAAATACTAGTCGCTTTTCTCCATTGCTCGAATGTTGACTCATTTGCTCCAACACTTGATTCAACAACTTCTGATGAGTTTGAGTTCTTTTCTTAGAACTTACAACTATTTACTTTGCTAGGGAATACAATGTTCTCTTGATTTTGTGATCATCCCCTCATTTACATCGGATATTTCCTTCTTGAGTACCAAAATCAATATGTACTACTATTGTTTGCATACCGTATAAAAATGCGAACAATAGTTTTTTCTCCTAAACCCCCACACTTTTGGAGTTTTTCATGTATCTTGTTTCTATTGGGACAATCTATTCAAATGGTTTTCCCCCACATGTTATGTGTTCTGTTTGATTCTCAAAATAACACATATCAACATATTAAACATTCGAGCATGTGTATAATACAAATGTGTTGGTCTAGAGATGAGATGAGTAGTAACAAATAAAACAATAAACAAGACACGCAGTTTTTAAAGTGGTTCGGAGACTCAAGATTCTACGTCCATTATCCTGAATTACCAGGAGGTCTTGAATAGATTATACCGAGCAAGTCTCGGTCGATCCATGCACCGGACATATCACTAGTTATAGTCCTAACGACTTTACAATGGGTTCAAATACAAGGTTTGAGATTCTCTAACTGAGAAGGAGTTCTTACAATAAGAATAGTTCGGATTTGAACTCCTTCGATGTCCAAACTTAAGATCTAACAAGGTTTGCTTAGATTCTTCTTACGGCTAAATCCAATCTCTCGGTCCCCTGCGGAAAGGAAAGAATAGAGAATGAGAACCAAGATACTCTAGAGTGAAGAACTATATCTAATTTATTCGATTAAGAGAGGTCTTCGCTTTGTATGCTTTGAGAATGCTAGAGCTTTGATTGCTTGAATGCTTTGTGTTCCCGGTGTCTTCAGCGCTTGAAGATCGATCTCTATTTATATTATTGACTTATGAAAAGATCTGTTGGAGAGGACCTAGCCACATGTCAAAAGCGACAAGGAAAATGACCATCTCATCTTGAACAATACTGTAGAAATTCTCTTTTTTTCAGCTTGAAGGCAACTTTATGTCAGGGCAAGTAAAGTGCTGACAGCTCCTCATTCGTCGAGGTTGATTGGTAGGTGAGGCTTGTTCAAACTCCAAGACTGATGTTGAGTTGACTTCCTCTGACTCCTCAATCACTTTACTGAGTTGTCCTCTACTAACATTCTCTGATAGATTCAGCTTGTAGGTCGATCCTTCTGGTACTATTACTCAACACACATTCAGTAGATTGAGCCAAATCCTATTGAGTCTTCAAACACTGAGTCCATCCAACAACTGAGAATAATATTCTACTTAGTCTATCAACTACTGAACTCTATCGAGTTTACTGAGCTCCTAACATCCTAAGTTCAACTAAGCTATTACATTATATTGGTTTATCACTTAACTAGAGATTTTGGGATCTTCAAATCTTATATTAAATCATCAACCAACAAGATGTAACAATTCGAGATTTGAGAACTTTCCCGGTTCTCAGCATGAAAATGAATATTTGAAACACGACTATTTGAATTTTGAACAGGAACGTTGGATGCATTGCTGATACATGTTGTCGCTTAAACCAGAGGATCAAGAGAGTTGCTGCTACTCATCCTCGTCATTGCTGCTACTCATCCTCGTATTGCAATTATTAGTAAAAATGGAGTTTGCAGAAATGTAATGACAACAAAACTGTATGTTAGTATAAATCTTACGTTAACATATGAGAAAAATTGAATAGTGAAAACAACGAAATGCAAACCGAGGTGAGAGCTAGATACTCTTTCAACAAAACGATAATGCTCGCTACTTGGGTGCAGGGCGGTCTACAACACTCGTCTCCCAGATATAACAACTTCTCTATTACAAGTAGTTGGACTACTTCTTGGAATTCCGACGAACTACTTGATACTAAACACTAAGTATGTGGAAAACTATTATACTAATATGTATTTAGTGATTTGGAGATTGATTTGATTATTTTGTCTTCAAGTGGACCCTCTATTTATAGATGTCGAAGAGTTGCAATGTCCATTCACGAAAAGACATATACTACATGTAATATCTTCTCCAACCATCACAATTCTTCAAAATAAAAATATTTTATTTGATTTTTAAAATGAACAATTTCATTTTCCAATAGATTCTCCTTACTTCAAATTCGGTAATTTCATGTTATCTTCTTATTTTTGTGTTGGTCAAGAGACGAGACTTCAAGTGTTTTTTTGTGTATGTGTTGGGTGGGGTTGGGGTTGTGTGTGTGGGGGGTGGGGGGGGATGGTAATACACATGAGTTCAGTTTTTTCAGCTTGAACACGGAATGGTACTGAATGTACTTGTTCAATTTTAGACTCAATTCGTCAAGTTAGCTTCTTGATCGCGAGACATAGTGGGAGCACAAAAGAGTTGATGGTGGGCAACATTCTCCTTTTGTCGATAGAAGAATTAGTTTTAATGGAATAAAAAACGAGTAGACATGATGTTGAAATGTTCAACAAATTAACATGACCGTTTAAGATAAAGACAAGCCGATTATTTACATGCAAGCGAAACAAAGGTAATGTCTAAGTGGTAAAGTTGAGTGAGAAATTTTATCTTATCAGAAATGGTAAATATATAGATTTTCTTGCTCCCATGTTATGGTCGCATGCCAAAATGTAACTTGGATTATATTCAGACTTGATTTTCTACACATTTACATAATGAGATGGACGCTATAGAAGGTCGTGCAACTAAAATATGTACTAATTGCAGAAAAAGGTCACGCCATATGGACATGTTTGGATAAAAGAGCTTCTAGGTAAATTGTTTTGTTTGATATATATCTTGTATTTTTGTTTTTTTTACTTGTCTTTTTGTGCAGTGAATTAATTCAGATGTTCATTTATATTTGTAGGGATTGAATTAAGGAAGAAAATGAGATATTTTAAAACTTATGTTTTTTTTTTCGATGATAATGTTCTTATTGTCTTCAGGTTTGTGTTAAAATTGCATTTTGTTTATGATGATCTTATTGCTATTTTTGAAGAAGAAACCGAGACAAAATATGCATATATTTTTTCTTTCTGGTATTTTGCAGGGATTGAGTTTAGATCTTGATGCTTTATTTGCAATTCCATCTTCTTTAGGCTTGCACTAGCTAGTTTGTACTTCATAATTACAACTTACTTTTCTATAACCATGTTTAGCAAATTATAGCTGAATTTCGCACAACATCAATCATTGTATCATATTTGATGTTGCATGACTCGAATCTGCAAGCACTTTAGGTGTCTAATTCTAAATGAAAGAGCGAAGGTTGCTTTAAAGAATTTGGATAAAGTTGTCTCCTACACAATTAAGAATGTTTCTGTGCAGTCAGAGGCGGAACCAGAGGGGGTCAGGTGGGTCGATCGACCCCCCGGCCGCCATGACTTTGCTCGAGTAGGGTATAGAATTCGTGTTACTATATATGAATTTCAGTGGTAATTTAAACTAATTGTGCGTTTTCGCTTAGTTGGCTAGTGGCTCTGTCCATAAATAGAGAGGTCACGGGTTCGATTCTCCTTGCTTGCTGGATCCATTAGTATTTTTTTCCTCTTTTATATTTCTCTTTAGTTTAATTACAACAATAATTAATTCCTTTATTTCATTATTTTAATCACAATTTTTTCCTATACTTCCTTTCAAGCTTATTATTAGTTATTATTGTATTTTTTCCTCTTTTATATTTCTCTTTAGTTTAATTACAACTATAATTAATTCCTTTGTTTCATTATTTTAATCACAATTTTTTCCTATACTTACTTTCAAGCTTATTTTAGTTATTATTGTATCGATCTATCACATGTTATAAGTACATTTTTCTCTCTTTTTTTTAATACTTAAATAAATACCTATCTCAATATAACAAATACAACAAATAACTTTGGCTTGATACTCTTTTATATTTCTCTTTAGTTTAATTACAACTATAATTAATTCCTTTATTTCATTATTTTAATCACAATTTTTCCTATACTTCCTTTCAAGCTTATTATTAGTTATTATTGTATCGATCTATCACATGTTATAAGTACATTTTTCTCTCTCTTTTTTTAATACTAAAATAAATACCTTTCTCAATATAACAAATACAACAAATAACTTTGGCTTGATAGAGTTAGCATACATATCTTTTAGAGGGGAATGTCAAGGCTATACATTTCCATGTTTGAAAATGCAAAAATATACAAACTTTTCCATAAATGCAATAATATACAAATGACCCTACTTCACCTCCAATGTGTGTGCAGTGTGTGTGCAGGTGTGTGTGCAGGTGTGTATGCAGTTTGTGTCGGAATCTTTTTCTTGAATATGTAGTCTCGAAATTAGCAAAATAAAAGTTGGTGATTTTTTTTAAAAAAAGCTAAAGTTATTTAAAAAAAAATTCTTTAATTGAATATTTTCGTAAAACAAAAAACCTAAACATATTCGTTTAAATATTTTAAAAACCTGAGTCGACCACCGCCGCCGAAAATTTTATATTTTAAAAACCTCAGTCGAAAATTTTATATTTTTGTATATTTAATTTAATTTAACGAAAATTTAATATTTTGTTAATTTAATTTATGAATTCAATTTGAGGAAATTTTAATATTTTAGTAAATTTAATTTACAAAATTTATGCAATTTTGATAATTTAATTTAAGCAATTTCATTAATTTAATTTAGGCATTTTCGTTAGACAATTTCGAGAATTTATTTTTTGCAATTTCATTAATTTAATTTAGGCAATTTCATTAATTTAATTTAGGCAATTTCATTAATTTAATTAGACAATTTTGATAATTTATCGAAAAACCGATTTTGTTAATTAGGTAATTTTGTTAATTTAATTAGGCAATTTTGAAAATTTAATTAAGGAAATTTTTGAATCATAATTTAATTTAGGCACCTTCCGATCGATCGGTCATAATTAAATATATATATATATATATATATATACATAAATTAAAAAAAAAAAAAAATTGTGCCCGATCGGACGAAAATAAAATTATATATAAAATAAAAAAAATTATATGTGCCGATCGATCGGTATCGGCACTATATATAAAAATATACATAAATTTTAAAAAAATTATGCGATCGATATAAAAATATATATAAAAATTATACGTGCCGATCGATAGGCACAGCCCGATCGAGCCCGATCGATCGGGCACATATAAATATATATAAATATAAATATATATAATAAAAAAATTATACGTGCCGATCGATCGGCACAGCCCGATCGATCGGCACAGCCCGATCGATCGGCACTAGATATAAAAATATATAAATTTCGTAAATTAAAAAAAAAATTATACGTGCCGATCGATCGGCACGCCCGATCGATCGGCACATGATACATAATATTTAAAAAAAAATTATAAATATTTATATATATATAAATGTCGTAAATTTAAAAAAAAAAATTAAAAAAATATATATGCCGATCGATCGGCAGCCCGATCGATCGGCACACAAATTACATAATATTAAAAAAAATTATAAATATATATATATATATATATATATAAATGTCGTAAATTAAAAAAAAAAAATTATACGTTCCGATCGATCGGCACAGCCCGATCGATCGGCACGATATATAATATTTAAAAAAAAATTATAAATATATATATATAAATGTCGTAAATTTAAAAAAAAATTAAAAAAATATATGTGTCGATCGATCGGCACGCCCCGATCGATCGGCACACAAATTACATAATATTAAAAAAAATTATAAATACATATATATATATATATATATATAAATGTCGTGAATTTAAAAAAAAAAAAATTATACGTTCCGATCGATTGGCACGGCCGATCGATCGGCACGATATATAATATTTAAAAAAAATTATAAATATATATATATAAATGTCGTAAATTTAAAAATATATATATATATATATATATATATATATATATGTGCCGATCGATCGGCACGGCCCGATCGATCGGCACACAAATATATAAAATATTAATATATATAAATATAAAATATTTATATATAAATATTTATATAATATTTCATAATATAAAATATATATATATAAAATATATATAAATACAATAAAATATATATATATATATATATATTCATAAATAAAATATATATATATATATATATTATTACATGTATCGGCACACACACACCGACACTAAACACACACACACACCACACTTCGGCACACACCGACTAAATCGGCACACACACACACCACACTTCGGCACACTCAAATCGGCACATTGAATCGACGGCACCAAAGCTACTTACGTCGGCACGCCTAAGATCTTTCAGACCGCTCGAAACCGCTCGTAATAATGGAAGAGGTTAGTATTTATTTTGAAATAAAATTAAATTTTAGATGTGAAATTAATGTATAATTACATGTTTAAAAGTGTTTTTTTATGAAATATATATGTTGGGTTTAGTGTGTATAATATAGATTTGTTTAGATTGGGTGAAAATTGGTGAAATTGAGGTAGAAATCGGCGGAAGAAATGGTTGAAGCGGCGGACTCACTGCCGACCGGTCTGACCGGTCTGAACCGGTCTGACCGGTCAGCACGTTTGTTTTTTTTTGTTTTTTTTTTTTGAGTTTATTTTTAATTATTATGATTTGTTAATTATAATTTAATTTAATATTAATTGTTATATATAGGTCAATTTTAAACGACTAGCACTACGAGACGTTTCTCCGAGGATCACAATATATTATAAGCATAATTTAGGGACTTTGATTAGACAGAAATTAGGTTTGCAGGGTGGTGTGGATTTAATCAAACGATTTGTTTGCGGCCGGTTCGGGGGCATAGTGGGTTGGCCGAAGGTAAGAATGCTATGCGGGCTCTTCACCGCCTATTATGCTATGAGATTTCGGTACGACCTTCGGAGGTTTGGTTTAATTATGTTGGTCGAACATCCGTTTCTCTCATCCGGAGTTTGCATTGGTTCTTTGGGCTCATGTTCGGCGAGTGTAGTTTTGACATGTCAGCATTTTATCATCCTACTCAATCCGGGGGTCTACGACGCATTCAATGGTGGGAGACCGATTGAAGCAAAGCACTTGTTAAAGCGGTTTTGTAAATATGAGCCCGATGGCGTTTCGGATGATGACTTGATTAAGTTGTCGAATATTTTAGCTCTTTTCTTCGGTTCTATGCTCCCTGCAGAGACTAAGAAAATTGATACATGGATATGGGTATTGGGCGATGATATGGACCAATGGAATGCGTTCCCATGGGGTGCTTTTACCTACGAGGCCATGTTGCACTACCTCAGTTACGTACCAAATTCCTTGGACCTCGTAGGATCTAAGTATAATCTCTAAGCGCCAGGTAATAATTTTTTTATTATTTATTAAGCGATTGAATATGTTATGGATTTTCTTATTAATATTTAATGCACAAATATTACGTATTTCAGATGAGAGACTCGGTAGTGTATGAAATGTTAGTACCGACCGAGATTGAGGAGAATTGTCCATATTGGCAGAGTGCAGTTGGTAGTAATCCATTTGGTCTACACTTTCCTGTGCCCTTGAATCCCCTACAGCCGGCGCAATATGACCAAGATGGACAGCGTATATTGATCAGGCGCACCGAGGAGAGCAGACGTAGTTCGAGTAGAGGAGTTGTCGGTGAGGAGGAGGAGCACACTGTGGTAGAGAGTAGGAGAGTTCAGAGGCGGGCCCGCCGTACACAAGCATCTTCATCAGCAGCTAGAGATGCATCGAGGTAATAAACTTAAATTCACGATAAAAATTTTCGGTCAATTCCTCTTTTAATAATCGTCCTCTTACGTGATAATTATTAGCCGTTGGTGAGACATCTAGTTTTTCGGACCCAAGAATAGAGGCCATGATACGTCGATCTATTGAAGAAAATTTTGAAAGATGCGAGCAAAATATGATGAATAGAATTGATGATTATCATCGGACTACGAGTCGGAGCTAGTCGGTAGGTGTGAGGAGCTGGCTTGGATAGAAGTAATATGTCATTTCGATCCGGATATAGCCGGCACGCTCAGAGCTACGCGGTGGCCCCGGTGGGATGAGCCCGCACCACCGACCTTTAATCGGCATGGTCAAGCATGGATGTAGAACCCGGCGGCGAGTTGGTAAGAGAATTTTTCAATTATTTTAATTTCTTTTCCTAATTTAATAATTCTCTTTTGTAGGATATGTTTGAGCCGAGTAACTCGTTGGCTCGTAGTTTTGAGCAAGATTTGTCCAAAGTGAAACCTTGGCCTTTCGACGTCCGGGATGGTTTTCCACTTCAACGAGAATGGTTCAAGGATTTTCTAAAAATTGATTCGAAATGGATTGTGAGATGATAAACCGCTATATCCAGATCGCTGGGTCAGGCTAGCTCAAGGTAACCTACCCATGACTCCAGATGCCCAATACACAGTCGTAGCGGACTCTACAGTATTTGTAAGTATATTTCATATTCGAGTATTTTTTGAAAAATATGGTATTTGTTTAGTTTAATTTTATCATTGAATAATTGTTTATAGATGAGTATTGTGAATGTGTGGGTCAAGGGCGTGAAGAATCCAGAAAGTAAAAGACACGAGAATGATAATGATTATAAATGGGTTCCGAAAGAGGAGGATTTGCAGTGCGTGAAGGGGAATCCAGAACTTGGGACAAGGGATTGGTACTCCGCCAAATATGTGAGTACTATTTATATATTTTATATATAATAATTTTAAGGTTCTAAATTATATATTTATATCTATTGTAGATCATATTTCCAATCTTGGCAGCACACCATTGGTTCGTATTGCGGTTATGTATTTCAGATTGGAAGCTTGAGATGTTTGACTCTAAAAATGATTTTAGAGATCCAAATGTATTCAATTGGCGCGTCAAATGCCTTATAGCTTTCCGGAAATGTATAGCGCGATTCTTATTGCACGGGAACTATTGGGCGTGTAATGCATATGGTTATCCATTCCCCGGAGGTAAGAGGCCCTCAGTTGTGCTTATGGATGATGAAGAGCAAGACTTGCAATTGGATGCGTATAGTTGCGGGGTATTTACATGCATGACTATAGACCGTCTCCTCACCGGTTTTCCCACTCGGGTATGGGGTAATGAAGAGCGAAACATGGTGAAATATCGTAATTGGATGGTCCGTAAAATGTTTTGAAATGTGTGATATTGGTAATGTATGAATTTTGAAGTGTGTATGAATGAAACATTAATGTATGAATTTTAGAAGTGTGTATGAATTTTGAAGTGTTTTGAAACATTAATGTATTTTGATCGGCACATATATAAATATAAATATACATAAATATTAAAAAAAAAAGTATACGTGCCCGCCCATCGATCGGCTATGTAATATAAATATAATATACAAATATAATATAAATATAATATACAAATATAATATACAAATATAATATAAAATATATTTACGTGCCGATCGATCGGCACAGCCCGATCAATCGGCACTATAATATCTAATATAAATATAATATACAATATAATATGTAATATACAATATACAATATAATATACAATATAATATAAATATAATATAATATGTAATATAAATATAATATACAATATATTTATATTATATATAAATATATAATATAAATATACAATATATAAATATATAAATATATAAATATATAGATATAATATTAAGAAAAAATTATACGTGCCGATCGATCGGCACAGCCCGATCGATCGGCACAATAATATAAAAATATATATATACATAAATAAAAAAAATATATATATATACTCAAATCGACACAATATTTTTTTGAATTTTAAATTTGCAAAATTCTAAATAATCAAAATTACGGATGAGCTACTGTTGATTTCTAAATAATCAAAATTTCTAAATTTCTAAATAATCAAAATTTCTAAATAATCAAAATTTCTAAATAATCAAAATTTTTAAATTTCTAAATAATCAAAATTTCTAAAATAATCAAAATTTCTAAATAATCAAAATCTTCTAAATAATCAAAAGATCGTGATCAGACCATATTATATATTTTTTTTAAAATTAGGATGTATTAATAATCAAAATTATACTTAAAAAATCAATATAATTGAAATAAACTCATAAAAAATTATAAATTTTAAAATAAATATTTGATAAATATTTCAGGGGAATATTATGAAATAGTGTAATAAAGCTTTATATATATCTATACATTAGCAAAATTAAACATGAATCATTCTTGAATGATATAAGTACTTATGACTTTATACAAAAAAATGAACTCATTTTTCAAAATATGAGAAGAAGTGGATTTTTTTTTATTATGTCTCTATTATTATATTTCAAGGTTATTAATGATATCATCAATATCCTCTTCGTATATCACTTTTCCTTGCTCGAATTCGATTTTTTGAGGGTTCTGATCGATAGTATTTGGGGTTTTGATCAAGGGTTTTGAGGGTTTAAAGGAATAGTATTTGGGGTTTTAATGAATAGTAGTTGGGGTATCCCCTAATCATCCTATCGGTCGGATTGGATTGTATATACAATTGTCGGCACGAATAGTTTTATAGTCAAATTTCAATAAAATAATATAGCCGTGGACAATTTGTCACATTTTTACTTAAAATTAAAAAAATTAAAATTTATATATGGTCCGATCGATCGGCCTTGTCCGATCGATCGGGCCATATTAAAAATTTTAAAACTCAAGTAATCAAAAAAATTAAAATTTATATATTTAATATAACCGTTCCGATCGATCGGCTTGTCTCGATCGATCGGAACATATAAAATATAAATTTTAAAAAAAATATATATATAAATGTCGTAAATTTCAAAAAAAAAAATTAAAAAAATATATGTGCCGATCGATCGGCACATCCGATCGATCGGCACACAAATTACATAATATTAAAAAAAAATTATAAATATATATATATATATATATATATATATATATATATATAAATGTCGTGAATTTAAAAAAAAAAATTATACGTTCCGATCGATCGGCACGGCCCGATCGATCGGCACGATATATAATATTTAAAAAAAATTATAAATATATATATATAAATGTCGTAAATTTAAAAAAAAATATATATATGTGCCGATCGATCGGCACAGCCCGATCGATCGGCACACAAATATATAAAATATTAATATATATAAATATAAAATATTTATATATAAATATTTATATAATATTTCATAATATAAAATATATATATATAAAATATATATAAATACAATAAAATATATATATATATATATATATATTCATAAATAAAAAATATATATATATATATATATTATTACATATATATTTCAGATTGCGGTTATTTGTGCCCGATCGGACGCAAATTAAAATATATACTTTTAATTAGGATGTTATTAAGTAGTTGGGGTATCCCCTAATCATGCTATCGGTCGGATTGGATTGTATATACAGCTCTCGGCACGAATAGTTTTTTAGTCAAATTTCAATAAAATAATACGGTGACCGTGTATACGGCCATATCACGTTTTTACTTAAAATTAAAAAAATAAAATTTATATATGGTCCGATCGATAGGCCTTGTCCGATCGATCGGGCCATATTAAAAATTTTAAAAGTCAACTAATTAAAAAAAATTAAAATTTATATATTTAATATAACCGTTCCGATCGATCGGCCTTGTCCGATCGATCGGAACATATAAAATATAAATTTTAAATTTTTTTAATTAGATATGTCCAATCGATCGGACAAGGCCGATCGATCGGACATATATAAATTTGAATTTTAAATGGGTATGGCCGATCCATCGAAACATATATATTTTTATTTTTTTATTTTTTAATTAGTGAATATAAATCTAATTAAATAGTCCGATCGATCGGACAAGGATCCATGGATCGGCAATTTAGGGTTTCGTTAAACAACCATACCGGATTAGGGTTTCAACAATTTATGGTTTCGTTAAACAAACTTCATACTTCAAATAATATAGGCACAAATAAACTTGAACTAAGACACCACAAATTTAATCTTGTGTCTCCCTCGCTGAACATGTCCTCCTTGTGTGGCCTCTTTCGTGACAAACACCACACTTTCTCGCTACGACCTTGAGTTGAGCTTGTGGAGGCCTCCGCTCCCGATCGGTAACGTCTCTCGCTTTGGGCGACCGGCCCGACGCTCGCTAGGGGTGGTAACAGGTGGATCTGCATCTCGAATATGGTCGGGAATGGTCCAAAGCTCCAACGCAGTAACGAATTAAAGTGATGTTCGTAAATATCCCCGTGGTTGCTTGTAGTGTACATACACGTGGACATAGTTGTAAAATTGGTCTCCGCTCTCCCTTGTTGTCAAACAAAAAATGTGTTAGATATATAATAAGTGATTAAAAAGTGTAAAAGAATTCATACAGAATCGCAGCGGCTGCGTGGGAGCATGGTATTAGGTCCATATCAAATTCGTGACACGTGCACGTTTGGTTCTCCAAATCCACCTTATAGTTGTGATTTCTCCCGTCGTTGACTTTGTATCTTCCTCTGGCGGTTAAGGTGACAGTATATGAGCGTGCAAGTTCAATCTGCGCGCTTAACTTCCTCTTCGCAACGTCCACCAACAAATGGCTATTCTCACTCAGCAGTTGACGCCTTTCATCCCACCATGACTCCATAATTGCTCGTATCGTGTCTATCATCGAGCAAATCGGCAATCGACGGGCCCACAAAAGTCTTCCGTTGAAAGACTCGACACAATTTGATGATAGAAAGTTGTAGCGACGCCGCGAACATTGCGAACGTGCCCAACGTTCGGGACCAATCTCTATCAGCTTGTTGTATGCTCCTTCACTCGCCACGAGGATTGATGCCATGTACTTCCTAAACTCCGACTCACGGTATGCAGTGGCTGCCTGACGGAACATGTAGGGTACTTCATTCTTGTAAGAAGTGAGCTTGTTATTAAGATGGACGTTGCAAAGGCGGTGAGGAACTCCGAGAAACACTCGCTTCGACAAAGATTTTTAATACCGACGTCTTTGGTCGGCGACACGATCGCAGGTCACCGCTCGAACCGTACACTCGCTTAAGATTACGTAGAAACCACGCCCATGAGTCATTGTTCTCAATTGGTCCAATGCCAATGGCGAGCGGTACAAAGCTGTTCGTTGCGATCTTTTAGTAAGCTGCAAAGAAAGAGAATGCCGGTATTCTTTCCCTTCAGGTGAGTTCCATCAACTACAATCACCTTCCTTAAATGCCACATAAATGCGGGGATGCACTGGCCCCATGCAACAAACGCGTACTCGAACCTCCCGTCGCTGTCGACACGAAGATTAGTTACCGTTCCGGGGTTTACCTGCTTCAACATGTGCAAATATCGAGGGAGCATCTTGTACGAGTCTTCGTGACTCCCATAAATCAATTGAATCGCATTATTTCTAGCACGCAGGGCCTTATAATACTCCACCTTCACACCAAATTTCAGACGCATCTCATTGATCATGTCTCGAGGTCGCAACATCGTTCCCTCCATACGCATTCTTTGCCCAAAATAGGCTCCGATAGTCTTCGCAAGATAACGGTGATCGGTCCGGCATTATCAAAGTCGATCGACATCCGTGCTCCGGCACAAAATCGTAAATTGTCCAATACATACCATTATGTCGTGCACGTACTACGAATGGACAAAGATCGCCCAACGGCACATTCAAACCATCGATACTGAGGACTTGCCCTCTTCACTTTATAAGACCGTCAACACTCTAAATGCTAGAGACCAACGGCTATTGTTAGGGCGTCCTTCGTCCAAAAGATGTTGCCGTTTCCGAGAATGCCCTCTTCAATCTTCTCTATATCCGTACAACCAATGACACCTGCTTGACCTGGCGGAATAATTGGCACTAGCCAATTTCTGACTTCGTCAACAACTTCATTATCTTCGTCTTGTAGGGCAACCGCTCTGTTCTGTGGCTGCTCTAGAAGTGTCATTAGCCGGTTTAAACCGCCTTCCCCACGAATCCATGATGCAAACTCATACATGGTTCCATAAAAGTTTTTAGCGACAACATGTTCGTCTTCCTCATCCTCTTCCTCTTCCTCTTCCTCCTGCCGTATAATCCTCGTCATACGTATCATCATCATCATCGTTATTATCATTCGCACCTTGATCCCGCCGTTACGCTTCTTCTTGCTCCTCTTGTTGCTCTTCTTCTTCTTGCTCCGGTTGTTGTTCTTGCCTTCCAAACTCATATGCAACTCCGCTTTGACCATATGCATCACCAAACATATTTGGGAAACTAAATTGGTAATCAAATGAAGGGACGTAATCTCCTTGTTGTGATGTTCCGGCACGATCACCGTCAAAACGACGCAAACGGTTGGATCGGTCTCTAAGTTGATAAGTCGAACCAAGTCATCATCCGTCATCATTAATGACTTAATCAACTTTCCGGATCCAAGCATGCTCCAACGAATAAAGCGCATAGGGGGTAAGCCGTGAGTTAATTTGTGTACGGGCTTCGATGCTTGCCCTTAAGGATAACAATGTTAATTGGTCGATCCGAAGTGGGGCAAGCTGTTCATCCCCACCTTTGTAATCCGAACCCAAGAAACAACCTCCATACTTTACGGTTACACGTGTCCGGGTAGACATCCGGAAAGAATTAAAAAAGAAAAAAGTATCTTAGTACTCCGCAAAACCCGCACTTAGTACTCCGTAAACAACACATAAGATAAGCTAACATGCGGAGAGCAAAGATAAGCTAACATGCGGAGAACAACACATAAGATATTTTATAACTAATAATACGTACATATTTACTCCTCGAATCAAGCAAAATCAAGAAAAAAATTCGTTCAAATCAAGCATAGATATTTACCCTCAAATAAAGCAAAAATCATACGTATATATTTACCCCTCAAATCAAGGAAAATCATACGCCCTCAAAATAATACATAGATATTTACCTAAAATCAAGCAACAAATATAACAATTTATGGAATAAGTTACCTTTAAAATTGTTTCACACTCTCGCTCCCTCGCTCTCGTTCTCTCTCGCGTTTAAAGGACCCTCGCTCCCTCGCTCCGAAATAAAATTTTCGCTCTCTCGCACCCTCCGTGTCTTGCTCTCCTTGTTATAGAGTTCAATTTTTTTTGCATCCGAAAATAATCATAGAAGAGTATCTCGTGTTGCGTGTGAAGAGGAAAAGAATCGATTCCTCCTACGTGTATAGAGTTCGCTTTTTCTCGCAACTTTATTGCATGTCACTAGGTAAAAAGGTAAGTGAATATCTTTTCCGTATTTTTTTTTCTCTCGTAAATATACTATTTACGTAAAAATTCTTGATTAAAAAACTAAAAAAAAGCTGCATGAGGACGAAATTATTCTGCATGCATGAAGACAAAAAAGGCTGGCATGAAAATAAAAATGTAAAAAAAAAATAAAAATGCTCCGATCGATCGGACTTAAAAAAATTGGTCCGATCGATCGGCCTTGGCCGATCAATCGGACCATATTTTATTTTTAAATTATAAAAAAAAATTTAAAATGCTGTCCGATCGATCGGCCAAGGCCGATCGATCGGACCATATTTTATTTTAAATGCTATATGTCCGATCGATCGGCCAAGGCCGATCGATCGGACCATATTTTATTTTTAAATTATAAAAAAAAAATTTAAAATGTTGTCCGATCGATCGGCCAAGGCCGATCGATCGGACCATATTTTATTTTAAATCGATCGGACCATATTTTATTTTTAAATGCAAAAAAGAATAGGGTTTTTTTTATAATTTAAAAGGGTGCAGAAGGAAAAAAAAATCAAAGTCAACAGATAATTAAATAACTAAAAGACAATACATTCTCTGCAAAGTAAGAGGAAATAGAAAACCTATTAACCTACCTAACTTTATAGGTTTCAGAGGACAAAATGTACATTTTTGCAATTATGGAATCTCATGTATATTTTTGCATTTTCACATGTTTGTTTTGTACATTTCTGCACATCCCCCTATCTTTTATAGTGTGTTTGTATTCAAATCATTTAAAACTATATTTAGTAACCCTCGATTCTTTCTCTGCCTTCGGTCAACCCTCGATTTTTTCTATGCCTTCGGCCACCGTTGTTCCTTTACTTCGACCCCCCGATCTGAAAGTTCTGGTTCCGCCACTGTGTGCAGTAGTTATGCATATAATATTGGAACTAGATAGCAACTACCCGATATTCATTTGCATGTTGCTCGCAAACGAGTTTTTGGCAGAGTAACTAGATATATAATGTCGAGAGCAGCCCCACATGCCAAATGAAGTGCACAGTTCAAGTGATCATGGTTCTAAGATCTCTAAAGAAAACTTCCGATATGCATGTCGTGGGAGAAATTGAGTTTATGAGATGTTATTCAGAAGATTTTGATACATTCCCGCTGCCTTGAAAATCCTACTAAAAGATTAGTAATGAATATTTTTACGATAAATTATTTATGTACTAGGCTAGCCATGTGGATAAAAGATAAAATATTGTGCCTACATGATAGTTTGGGAAATAATATTTTAGAGAATAATACTTTGAAAATTAAAATTGAGAAGAATAATATTTTTGGAATTGAATCTAATAAGTATTATATTTTGTTAATTATACAACATCCTTTAATATACTATGTATTAATCACTTAATGATAAACCGGCCACCACCATTTTTATTTTCTATTACTCCGTCCCGACTATATATGCCTATTTGTTTTTCCACATATATTAAGAAAAATATGTAATGATATGAAAATTAGATAAATGTTGGTGTTGGAATATGAGTAAATTAAAGTAAATTACTAAAATGTTAATGACATAATTGTATTTATTATTAGAAAAGTTGGATAAAGTAGTCGTTTTCTATATTATCACATTAATTAGACGTATTTAAAATTAGTGAAAGATTTAGTTAGACAAAAAAAAATGTTAATAAATATATAAATTTAGGTCAGACGAAAAAAAAAGTGGGCATATATTTGGGACGGACGGAGGAGGGAGTATAACAGTGTAGCAATGCTGTTGCTATCTTTAATAAATTTTGTAACAACATTCCTTTATTTTGCAACAAAATTAGGTGGCAGAAATGAGAAGGAAAGGGTTGCTGTTGGGTGTTATTTTATTACCCAAATTGTGATTGTTTGTTATGCCCAGCAATTTGCAGTTACGAAAACCATTCCAAGGCTAATCTTTGGAACAATCAACTCCGTTCGATTTGTTGCTTAAGAAGTCAATCGTGCATTAATGAAAAAAATTATTGATTGTGATTTGGAGTATTTTAGTGTTTTTACGAGCAATTTTTCCTTTCACTAATACTTTGTCAGTCTATTATGAAATGAGATACCTATCACATTCTTAAAATCTTTCTACCTAATATCTATAATCGTCACAATTTGTTTCCCTTTTCTCTGAATCTTTACGATTCCTCGATTCCCGTTATAATTTTAAAATTACAAATGGAAAGGAAATATAATTAAGTTGGTAAGAATAAGTAATTCAGTAAATTAAGGATTTAAATACTTTAGTGTTGGGCAGGTTGGCCCAATACGTGCAACATGGTATTTTATTGTTTAAAGAATAACTTAAATATTTAGGGGCCGTTTGATAAGAATTAGAGCATTTAATAAATGGTAATGGGTATGATAAGTAGGATGATTGGGTATTGATATGGAAGTAATTCCTTTAATGATTTTGATATTTACCAAAGTGAATGGTATGATAACCAAATATAATGTTTGGTTGTCTTACTTCAATAGGAATGGATAATTATATAAAAAAAATTATAATAATTTTGTAAATATTATAACGTGATAAATAATAATGACATGAGTCATGTTTTTTTATTTTGTGAAATTTAATACAGGAATATTTTAATAAAAAGTACATTATCTTTTATTTAATTATTTACAAAAAAATAATATAATATTTTAAAACATAATTGTAAAGATACTTTCTACATATTTTTACGATTATTGAATATTTATTTTAATAAAAATTAAATTCTTTTTATAAATTAAGTTAAAATGTTTTTATACAATAAGTGCATATATTTTTTTATAAAAAATATTTTTAAATTCATGCTAAAATATTTCTAACTAATGATACTTGCTATTTATAAAATTAAAAATATATATTTATATCATTATTCTTATTAAATAATATTATAAAAATAAATTTTAATTTTAAAAAATAATACATAAAATATAATTTTGATACTCATATGGGTATCAAAACCCATACCCACCAATCACTTGGGTATCAAAAAATCCATACCCATATGGGTTTGATACCCTAAGTACGGTACTGATACCTACGTACCAAACACAATATATGGGTATCAAACCCGGGTGATTCCCATAGTAGGGCAGGATACCCATGAACCAAACACCCCCTTGATAGAATCAACGCCCAATCACATTTGCCAACTCGCTTTCCTCTCTCTATCTCACCACACCGACACATTCCGTTACGCACTTATACCGTCCCACGGGATGGCGTAGCGGTTAATATGGGTGGTCCGGATCGATAGGTCCTGGGTTCAATTTCTACCGAAACCGCTACGTGATTTGTTTGTCACCCCGTCATATTAAATTCCTTCTCCGGCGAAGTTCCTAATTCTCTATTCTCCGTCGCGTTGCTCGTGCCAGGTGAATCCGGCGGAGAACAACTTCTCCAAACCCCATTTCACCATCGTTCGCAATTTGACCCATTTGGGAATGCCGCATATTGTGATTCCTCACTCAACATCAGTCCCTCCACCATTGAAACAACGAGCAAGAACATAAGCAAAAGGATCGAGGAAGAAAAGAAGAATGAAGCGCAACCAAATGGAACAGCTTAAAAGATAGTTGCAACAGTTACCAACTACCATAACAAACATAACCGTTTTCGTTTCTTGTTGTATCTATTAGTTGAGAAGTTAGAGTAGTTATAGATTGTTAAGCATTCAGTTAACATTACTTGATAAGCACGTACATTGCTCTATAAATACATCCTAGATACTTCAATGTAAACAACACAAAAGAATCAATAAGAAAACCAGTTCATTTCTTCCTCTTGCTCTGTTTTACATTTCTGTTCTAGATTTACACTTGAATCTTCATCATGCTCATCTGCATGAATTGATTTGTTGTTTCTATTTTTTA
This sequence comes from Lavandula angustifolia, assembly GCA_028984105.1. Lineage (NCBI taxonomy): Eukaryota > Viridiplantae > Streptophyta > Magnoliopsida > Lamiales > Lamiaceae > Lavandula > Lavandula angustifolia. The sequence goes on along the minus strand of CM054825.1, from coordinate 2,713,480 downwards.
CATGGTATCAGAGCTTCTTCAAGCCACGTTCTTGAGTTTATCAAGTATTTTTTCTTCCAAAACCAGTTAGATCAACCATTCATCATGACAAAGATGGATGAGAACAATCCCTATTTCATGAGCCAAGGTGATAATCCATCTGCTGTTCTGGTAAATCCACCTTTGGATGGCAACAACTATCATTCCTGGGCAAGATCTCTTTGGATTGCCCTTGGAGCAAAGAACAAGCTTCATCTGATCATCAATCCGGAATCATTTCCTGAAGAAAGTAGTGAAGATTATTTGGCATGGCAGCGTTGCAACCTCATGATCCAATCTTGGATCCTCAACTCTTGCGCAAAGGAAATAGCTCCATATATCCTCTATGCAGATACTGCGGCAGAAATGTGGAGAATACTTCGCCATAGATATTCTCAAGGTAACTTTCCAAGAGTTTCGATCTACAGAAGGAAATATACACTACGGCTCAAGGAGCCCTTTCTGTGACAGCCTACTACAATAAATTGGATTCACTCTGGAAAGAACTGCAGCAATACAATCCTATGCCTAGCTGCACTTGTGGGGCAATGAAAAGTGCACTTGCAACTGTTTCAGTCGTCTTACTATCCAAGAAGAACGAAGTATGTCCATCAAGTTTCTGATGAGTTTAAACGATGTCTTTTCCTCTATCAGAGGACAAATCTTGGTCATGAACCCTTTTCCTTCACTGGACAACATATATAGTATGGTTCTTCTATTTTTGAGAAACAGAGAAGCCTCAATGGATCATCATCAGTGACAAATGAGTCTATAGCAATGTCTGCTCAACATTCTTCCATGATGACAAATGAAGGCTCAAGTTTTGCCTGCTATGGATCCAAGGGATCCAACTCATCATCACACTCTGGAGGCTTTTCTAAGCCATATCAGTCCAGATTCCAGCCTTCTTATGGCTCAAATCAGAAGCGTGAAGCTCCAAGCTATTCTTATTGTGGAAAGCTTGGACACATCAAAGAAAAATGTTATAAGTTTCATGGATTCCCACCTGGATATCAGTTCAAAAATCGGCAGGGAACACCATCACAGGGAACTAACTAATACTCATCTGCTGCACATATGGTCTCTGCCCCTGGAAAGATCTCTGAGAATTCAAGTGCTCCTATCTCTTCAGACCAATATAACCACCTAATCAACCTTATCCAAAATATGTCCCAAACTCCTAATCCTCTGCCCCCTTTAAACAGCTCTACTGAGAATCCATCAGGTAATAAGATTGCATACTGTTCTTATTCTGCTCATAGTAATGCAGTCACTGGATCCATTCCATCTGGCTCCTGGATTATTGACACTGGAGCTACAGATCATATGGTTGGTAATGTATCCTTGTTATCTAATCCCCAACCAATCAAGGATAGTTTTGTTATTCTGCCAACAGGAGATAAAGTTCCTATAACACACACTGGTTCATCCACTATATTCAACACAGTTCTAAATCCTGTCCTTTGTGTGCCTAGTTTCAATGTAAATTTGATATCTGTTGGTAGGCTCATAACCACTACATGTATGGGCCTTAACTTTGCTTTTGGAACTTGTTCTGTTCAGGATCACTCGCAGAGGCAGAAGATTGGCATAGCTAAAATAGATCAAGGCTTGTTTCTGGTTCATCCAGCCTCTGCAGCAATCCCAAAACCAGTCACTACTTCTTCTCATGTTGCTAAGGCCTCATCCTATACTTGGCACTCTAGGCTGGGCCACATTTCTCCCTCTAATATGACCTTTCTAGAGGATCTGTTAAGTGATAAAGCTACAAATAATGTCTGTAATGTCTGTCCTTTAGCAAAATTTTACAGAAAATCCTTTTCTTCAAGTTCAATGAAATCAATTTCTTCCTTTGAACTCATACACTGTGACATTTGGGGCCCTTTTTCTATTCATACTCATGAAGGTTATCAATACTTTCTTACCATAGTTGATGATTTCACACGTATGACATGGGTGTGTTTTATGAAACATAAATCTGAAACATCCTTACATCTTAAACACTTCCTTAGACTTGTCCAAACTCAGTTTTCTGCAGTAGTCAAAGTCATACGAACTGATAATGGATCTGAATTTCTTCTTCCTGATTTTTATACTCTTCATAGCATAATTCATCAAACTAGTTGTGTGTACACTCCTCAACAAAACGAAGTAGTTGAAAGAAAACATCAAAGCCTTCTAAACATAGCTAGAGCTCTAAGATTTCAGTCCAAAATTCCTATCTCATTCTGGGGAGACTGCATTCACACTGCTACTCATATACTGAATAGAATCCCAACCTCTGTCCTACATAATAAGAGTCCCTTTGAAGTTTTATATTCCAAAGCACCTGATTACAGCAGTCTTAAAGTCTTTGGATGTCTATGTTTTGCAGCAAATTTGGTTCATCACAAGAACAAATTTGATCCAAGAGCAAGAAGATGTGTGTTCCTTGGCTATTCCACAACTTCCAAAGGCTATAAACTGTATGACTTAGACTCAAACTCATACCTTGTTTCCAGAGATGTCACCTTCCATGAGAATATTTTCCCATTTTCCTCTATTACAACCCAACTGTCTCCCTCAGTCCCTCAATTTTCAATCCCTAGTCCCATTTCTGATTCCTCTTATTCTACAAACAATATTGACCATGAACCTGAGTCATCTGATTCCTCACTCCCTCTGTTATCCAGCAATTCATCAGGATCAGTCTCTAGTTCTGAGTCCAGCTCCTTATCCAAATCAGTCCCTCTTGCTTCCTCCACATCCATTCATACAAACTTTGAGCATAATGTTATACTTAGGCGATCTGCAAGGTCTAAACAACCCCCTACACGTTTACAAGATTATGCCTGCTGCAGCATTCTTGAAGCTATGCCAATGTCTTCTGCCCCTCCTGAGACAGGTACTTCTCCTCACCCTATCTCAAAATACATCTCTTATTCTAATCTTTCACCACCACACCGTGCTTATTCAGCTATGATTTCTTCCATAATTGAGCCTACTTCCTATTCACAAGCAGTACAAAATCCTCATTGGAGGATCGCTATGTCTCACTGAAATTACGACCCTTGAGCAAAATAACACTTGGATTCTCACTGATCTTCCCTGTGGCAAAGTCCCTATTGGATGTAAATGGGTATATAAGGTAAAGTACCATGCTGATGGCTCTCTAGAAAGATACAAAGCAAGATTGGTTGCAAAGGGCTATACTCAACAAGAAGGCCTAGACTACACATATACATTTTCTCCAGTTGCTAAACTAACAACTGTGAGAAGCCTTCTAGCTTTAGCTGCGTGTAAAGGTTGGATCCTAGAACAACTGGATGTCAACAACGCTTTCCTACATGGAGATCTACATGAAGAAGTCTTTATGAAAGTACCCCCAGGCTTCACAAAAGCATGCTCTGGAAAAGTCTGCAAGTTATTAAAGAGCCTCTATGGACTGAAACACGCAAGCCGTCAGTGGTTTTCCAAACTTTCCATATCCTTAAAGGACTATGGTTTCTCACAATCTACCTCAGATTATTCCTTGTTTACTATTCATTCATCATCCTACATTCTCATTCTCTTAGTTTATGTAGATGATATACTCCTTGCTGGAAATAATCAGAAAGAAATACAGAAAGTCAAGGAGTTCTTAGATAAATCCTTCAAAATTAAAGACCTTGGCCGCATGAAGTATTTCCTAGGATTGGAAACAGCTCGCTCGTCAAAGGGAATTTCACTATGTCAGAGGAAGTACGTTATTGAGCTTCTAAATCAGGAGGGCTATTCAAATTGTAAGTCTACTGCGTTCCCCATGGACAGCAAATTGAAACTCAGCAAGCAAGATGACTCCTACCTCACTGATGCAGCTCCTTACAGACGGCTAATTGGGAAGTTGATGTACCTCACAGTCACTAGACCGGATATTACTTTTGCAGTTAACACACTGGCACAGTTTATGAACAAACCTGGCCAGTCTCACCTCAATGCTGCTCACCGTGTGCTCAGATATCTCAAAGGAACCATTGGTCAAGGCCTATTCTACTCTACAAAATCTGATCTACGGTTAAAAGGTTTTAGTGATTCTGATTGGGCAAGCTGCATTGATACTAGAAGATCAATCACTAGTTATTGCATGTTCCTTGGAGATTCGTTAATATCATGGAGATCAAAGAAGCAGGAAACTGTTTCCCGCAGCTCTGCAGAAGCTGAGTACAGAGCATTAACTTCTACCTCTGCAGAAACATTATGGTTGCTCAAAGTTTTCTCTGATCTTGGTCACCCCATCGCATCTGCCTCTCTATTCTCTGATAGCAAGTCTGCTATAGCCTTAGCAGCAAATCCAGTCCACCACGAAAGGACTAAACACATTGAGATAGACTGCCATTTTATTCGGGAACATGTTCAGACTGGTCTAATTCACCTACTCTATGTTACCTCTTCCAATCAGTTAGCAGATGTCCTAACCAAGCCCCTTGGCAGATCTCAATTTCAGTACCTCCTTTCCAAGTTGAGAGTCCAAAATCTGCACTCTCCACTTGAGGGGGGGTATTGTGATTCCTCACTCAACATCAGTCCCTCCACCATTGAAACAACGAGCAAGAACACAAGCAAAAGGATCGAGGAAGAAAAGAAGAATGAAGCGCAACCAATGGAACAGTTAAAAGATAGTTGCAACATTTACCAACTACCATAACAGACATAACCGTTTCCGTTTCTTGTTGTAGCTATTAGTTGAGAAGTTAGAGTAGTTATAGATTGTTAAGCATTCAGTTAACATTACTTGATAGGCACGTACATTGCTCTATAAATACATCCTAGATACTTCAATGTAAACAACACAAAAGAATCAATAAGAAAACCAGTTCATTTCTTCCTCTTGCTCAGTTTTACATTTTTGTTCTAGATTTGCACTTGAATCTTCATCATGCTCATCTGCATGAATTGATTTGCTGTTTCTATTTTTCTACACTGTATTTACATGACAACCATTTCTCCGGCTCTATCCCCGACTTAAATCTTCCCAGCTTGGTACAATTTGACGTTTCGAATAACAACCTAAATGGCCGGATTCCCAATGGGCTCGCCTGAAATTCGAAAGCCTCATTCGCTGGAAACTCACTCTGCGGGGCCCCTCTCGACTCTTGCGGTGATGAAAAACCGAAGAACAAGCTCTCCAGCGGCGCGATTGCCGGAATTATTATCGGCTCCGTTATCGGCTTCTTTTTTATCTTATTACTACTTCTCTTTCTGTGTAGAATGCTGTCTAGAAAAGGGGCCTCATCTAAACAGAAAGAAGTTGAAATTCCGCGGAGACTGCAGGCGTTAGTTTGGCGGCGGCGGTGGGCGGGAAGGTTAAAGAGAAGGGTGAAGAAAGTGTGATGATTGGTGGGAAGAGGGGATTAGTCTTCTTTGGGAAGGCAGGATGGAATTTTGATTTGGAGGATTTGTTGAGGGCGTCGGCGGAGGTAGCGGACGTTCGGCACCACTTACAAGGCGGTGCTGGAGACAGGGCTGGCGGTGGCGGTGAAGAGGTTGAGAGATGCGGATATTGGGGAGAAGGAGTTCTGAGAGAAGATGGAGGAGATTGGGAGATTTGATCACGAGAATTTGGTCCCTTTGAGAGCGTATTACTATAATCGTGATGAGAAGTTGCTTGTTTATGATTACTTGCCAATGAGCAGCTTGTCTGCACTCTTACATGGTCAATATTTTACTTGCATTGTTTTTGTTCTTCGTTGGTTTTGATTGATGCAGCTTTGTTCAATGTTAGTTGCAGTGAATAAGTTATTTCGGTCCATACTTGAAATGTTGGGTGGATGAGATTGTCTAAAAATGTTCTAGTTTCTTCGTTAGTTGTCTGTTCTTGAGCTCGAAGGGTCTCTTTCTTACATCAAATCGAGCATTGTTATTTTATTTTGTTGCATTCTCAAATCGGTCCCATATTATCTCATTAGAATTGGGTCACTAGGAAGGTGAGTGATCCAATTTTAATATTTTGGCTCATGGATATGAACCTAAGTGAGAAACATGTTGGAGTTCCTATTTGTTGTCCCACATTAATTTGATCTCATTATCTGAATATAAGTTTGGACAACCTTCTTCCTTTGTACCCCTCTGTCCTATTTATATTGTCTTATATATTATATTGAGTTGTCCCATTAGTCTCTTTTCCATAAAAGAAAGGTCTTGTGTTCTAACTCTGAAACTAATATTTTTTTCAAATATACGGAGTATTTATTTTGTCCCCTTGGAATAACATATCAATTAAGGTGCCTAACCTGTGGCCGCAAGGTCATGGGTTTAAAACCTACCAAGTTAGCCCTTCTATGTTGTTTGCAGGCTAAGCACAAGAATGGGCTTTACCTAGTGTACCCTTCCTTAACGCAAGAATTAGCTTTACCCAGTGTACCCTTCGTTAGCGGCTGCGGTCGTACTAAACGTCTGTCCTAACTGTAAACTAGGTCATGTTGTAGGAAACAAATCCGATAGCACGACGCCATTAAACTGGGAAACGAGACTTGCAATCGCCCTCGGCTTTGCAAGCAGGACGCCATTAAACTTGGAAACGAGACTTGCAATCGCCCTCGGCTCTGCAAGTGGAATCTCATACCTCCACTCACAAGACTCATCCATTTGTCATGGCAACATCAAGTCATCCAACATCTCCTCACAAAGTCATACGAAGCCCGCGTGTCCGACATGTGTCTTGCCCAGCTCGCTGGCCTTGCAGCCACTCCTAACCGCGTAGCCGGATACCGGGCACCCGAGGTGACCAATCTCCATAAAGTGTCCCAAAAAGCAGACGTCTACAGCTTCGGAGTGTTGCTGCTGGAACTGCTGACTGGAAAGGCTCCCACCCATTCGGAGGGGGTCGATCTCCCTCGGTGGGTCCAGTCTGTGGTCCGAGAAGAGCGGAGTAATCAAGTGTTCGACGTCCAACTCCTTTGGTAGCAGAGTGTGGAGGAGGATATGGTTCAGCTGCTCCAGCTTGCAGTGCATTGCACTAATCACTACCCGGATAAGAGGCCTTCGATGGCCGAGGCCGAGGCGGCCATTCAAGGACTCTGCCGTCGGGATTTGCTGGATCCGGCTGGTAATGAAATTGCCCATGAGTAGAAGATTTGCGTTCTCCTTAATTCTTTCTTTCCTAAATTCTTGAGGTTCTTTTATTCAGAATCAATTGTGAATGTGTCACATTCTCTTTTTCTTCCTTTTCTTCTATTATAGTCTATACATATATGTTTCCTCTATGTGATGTAATTTATATGATTATTTTGGGGATTCAGTATGATTCTTGGACCAGGTCGATCTGGGATCACGTTTTTCTCTGTTTGCAGAATCTAGATTTTAAATTTCATGTCGTTATTGGGTCTTATAAGTTGTTAAGGTATAAAATCGAGATGGGTCAAGTTTGGATACTCACTAATTTCTGCAATTGTGGATCTATTATGTAAATATTAATGTCAATTTATTCTTGTTGAGTTGCTGATCAATTAAAAAAATCGACGTTTTTTCTTCCAAACCAAGCTTCTGTTTTCAATGAGTGTCCCATTTTTGTAAACAGAGTTAGATTTGCTTTCATATTCGTTTAGAACAACGGCAGTAGCATGTGATGATGTTCTGTTTGGTCCAAAAATACAAGCGTCATTTTCTAGTGACTTTAAAAAAATAAGGCATTAAATAAAAGCTTTGTCTAAACATAAAAACAAACGCAAATAAACCAAATTTTAAAAAATATAAGAGTCGGTCTATTATGCATTCGGTTGCACCTGCAATCGGATGTCTAATATTAATTCACTGCAGTATGCAAACATAATGATAGTGCTGTGTAGTGTAATTGGTTGAGCTGTTAGGGCTTCCACCCAAGTAACCCGAGTTTGAGTCCTAGCAGCACAGTTTGACTTTTTTTTATTTTTATTTTTATTTTTATTTTTAATAGCACAAATTATTTTTTAATTTTTTAATTTTTTTTTGTTAATAACATCTTTTTTTTAATTGATATACCCATTTTAAGAAAGTAATACAATTGTTCAAAACAAATGATAAATTTGTTTATAACATGTGATATTTTTATTTCCACAAATTGATTTTTTTAAGATCAAGTGGTACTGTTTCCATATGAAATGATACTTCTATTAAAACCAACAATATTTTTATTCATAATAAGTGATACTTTCATAGCAAGTGATACATTAATTAATAACAAGTGATACTCTTATTCAGAACAAGTGATATATTTAGAATAATTGATATTTTACATGTAGGGATATGAGTCAGTGGTCTAGTAGATCATTGCTAGGGGGTTAGGATGATATTGTAATATTTGTTATGGGGGAAATTATAGTGATACTGAATTGTATTACTATAGAATTGAAGATTACAAAACCCCTCCTGACCCCTATGTGTGTTTGAACTGTTTGGTTTGATCGTCATAGATTATTTTGTCTAAGTTCTGTATTGGGTATTGTTGGACTGAACGTCAGTAGAGAAGTTAAAGTTCGAGAACACCAAGTCATCGGTTCAGTAGAGCTCAGTAGTCTTCAGAGTCATCAGCTGACAGCTTTCAGTGGAAGATTCCCTTCAGCAGACTTCGGAAGAAGACTCAGTATGATCATTGATCTACTGAATGAGTGTAGAGCTCCTGTCTTCAGAGTCATCAACTGACATCCTTCAGTAGAAGATCAGTTGTCAGCCGACTCAGATGAAGATTCGATCGATCGCCTCTTGATCTACTTAAAAGCTGCAACTCAGTTGCAGACCGTACAAGGAAAATCGACTGGCCAATCTTAATGTCGAATATCAGCAGCGAACGTTCAGTATACGAGTGTTGGTCCGGAGACGAGTGTCAGGTGTAGGGGGGGTGAATACACATGTATACAAGTTTCTTTTCTCAAACGCGAAGGACAGCTGAGCTGTAGGTTGCGACTGATGAACAGTGCCAGATCACTCTGAGTGACTCAACTGCTGAGTTTGGTCTGCTGACTTTAGTCAGTGTAAGAACATCAGCCGGAGAGTTAGTGCGGATAAGTGCAGGGCCCGAAAGACTTCGTCTCGATTTGAAAACATGTTTTCGCAAACCAAAACAGTTTTGGCTAGTGCACTTTTAAATACGTTTTAGGCAAAGTATGGGTTTGTAAATCAGTTTGAGAACGATGCAATAAAATAGTAAATAACACAAGCAATTTTTAACGTGGTTCGGATACGCAAGATCCTACGTCCACGGTCTTGCTGAACAGGAGGTCTTGTTGATTAATCTGAGCAAGCCTCAGCAAGGTATCTGTGCGCTGGATAGACCCTTCTAAGTTATAGTCCTTAGCGACTTTACAAATCAAACCGAAGTTTGAAGGGGAGGGGATTTTCTCAAACTATGAAGGAGTTCCTACAATAAGAACAAATACGTAAAGTGAACTCCTTCGAAGGTTATAAGCTATGGATATAACAAATGGAGCTTAGATAGAGAAGAGGGATCTAAAGAAACTCTAGAGAGAAGAACTAAGGATTTTCAACTAGGCAAGTTCTTCGCTGGATCTTCTTGAATGTGCTAGAGAGTTTGAATGCTTGAGCGTGTAATCCCTTTGATATCCCGTGCGTCGAGCTCGGAAAGGCTTCTCTATTTATGGTCGTGACCCAGGCATTTGTCCGTTGGAGAAGACGATGCCACGTGTCACAAATGTCTGAGGAAAACGGCCAAAAGTTTTGAAATTGTGTCACAGAGTTGTTGGTCACTGTGCATGAGAGCAGCTTTAGTTGCAGAGCAGGTAAGGCTCTAGATGCTTCTCATTGGTTGAGATTTGTGGTAGGTGAGACTTATCAGCATCAGTCTTCATCTGAGTTGACTCTCACTCATCCTCATATGATCTTCTGCTGACTTCGAATGTCATTAAAAGTCGGATCGTTTCCTCTCGGATATAGTAGATCTGGTACGATTATACTGTCTTCTTCATCTGGGTCGGCTGATGACAGGTCTTCTACTGAGTGCAGTCAGCTGATGACTCTGAAGGTAGTGAGCTCTATACTGTTCTTTACTGGAGATCAGCTGATGAAAAAATCTTCTACTGATGGTGGTCAGATGGAGACCTGAGAACACGAGCTCTTACATACTGATGATGTGGGGTTTTGGAATTTAACTTCCTACTGAAGTTCAGACAAACAAATACCCCTTACAGCACTTAGACAGTAACAGATAACGAAAATAAGACCAGTCTATCCTATTACATCATCTAGTCCGAAAGACAACACACTAAGGGTACAAGACAGGTTTAGGGATCTTCAATTCCACAGCAATAAATCACTATGATTTCCCCCATTACCGAAATAAGCAAGTCCTAATACAAGAACTACTGATGATAATATAAGGTACCCTCTAAGTGATGATCTAATCAATCACTAACTCATAACCCAACAATTTCCCCCTAATTAATGATGCCAAAACCACTAAGTACAAAACTACTGACCCAAAAAAAAATTCAAGAAAACCGAGCAAAGGAAAACGTGGTAATCAACAGATTAAAGATAGACATATCAGAGAAAGATAGGTTACGTGTGTGTGTGTCAGATCACTTCAGTGATCAGTTGTGATAAATAGTAAACACATCCATAAGACAATGAGTAGTTGTCTGGCCAAGCAAAGAACTGGTGTATTATATATGAGAAGTTGAATTACAACAGTCTATGCTCTATACAACAGAAGATAAGGAGCAGCTACTACTAACGTCTGTACTTCTTGATCTTGGCTTTGAATTCTGCAGACTTCGCAGGTGGAGGCTCCAACCTATAAGATTGTATATCCTTTCTCCGAGGGTTTGGATGGGAACGAGATCACTTGGCAGAAAGGATCCGGATCATTGTGGCATGCAGCACTCTCGACCTCCTCCTCTATCTCCTTCGTACATATCACTCCTTGAGTCGTCATGGGAGGAGTCAGTTGGCTGTAGGCAGGAGCGGTGAAGGGCAACTTCTCCTTGAATAATAGTAGCTTGATCTGTGCCCTGAAGTTCGCATTGTACTGATAGATAAATTCATCGAAAAGATCAGCAGGAGATACTTCAGTAGGTTAGCACCGCCATACATAATAAGCCTTGATGAAATCTATCTTCAATTCCTCCCACTCCTCGTTTAGATTCCAAGGAATCCATCTGTCTACGCGGCGGTGCGGAGTCTTCTTGAGATAAGCCTTTTGGGCACCTCACCGGAAGAACTTAGATGTCCTCGGGATCTGCTTACTCTTGTCGAAGATTGGCTCTCTGGCGATTTTGTCTCTAAGCTCTATAATCTTAGCCAAATCTTCAGCTCTTTTCTTCTCCCTCAAAGCAGTAGCTCTCTTATCTCTTGTCCTTAGATTTAGCCCTTGTCGCGTAGCCTCCTAAGTAGCCTTGTCTTCTGCCTCCTGCTCAGGTGTAAGTGTTGAGATCTTCTTCATCCTCTAAGCAAGTGGTATGGTGTCCGTTTCTGAGTCAGGCTCATTAGTAGCAGATTGCTAAGCCTTTTTCTTTTGCTGATCCAGAATCAGCTTAGCTTGATTCTTGGACATCCTGGCAACTGCCAATCTCTTCTTCTTCTTAGGCTTCTGAGCCTCTTCTTCTAGCCTCAGCTCATAGTCTAGTTGATCTTGGAGTAGCTGAGCCACCCTCTTATCATGCTCTTCCTGCTCTACTCTAGTCTTGAATTTGGGCGTCGGGGAAGGAGGTGGTGTGCTTTCATTGGTTTTCTCCTTCCCGGGCCTTTGAGTCGGCAGGGGCTCATCCTCCTGATCAAGGAACTGAGCTATATCTTAAATGTGCTGCGCCTGAGCCGAGGATCCATCTCCTAATCCTCCGACCGGCTCGGGTAGCTGAGCTTCAGAGGGCTGTGCCTTTGACTGACTTTGGACTTGAGGGTTTTGGACTTGGGGAGGGGGGACGAAGCTTGTTCCAGCCTGTGCTGAACTTTCCCCCTTAAGAGTTTCCCTCTCAACTGACTGGCCTACCACCTGAGCTCTTCCTTCCCCCTTTCTGGCATCATCACTAGCCGGGAACAGGAGGGCCTTGATAGCTGCTACTTCCCGCTAAAGGTCGTAGACAACTGTTTTAATGGAAGTGGAGGTGGTGTTGAAGTCTCCGATGGCATCGGAGTAGTGGACCCAGTCATCCTCCTGGTCTTTGTGGATTTTGCGGATCTGAGCCTCTGTTTCGTTCCTATGCTTCAGAAGCAATGCATCGTGAGAGTTAGTCATCTCTTTCTGGATTAGCTTCAGGGCGGCCGCCTGAGTTTGTAAGGCCTTCTGCACACTAGAGGTGGCCATCCTGTTCCTCTCATCCATAGTGTTTTGGAGTGTGTCTAGGCTCGCAGACAACTTGTTGGTCCCGAGATTTAACGTTCAGGTGTAGAGGGGGGGGGTGAATACACCTGAAAACAATTTCTAAACTTTAAACACGAACAGTCTTTTTAGGAGCGTGTCGTACTGAACGAGTTCAGTAGACAAATACGTTGTTCTGGATCGTATGGCAGAGTGGCTGACTTCACTGAGGCCTGCTAGCTGACTTGAGTCAGAATTCAGTACCGTTCAACTGAAGTTCAGTAGTGCAGAAATGTGTAGGCCCTAATTCAGTTGAGTTTAGAAAACGTTTTTAATAAAACAGTTTCAGTATGTTAGTGCAATCGATTAAGCTTTGCTGAAACTTAGTTAAATGATTTTAGAAATACTTTCAGTATGCACAGTAATCAATGTAACAGTTAAAAATAGAAAAACACACAGAACACATGCAGTTTTTAAAGTGGTTCGGATCCAACAATCCTACGTCTACTGTCCCGAAAGATCAGGAGGCTATGTATTATACTGAGATAGTCTCAGTCGGTTTGTACACTGGACAAACACTGGTCTTGAGATTTATACTGAGCAAGTCTCAGTTTACAAAGGATCAAACTAAAGCGTTTGACAAAATCTCCAACTATGAAGGAGTCCTTTACAATAAGAATCAGTTCAGATATGAACTCCTTCGCCTAAGCTATGAATAAGATCTACTGAGCTTAGGTTAGAGGGATAGGGAACGAGAAAGTGGCTTCTAGAGCGACGAACAGTTTAAGTATGGACTTGGGTTCGTATTCAGTCGCTTGGATACTAGAGGCTTTATACTCGGGTTCAGCTTGGTTCCCTATGAGCAGGTTATGTCGTCTTTCGCCGGAGATTACTCTTTGAACTTCTTGCGGAAGACTTAGGTCGTTTTGAGTTACTCGTGAATGCTCTTGTGTTCTTCGATTTTCTCTATATTTGTAGGTGAGCTTTAATTTGAATTGTATCGCTCTATTTATAGAGCAGAGATAAGGATAGATCCGTTGGAGACGACGATCCTTGTGTCTCGCTCTATTGGGTAGCTAACGGCTCTTTCAAAGAATGGTGGCAGAGTACTTTCCCTCCATTTTCTGGAAAGTTGTTGACTTGCAGCTTTAATCAGAAAGTTGACAGCTGGCTGCTCGTCATTGGTCGAGGCTAAAGAAAGTAAGTGAGACAGAAACGCACTTCAAGGTAGATCCGAAGCCGACTTCTCTCTTCCTCGTATTGACTCGCCGATTTGACTTAGTAAATTCTCGACGGCTAGAAGATTGTCCAACCGTTGTTGAGTTCGATCTATATTCGCAGCATGCTCCCCGCCGAGTCGGCTCTACCGAAGATCAACTTTGAGTTCGATGAACTACTCTGCCGAGTTCGGCCCCATCGACTCCTTTCGCATATACTCGCTCCCGCCGAGTCCAAAGATCACCGAGTCTTCTTCTTCTAGATCGAGGCCGATAATCTACCGAGCGTCTGAACCAAATGAAGAGTGTCTACTGAGTCTGAAACCTCAGAGACAGAACAATACATATTACAACTAAATGGTTCATCAGTTCAAAGTAGGGTTTTGTGATCTTCAAATCTTCAGCAAATATTCAGAGCACTAGGCTGCTGAGTTATCTCCCAACAAGTTGTGGAGTGACTGAATCATCTCCCAACATTTTCCCCCTATTTGATGATGTCAAAACCTAAACACTATAACTATCAAAACACAGCTCCTTATAAGTATTACAAGTAGAATCAATGGAGTTGTTCTTCAAGTTCGAGACTACTGAGGGAAACAGGGAAGAAATATCAGAACCTATACAGAAAACTAATTAGCAATTTCTCCCTTTCTAACAACATTTTCCCTCATCTTCGAACAGTTGCTGACATTGAGCAGCCAAGTCAGCCTTCTGAGCTGCCAGCGCAGTCTCGACGATCTCCTGAATGTTGGGAGTAGGAGCATCTAAGACCTTCTTGACTACGCTCGCAAGGTCGTCAACCTTCTCCGTCTGAGCTTTAGTGTACTGAGTCCATTTGCGATGGGCATCCTTAGCCAGGAGACGATTCTTGTCTCCTTGCTTTCTGATAGCTCGATTGACGAACTTCGAGGACACAAAACCTATAGGCTTGATCTGATACGACGAGGTTCCGAGCCTCTGCTCTGAGGCGGCAAGTTGTTGCTTCCTGGAGGATGAAGCAACTGGGGCGGCACCAGATTCAGGAGGTGGTGGTGGTGAGTCACCCTTCTCGCTGGGAGTCTTTCCCTCAGCAGAATCTCCCTGTTCTGCATCCTTGGGCGCCTGATCATCATCACCATCACTGTGATGAGAAGGCGGCGATGGGCTCCTGGCCGTCTGCGGGGAGGACCTCAACTCTAAGAGATACAGCATAGGTGAGCAAAGGTCCTCGAATGAGGCGATGTCGGTGAGTTCCCCAAACCCGATCGCCGACTGTAGACTCTGCTCTTCGGCCAGTAAGGACAGTGCAGAATGCTGCTGGATGAGGTATGCGAGGATATCCCAATTAAGGAATCGCAGCAGGATTTGTGTCCTTGCCCTGATCGCGATGTCGACCAAATCCTGATGCTGGGCAATTTTAGGAATATATTTAGCGACTTCTCCTGTGGCACGGAGACAAGTCATCTGAACGGTCGATGACTGTTCGGAGGAGATCTCAGCAGCCGACTCGTCAGCTTCTTCCGGTTGAGTCTCCTCTGTACTAACCCGATGTACCTTGTCCTTTAAGCTAGCACTTTCAATGCTGGTATTAGCGTCCAGTAGTTCCTCCTCCTGGGGGGGTGGAGGGGAAGCAGGCGTGGGGGCAGCCTTAGAAGCTCCAGCTTTGGAAAGCTTCTTTCTCTTCGGCTGATCGGCCCGTGGAGACAAATCAGTGGATGATCTCTTGAGATCAGTAGCTCCACGTTCGATTGAATTTTCGGCCACTACTTTAGTTTTGAACTTGATCAGCTTGCGGTCGAAGTATTTGGAGTCAGCGAAGGAAGCATGATTTGTCACCGAATCCTCAATCAGTACGGACACCTTTGTCCCGTACAATAGCTTGCCCACACTGATGGGTCTTCTCTCTCCAGACTCAGTGGACGTAAACTTCTGCGCCTGAGCCTTCAGCTTAGCCAGGAAGAACTTGGTCCAATTCACCTGCACTCCGTCAATAATGGCCATCATGATTTGGAGTCGAGGCTTGGACAGCTGATCGAACGAACTGGCGGCGCTCGTCAAGATGTGGATGACGATGTAGGCGAGGCCCCTATAATCCGGAAGGAGTTGGTTCTTCAGTAAGTCGGATTTGAAGGAGATATCATCATGTTCGGAGAAGTGATAGACGTAGTAGTTGAGCTCATTCTCCTTATAACCCACCAGAGAAATCCCGAAGTCCGGCAGCTCGAAAGCAGACTTCAAAGCCTCCATCACGCTGATGTCGGTATGGCTGGCTTCCCACTTCTGGGGGGCAACCTCCCTCATGTAACCTATAATGGTTACCTCCGCATCTGTATCCTCCACCGAACGTATATTGTAGAAGAACTTGGCCACCTACCGGGGCAGGTACGCCTTGGGGTGCTTCGTCAACAGAAGCTTCAGGTCGGACGCTTCGAGAACTGAGAAAATAGGCTCCATGAATGGCAGCTCCGCTTGATGGAAAACCATCTTGGGTTCGAAGAGAACCCTGGAGAGAATAATCTCTTCAATGTTGGATGGGGTTGAAACGATCGCCATTAAAACAGGAATCTGCAAAAAGCATGTTAGCACTTGAAAATAGAGTAAGTTAGATCAAGGTTGCAGATAAATAGGCAATTTACCGTAATCAAAGAGCTTGGAAGAAATAAAAGCAGTCGAGAGAATTCAGTAATCAGGAATTCTTGGAAGCTCTAAGATTGCGTAAATGGCGAAAAGGTGAGATTAGAGTGAAAAGGGTAAGATTTTATAAGATTTTAATATCAAGGGTTTTCGATCGGACGGTTTTTATAAAATCTTGCTTTTCTGGGACGGCTCAGATTTGATTTTATAAAAGGAATGATTACTTAACCGCCTCTAATCTAGACCCACGTAAGATATGCGCAAATAGAGTAAGGTGAGAAGACATGCATTAAATGTGTTGCAGACAGCATTAAAGGATAAAGTTTTTTAAATGATAACGGTTTCTATTGACTTAATCCTTAAAAATTTATGGCGGGAAATAAATGCAAGTCATGCCACTGAATGCAAACGATTGAGTTATTAAATATGAGCATGCTTATGAGAATATTAAAGAATCTAAATACGCAAACCTCTTCAGCTGAACTTTTACATACAACTGGTTACCGAATTGACTCGGGAGAATCTTTGTGGTACTGATGGTACCATGTTCCCCCTTACTGTGTACTTTATGATTCACCCTACTGAATCAAAGTACTGAGTCTAACTTCTGACCTGTCGTACTGAATTCTCTCACTGACTCGAGTCAGTAGGATCCAATAGACCTAGCTTGACTAATAGTTCTCTGAATCTGTTCTCAGCAAGCGGTTTGGTCAGTATGTCTGCCCTTTGCTTGTCAGTATGGATTTTCTCCATCCTAATATCCTTCTTCTCGATATGGTCTCTGATGAAGTGGTGTCGAATGTCCACGTGCTTGCATCTCGTATGAAGAACTAGATTCTGAGTTATTAAAATTGCACTGGTGGAGTCAGTAGATGGGCACTTCATCTTGAGTAATTCCATAATCTCGCAGTTGTTGTCGAAGCCAAAGGATCTGGGCACAGCAACTTCCAACAGCCATATACTCAGCTTCAGTAGTGGACGTCGCCACTGAATGCTGTTTCTTTGAGAACCATGATATCAGCTTGCTGCCTAGGAACTGACATGTTCCGGAAGTTGACTTTCGATCTATCCTGCATCCTGCATAATCAGCGTCAGAATAACCCGTTAGAATCAGATTATCATCAGCAGGATACCATAACCCTGCTTCAGGTGTTCCTTTTAGATATCGCAGAATCTTCTTCGCTGAGTCAAGATGACTTCGCTTGGGATTCGCCTGAAATCTTGCACATACACCTACAACATAAGTTATGTCAGGTCTGCTTGCTGTTAAATATAATAAGAACCAATAATAGCTCTATAATCAGTAGAGTTAACAGAAGCTCCCTCCTTGTCTAGATCGATTTTAAAATTCGTGTTCATGGGGATCTTGACTGGCTTACTTGAGTCGCAGCCAAATCTTTTCAGGAGATCTCGAGTGTATTTGGCTTGGTTGATGAATATTCCTTCAGGTGATTACTTCACTTGAAATCTAAGGAAGTAGTTCATCTCCCCCATCATGGACATCTCGAACTTCTCCTTCATCATTCTCTCGAATTGTTGACATATAGACACATTCCTACAACCGAAAATGATGTCGTCCACGTAGATCTGCATCAGTAGAATGTTATCGCCTGACTTGATGCTGAACATAGTGCGCTCTGCTGTCCCCTTCTGAAAACCTTTCTGAAGCAAAAAGTCTAATAGGGCATCGTACCAAGCTCTGGGTGTTTGTTTTAACCCATACAGAGCTTTCCGAAGTCTGTACACCTGATGTCCCTGCTGGAAGCCAGGCGGTTGTTCCACGTAGACTTCTTCCTTCAGCATGCCATTTAGAAACACTAACTTAACATCCATTTGATATACTTTAAATCTTTGATGCGTTACATAGGCTAGGAACAAACGAATAGCTTCCAATCTGGCGACTGGTGCGAATGTTTCGTCAAAGTCTATTCCTTCTGCTTGACAGTATCCCTTGGCAATGAGTCGAGCCTTGTTTCTGATGATGACGTTGTTTTCGTCTCGCTTGTTCTTGAAGACCCACTTAGTACCGATCATATGTTGATGTCTAGGTCAGTGAACAAGCTCCCAAACTTTATTACGGACAAACTGGTTCAGCTCCTCTTGTATGGTAATGATCCAGTCAGCATCGTTGAGAGCATCCTCTATCGTCTGAGGTTCTTCAGTAGACAAGAAACAGGAGTAGAGAGCACTTTCTCCTTGGCTTAATCTGGATCTTGTCCTTACTGCTACTAATGGATCTCCAATGATTAAATCAGAAGAGTGAGCGTCTAGCCACGAACTTCTGAGTTTGGCTTCTTCTTCTGAGATTACTTCTGTACAGTCAACAGGAGTGTTAGGCCTTTCAGTAGTGTTGTTCTGTGACTGAAGCAATTCAGTAAGAAGGTTAGGATCTACTGAGTTTCCAGGTTCAGGGGCATTTAGCTCAGGAACATTAGTCGTTCCCACTGAGTTTATATTCTCAGTAGAGGTCTCAGTTACCACTGGGGCTTCCTCATCGACCATTGTTACCTGATGTTGATTCTGTTCAGTAGAATCAACCAGGTCAGCTACAGTGCTTGTAGGATGGGTCTGAATTTCTTCATCGTCTGACTCATCATCCCAACAATGTTGGATCTTCTCAGCTTTGTCGTTTAGTGTGAGATCATGTAGCTTGCTGCTGACATCTTCAGGATTTGTCTTCTTTGGTTTCCTGTTCTCAGTAACAAACTCATCAAAAATAACATGAGGGCTTTCCTCCACGCAAAGGGTCCGGTAGTTAAAGACCCTGAAGGCTTTATTGACTCGAGAGTATCCTAAGAATACTCCTTGATCAGATTTGCTATCAAAGACTTTTAACTGATCCTTCCCGTTATTATGGATAAAGCAAGGACAGCCAAACATATGGAAATGAGAAATAAATGGAATTCTCCCTTTCCACAGTTCGTATGACGTCTTCATGTGCTGCTTTGTAAGTAGTGAGCAGTTCTGAGTGTAACAGGCGGTGTCAGTAGCATCAGCCCAGAACTTTGAGGATAGTCCAGAGTCTGCTAGGAGCGTTCTTGCTGCTTCTTCTAGTGTTCTGTTCTTCCGTTCAGCAAGTCCGTTCTGCTGAGGGGTGCCAGCTGCTGAAGTCTCGTGCTGAATCCCCTCCTTATCGTAGTACTCTTTAACTATTGAGTTGAGGAATTCTGTCCCTCTATCTGAGCGAATTCTCTAAATCTTGATGTCTTTCTCCACACAGAGTTTCATCAGCAGTATTGGCAGCTCAGTCTTGACATCAGATTTTTTGGCTATGAAGATGACCTACGTATATCTTGAATAATCGTCAACAACGACGAGGGCATACTTCTTGCCTCCTATAGTCAATGGAGAAATTGGCCCAAACAAGTCCATGTGTAGTAGTTGAAGGATTCCATCAGTGGAAGGTGACGGAATTGGTGGATTGCTTTTCTTTGTCTGCTTTCCCTTCAAACACGCTTCACAATTTCGGTATTTGATAAAAACTTCATTGGGCAGTCCTCTGACTTTAGAGTTCTTGGCTAGCTTGTTCATTGCCTTGAAATTCAGGTGACTGAGTCTCTTGTGCCACAACCATCATGTTTTATGACTGGATTTCGTCTGAGCAGGCAAGCAAGCCTCAGGTTTTGCGGTGTTCCAATTTGCAACGTAGATATTTTTTTTCCGCGAACTTGATAACACTGTTTCCCTGTAGATTTGTCAACAACATCACAGAAACCAGCGTCAAAGATAACTCTATTCAGATTATCACATAATTGACTGACAGAAAGGAGATTATATTGAAGTCCTTCAACATATGTTGCTCTTGGAACTGAAGCAGTCCCAATGTTCAGTGTTCCGTATACCCTTGTACAGCCTTTATAGTTGTCACCAAACTCAATTCTGGGACCATCTTCTTGCACGTAATTGGTCAGCAGACTCTTCTGGTAAGTCATATGTCTCGAGCAGCCGCTGTCCATAATCCAAGGGTCCTTATGCATCTGCAAAACAGAAACAATTTTAGGTACCCCTTGGTTCAGTTTGGGTCCTTAAGCGTTAGTTGGTGATTTCGCGACCCAGATCTGTCTTGCGACCTTAGGAGTCTCAGACTTCTTTTTCTGAACCTTGTCAGCCTTTTTCTCCACTGGACCTGGAGATACTAACTTCCTGGCAGTTTTGGGTTCAGAAGCTTTCTTCTTCTGAGGCTTTGTGGTCCTCCAGACCCTGGGCTCATAATAGTACGGACCAAACTATGTTGGGTGCTCATACAGTGGCTCGCCATACTACTCTGCCCACCTGACCTTCTTAGTTCCCCATGAATTTGATCGTGGTGTTCTGGGGCTAGAACCTTTGGTCAGTTGTTTCTTGTTGCTCGGCTGAGGTGCAATCATCTTCTGTTTGTTCTTCGCCTGAGTTGTTGGTTCAGAGATCTGAACCTTCCCTCTGACGAACCTATCAGCCAGCATTTCTAAGCCTTTTGAAGTAGAGGTGGAAGCTTTGTGATTGTAGCCAAGACCTTCTTTCATGACTGGTGGCCTTTGAGCTCTGAGCATGCTTTCCAGCTTCTCTTTGGCTTCCAGGTACTGTTCAGTCATCAATCCTCGCCAAACCTCATCACTTTTCCGAAGTAATTCATAGTCCTTCTCAACGTCTGCGAGTTTTTGACTTAGTCGGGCTATTTCAGTATCTTTCTCAGAATTGTCCTTAGTCAGAACTGATATCTGAGTTTCTTGAAGCTGAGATTAGTCATAAGAGATTCAATCTCTTCCTTCAATCTCGCAACTAGATTCTCTGAATCAGTAGAGACCTGACAATCAGAAGAGAGTCTCTGATTCTCAGCCTTTACCTGTTCCAGTTCCTGAACAGTTCTGCTGAACTCTCTGCTTAACAGAATATGCTCCTCTAGTAGATCGTCATATACTTGCACCATGTCTAGAGGTTCATCTGTAGCTGACCACGTGTCGTGTGTGCTCTGTGAAGAGGAGGTTATAATAAGTTTTGAATTTACCTCAGCCTCTTCTCCGGCCATCAGACAGTATTCAGTCGTTGATTCAGGATCTATTTCTCCGACCTCAACGGTAATAAATGCATCTTCGTCTTCAGAAGAATACATGAAAGTATCTTCCTCGATTGAGTCGTCGGATAGCTCTCCGGCAATGTAGTCTTGCCTCCTTCGGGCAAATTTCTCGCGTCTGGCCTGGCTTTCTGCTCGCTGAGCAGGTGAGAGCTCAGGACAATCGTACTGGAAATGTCCTTCTTTCTTGCAGTTGTAGCACACAGTCACTCTGCCACCTTTTCCGGTTGAGCTGTTGGATGGACTAGCAGCAAGTTCTGTGTTCCTGCAATCAGGAGATAGTTTAGATTCTTCCCTTTTACGATGATCTTTCTTACCTGAGGGAGAATCTCAGTAGTATTCCTTCAGCTTTCTGACTCTCTCCTTCTCTCTTTGATATTTGAGAGCCATAAGCGCAAGACGATCAGTATCAGGAGTCTCGGAGGACTTAGCATCTGAGGCAGCTACTGTCTTGCTAGAAGAAATGGGGTTGGCTCCAGATTTGCTGATTGTTTCTTTGAAAGCATGGTCTATTTGGGTGTCAGCTGGAGCACTTGAGCATCTTTGGGGTAGACTGTGCTTGAACTCCTCCGTCTTCAATTCTGAAAAGATAACATCAGGAGTTAAAGCATTAAGATCTGAGCGACGTAAATAAGTAGCAAAAGGAAGCCACTTCAGTCGAGGCAGCGCTCTCAATATCTTGGTGTTCATCTCTTTGTTGGTGAACGTTCTCCCCAGCCCGTTGATCACATTGATCTGATTTGTGAATCTGACGCTAAGCTCATCAATGGTCTCGTTGGGCTCCATAGCAAAGGTGTCGAACTTTTGAAGCTCTAGCTCGAGCTTGTTCTCATTGATCTGCGGGGTTCCTTGGCTCAGTACTGCCAGGGCATCCCAAAGTTCTTTTTTCATTTTGCAGTCTTGCACCCTCCCGAGGTGTGAATCGCTGAGCGTAGTTAGGATTGCATTCCGCGCTACTCGATCGAGGTTATGCAGCTTTTCTCTTTTGACGTGAAGGCAGATTTGTCTTTAGCAACTTTAGCACCGGTCGGTGCTCCTACACCTCCCACAACGGCATATTGAACGCTGTCGATCATGGGAATGATGGGTCCTATTTTAAGGAAATCAGTTATGCTGTCGTGCTGCGATGTAAGGTGCGCCTCCATTCTCACACGCCATACCATGTAGTTCTCTACAGAGAACATCGGCACCATCTGTATACCTGACATATTAGACATTATAGATGTGACTATCAGGATGTAAGAAGAGATGCTTGTGCAGTGAAAACATTTTTAGGATCTGTTCGAGTAGACCAGTAGTTTCAGAAATGATGATCAGGAGAACATCGACGCTCTAATACCAATTGTTGGTCCGGAGACGAGTGTCAGGTGTACGGGGTGGGGGGGAGAATACACCTGAGCTGTAGGTTGCGACTGATGAACAGTAACAGATCGTAACCTTCTGATCGCGGGTCAGAGTGACTCAACTGCTGAGTTTGATCTACTGACTTTAGTCAGTGTAAGAACATCAGCCAGAGAGTTAGTGCGGATAAGTGTAGGGCCCGAAAGACTTTGTCTCGATTTGAAAACGTGTTTTCGCAAACCAAAACAATTTTGGCTAGTGCACTTTTAAATACGTTTTATGCAAAGTATGAGTTTGTAAATCAGTTTGAGAACGATGCAATAAAATAGTAAATAACACAAGAAATTTTTAACGTGGTTCGGATACGCAAGATCCTACGTCCACGGTCCTGCTAAACAGGAGGTTTTGTTGATTAATCTGAGCAAGCCTCAGCAAGGTATCTGTACGCTGGACAGACGCTTCTAAGTTATAGTCCTTAGCGACTTTACAAATCAAATCAAAGTTTGAAGGGGAGGGGATTTTCTCCAACTATGAAGGAGTTCTTACAATAAGAACAGTCACAGAAAGTGAATTCCTTCGAAGGTTCTAAGCTAAGGATATAACAGTGGAGCTTAGATAGAGAAGAGGGATCTAGAGAAACTCTAGAGAGAAGAACTAAGGATTTTTAACTAGGCAAGTTCTTTGCTGGATCTTCTTGAATACGCTAGAGAGTTTGAATGCTTGAGCGTGTAATCCCTTTGATATCACATGCGTCGAGCTCGAAAAGGCTTCTCTATTTATAGTCGTGACCTAGGCATTTGTCCGTTGGAGAAGACGATGCCACGTGTCACAAACGTCCGAGAAAAACGACCATAAGTTTCGAAATAGTGTCGCAGAGTAGTTGGTCACTGTGCATGAGAGCAACTTTAGTTGCAGAGCAGGTAAGGCTCTGGATGCTTCTCATTGGTCGAGGTTTGTGGTAGGTGAGACTTATCAGACATCAGTCTTCATCTGAGTTGACTCTCACTCATCCTCGTATGATCTTCTGCTGACTTCGAATGTCATTAAATGTCGGGCCGTTTCCTATCGGATACTGTAGATCTGGCACGATTATACTGTCTTCTTCATCTGGGTCGGCTGATGATAGGTCTTCTACTGAGTGCAGTCAGCTGATGACTCTGAACGTACTGAGCTCTATACTGTTCTTTACTAGAGGTCAGCTGATGAAAAAATGTTCTACTGATGGTGGTTAGCTGGAGACCCGAGAACACGAGCTCTAACATACTGATGACGTGGGGTTCTGGAATTTAACTTCCTACTGAAGTTCAGACCAACAAATACCCCTTACAACACTTAGACAAAAACAGATAACGAAAATAAGACCAGTCTAGCCTATTACATCATCTAGTCCGAAAGACAACACACTAAGGGTATAAGACAGGTTTTGGGATCTTCAATTCCATAGCAACAAATCACTATGATTTCCCCCATTACCGAAATAAGCAAGTCCTAATACAAGAACTACTGATGATAAGACAAGGTACCCTCTAAGTGATGATCGAATCAATCACTGACTCATAACCCAACAACGAGGTTTAGAGAGTCAACACAAGAAGAAGACTGGTATCTTACAAGTCTCACCTACCACCGTAATAACCTCGACAAATGAGAAGCAAGCATAGCTTACCTGCTCTGACACAAAAGCTGCTCTCATGTACAGAAAGCCAACCACTCTGTAGTGACATTTCGAAAATATATGGTCGTTTTCCTAGGAAGTTTATGACACGTGGCATCGTCCTCTCCAACGGATACATGACTGGGTTACAACTATTAATAGAGAAGAGTCTCCAAGCTCAACGTACGGGACAACAAGGGAACAGAAAGCTTACAAGCATACAACTCTCTAGCACACTTAAAAGTCAATCCATCGAAGAACTTGCTTAGTTGAATATCCTTACTTCTTCTCTCTAGAGATTCTTTAGTTCCCCCTTCTCTATCTAAGCTCCATTGTTATGTCTTAGCTTAGAATCTTCGAAGGAGTTCACATTTTGTGAATTGTTCTTATTGTAAGAACTCCTTCATTGTTGGTGATCATCCCCTCCCCTTTAAACTTAGGTTTGATTTGTAAAAGTCGCTAAGGACTATAACTTAGAAGGGTATGTCTAGTGCACAGATTCCTTGCTGAGGCTTGATCAGATTGTTCAACAAGAACTCCTGTTTAGCAGGACCGTGGACGTAGGATCTCTCTTATCCGAACCACGTTAAAAATTGCTTGTGTCATTCCTTAGAATCTTTGTGTTGATCTCCTTGTTGTAGAAAGTTTTCCCAAGTTCATTGTTGATGTTGATCTGGTTTGTGAATCGAGCACTGAAATCATCTATGGACTCCCTAGGAAGCATAGCGAATGCCTCGAGTTTCTACAACTCTAACTCTAGTTTGTTCTCTTTAATCTGTGGAGTTCCTTGGCTCAGTGCTGCGAGAGCATCCCATAGCTCCTTTGCAGTCTTGCAATCATGTACTCTCCCGAGATATGAGTCACTAGGTGTCATCAGTATTGCGTTTCGAGCGACTCAGCCGAGATATTGTAATTTCTTCTCCTCAGGAGTGAAGAGGCTCTTGTCCTTGGTGACCTTCAGACCGGTTCTGGCACCTGCTGTTACATCCAATGCAAGGTCGATTGAGTCGATCATCGGAACAATAGGTCCTTTCTCCAGGACATCGGTCATGCTGTCGTGCAGTGAGGTTAAATGTGCCTCCATCCTCACTCGCCATACCACGTAGTTCTCAGTTGAGAACATGGGTACCGCCCTAATCTATGAAATATCATCCATTGAAAGATAGGATATAGGATGCAATGCTGAGATGCAAGATGCAGTGAAAATGGGTTTTCCTAGGATCTTTGTTCGAGATAGACTAGTTTCAGAAAACGATGATCAGTAAGAACACCGCTCTGATACCAATTGTTGGTATTGAGACGTGATTCAGGTGTAGGAGGGGGGGGTGAATACAACTGAATATAGATTCTTTTCTCAAACGCGAAAGTGAGCTCTAGCTGAGTTTGCTACTGAGCTGAGTCAGATAGCCAGATATGCTTTCAAGATTGCGTGGGCAAAGATTTCTTCTACTAAGTTCAGCTCTACTGACTTGAGTCAGTCGAACGTGCCGTTCGTATCGGAGTTGAGTGCGGAAGTGTAGGCCCTATTGAACGTCTCGGTTGGAAAATCGGTTTTATCTTGAGTTTGATGAAATACGGTTTTAATGCAATATGATCGATTAAGAAAAGATGAAATTAACAACAGATTTTTAAAGTGGTTCGGACACATTGGGTCCTACGTCCTTTGTCCTGACCAAAGCAGGATACTTGTTATATTTATACTGAGCAAGTTTCAGTGTTCTATTCACAAGACAGATACAAACTTGATGCTTATACTGAGCAAGTTCTCAGTGAACTGTTCACATGACAGATTCTCTGCTTATAGTCGTAGTGACTTTACAAGGGTTTCAAACTTAAAGAGTTTGAGACTTCTCCAACTATGAAGAAGTTCTTACAATAAGAACAATTTCACAAGAATGTGAATTTCCTCGGGGTTTCTAAGCTATGAGTATTACAATTTGGCTCAATTAGATAAGAGAAGGGGAACAAGGATAACTCTAAGTGAGGAACTAAAAGGTTTTTCTATGAATGCTAGTTCTTCACTGATTCTTCGATGAGTGTTAAGAGTTTTGTGCGTCGATAGCTTTGGTTCCCGGTGTCTTTCTGCATGAAGACTCTCCTCTGTATATAGTCATCGATTGTGAATAGATCCATTGGAGAGGGGTCTAGTCACATGTCAAAACGACAAGGAAAACGGCTCCTCAAATTTGAACATTGATGAGTAGGTGCACTGTAGAGATACACCTCTTTTTCAGTCTAGGAGCAGCTTTTTTCAGAAAATATAAAGCGTTGTCGGCTCCTTATTCGTCGAGGTAGATTGGTAGGTGAGACTTGTCAAACATCAGGGTTGACTTCCTCTGAATCCTTGGACCTTCAACCAAAGTGACTTCCTACTGACGTTCTTCTGAGTATTTGTACATGAGCACGAATTCCTGTGCAGATTCAGTTGGTGGTCGACTGGCCAACTGACTTCTTTGATCCTGAGTCCATCACCTGAGTGCAAGGTCTTCTACTGAACTCTAGCCTAGTGAGTTCCTAACAGCTGAACTCAAACTAAGCTAATACAAGAACGAATGTTCATCATTCAACTAGGCGTTTTGGGATCTTCAAATTTATAAATATTGTCTACTGAATCTTCATCCCAACAGATTTACTTTGGGGAAACATCTTCTGCATATGCAATTTAAAAATCATAAGTTTTTATATTTACAAGCGAGTTTTCAAGTGCTTGTGCAAAATAAAATTTTGAAAAAGCTCATTTATGAAGGGGAAAATATCCGACTATTATATTAGCGTATACTTTTTTACTTCTTATAATTATTTTATCAAAGATACTTGATTATTCTACATGAAACTCAAACTCTAAAAATATAGCCATTTTAGGTAAGTAATTGTTGGTACACGATGTAAACTCAAGTGTAATTTAGGGTGGGGGATATACACCTGATGAAATTTATCGAACCGATATCATGGAGTCAGTCACAAACTAATAGTGGACCCGAGTCCCATATAAACTCCTGAATCCTTTAGTTTAGAGAGTGAGTCTGACTGAGCCTTAATCAGTCAGTTCGTGCACAATAGTGAATCCTTTAGTTAACGATAAAACCTTTTTAATAACACAATGATTATTTGAGTATTGTAGTTGCAGAATGATAAAAATACTTATGCTTTTCTGAAACACTTTTGATGCAGAATGACAGAGTATATCAAATGCGGAATGTTAGAAAACATAAAATTATAATGGTTTGGAGAATCGAACATGTACATCCACTAGCTGCCTTTGTAGGTATTTCACTAACTTCCTTGTTGTTTGGCAAGGACTAAATCTTACAAAAAATCAATATATCAAACCATTAATTAATCAAACTCCAAACAAAGTATCTGTTTGAGTAGGTGTTTTGGTTTTGTTGCAAGATTATAAGAAACTCTTGATTACAAGTTCTAAGATTATAAGAAACTCTTGATTACAAGTTCTAAGATATGAACAATAATTACTTGGAATTTGGACATATGAAAATTTTTAACTAAGAACTAGAGAATATGAAAACAGAGCTTGTTCTTGCTTGAGAGCATGGGCTCATTTGAATTCCCATAACGTCTCTAAAATGAGAGGTCTTATGTATTATAGGCGAGCGGGAAGCAATCCGTTAGGCATAAATCAACTTCCCATTGGCTCCTAACTTTACAACAACTTTAAGTAATAAATGCCTTTGACCTCTAGCTTCTTAAAACTCACTTTCTACAGACCAAAGAATTACTGTAGATCCCTTGGGAGACAAAGACTTATCTTGCGCTTGGTGATTGGTCAATCCTGATTTGTTAGTTGGATGAATCCATTGGCCATCCTGCAACACAAAATTATCAAATTTACATAGGGCGACCTTATGTTTATTTTCCTTAATTTTCTCATTGCCCTCACTTATCTTTTTGAGCGTGTCACATATCTACTTAGCGGTTTTGCATGTTCTGATGCTTTCAAAATCTCTGTTGTTCAGGGTCAGTGGAATCTGATTCCTCACAACCTTATCCAGGTTGCTGATTTTTCTTCAGCATTCAGCTGGATCTTAGGTTTAAGCTCGTCGGATCCTATTGCAGCACTTTCAGACTTAAGTGTCGGATGCTTTGAACTGTAATGACACTAAGGCCTTCTGCTATGACATCCCACATGGAGTCATGTATAGAGGATAAGTGTGATGCCATCGTCATACTCCATATATCATATGTAGCAATAGAGAACATGACTTGTTCAGACATTCTGAAAGAGATAAGAAGTTAAGGTGCGGAAAATATGATATGCAACAAAATAAAGTTTTTAGATCTTATCAAGTTGACCAAGATAAACAAAAACGGTAGTCATTCTTACCACCACTCTGATACCAATTGTTGGCCTCGAGACGTAAACTTAGGTGTATTGGGGAGGGGAGGAATACACCTAATGAAATTTTGTTGAACTGAGATCACGGAGGCAGTCACAGATTGATAATGGACCTGAGTCCCAAATAAACTCCTAAATCTTTTTGCTTAGAGAGTGAGTCTGACTAAGCCTTAGTTAATCAAATAGTAAACCCTTTACTTATCGATGAAACTTTTTTAATAAAATAGTGATTATCTGAGTCTTGTAGTTTTATGTTCAGACTAATAAAACACTTGTGCTTGTTGGAAACACATTTAATGCAGAATGACAGGGTATATCAAATCCAACATGTAAGAACACACATAATTATAGTGGTTCGGAGAATCAAACTCCTAAGTCCACTCTCTGCCTCTACCAATATTTCACTAACTTCCTTGTTGACTGGCAAGAATAAAATCTTACAAATAATTAATCTATCAAACTGCAAAAAAAACTATTGGTTTGAGTAGGTGTTTTGGTTTTGTCCAACTTGAAAGAGTATAAGAAACTCTTCATTCCAAGTTCAAGATATGAATAATGATCACTTAGAAGCAGGAAAGAAGAGAATTTCTAAGTAAAAACTAGAGAATATGAAAACAGAGTTTGTTCTTGCTTTAGAATATGAGTGTGTTTGAGTTCCTGTAACCTCTCTCAAATGAGAGGTTTTCTGTATTTATAGGTGAGCAGGAAGCAATTCGTTGGACATAGATCGACTTTCTGTTGGCCCCTAGCTTTACAACAGTCTTGAGCATTAAATGTCTTTGACCTATAGCTTTTTGAAGCTCGCTTTCTTCATATCAATGAAGTACTGTAGATCCCTTTTAGGGACAAAGGCTTATGTGGCGTTTCGTTCTTGGTTAGTTTTGATTTGGTAGATGGATGTCTCCGTTGACCATCGTTTTTGGAACTCGTGCCTCTTACCCTGTACATCAAGCTTGCATATTCGGGCATGATAGATACTGAGCCGAAGTCATTGTCCCCAACCTGAGTTCAGTCTAGTCTAACGGAACTTGCAAAGTGAAATCTCAAAGTGAACTAACCTAATCTGAACTACTTTAATCTATCTATACAAACTCAAACTGAATCTAGTTTAAATATATAGAAACTGATTCATCGATCAATAGGGGGTTTGAAATACTTTAAAATATTTTATTTCCCACCAGTGATATTATTACTTCCCCGCTCACTAAAATAATTTTTTTAGTTTGTCGTTAACAGATTAGCGAATATGATAAATTAATGACTAAAAAATCAAATTAATGTTGAAGTTAGCATTATATAAGTGCATTTCAACCATAGTTAATGCTTTTACAAAAAAGACACAAACCTATAATTTTGTACGAACAAAAACTGAATTTGTGTCTATTTTATTAGGATGGAAGTTACTGTGTATGAGCCTAGCAGTTGACCTTTTATCAGTATTTTATTAGTTGGGTAAGAGAGATTAAATTATGATATCTCAATCTTCAAAGGGTAGCTAATATTACTAAGTTGCAAATTGTGGTTCAAATTTTAATTTATAAATTTAGAAATTAGGGTTATCGAGATGAACTCTGGATTATAATTAACTAGATGATTTATAAACACTATTGCATTAGTCCCATTAGTAACGTCATGTATTTTCAATTGAGGTATTTCATTAGAATTGTCCCTTTCTTGAAAAAAGATAAGGAATGTATTGACATAAATTAACTACTTAAAAATCAAATATTATAAACCATAATACTACTTTCTTTATCTCCATGTTAAAAAGAAATACTCCCTCCGTCCCATTATTTAAGTCCCATTGGGACTGAGCACGGTAATTAAGATACTGGAGGTAAATGTGTAAAGTTGTGGTATAAAAGTATAAAGGGGTGGGATCCACTTGCTTAGATTGATTGTGGTCCACTCATTTATTTCCTTATTTGGTATGGGACATAAATAATGAGACAATAAAAAAAGGCAAATGGGACATTAATAATGGGACGGAGGGAGTATGACTTTACCAATGAGCCGGAGCAAGTGTATTGGAATATCACCTAAGTTTTTCAGTCAACCCCATAAAATACATATATTTCGTAATAAAATAGATAACATGAATCATAAATAAAATATGTTATTCCCTGAAAATATATTTTTCGATCTCTAAATTTAAAAATCTGACTTTTAACATCATATTATCATAAATTCATAATACTAATATAGGTGATTCAACAATATAAACGTGTTGTTAGAAAAAGCAGATGTATTTCAACTTTCAATCAATTCATACCATCCTATCACCATCATCCCTAAATTTTACAGTTGGAGAATTTATTAGCTGCCAAACTGGATATTTTTGTACGTAAGGCTAAGTAGGTAAATGACAAAGCGAATCTTCTGGCCCAAATCTCGTGTACCACTTAGTGGTCTACCAATCGCGCAGTGTCACGCGTGTATTGGTGGACCATGTTATCAATAAAATAATATTTGAATTATAACTTGGTGGCCCACCAATACACGTGTGGCGCCGCGTGATTGGTAGGCCACCAAGTGGTCCACGAGATTTTGGGTCAGATGATCCTCAAGGCGGCAAATGGGGCTTTTTTTTTTTTTTTTTCATAATGAGATATAACTCTCTATGAAACTTATGTTTTCATACACTGTGTATGCTGTGTAATTTTGTTAGTAATCACGTATTTACAAACTCAGACCTACACGACAACCGTCCTAAATCAGATTCATCATCTCGTATTAAAAATTATAAGGTTTTCACTTTTGTTAAATCAGAAATAGTAAAATATATATATATATATATATATATATATATATATATATATATAATTGCTATAATTGAACAACTTTTGGGAGAGAGAAATAGATTCAAGTGGACATTCAAAAACGTCAAAAATAAATGTAGCAAAGTTTCACGTGCTGGGGTATATGTGGTGGTTTTCAATCTTTTTATCATATTCTTTCATTTATCTCAGCACGTGTTTATTACTTTGTTAAAAGCTAGCCATTCGTTGGCTCTACAGTCTACACCACCCCCCCCCCGCCCCACACCCATCCTAGAATATCCATTATTTATATTTTCTATAATTCTTTTTCCTTGCTATCTGCTTCCATCTCTTTTAATTTCTCTCACCGTTTTCAATTCTATATTCAAAAAAATCATGGAGATAGATTTTCTGGGCTTGAATTCTTCTAAGTATGAATCGGACCAAGAAAATCCCAAGAACCCATACGTAGATTCAGGTTCATTTCATTTCTTGAAGAATTTAATTCATCAATTATTCGACTGATGTTCTTGATTTGCAGGTGGAGTAGAGGTCTCATTGTCTCTCAGTACAAGTTCTTCCCTCAATTTCTCCGAGGTCTGATTTCCTACCCATTCTTTTCTGATTTGTTTCTCGAATTAATGATTAAAATTGTTGTGATTCAAACTTATGTTTTGAATTTTGATGTATTTATTCAGAAGATTTCTTCTCCGAACAAATTGGCTTCTTACACCAAGGAGAAGACACAAAAACCCAGTGTACATCTGCTTGCGCCGCCGCTTCTCCGCCACACCGCCGCCCGGGGGTTTCTCTATGACCTCAACGACGCCGCCACTGTCAACTTAAGGTACCGAGATCTCATCCCATTTCTTGAGAGGATAGGAATTAGGATCTCTCTTTTGGAACAGCATTAGTAGAGGTGGGATTTGGGAATAAGTCGAGTGGACCACTACAATCTGACTGAACTTATTTAAAAGATCATATATAAAATTTATTATTTTAAGATATATGTTTTCGTGTAGGATAGATTAAGAAAAAGAAAAAGGGAAAGTGAGATGATGAAGCTCTTAAGATACTTATGATAATGATTTTGTAATTAGATTAAGGTCCCTTTGTAAAAACAATTTAAATAAATCTTTACGATAAAATAATTTATTGTATAAAAAATAATGGAAAAAAATCTTAAATTTAATAAGTTATTTGCGTTTGAATGCTTAAATAATAACTTTTACAATATAAAAAAAATATAAATTTCAGTGTAAAAAACTATAGGTGTAAGGATTCGACGGTGGATTTCTGCATAAGCTCGTTATAAATTATCCATAAGTTATAAATATTCTTATAAAAATAAGTCAAAAGTAACTCATGGAGTATAGTACTCCCTCCATCCCACAATTCTTGTCCCTTTTCTTTTGGGCACGAGAATTTAGGAGAGTGGTTGATTGTGAGTTAGATAGTAGGGCCTTTAAATAAAGTGTGTGTAATAATTTGTCATTCTATGTAAATAGACAAGAATTGTGGGACGTCCCAAAAAGGAATAAGGAACAAGAATTGTGGGACGGAGGGAGTACTTATTATTTAGAATAAGTTGAAATAAGTCATTTTTAGACTCTTCCAAACGGGATATTAGTGAATATAAATAAGTTCTTAAGGCATACGTTTTGATTAGTAAACACAATTAATATTTTGAAATCACACTTAAGTTTTATTCAAAATTTATAATCGCTATTCTTGTTTTAGTGGGTTTTGAAGCGAAGATTAAGAAAATAGGTAAAAATATATTAAAGTGGATTTAGGCGTGTTAAAATGGTGGAGTTTACTCTTTAAATTAATTTTGATCCATGTAAAAACTTAGCCAATAATAACAAGATATAGAGGAAATATATGATTTTTATTCCTAAATTTAAAAGATATCTTAAATCTAAATTCAATTTCAAACTGCAAATCAAAATCCACTCATTGATTAAACAATTTAACATCCCTTTAAATATACAAACTAAGAGAGGTAGAATAACATTATTTATATCTTCCATATCTAACTTTTGTTAGATAAATCATTAAATAAATTAGTAGTAATTTTTTAAAACACACGTGGCAAGCAATTAAACACCCTTTTAGAATACCTTAGCCATGATGTCTGATATACATAATACATGTGAAGAATTCTTCGGTTCAGTCCCTAATAATCACGTGCAAGAATCTAATTGTGCAAATCTTACTTATGTAGGAACATCAACATGGCCAAACTCTACACAGAACCACCAGCCTCATTAACCATGGTCTATCCTACACGCCCTAGTGTTTTCACCCATCCAGAAAAGGTACTTCATATTTTTCTCTAACATGTATTTAATCGTAATAAGTCCTACTACCTTAAATCATCTCACATTTCTCTCTTATTCTCTTACCAACAGGCTGAAAACAGTGTATATATACCTGCAAATGCTCCCACAGGCGGTATGTCTTGCAACTCTACGCCATTAATTACACGAATCCATATATTTCATTCGGTATAGCACCATGTCACATCAGTTTTTTGATCTCGCAATAAATAAACGTTACAGGTTATACTCCGACAGTGGCGATGGCGAGGAGAGCAACCTTGGCAAGATTCTTGGAGAAGAGGTTGCATAGGTAACACAATCCTCCCTTAGCTATATGTCTGTTTGAGATTAATTACACGCAATTAATAGTAATTAGGAGATGAATATTGTAACAGAATGAAGAATCAGGGAAGAGCATCCCATCTCATGGGGAGATCATCAAAGAGTGCCACTACCTGGAAGTAGTTGAAACAACAATTACCAAAAACAACAAGAAGATGAACAACCTTAAAAGAAGATGATGATGATGATGCAGATGCAAAATCGGATAATTGGTAGCAGTGATAACTATATTGTTAGTTAGATAATCCTGTAATAATTAAACGTTTTGAATTAAACTTCTCACAGGCTTGTAAGAAGTTGTAAGACACATAAAATGTGCACCACACTGTTCTGAACAACAAATTCACCCCTAGCGGCCGCCGATGGTGGACAAGTATATATACTTGAAGACGCAATTAGTTGGCTTTTTGACCTACAAAGAGTATCAAAATATTCTTATCTTGTTATTTTTATTTTTGTTATATTTTACTTACTAAACTTACATCTAGCATTATAATCTATTACCACATCTTGCTATTTCTGTCTTACTTCTTTTCGGCATGGAAATTAAGAGAGTATGTGATAAAGTATGAGGGATGGGTCGATGATAAAATATGAGAGAGAAGAGAAGTGAGAGTAGATGATAAAGTAAGAGAAAAAAGATAGTAAATTAAGATAGAGAAGATGATAAAGTAAGAGAAAGTATGAGAGAGAAGATGATAATGTAGGAGAGGGGATGACAATTATTTTTTCAAATTGGGAAGTGAGACAGAAACAATGGGACGTCAATTTCGGGAAAGTGAGACAGTAATAGCGGGATAGAGGTAGTATTATATAAACATACAAAAATGGGTGCATCATGATGTACATGCATCCGAGTCACCCAAGATTCGAACTCCAAAAGTTTGACCAAGATCCGCTATTCGGTTTAGTTAAAAAAATAAAAATGTCTCCACCTCCTATCATCACAGGCGAAAGTGCCATTTATTTCGAAAAAAAAAAATATTATTTGTTGAGTATCATTAGTTTCGACCAAAAGTGTTATTTATTCTGAATAAATGTGTCATTTGTTTGGAATAAAAATATAATTTATTGAGTATCAATTATTTTGAAAATAATGTCATTTGTTTTGAAAAAGTGTCATTTGTTTAGCAAAAAATTGTCAATTATTTTGAACAAAAGTGTTATTTGTTGTGAACAAATATGTCATTTATTGAGTATCAATTGATTTTTAAAAAAAAGTATTCTTTGTTTTTTTTAAGTATCTTTTTTTAGGAAAACAAAAACGTCTTTTTGTTTAGAACAAATGTGTCATTTGTTTGGAACAAAAGTGTCATTTATTTTGAATAAAAGTTTATTATTGTGTATCAATGGTTTTGAAAAAAGTGTCATTTGTATCGGAAAAAAGTGTCAATTTGTTTTGAGCAAAATGTCATTTGTGAACAATTGTATCATTTCTTTTAAACAAAAAGTATCATTTATTGAGTATCAGTTGATCTGAAGAAAGTGTAAATTGTTTTTAAGAAAAATTATCATTTTTTTAGGAAAAAATATCAATTGTTTTGAACAAAAATGTCATTTGAAAATTACAGGGATGGATTACAAGATTGCTAGGATTTGGTTGTTGAATTTCCATTGCCTTTTATGCTATATTCTGAATATCATATTCATTCGAGATGGCCGGTTGCAACCGTCTTCAATCATGGGAGATGCTAACGAGTTTTCAAATAGTGCAGCGGAATGGTTATGACAATCACTCCATGAAGTCTTCACAACGGCCACGTCCATTCCTTATCTAGATCCTTCTAGGAATGTTTTTAATAATTTCTCCAAATATCCACGTCATTTCCTAAAAGAATCAATGCAAGTAAAATCTCTGACATATTTTCTAATAAAGGAAATTAGAACAATGTAGGATGTGTGGACCGATGTAAGCACTTTAATGTTCATCCAAGAATAAACATCAACAATCTCCTCCCCCTTACTAATTGCCCTTTATCACAAAACATGTAATGTATTTCTGCAAACTAAAATGATATAAACATGTATATGAGAAATATGATAATAACTCCCCCTAAGTAACATACATATAGAATACATTAAATATTATGTTGTAAAAACTTCCATGAACACCCCATGC
The DNA here is from genome assembly GCA_028984105.1 of Lavandula angustifolia. Classification (NCBI taxonomy): domain Eukaryota; kingdom Viridiplantae; phylum Streptophyta; class Magnoliopsida; order Lamiales; family Lamiaceae; genus Lavandula; species Lavandula angustifolia. The sequence continues at coordinate 2,677,445 of CM054825.1, read as the reverse complement.
ATATGTGCTCCTATCTCAGCTCACATCTTAACACCTAAAACAAATAAGACCACTCAGAAATACAAGGGTTAAAGACAAACACTATCAGCACATAAACAATTCAAATCACATGATATAAAAAAAATCCTAATCAGCAGCATATTATCACAATAAAAGCAAAATACGAGAAAATAAGTTCAAAGTACATCCCAAAACAACACAAATTTAAATATAAAGTTCACATCCAATCCCAACAAATAAATTCGCATCTGACTTCAGCTCCTATCATTTAATCATCATTCATCAGTTTCTGCTTCAGTGTCCTCATCTGCAACCTCCTCTTCACCATCCTCATCAGTAGAAGCATCAACATCAGAATCTCCCAACCGTGACCCTTCACCTCGTTCGAAATTTCGAGCTACTCCACATTTTTTTGTGTAGAAAGGGCAAGTAGTACATCTTCTCGAATCTGGGCAATACTCCGCTGTTGTTCCTCCAACATTGTTAGTGTAGACTCCAATGAGTAAGATGATCTCTCAAGACAGCCTATGAGACTTACAATGTAGGCCCAGTTGGAGGAACATTCAGCTCTACCTGGTTTGGATTTACCTAGGCTTGGTAAGGAATCTTGGAGACTTCTAAATTATGGTGATGCACTTGAAGAAGTAGGCTAGCCTAGATGAATAAGTCTCCTGCTAAAGATACAAACCCTTGCTTAGTTAGAAGAAAGAATATCAAGGAGGGGAAAGGAAGTATACCGGTAATTTATATCATTGTGTTTGCTGCAATCTGCTTGAACACCATCTCATCAAAGTTCACATATCATTGCGGGCCCTGCAAGATATTCTACACACATAATTTCGATCCTTGGCACAAATTGTTAATCATAAGAATTAACTAGTTCTAGATTGTCGTAGTTAGATTGACACGGCCCTTATTCCCACTTAATTAGTCAATAATCGCCATGATGAGCATTGGAACAGATACTTTCCTAATCTAGTTACAACCTACGGTGATGGGCAATCAATAGATTTAATAATTAGAGAACTTTGTGAACTAAGGGAACCTAGTTTAGGAGCCTACTCGTATGTTGGGCATCTAATAATCTCCTATCGATTTAATCCAATTATTCTATGAATAATCTTGCTAATTTTCTGGTCTTATTCCATGAGAAACGATGGGAGTACTAAGTTAGCTACAGACTGCGCAACCTAGGATGACCAATCATAAATTAGTAGTCAGATTAAATAAACCAGTTAACTCGAAACCCTTAGATTAATTTTAAGCTCTAAAGCCTCCCGTACTACTCATATATGTGTTTTACATCCAGCCGGACCGCTGAAAGTTTAGCTACTCATGAAAACGTCCTGACTGTACAAGCAAGACACTATGCAGAACAGAAATAGATAACATGTTTAAACCTAAATCTAACAGGCATGAAATTAAAGAACGAAAACTGGAAATAAGAATACGAAATCTCAAACTGAAATCTCAAACGAAAACTGGAAATAAGAATACGAAATGTACCAAACAAAATCTCTAAAGCAACGAAAGCAAAAAGTGAATTAAACGTCTTCTCAAAAATTATAAAACTAAGAACGGTGATTGAGATCTAAAATATGATGTAGAGAATGATCTAAATTTCGTGCTTCTATCCCCTTTATATAGGGCTGCTCTTGATTCTTCTAGAAGTAGGTCAAATCTAATAGATAGAGAAAGTAAGATTTGGATAGATTTGGTAATATATCTTTCCTTATCCATTTCTATGTTGATCAAGAATCTTATTCCTAATTTTCGTCTAAAACAGTATATTCCCGCGCCTTTTTGACCTAAATTCGTGTGCCACCTTGCATCTCAGTCACGTGCAACGTCAGCATCTATTTCCTGCAAAACTGCCAACAAAAGTGCTTTGACTGCGCAGTTAAGTGACATTTCGCCCAGAAATAATTAGGTACAAAAATGACTCATCAAATCTCCTTACAATTGAATTATATTCGCCCTCGAGTATAAGAAGAACAAAAGATAAGTACTAGTTATTTCGGCCCTCCCCATGACTCAAGACACAAAATAAAAGACACAAGTCTCGAATAAGAACACGACGCGATAAAGATAAAAGAAGAAAAGAACTAATGGACTCGAAAACAAAATATGAAGCTGCACCAATCAATCCATAAATTTTCACACTAATTAACTAGTCAAGCAATGTCAAACCATGCAATCATGATCTTATCAAGCAAGTAGATAATGCAAATTAGGAGACTAGGCACACATATATCAACTTGGTCAAAATCTAAACAATGTGGATCTCCTCAAGATTCGCACTCATCACTCAACTAGTGTAGGTCCAATTCAAGCCACTTAAAGGAAAAACAATCCACGCAATCACAATAAGAGATCGTCATAATAGGAATATCAAAGAGGTCTTTCTCATTTGGTTGTAAGGGGGCTGAAGACTAGACAAATTGAAGTTGGTAAGGGTCTTAGGGGTACTAAGCTCCATCAAATACGATAAAATGTTATGCATGTCAAACTCCCTCACTTGTGCCGTGAGTACAGAAAATTAAAACTCCCACCACTTAAGAAAATTCACTCTAATGCTACAACTTTAATTCTATGTACCCATACTTTTCATTTTCAACATTCTGGGCACAAACTGTCTTAATTGAACAAACAAGACACTTTAATTCGGCTTATTTATAACAGTTTTTACACTTAGAAATTCTAGCATATCTATTTATTTTGCATCATGTATCAACTAGACAGGCAGAGGACATTAGTAACAATCCTCAAAATTACAACTATCATGCAGAAGAGAGTTCAAAAAACAAGCAATAACCCTTGGCTAAAATTTTACTAACTCAAATCAAGAAAATCGGTCAATGCTTCAAATTAACTCATTAAGGGATAACGTAAGGTTGGAAATATTTTGTCACGGCCATGTGGCTAAAATCCCTAATGTTTCCTATCATTTATCACAAATGACTCAAGTGTATTGCGACTTTGTGGATCTACACTCTCAAAGAAATAGTAGGAAGTGTCCTACTTTTAGGCTTAAATTAAATATAAGTGAGTGGTTTAAAAATTCGATCCAACAAAGTTTATTTTTCCTCATCCCAAATTACATACATATGTGTATGTAGATCTACTCTTCACATAGACTAACATGCAGGAATAAAGAAGCATAAAGGCACAAATAAGACATGCTTGAATATTTAAAATAGTGCTTCAAAAATCAAAAAATATGACATGTTTCGACACACAAAAGAGCCCCCCCTCATTACACTTAAATCTTGTTTGCCATCTAGCAAGAAAAGAAATGAACAAAGCAATAGGAGGCATGACAAAATAAATATAAAACACCAAAGACAAAAAAAAAATAATACAAAAAAAAAAAATAAAAAAAATAGAAAATAGAAATACCTCAAACCCCCCTCCTTAGTGTAAGGAACACAAAAACAGATAGAAACACAGACTCCAAAGAAAATTAAAAACACGAGGGAATGGTATCACCTATTGGCTTGACTAGGCAGACGAGACAGAGCAGTAGCCTCAAGCTTATCAATCCGGTACGGCAAATAAAAATCCATGCATCTCACTTAGCCAAAAATCTGGAGAACAACTCAAACACAAAAACAAAGCAATTAATCAAATCAAAAGATAAAAGGGAAAATACTCGGGTTGCCTCCCGTTAGAGCCTCTCTTTACAGTCTTTGGCTAGACTTCCTTCCAAGATTAATTGTGGGACGGAATACATAGTGAAGTCTCATCCGCTGCCTTGACTTGTTGAACCTGATTGTATAATTTGAGATGCTGACTGTTAATAATAAGGGACTTAGCAGTATTAAGATTCTGAATTGTCACACTTTCATCGTAAAAAATGGCTTGAACTTTGAAAGGGCCAATCCATTTCACTTTTACTTGATCGAGCTTCTGTCGGAGCATGGATTGGCGCAACAATACTAGTTGTCTCACCTTCAATATCTTCCCATGATACTTATACCACATGGAATCATCGTAAGCCTCCATTCCAAGTTCTTCCTCACACTTGGATGACGATCCTCACACTTGGATGATGAGTTGTCTACTTGTTGCACTGGCTAACATGACTTATGCTCGACTTAGGCAGCTGGGCATATTTGTGCTTCATGTATAAAGTTCTGGTTGGCCAAGATGACAACAATCTGCTCCCTTGTTGCCTCCTTGTCTCTTTCAGGTTGGGGTTTCAGCTCTGAAATAGGTTGTTGCCCATCAAAACATAGTGGCTTGTTGTGTGTCCTGTCCAAGAAGTCGAGATGTACTTCCAGAATTTGCAGTTCCTATATGGGTATAAAGGGGAATGGTAGTCTCCTTGAGTTCATCATTCCTCTTGTCAACATTAGTCTCAGTTAAACCTTTCATCAAGGTAAAACTTTAGCTTATCCTGATAGTGAGTCTCAAGATGTTCTTGGACAAAATGATCCATGGCATTAGTGGCATATGCATTTTTAAAATCAAGAAACTCATCTGTGGTATCATCAATGTTGTGAACATATTTTTCTCCATGGTAATGCACACTAATAGTAATCTCATTGACATCGATGATTGCTTGGGAAGTTTTTAGAAAGGGACGACCTAACAAAACACTAGTTGATCCCTTACATTGTTTATCACTTGTCACATAGAAATCCGCAGGATAAACAAAATCATGCACTCTAACAATGACATTTTCTAAGAGGCCCACAGGGTAAATACAAGATTTGTCAGTCAATTGTATCACAAGTTTGTATCCACCAATTCCACGCCAGTTAAACTACTATAAACAGATAAAGACATGGCATTAATAGTTGCTCCTAAATCACACATAGCATGCTCAGTTTTTGAATTCCCAATAACACAAGGATGAGAAAACATAACATGGTCCTTGCATTTCTTTAGCAAAGTCTTTTGTATCACCGCTGATGCACTTGCACTGCTCTTGACCTTCTTAGCATCCTTTTTTTTCCAGCCATGAACTCCTTGATGAACATGCTCAATGAAGGTATTCTGATTGTGTCAAGTAAAGGTAAATTGATCTCTAGCTTCCGAAAGATTGACATGAAATCTATGGATTGTGCCACGGGCCTTGTTTTGCAATATAAAGCTCTTGGAAATGGTGGAGAAGTATCATTTTTTGTATCAAACTAAACCAATGACTTGTGTTTCTCAGCCGTCTTCCATATATCTGTTTCCATTCCCAACCCTTTTTCTTTATGCGCCGATTCTGTTGGAGGGTTCTGGTTGCCCAGGCGGATGCCTGTTTTAGAGTCTATTGTAGATTTTGTTCCATACTTCTTTGTTGGTTATGGTAGTGCGTTCTGCATGGCCAAACAGGTCGCAACTTCAAATTTATTCTTCATGAGATCCACAAAATTTTCCATTGGTCTCTTTTTAAAGGGCAAGTAAGTGGCTTCTGGTTTCTCTACTATAGCTCTATTTTCTTTACACACGTTGATCTGACAGAAACTCACCATAGTATTTGGATTGATTTGGGCTTGTGCAGGTAAACACCCTTGATATCCCATCATTTCATTGAGCGAATTGGATAGTCTGGTTATTCGGCGGGACAAATGTTCAAGCACCATTTGTTGGTCCATCTCAGATTGTTGAATCTCGTTCTGCATTTTTTGTTGATATGCAGTAGTATCCTTTTGAGAAGAAACCATTTCTGCCAACAACTTTTCTATTGCATTTTGCTGCTCTACTTAGCCAGTAGGAACGCCTTGCTGTTGAAACTGTCATTGGTGTGGAGCCTTGTACATTTGATGATAATTTTGCTGTTGTGGAGGATGGTATGCTGATGTTGATAGGCTAACTGTTGTATTGTTGTTGAGGAGGATTTCTTGGTGGTTGTTGATATTGATCCTTCGGCTGCCTCCCTCTATGGTTCGCATGAACCCCTTGTTGCCCATTCCAATTTCTAGCCACATTGAAATCTTCTCTCGGACATTGTAAAGATGCATGTCCTTTGTGGCCACATGCTCCACATGTATGATTAACCATCGTTTGGCTTGACGACGATGTGGAAGTCTTCTGCTTAAGCAGTCGGTACAGTTTATCTTATAGTTTTCTGAATATCTCTTTCATCTTCAACTCCACCTTTGTATCATGATCATCCCAATAATCTGCATGGGACCAATTGACAGACTTCCTTGATGCTCTCGGTCCTTTGTATTGCGAGGTATATTCTGCAAGTCCTTCAATAATATCACTATCATCTTCGTAGAGACTATTAGCAAAATTCTCTTTAAGGACATTATTCACCATGGTCTATGATTCGTCGGTCATGCCTTGGTAGAAAATCTGTTGAAGATCCACGTGCGAATAACCATGATTAGGGAAACTATCGACAAGTCGCCCTAATCGCTCTCAATACACTCCAAATGTCTCATCAGGTTCTTGAGCTTTTCCATATATTTCCTTCTTAAGTGCATTCGTCTTTGATTTAGGGATTTATTTTTGCAAGAAGGTCTTGAGCATTTGTGCCCATATCGTGATCGAATTAGGCTTAAGAATTGAGAACCACATTTATGCTCCATCTTGTTGTGTGAAAGGGAATACTTTGAGTTTAAATGCATCTAGATGGCTTTGACTGTGCAGTTTACAGACTTGATTGAACCTCTTTCAAAAGGCAAAAGGTTTCTCATTCAATTTCCCGTAAAACTTGGTACATGCGGCGATCAAATCCAGCTTGACGTCGATCTACTCATTCATGCTAAACTGAATTGGTTTGGGTAGGTCCTCTCCCAAATCAAGCGAGCTAAAGTTAATCTTCAATGGTGGCAGATTATTTTCAGCCATTTCGTCCTTCTCAGAATCTGAACTTTCTGCTTCAGTATTGTGTCTTGTCTGGTCAAACAGGACAGTTTCAGGTTCTGATTCGCTAGTTTGTACACCAGCTTCTGCTGTGTCTTCTGGTCAGTTAAGATGTTCGCTGCCTCAGATAGAAGTTGTTGCTTCCGCAACTTTGCCTCCTTCCTATTTCCCCTTGTTGTTTTCTCGATCTCCGAATCAAATAAGAGTTTAGGAAGGGGAAGACCTGCTTATGCAACGCTTAAAAGCACAAAAAGATTAGTTGAAAAATTAAAACTAGATAACATCGTCCACCGACAAAGGCACCAATTTGGTGATCGTTGTATTGCACCAAATAAATCCTACAAAAGCTTAAGATTTAAATCGGTATAGCTAACAGGTTATCGAACACATGGAATGGAGATTAGTCATTATTTTCCTACTTTTCTTTGGATTTTTAGTTAGCAACCACGGAAGTTTTGGGATTTTATTAAACTACAAATTGTAAAAACTGAACTAGAAAATATTGTATTAACTGGGCAATTAAGAGACGGGTCCAACAAGATATTCCACACGCACATAAATCTGATCCACGTCATAAATTAATAATTAACCCTATGAATCAACTAGTTATAGACCGTCGTAGTTAAAATGACACGACTCTTATTCCCACTTAGTCGATAACTACGATGATGCACATTGAAACTAATACTTCTCTAATCTAGTTACAACCTACGTTGATGGGCAATCAATAGATTTAATAACTAGACATCTTTGTGAACTAAGGGAACCTAGTTTAGGAGCCTACTCATATGTTGGGAATCTAAGTCTCCTACAATTTAATCCAATTATTCTATAAATAATCTTGCTACTTTCCTAACCTTATTCCACGAAAAACGATGGAAGTACCAAGTTAGCTACAGACTTCGTAATTTGAAGGATTGGAAGGGCGATCATACCTACTTCATTTGGAAAAGCTCGGATTAGGCTCTTGTCTTGAGCTTCTAGACTGTGTCCCGACCCTTCCTCTCCTCCATGTGGACAGATATTTGAGAGGAATGAAAGTAACTGCTTCTCACGTTCTCACTGTTTGTATGTAATTAGTCGAATAATCATTTATGAACGTGTGTATACTATATAATATAATGTATAAACATCATATTATATTGACAATTAGCTTCTATTAAATTAATATTCAGCCCATAATATTATTAATAATAATTGGGCCACATATTTTTCAATTAATTAACCCAGCCAATTAAATCCAGATAAATATTTCCAATATTATTAAACAATATATAAATACATTAATCTATTAAGAATAATTTCTAAGAGAGCAGAATAAATATCGGGCATCTATTTGGGTCAGACCAGGGGATCCAATACAAGAAATAAAGTTGGGCCTCAAATTAATTAATTATCGATGCTCAGCCCATAGCAAAATTAATTAATAAATACATATTCATTCCACTAGATAATCCATGTCGAATTACCTCTTTATCCCAACTTGAGCATAGATTTGTATTTCAGACTTAACTGATTCCCGTATTTAAGAAACAAATATCTATTAATTAATGAAGCGCACTAACAGCTTAAATTAATTAACATCTTATTATATTCTTGAGTAGTACCACTCGACCTTATTAACACATCTGACCTTAATCAATCGGTCGGGTTTAGTGTGCTAATGTTTACGAGTTCTTCAGGGAACAGGATACGGATGCAAGATACAAATAACCAATCTGAACTAAAATAACTACTATCATCCAAGATACGTAGATCCAGTCACGATGACATTCATCACAAGGCAAAGTGATAGATAGCTAAATGCACTCAGCTAAAATCTTATCAAGCTTAAGACCTAAATTATGTCCCCGCGATCTTTGGTTCTTCACTAAGGTCAGCTAGGAAAACTCATCTCACTGTGATCCATCAATACCCCACCTTCAGTGTACCAGTATAGACAAGCAGCCAAGACAAGCCACTTCTTATCTAAAATGCAACTTAAACCGACAACTTGTCCTTAAGTTGTCTCATCTGTGATAATTGTTTATATCTTATTAGTTCAACCAATTGTGCAGTCTTTTGTGATATACAACATGAATAGGAGCGAAGAACCAGTTACCTTCCTCCACGTATGTTGTTGCAACTTTGATTGTTGCTCGTGTTCCAGACCTTCTGATATGTATCCCGACCGTTTTCTTCCTTCGTGTGGTTAGAGAACTGAAGAAAATAATAAATTTCTCTCTCTCTCTCTCTCTCTCTCTCTCTCTCTCTCTCACTCGCTTGTAAACATTTGTGAGTATGTGAATGTGTGTCCTGATTATGAACAGTATACTAATATATATAGACTTCAAAAGCCAATATTATATTAATATTTGTAGCCCATTAATTTAATTATATTCCTAATGGCTTCCCACATCAATTAGCCCATAATATATTAAATTAATCTGTTGGGCTATTTTTATTTATCAATTAATTGGTCCAGCCAATTAATTCCAAATAAATAATATTATTAAATAATTTAAAATGCATTAATCTATTAATAATGATTTCTGAGAGATAATAGATAACTAGGCAACTAATTCGGCCAGATCAAGGATCCAATACAAGAAATAAAGTCGGGTCTCAAATCAATTAATTATCTATGCTGAGCAACATCAATTAATAAACACAGATTCATTCCACTAGAGAATCCGTGCTGACTTACCCCTTTATCCCAACTTGAGCATGGGCTTGTATTTCATACTTAATCGATCCTCATATTTATGATAGAAATATTCGTGAATTAATTAAGTCCACTAACAACTTAAATTAATAAACATCTTATTATATTCTGAAGGAAATTAAGAGAGGAAGAATTGTACCTTCCTCCACGTATATTGTTGCAGCTTTGATTGTTGCTCCTGTTCAGATTTTCTGATCTGTGTCCCGGCCTTTTTCTCCCTCTGGGTGGTTAGAGAACTAAAGAAAATTAAGATTTCTGTCTTTCTCAAACTCGCGTGTATAACGTGGAGTATTAATGTCTGTGTGTACCGATTATGAATAGAATACTAATATATATAGGCTTCAAGAGCTAATATTATATTAATATTGTAGCCCATTAATTTAATTATATCCCTAATGGGCTTCTACATAATTAACCCATAATATAATTAATTAATCTATTGGGCTACTAATATTTATCGATTAATTGGCCCAACCAATTAATCTCAGATAAATAATGTAAAATACACTAATCTATTGATAATTATTTTTGAGAGACAATAAATAAGTAGGCAACTAATTCGGCCAGATCAATGATCTAATACAAGAAATAAAGCAGGGCCTCAAATTAATTAATTATCTATGCATAGCCCAAAGCAAAATTAATTAATAAGCACATATTCATTCAACTAGAGAATCAGTGATGACTTACTGATGTGGACACGTAGTTCCGTCGCTGTTAGAACCGCGCGCACCAAATAAATTTATAAGTAAGAACACTTGTACAGAAACTATATTGGACAAGTACAGTGACAAGCAAGAGGTCGATCCTCAGGGAACGGTTGATTAAGCAACAATTCTACTGACCTAAAGGGGTTTGGCTAGCAGCCACCATAAATTTTGGGTGTTCTATAACTAGGCAGAAAGATAACATAAAATAATCAACAATCAAATAACAAGATATAAAAGCAATCCAGCCAAGGTAATTCCACACCACCCCCTGTCCGATCCTAGATTACTATGTGAATCAGTTTTAGTTAAAGTTACCTGGCTAGGACGCTGTGTTGAGCACAGGGACGTCCATTCCTTCTATTACGCTGGGACTGCCATGTTGAGCATAGAAACAGTCCCCTACCCAGGTGACTACCCTACCTTGTTTAGCAATGACTAGGGAGGCACTAAGGAGCATTAAGAACAAAGGGACCAAATCAAGGCATCTACCGATGTTTAGCATTCAAAGCAGAAAACCCAGGTAGTCTACGTCTGCCCAGAAAGATGTGCACCTGCCCAGGTTGATCAAATCCATGCAGTTCTCAACTATCTCAAACAGAGTTCAACTGAAACCTATACTTAACCAATTATCAAGCACGTTTTCACATCTCACGGATTCTTAGGGGTGGTGCCTCATTACCTCGGCCAGATTTGGGAAATTAGCTACTCATATTTACTAAGGACATAAAACTAGGCATGTAAAAATAAAGCATGAAGCAGATCTGAAACTTAGGGTTGAAACAGCAAACTTTCATAAAACAGTAAAGAGCTAGCATGAACTTTTAACTAAAAATAACAAGAGACAACATTGTACGAAAGCAAAGGCATTTATATGTAAAGGCGTGATATGGACATAAAGCATGCAATAAATTAACTTAGTTGTGAATAGAAAAGAAATTTAACTTCGAACATGAAAGAGTAAATGGAAGCATTAAAGACTGAATTTAAGTACTGTAAATAAGCTAACCGATAACATTCACAACAGAAAGTCTTCTCCTTGGAGAGCTTCAAGCTAGTCTATGCAGAGAAATAAAGAAGTTCTTGAATTACATTAATGGAGGAAATTTTAGAGAGTTTTCTAGAGAGAGAAACAAGCTATATCCATGGAAAATGTAAGTATGAAAAGATATATATATATATAGCTCGTTCCCTCCTCTTTTGCCTTCACAAAATATCTGGAGTAGGTGAGTAGGACTGTAGCAGGTTTGGACATGCTGATCAGAAGTAAGGCTATGCTGTAGCTCCTAGGTCCCTAGGTCCCGCCAGAAATTGCTAAAATGATGTGGGCTGGGTTTTGGGCCTGTTTCAGCATCTTTTCTTCTCAATTTTCGGCCCGATGGAATCTGCATTAATTCTGGCCTGTTTTCAGGCCATTTCTCCGGTCTTCTGGGCAGTTCCATCATTCTTGGTCAGAAGCCTTCTTGATCCAACAGCACCATATTTTCTTCTTATTCTCTCCACATCCAGGCCATTTATCTGCATTAGCATAACAAAAACGCACAAATTAAATGGATAAAAGGGCTACAAATCTAGGCTCATCACTTACCCCTTTATCCCAAATTGAGCGAGGGCTTGTATTTTAGACTTAATCGATCCCCGTATTTAAGATATAAATATACATTAAATAATTAAGCTCATTGACAGATTAAATTAATTAACAACTTATTATATTCCTGAGTAGTACCATTCGACCTCATTAGCACACCTGAACTTAATCAACTGGTCGGGTTTAGTGTACTAATCCTTACGAGTTCCTTTGCGGATATTATCAACCCATTTTACTAGGATATGGTTGGAAAATACAGACAACCAGTATGAGCCACAAATAACTACTAACACCCAAGATACGTAGATTCGGTCGCGATGACATCCACCATAGTAGGTCAAAGTGACAGATAGTCAAATGTGCTCAACTGATGTATTATCAAGCTTAAGACCAGCTAAGTCACCAAGATCTTGGTTCTCCACTAAGGTCAGTATGGAGAACACATTTCACTGTGATCCATCAATGCACCACCTTAAGTGTACCAATAAAGATAAGTAGCCAAGACAAGCCACTTCGTATCTAAACTGCAGCTTAAACCGACAATTTATCCTTAAGTTATCTCAGCTGTGATAACTGTTTATATCTTGTCAGTTCAACCAATTCGTGTAGTCTTCTGTGATACCCGACATACTACACAAATCTAACTTTTATACAAGATAAAGGATTACATGCACAAATATATATATTTATCAGATAGGAGAATAAAATAGTGGTACGGACAAAAAACACATTGTAAACAAGCATAAAACTTTCTTCCAGTATACAAAATCCCAACAATTCTGCCACTTATACTAAACTAAACTTTTAGTATACAATGTGTCAGTTCTAGGTACAAACTAGTAGTCAACTATCTATCCTATCTATCACTCTTCTCCCACTTATACAAAAGTTTCTGCAGTCGTAAGTGGGGGGCATCTCTACCACTCCTAAGCCACGAACATGAAGCTCGTAAGCTGGAATTGGTAAACTCTTTGTGAATGGATCAGCTAGGTTGTCTTTAGTTCCGATCTTCTCAATGAGTAATTCTCCTCGATTTACGAGTTCTTGTATAATGTGGTACTTCATGTCTATGTGTTTAGACGCCTTGTGAGATCTAGGTTAATTAGATTTTGCCACTGCACCCGCATTATTACAATAAATCGTGATTGCCTTAGGCAAATTCTGAACGATATCAAGATCTAAGAGGAAATTCTTGAGCCAAACTGCCTCTTTCGAAGCTTCTGAAGAAGCCACATACTCTGCTTCTATGGTTGAGTCTGCAATGCATTTCTGCTTTGCACTCCTCTATGAAATGGTTCCACCTCCAAAGGTAAATACATAACCCGAGGTAGACTTTTTCTCGTCTCTGTCAGCCTGGAAATCCGAGTCTGTATAACCCAAAGGCACTAGACTGTCTGACTGGTAAACAATTCTATAATCCCTAAAGGCACCAGAAAATTCAAAGCGTAAAATCTATTTCAAGTAAGCAGAATATAAGTGGCATGATTGCACAGTTAAGACAGTATGTACCCAGAATGCTGAAAAAGAAGAAAAAAAATTTATGCCACGAAAAAAAAAATGTGTATGAAAAAATCAGAAAATAATGTGGCGAAGAAAAAAATGGCTACGATAAATAAAATTGTAGCATATGTGTGAAGTTCTTAAGTGGTGGGATGATGTGAAATGTTGCACTGATTGCACAAGTAAGTGAGTTTGATATGCGTAACATTGAATTGAAATTTTGATGGAGCTTAGTACCCCTAGGACCCTTACCAACGTCAATTTGTCTAAGTCTTAAGCCTCATTACAACCAAATGAGAAATACCTCCTTGATATTGCTATTGTAACGATCTCTTATCGTGATTGCATGGATTTATTTTTTATTGAGTGGCTTGAACCGGACCTAGACTAGTTGAGTGATGGGCGAATCTTGAGGAGATCCACATTGTTTAGATTCTGACCAAGTTGATATATGTGTGCCTAGTTTCAAAATTTGCATTGTATACTTGCTTAATGAGAGCGTACTTGCATGATTTGATTTGCTTGGCTAGTTAATTGGTGTTGAGATTTTCGGATTAATTATTGCTGCTTCATGTTTTCGTTTTTTTAGTCCGTGTGTTTTTCCTTGTGTCTTAATTGTGCTGTGTCATTGTGTCCTCGTTATGTCATGTTTTTGTTTTTGCCTTGAGTCTTTTGTTTTTTGTGTTTTGTGTCTTGGGGACTAAGTACTTATCTTTTGTTTCTTCTTATACTCGAGGGCGAGTATAAATCAAGTGTAAAGATATTTGATGAGTCATTTCTGTACTTAGTTATTTTTGGCCGAAAAGTGTCTTAATTGGCCAATCAGTGCACTCGCAGTGGTGAAAATGCAGGTTTTTAGGTGCTGACATGGCGAGGTGACTAGGATGTAATTTGGTAATATTTGATGACGAAGATGGCGCGAGATTGCTAATGTGAACGTGGATTTTGAAGGAGGGAGATATTTTGATAATATATGTGATGGATAAGGAAAGATATGCTTACCTTATCTATCCAAATCCTTTTCCTTATCAAGGAGGGATTTAACCTAACTTAGGGAGGAAGAAAATGAGTATATAAAGGGAGGAAGGAGGATGAAAAGGGAGAGCCTTTTGCCCACGTTCATACCTACGCCGTCCATTCACACCGAGAAACCCTAAATCCCGAAGTTCATTTCCGACCGCCGCCGATCACCTTCTCCACCGAAGATCCACTCCACCGATCCATTCCATTCAAGATTCCTAGCATTCGTAGTTAGTAGATGAAGAAGAAACACTCCTTTAATTTTGTTGGTTTGATCGCATTTAATTTCGTTGATGAACTCTTGTTTTAATTTCCGTTTATTGTTTACCATTTGAGTAGGAGACATCGAATTTATGGTTTAATACTCTAGTTCTATTTTAATTCAAGTTTTAGTTCAGTTTTGTAGGTTTAAGTGTTCAGATATTTCGGGTTTAATTATTCTTAAAGTTTCGTGCATGCTAGATCTAGAGTTATTTATGTTTATGTTTATGCTCTGCGAACTGTCCCGATTGCACAACCGATATGTATGCATGAGTAGCTATGTTTTTAGGGGTCCAGCAGAATGTAAATACACACGTGAATAGTACATGAGGCTTAGGTTTGAATAATTAATCAAGAGGGTTTCGGGTTAATTCTGTAATTTAGGCTAGGTAAGTAGCACAATTATTCGTAAGAGTAATTGGATTAAACCGATAGAAGACTATTAGATGTCCAACATACGAGTAGGCTCCTATATTAGACTTCCTTAGTTCAATATCTATTGATTGTCCAACAACGTATGTTGTAGCTAGATTAGGGAAGTAGCCGTTTCGATGCCCAACATGGCGGTTACTGACTAAGTAAGTGGGAGTAAGGGTTGTGTCAGTTTAATTACGGCAATCTACAACTACTAGATTCTTAAGATTAATTCATATTAAGTGCCGATAATTGGAATTACGTGTGTGTGAATATTCTGTTGGACCTGTATCTTAATTGCCTAGTTAATACAACTTTCATTTCAGCTTAGTTTTTAAATTTCTTAATTTAGTAAAAATTAAACTTGCGTGGTTGCTAACCAAAACCATAGATAAGTAGAAAAAATAATATGTCTAGTCTTCCATTCCCTTACCCTGTAAACTATACTGATTTAATTCTCAAGTTTTGCAGGATTATTTGGGCAATACAGCGATCACCAATTAGCTTGTACATAACGATTATCAATGAAGCTTTGATATCCTTTTGACCTGACGACAATAACTATTTGTCCGGATTCATTTACTTTAATACATTATATTATGAACTTTCATACCTTTTACCTTCTTATCCTAACATGTGTTGGATGAACTTTGTTGAGTCTGTTTTTAGGTTAGAATAGGGTTTTGGCATCATCAAACAAAAAAAAATTGTTGGGAAATAATATAAGTTTTGAATGATCCCAAACTCCTACTTGATTGATAAACCAGTCTGATGTATTTATATGATCTCAGCTTGTAATTGCATAGTCAGACTGATAGTTTTTCCTAGACTAGGTTAGTTCAGGTTGTGGTTATTCAGCTAATGGAACGAACTGAGTCTAGCTTTTATAAGCTAACTTCTCCAAGTTGAACTGATTGGTAGATCAAAATCTTCATCAGTCTGAACTGACATAATCAAATGTGAAGATAGTATGAGGTACGATGCGCGATATTCTTAGAATATGGTCAACGGAGTAAACGATAATTATCATATCAACATTGACCAATATTAGGCGGCCATATCAACCCTAGTCAAAGGCGACAAAACAGTACCTTGGACATAATCCGTAGAAGAAAGCGGAGAGCGATATGTGTCCATGCATTCAATGCATTAGACCGTTGTCAACACGGAGCCAATGGGAGATCAATCTTTGCTCAACGAGTCTATCCCCTAGCTTTTATATAAATAGAATAAGGCCTCTCATTGTGAGGTTACATAATTTCTAAGAAGCTCAAGCATACTCAAGCAAAAGAACAAGCCTTCACATGCTTATTCATTGTTCCATTGCTAAAAAATTCCTCTATTGTTCATACTTCCAATGTATTAACATACACATCATAAGTTTGGAGTCAAAAGTGCTCCATACTCTTGTTTGTTGAACAAACCGACCCCCAACCTAATATCTTTGATAGAACATATTATGTTAGATAGTTTGTTGGATAGATTGTTAGATAGATTGGTTGTTAGTTTGTATTGATATGCGATTGTCATTCTACGGGTATCCATTAGTGGATTTCTGCAAGGAGGCAGAAAAGTAGACTATGATCTTGTGAATCTGAACCACTATAAAATCGTTGTATTATTTATTGTTTCATTGATTTTAGCTTACTGTTCATCTCGCTATATATCAGATTAATTGTTGCATTCATGAAAAACGTTTTTATAAAGAGGGTCTATCATATTTCAGCATACTGACAGACTCACTATCGGCCAGGTTCTCTGATTTTAAAAAGCAGAGTTCGGCATCAGATCCCCCCCCAATACACCTAAAATTTTACACAAACCAACAAAGTCTCATTTTACCGAGGGCTTAGCTAGCGTCGTGGGATTGGTCGAGATTAGATTTGATAGTTGGATGTCTCTATTAACCATCATCTTAGGGATTCGTGCTTCATACCTCGTACTTCAGCCAACGTGACTGAGGCTGAACTGATACTTGAACTGCAAGTTCTTGTCTCCCACCTATGTTCAGTCTAAGCCTGATTCAAATGGTAATTGGAGTGTAAGTTCCTATCTTTAGTTTCAGCTCAGTGTAGTCCAACTGAACTCCGAAAATCTCTAACAAAATTAACTTGGCGTAACTGAGTCTATCCGGACTCAGACTTATTGTCTAAAACATATACACAGACTAGTTACCATCACTTAGAGGTTTGGGAATATATAAAAAAAATCTATTTCCCAACACCAAATAACACGTAGATGAATCATGGATGATTACCGAATATTAATCTTTCAAGAAATGTGGAATTGAAGAACTTTTATTCGGATTATATGATCCGATTCAACTCCGGTTGATTTAAAGAAGGATTAGAATAAAATTATGGGATAAAGGCTTGCCCTCTAGATTATTGCATTAGTTCGATTTGCCCTCTTGACTATCAATATTTTCCAAAACATCCCTTGAACTATCTCATATATTCTGGAAAGTATAAAAGAAATAGAAAAACAAAATAATTGGTCACACATGTGTTAGGTTATGAATCATATCACAAACTAACCATTTCTAGGGTGTCACAGTCTTGTGAGATGTCGTCATCGTCTTTCTTCTTCGTCAGTCGATTAAAAAAGAGAAAAAATGTAGTTTTCTTTTCGTTCTGTTCATACGAATATAAAATGGAAAAATATAACCTCACCGTGAGAGTTTACACATTAGTCTTTGTTTTTATATTGTTATGTGACTTTTTGGGAAGTGTATTTTATTTTTAGATCCGAGTCCTACTCTTGCATTAGTCGGTCAAGTATTTAAAACTTTTATCCCAAAATAATACTTGAAGTATGTATTAACTCGGAATTTATATCCTTATAGTATAAAAATTAAAAATTAAAAAAAAATCAACTTGTTGTGATGGTAACTTGGACATGTATTGATGGATCTTCAGTCCCAAATTTTATGTTTGTTGTCTACAGTGCAATTTTAACTATAAGACCATCTAATTTTGAAATGTATTAGAATCTAATATATAAGGTCATTCGATTTTATAATTAGAATTAAAATGAGATGGAACTAGAACAAGAATTTTTGGATGGGGAATCTGGTCGTTAAAATTAGAAAATTATCTTCTATCAAATAGGGTTGTAAAATGAATCAAATAATTTTGCTCGATTCGGTATTCGTATTCGATATTCGATTTTTTTATTCAAAATTTTGATATTCGAATTTGAATATGTATATTCGATTTGATTGATTAGTATTCAAATACGAATATGAAATTATGATATTCGATTCGATATTCGCACATATTCGATTAATTTTTTTAGCATATTTAATAAATAAAATATAATAAATAAATATAGTAATGAAATCTATCAATAATTTAGTCCATAAATACTATATAATGATCATAATCAATTAACTAAGGAAATATTAAAATATACATTATATAATAATAAATATTTTAAAAGTGATGCTATTACTAAGGAAATATTAAAATATACATTATACATTATAGGAGCAATACTTGATCCTAGGTTCAAAATGAGGTTGGTTGATTTTGATAAAATATACAATGAGATTGTTGCACGAACAAATGTGATGAAGGTTCGAGATGCATTATACAATTTGTTATTTGAGTATGTTGAAGGTGATCATGCAAGGTCTCGAAAGAATACCACTTCAGAAAAAAGCTCTTCTACATGTTCAAACTCCACATTGAAAGGAAAATTAGTGCCTTCTGGTTTGTCTATGTTTAATGAGTATTTAAACACTATCGAGGATCGTGACGTTCTTTTGAAATCAGAGTTGGACATTTACTTGGAGGAGGGTGTGTATAGATGTCAAGATGGGGATGCAGATTTTGATGCTTTAGCTTGGTGGAAATCTCAAGAATTGAAGTTCAAAATCTTATCAAAGTTAGCTCGTGATGTCTTAGCTATTCCAGTTAGTACAGTGGCATCAGAGGCCACATTCAGTGCAGGAACTCGAGTGTTAGATCCTTATCGTTTAAGGTTATTTGCTGATATGGTTCAAATTTTGATTTGTGGAGCAGATTGGTTTCGCCAACTTCATAGAATTAAGAAGGCCATTATGACACATGTGAGTCCTATTTCTAATTCATTACACGTTTCATAAATAAAATATATCTTTAATTCATTCTATTTTTTAGGAGCAAGAGGAACCGATTGATGTCATGCTGCAAACAAGTTGATTTGCAAACTTGGTGGAAGATTCAAGATTGATGCTTATTCAATTTAATAATCTGTTTTTTTTCTTACGTATTTGATATTTATAATTATTGTTTTTATGTTTTAAAAAATATTATTTTATAAGTTTTGAATACGATTTATGTTGAGTATTGCTAATCAATATTATTTAGAATTTATTTTATTACGAAAGTCATAAATTGAATTGAATATTTAACGTTAACTATCGAAAATGAATCGAATATTTGTATGAGATAGTCAAATACTATAAAATACTAATTAAAAAAATGAATATCTGACTCGATTCGAATATTCTAATAACATAAACGAATCGAATACGAATCAAATTTAATATTCGAATAATAAATGAATACGAATATGAATAGTCAAATAACAAAGCAAATACAAATCAAATACAGTGATATTCGACTCGATTCGGTTTGTTTACAACCCTACTATCAAACGATCCTCATATTGAATCCAATCTAAATAAAAATAATGCACGTTTTTATTTGCACTAATATTTGTAATATAAAAAGTTAATATTTATCAGATTGTATTATGCTAATATATATATATATATATATATATATATATATATATATATATATATATATATATATATATATATATATAAAAGGAGATACGATTGCTGCTTGACATGCTAAGGGAAATGACAAATATACCCCTCTCCCCCATCTTTTACGGAAAATTTATACCCTAGACCAGGTCTTGTAGACCTTGTGATGTGGAGCAATGCCACATCACATTTCGAATTTTATAAGTGTTTCTTGTTTTGAAAAACAAGTGATGTGGTATCATTTTACACCACAAGGTCTACAACTTAAGTTGTAGATCCAGTCTAGGGTTGAATTTTTCTCTTTTACGTACTTACCACCGGCCCCTTTCAGTAATTTCCCACGCATATCTCTACGCTACCTTTCTCCAGAAACTTACACATCTCACTACTCATCTCTCTTCTTAATTTCTCTCTGCATAATTCTTCAATCGAAAACAATGGCGATCAAGCTCCATGGCCACCCTATGTCTGCTGCTGCTAAGAGAACTCTTCTCACTTTAGCAGAAAAAGGCCTCGATTACGAGCTCGTCGTTGTTGACTTCGCCACCGGCGCCCACAAGAAGGAGCCATTCCTCTCTCTCTCTCTCTCTCTCTCTCTCTCTCTCTCTCTCTCTCTCTCTCTGTGGTCTCTCTCTCAATCTCTGCGTGATTATAATAGTTTGACTGTCATGAATTTTTTGTTTGGATTCAGCCATTCGGGCAGCTACCAGCTTTCGAAGACGGCGACTTGACGCTCTTCGGTAAGCTTAACTTCCTGCATATCAAGTGTTCGACGAATTGACTCTTCATCATAATTTGAAATCTAACATGATTTTTGTTTGTTCCAGAATCTAGAGCCATCTCTCGATACATCGCGGACGCATACGCCGACAAGGGAACTCAACTCATCTCCGCCGATCCCAAGAAAATAGGAGTTATCGGAGTCTGGATGGAAGTGGAGAGTCTCCGATTCCACGCGGAGGCGCTGAAGCTGTGCAACGAGATCATCATCAAGCCGATGATGGGGATCAAGGCAGACGACGCCGTAGTGGAAGAGCTCCAAGGGAAGTTATCGACAATCCTCGACGTGTACGAGGCCCGTTTGTCCAAATCCAAGTATTTGGCCGGCTTGCCAACACAAAAATCACCACCACCGCCCCACCTTCTTCGAATAACGGCGCAGCTGTCGGTGAGTTTATCTGCTTCCAATTTCTGTAATTTGTTTACCCCCGACTCGCGCACCTACGATTTTCGAGATTAACCTCCAGTTATTGTGGCTTTATGCAGAACCGTCTGCGATTTTGTTGTAAATCGTGTTCATGAGCTCATGAACACGGCTATGGCGAGATTGAGATCTAGATCGAACATTCTAGAGTAAAAGAAAATTTTATTGTAGAAACTGAAAATTGAATTACAGTAGATACACACACCCTTATTTATAGGCTTTGCTACAGTAGTAACCGCCACTACCTACCACTAAAACGTAACACACTGAAAACGCGTTTTTATTAGTTACAAACATATATCGTGCTCCGTTCGATCTGCCACGCAATCACTTGATCCAACAGAGCAAAAAACACACCAACCGCTTATTAACCGTCGCCTCATAACCGCCTTCAACCACCTTCAACCCTGCAACAGACTTAGCTTCTTCTGCACCCATCATCCGAAGTTCCAGAAACTCAACACCCCCCCTCAAGATGGAGCTGGTGTAAGTCCACTAGACCCATCTTGGAGAGTAAGAAACGAAACCTTGGACCAGAGAGGACCTTGGTAAAAACATCAGCCAATTGCTGATCCGTAGGGATATAAGTCGGAGTGAGGAGACCCTGCTTGTACTGATCACGGACTATATGACAATCTAACTCCAAGTGCTTTGTCCTCTCATGAAAAACTTGATTTTTAGTGATATGCAAAGCAGCTGCATTATCACAATGCAGCGGTATAGGAATAGGAATATCCTCATTGAGAAATCTCAGCATGTAAGTGACCCAAAGTAACTCTCTGACTGCAGCTCCAAGAGCACGGTATTCAGCCTCAGCAGTGGAGGCAGAAACCGTATCTTGCTTCTTACACTTCCAGGAAATCAAAGAATTTCCTAAGAAAACACAAAAACCAGTTAAGGATCTTCTTGTTGAGGGACATGTACCCCCAATCCGCATCCGCAAAAACTTCGTAGATGAGAAGAACCATGAGAAGGGAAAAACAAACCCCAAAGAAGGGCGCACTTTCAAATATCTCGAGCACATGAGTTGCAGCTTTCCAAAGTGGTTCTCACATGGAGAAGCAACGAACCGACTTAACTTCGCCGTGTTGCATGAGTAATGTACGGCCTAGTGAGATTCGGATATAGCAGTGACCCACCAATCTTCGTACTTGTATGCGGTTCCACTAACAGAGAAGTAGAATTAGAGGATAAATCAACCCCTCGGGGAAAAGGAGTAGAAGCAGAAGTACATCCAAGTAATCCTGCACGATCAACTATATCCAATACATATTTTCGTTGATTAAGGTATAGTCCCTGTTCTCCACGTGCCAATTCAATACCCAAAAAATAACGAGCCACACCAAGATCTTTAATAGAGAATTTGGCATGCAAGAAACGTTTTAGATCAGAAACTAACTCTAGATCTGGACTGACCACCAATATGTCATCGACATACACTAATAAACCCAAAAAACTGGACCCTTGCCCCAAAGTAAAAAGGCAATGATCATGAGGACATTGAGTAAAGCCATAAAGAGATAGAGCCTTACTTAGCTCAGTGTTCCATTCACGAGAGGCTTGTTTAAGCCCATACAAGCTTTTGACCAACCTGCATACTTTACCAGGTGGAGCTTTACCATACCCCTCAGGTGGAGTCATGTATATTTCATCTGACAGAATACCATGGAGGAAAGCATTATTAATATCAACCTGATGTAGATGCCAATTATTTGATGCTGCTAATGCGAGCAAAAGTTTAATGGTGACATGCTTAGCCACAGGAGAAAAAACCTCATCATAATCGATCCCATACTCTTGTTTATACCCTTTAGCTACGAGCCTAGCCTTATAGCGTTCTATAGATCCATCAGGGTGTAGTTTGACTTTATATACCCATTTACAACCAATAGGATGCTTACCCGCTGGTAAATCAACCAGATTCCAAGTCCCATTTTTCTCCAATGCATCCAGCTCTGCATGCATAGCACTCTGCCACTCTATAAACTGATTTGCTTCCTTGAAAGATCTAGGCTCCTGTACAGTAGTAATATTAGCAAGAAAACCAGTGTAATCACTGCTGAAAACTGAAGGACAGATAAATGGAAATGTGGGAGGTGTTAGAACAGTGGACATCTTCGGGGCGAAATGGATCTCCACTCGTACTCACAAAGTCATTCAACCAAGAAGGGGGCTTAGTAACTCTTTTGGGGCCGCTCAACCTTTGCAACGGATATTTCGCATCTTTAGAAGATCCATCTAAAGAATTAGGCAATCGTTCCTCCTCAAAACTGGAACTTGAAGAAGTCTCTGGCTCAATGACAATTGGCTCCAGAAACTCAGTAGTAGGAATATGAAATTCCTTATCAGAAACTGCAAGATCTTGTCCCTCTACACAAGCTTGTGGGTCCAAGTTAGTGTAAGGGAAAATATAAGGGAAAAATTTAACATCCCCCGGAAATAAAAACATCATTGCTTTCAAAATTAAACAGGGTGTAACCTTTGTGATCCCCTATGATTCCCAGCAGTACACACTTGGTTCCCCTGTGTTCAAACTTTCTCTTGTGAGGAATTGTATTGGCTGCGTAAACTAAGCATCCAAAAGGTTTGCGCATGCTTAGATCTGCTGTGGAGTTAGTAAGGACAGATATAGGAGATTTCCAATCTAGTTCGACTTGGCAACCTATTCAATATCCAGGTAGCCATCAAGATAGAATATGGCCAAAAAAATTTAGGCACTTTACTCTGAAACATCAAAGCACGAGCAACCTCAAGCAAAGATCGATGCTTCCTTTCCACAACTCCATTCTGTTGTGGTGTATAAGCACAAGTCTTTAAATGCACAATACCAAGTGAAAGGAATAGTTGCTGAACCTGTGCATTAATAAACTCTGTTCCATTGTCTGTTTTAACCCTCTTAACCCTCACTCCATACTGAGTAATAACCATGTTGAGATATCCCTCCAATATCCTTTGCACTTGCTTCTTAGAGTGCATGAGATAAGTCCAAGTACTTCTACTACAATCTTCCACAATGGTTAATATGTAGGAAGTATTGGCTATGTTCTCAGTATTGTAAGGTCCCCAGACATCCACATGGATAAGATCAAATAATGCAGTCCACTTATGCTCCAAAGTGGGGAATGGATTGCGGCATTGCTTGGCTCTATGACATACTTCACATGAACTGAGAATCGACTGAGCCAAATCTCCACATACCTTCTCCAATTCTGGCACGTGCTTCAAAGTAGTATAAGATGCATGTCCAAGTGACACATGCCAATCTTGCAAAACCTTTAACTGAGGATCTGCTATTTGATTAACCCTTTCTATAGCTTGTATCTCTTCCCTCTTTGAAACTGGAATGCGATCAGCCCTATGTTCTGGATCTAGTATATACAATCTGCCTTGAGCTTGTCCTATAGCCAGGATATGATCATTGCTCAACCTCTGTACAACGCAATGAGTAGGGAAGAAAGTACATTTTAGCTGCAGCTTGTTATTCAACTGATGAGTAGACACAAGATTATGTGTGAACTCAGGAACATACAGTACGTCATGCAAAACCAGTTCTGAACCAAGCTCGACGGTCCCAATTTCATGTATCACCTGCATTTCCCCATTAGGCAGATATACTCCCTGCGGGATACTCAATCTATGCACATTTATCATTAGCTCCTTATTGCAGCAAATGTGGCTGCTCGCCCCCGAATCCATGATCCATACCTTCTCCTTTCTCAATCCTTCGAGGAGGCTGAAAGAATAATGTTTCTCCATGACCTCCAATGGGGTATATGTTTCAACATTGTTTATGCTCACTTTGTTTCCAATTCCTCTAAGTTGTTGTAGTGCCTTTTCAACACTGGAAATCAAGTCCCCAACATCTTCATGTCTAGCAGTTTTAACAACAGAATTCTCTACTGAATCTTGTTGAACAGCACAGTTTACATGTCCTTTAGTTTTTTGATCTTTCAACTTTTGAAACCAATCTGGTATACCATTTAATTTGAAGCACTCACTTCTTTCGTGTCCCATTTTCTCACAATAACTGCACCTCAGCCTTTTTCGTTCCTCCTTACTCATTCTGTTCTTACCATTTCCCTTTTCTCTATAAGCACTTCCAACTCCCTTCTGCCCAGCATTCAAAACAGTATCCGCATTATACATTTCTTTCCCAGAGTTATTTACATTCATTGCCAATTGTTCATGCGGATGAGCATGTAGAGATGATATTTTCCTCTGTTCTTCATCCTGAAGCAACATGGAATAGGCTCTACTAACCGATGGTAAAGGTTCTATCAACAATATCTGGCTTCTCACAGCATCATATGTATCATTTAACCCTAGCAGAAACTGCATCAATTTATCTGTTTCTATGCAGTTTCTGAGATTTCCTGCTACATTACATATACATGCAGCAGCAGCAGCACACTCACAGACAGTTTTAGGTTGTAGCAGTCTTAATTCATCCCATAAAACATTCAAACTGTTATAATACTTCATCATAGTTTGATTTCCTTGAATAATATTAGACAAGTCCTTTTTCAACTTGAAAATCTTTGCACCGTTACTTTGGTCAAACCTCAGCTTAATTTCACTCCACAGTTGATGAGAGGTTTCCATTAGTAAAAACGATTCAGAATATTCTGAACTAATGCAGTTCATGATCCAGGATGTTACCATAAAATCAACTTGCATCCACGAATTGTAATGAGCATGAGTTTCAAGAGGTTTGGGAACGGTACCTTCTATGAAACCAAGTTTGTTTCGTCCGGCAAGAGCTCTCTTCATAGCTCTACTCCAGGCGTAGTAATTGTGTCCATTGAACGCAGCATTGACGATCTTCAAGCCTGGATGTTCATGTGGACTGAGATAGTAAACATCATTGATTCTGGTATTTTGATCACCTCTTTCCATTTCTGCATTCGATCTGCTTTCTGGTGTGGATTCTCTATCAGAACCACCTCCTTCGAGAGTTTGAACTCCTCTCCTTCTCTGATTCGCTCGCCTCTCTCTCCGATTTCTGAATTCACCTGCTACGCTACTTTCCCCAATTTCTCCAGACTCTTCATCAACTAAAACGTGCCAATCTATTCGATGAGATCGCACCATCGCTCTGATACCATGTTGTAAATCGTGTTCATGAGCTCATGAACACGGCTATGGCGAGATTGAGATCTAGATCGAACATTCTAGAGTAAAAGAAAATTTTATTGTAGAAACTGAAAATTGAATTACAGTAGATACACACACCCTTATTTATAGGCTTTGCTACAGTAGTAACCGCCACTACCTACCACTAAAACGTAACACACTGAAAACGCGTTTTTATTAGTTACAAACATATATCGTGCTCCGTTCGATCTGCCACGCAATCACTTGATCCAACAGAGCAAAAAACACACCAACCGCTTATTAACCGTCGCCTCATAACCGCCTTCAACCACCTTCAACCCTGCAACAGACTTAGCTTCTTCTGCACCCATCATCCGAAGTTCCAGAAACTCAACAGATTTTCCCGTCATCGAGCCTTCGATCTGCAAGTGTAATAATCAAACACTCTATTCATCTCCTTGACACAGAGAGCAGTGGATTGCTCGAACGCCGCCGCCATCGATTGTTCGATAGTCGTCAGCATCTGCTCTGAATATCCCGCTCTAATCGTCTTCTGTCGGAGTACTAGGTAATTATCGCAGTGCTGCGGTTCTGATTGGATCGACTTCAATATTTCAGATCCGCCGGATCGGCGGCTCTGATACCACTGTAACAACCCGGTGTCTATACACCGGATTGTTAAACATATTTGATAGATATTTGATGAACTCGAAGAAGATGAATAATTGATTGAGAGAGATAATTGATTGATAGCTAGAAAGTTGAAGTTGATTGAGAAAAGAGATTGGAGAGAGAAGGAAAGTTAATTGAGGGAGAAAGAGAGAAATCGAGAGTTTAGAGACAAGAGATTGGAAGAATAATTTATTTTCATGCCTATCTTACACATCTATTACTTTCTATTTATAAAACATAATTAAAGCATAAAGCATAATTAAAGCATAAATTTAATATTATAATTATATTAGGATATCCCGTATATATTATAAATCCCGTCCAGATTTATCTAGCCATTTTGATCTTCCACCGTTGGATCTTTGTTCTCATCATCAACGGCTGAGAAAACAACTTCCTATCCGATTCCCCTTTTGTCGTCCGGATCACCGATATCCTTCTCAAACCCGCTCCCTCCAGAACGGGGTGTGACAGATTTTTTCCCCGTTTCTCTGAAAGCCCACTTGCCGGTGAGTTAATCTGCTTTCAATTTTTACAAATTTTGTTTCACCGGACTCGCACACCGTCGAATTCGATTTATTGTTGCTTTAATCTCCGGTTCTTCCGGTTCCATTGAGCATCGTCTGCTTTTCCCCCCTTTATCTGATATCATTAGAAATCTTGCTGTAGGGATGATTTGTCAAGTGTCATTCAACTAAAGATAGTGTTCAATAGTCATGCCACAAGAAACTTGACATCACGTAGAATGTAAAAAATTCAAGTCAGTCATGAAGGTCTAGAGTAATTAAAATCCATAGTGAAGATTTATGTGGTGGTTGGGATCAAGGTTGTCAAAATCGGGATCCTAGGTGGATCGTAGAGCCCTGGTAGGATCGTGAATCGTAAAATCGTAGTAGAATCGTAAGATCCTACCGAAAAATTAAATTAATATTCAAATAAATCTATTGAAAGACTAGCATTAACATACAATGATTCATAACAAAATATTCATCAACAACACCTCCATAAAGTCGTAAAATGTCTTAAAATCAAAATACCAACATTAACATACCCACACAAGCATAATACTGACATGTTCGAAAGAGTCAAAGTGCTCCAAATTCCAAAAGCATAGTAGAAGATTATAAAGAAACTTATCTAACACGGCAACACCTACTCTAACAAGTCATTCAATTAATAAATACGACCAGTTACACAAGTTGAATCAGCCCCACTCGTCATTTGGTATATTCTATTAATAAATTCAATCCAAAACAATTATTAATGAAATACATTATGAAGTGGTGAGTGAAAATTGAACTAATTGAACATTGAACTAATTGAACTAATTGAAAAACAGAGAGTGGTGAGTGAAAATTGAACTAATTGAAAAACTCACATCAATTACCCATCAATTAAAATAATATGGAAGTCAAAAATTGAAAATTGAAAATTGAAAAACCCACATAGATTACCCATCAATTACACATCAAGAACACAATTTTTTGTCATAATCGCCGAGAGTGAAAATTGAAAAAGAAAGCACCCAAACTTACCTCTACTCATGAAATCAAAGAGTGGTGAGTGAGGACAGTCAAGCCGCCGGCGCTGCGGCGGTGGTGGGGTGGTGGCGCAGCGAGGGAATGAAAGAATGGCTCAAGAGTGAGTCGTTCGTGAGTCTCCTGGGCGTCGCCTTTGAGTCTGAAGTCTTTTTGATTTTTTTGTTTTGACATTGGCAAAGGTATAATAATTAATAAGTATTAAATGGAATTTTAAAAAAAACCTTTTTTTAAAATTTTTGGTAGACTCCCATGGATCGCGCGATTCCACGATTTTACGTATTAGATCGCGATCCCACACGATTCTACCAGGGGTGCGATTCTACATGCGATCCGACTCAGAATCAGCTCATGAATCGTAGAATCGAGCGATTCTACGAATCGGATCGCGATTTTGACAACATTGGTTGGGATCCTTCTCTAATCAAAAAAATTGAATCTAATTCTATGAATAGTAAGCCTTTCAAAACTCACCAGTTGTCCTCCACCCATTTTCAACCATCAGTGTATGCATGTCTGGATGTTGAAGATTTGTTCTCAAAAGTGTAGACCAATCACAAAACAATATGAATGATACGATATTGCGTAAGCTGATGGAACACAAAACTTGGAGTTCAACGGACCTCTGATGATTAAGATCCCCATGAATGACTACCAAGGAGCCAACCTTCACTTCAACAGGAACAAAATCTTTCTGATCATAGGATGGAGATGGTTTATCAAAGTGAACACCCGTGTCATCCCTAATGAATCTTCTAACAAGGCCATCTAAGACGAATAAAGAAGAAATAATTTCATCATTAATTGATAGATATTTGTTTACTTTTTCATATTGGGAATCAGAAGAGCTGATCTTGCATCGGCTGGCGTATTTTTCTGGACGGAAAACGACAAGTTTTCATTTATTAATTGAGCATATTCTTGAAGATATTTATTCATAGAGAGAGAAATCAAAATGAGTCTTGAATTCAGAAAGCAATTTGATACAATTAGAGTTGATACCTCACACCTTTCAAATATCATGGTTTGGATGATATCCCGCTCTATTGTTTAAACGACAATTGACTGCTTGTGTAGAGAAGATATTTGGTTTGATTCGTGATAATTTGAAGAAAGAAATATCTCCATTGTTGGGACAATGCATTCAGGTACCTCAACCTCGCTCTCTTCACTTTGTGCGTATGTCTAAATTGTTGCAACAGGTGCCACGTTTGATGTTTGTTTCTGGTTTAACTGATAACTACAATGTATCTGTAACTCGAACGACATCCTAGACTCAGTCCACTTAGCAATATTGGGATCAAGAAAACAAAAAATTACAATGTGCATCACTGGGACTTGGGGAATATAGTTTTTAACTGTTGGGAAGAGCATCAATTTTCATATTTTGTGTATTATAGATACCCTTTTGAGAGAATTTCCTCTTTTTAAAATGCACTAGAACAGGGCATTATTAGTTTATGTTGAAGGTGTCTGACCATTTCAACAAGTTATCCTCTTCATATTAATGTATTTTGATTTTGGGTTTATGCATTTTTGCAATTTATATTCGCCGCCCTTTACAAAGGCACCGAAAAATCAGCGAGTTCATGGTGGGAAGTCATCCCGATCACCTGGCAATGTTCCCCAGCAATCACCAAGCAGTGAGTGGGATAATATTATCACTTTCTTGGATTTGCTGATGATTCGTCTGCATGGAAATTATGTAAGCTACTGCCCTCTGATCTTGTGTCTCCCATTCTTTCCCATTTGATTTATATGCTTGTTGCTACTGAATTAATGAATTCCTAGGTTCCTTCATTTTTCATCCGAAAGCTCACCACACAGGTTTTCTCCTTCATCAATATACAATTGTTTAACAGGTATATTATCTGATTTTGATGTTTGTGATTAGCTCCATGCATCTACAAGTGTATCTTTAATTAAATTTCATTGGCAGTTTGCTGCTTCGGCGTGAATGCTGCACATTCCCCATTATCTTTAATTAAATTTCATTGGCAGTTTGCTGCTTCGGCGTGAATGCTGCACATTCTCAAATGGGGAGTATGTCAAATCCGGCCTAGCTGAGTTGGACAAATGGATAGTCAATGCGGCGGAGGAGGTATTTTCGTTTTCTTGGACACGGTCTTACAACAAAAGGATTCTTCTAGCCTGAGCCATTATAGGGTGCAGTTTGCAGGAACTTCTTGGCACGAGTTAAATTACATTAGACAAGCTGTTGGATTTTTGGTATGCATAGTTCTTCATTTTCTTGATAACTCGTGTGAGACCATCTCACTTATTAATATTTGTAAGACGGTACTCATATCTTGATCCAAATCCATATCAGGTGGCACTTTTTAAGTTCTCTTTATGTTTTGCATCCCAGTATGGGCAGTGTCTTACGAATCTTGACCTATGCGACGGTCTGATGCGAGACTCTTTCTTGCAAATATAGTTCCTGATTATCTTGCTATTAAACAGGTAATACATCAAAAGAAGAAGTCTTTGGAAGAGATAAGGCGGGATCTTTGTTCGGTACGAATTCATAGAAAAAGTTTACGCACTCGTATTATGCACTTTCTATGTCCTGTTTTTTTTCGGATGTAAATGACTTCATACGGTCCGTTGTCCGACTAAAATCTCTTATTAAATATTTTTTGACGGAATTTGACCGTGAGACAAATCTATTGAATAAGCACAATGTACTGGGACGATAAGTATGGTACTCACAGTGTGTCAAATGAGGCAAGTGGTTTAAATAGCTACATCTTTTGGTAATTCAAAGTTATCATATGCTATGGCAGCCTTCACACTGTCATGGATAATTCACCCCTTTTTGTTATGGCTCCATGTATCCCCGTCAATTTGCCGGTATTATTTATTGTGAATTTAGTCTCAAACTGAATAAAACGTTAGAAGAATGTATAACTGCTGTAGTGGCAGTTGTTGTTACTCCTGGCAGTTGGTAAACATTTGCGGAATGATTCAATACTTGAATCATCTTTTAGAATCATGCTTCCATACCCCCCCCCTAATAGACCAAGAGATGAATGGTTTCTACATTTGGTCGAATATATCTCGAAATCTTCTAAAAGTTCCCGCAAAAAGTAACTAAGCGAATTTCTGGTCTCTTTACTTTTCTTTTTATTCTCTGTCCCTGATAAAATAAGTGGAGGCCGTCATGGAGGAAAATGCATCATTCCTTATAGTTAGCTTTGTGGATTAATATTAATAAAAGGAAGATATTTGAGATAAATTTAAATGATATATAATAATTATATAATAATCAAGAACATCATCTCCGGCCTTTAGTGACCGAGAATAAATTTGGTGGGGTGTCATTCCCGCTTCTCGTAAATTTTAGTTTGCTCAAGTTGAAACAATTCACGTTTGTGTGGATCATCAGTTGTTCTCAAATTGATCATTAGGATGTTATCGTCTCTGATTTTACGCTTCGGAATGTACTAATTG
Source organism: Lavandula angustifolia (assembly GCA_028984105.1). Classification (NCBI taxonomy): domain Eukaryota; kingdom Viridiplantae; phylum Streptophyta; class Magnoliopsida; order Lamiales; family Lamiaceae; genus Lavandula; species Lavandula angustifolia. The sequence goes on along the minus strand of CM054825.1, from coordinate 2,645,721 downwards.
ATCATTTTCGGAAAGAATATTTGTCTTCAGAGAATTAGATATTGTTATAGTTTTTATTTAAGTAATTTAAATTATCTTTTTGCAATTAATGTAGAATTTTAATTTTTTTTTTAAAATAAATTTATTGTTATGTTTAATTTAATTATATAATTGCATTTTAATTTGATTTGTATAAATAAGATCAACATTTACAAATATGAGTTGTATCTAAATTCAAACTTAAACTACCTATTATGTCTGAAGCCACTACCGCCCTTCGCTAATATCCCTCTGTTGCAAGACGACATAAACGAAATAATCATCAAAAGCGGAATGAAATAATATCGAATCGGCCTATGGAAGAAGACCCTCCGATTTAGCTAAAAGCTTTTTGTCGAGGACCACAATCTACAGAACGGTGACATACTTGTCTTCTTACCGCACGCACCCAACAAATTCACCATCGCAATATTTAATCAATCGGGATACGAAAGGACTTACAAATGGCACTACAAAATAAGATCTTTTTAACTAGGTATCAGTATTATGTACTTTACTTCGTATGACGGTCAAATAGCTGAATAAAACTAAACTCATGCTAATGTATTTATTGTTCTTTTTCCGTTGCAGAATGACCATAAGACGACGCAACACATGTTTCGCCGGGCACCGCGCAAAAGCGGTGGGCATTTTCTAGTATATATATATATATATATATATATATATATATATATATATATATATATATATATATATATAAGCTTATCATTTAAATTTTGAGTAAATTTCATAATACTACATGTTGGGTTATGAGTCAGTGGTTGATCTTAATAACCACTTAGAGGGTACTTAGCATTATTTTCGATAGTTCTTGTATTAGAACTTATCTGCTTATCGGTAATGGGGGAAATCATAGTGATTTAATACTATGGAATTGAAGATCTCAAAACCCGTCTTGTATCCTTTGTGTAGTGTCTAGATGATGTAATAGGCTAGACTGCTTGTATTTTCTATTATCGTTTTTGTCTAAGTCCTGTAAGGGGTAAATGTTGGTCTGATCTTCAGTAGGAAGTTACTTTCCAGAACCCCACGTCATCATTGTAAGAGCTTGTGTTCACAGGTCATCAGCTGACTTCAATCAGTAGAAGATTCTTCTTCAGCTGACCCACATCAGTAGAAGAACACAGTATCAAAGCTCCGTACCTTCAGAGTCATCAGCTAATTCCACTCGGTAGAAGATTCGTTATCAGCAGACTCAGACGAAGAAGACAGAGATCATATCAGGTCTACTGTATCCGACAGGAAACGACCCGACTTTTAACATCATTTGAAAGTCAGCAGAAGATCATACGAGGATGAGTGAGAGTCAACTCAGATGAAGACTCATGTCTGACAAGTCTCACCTACCACAAACCTCGACCAATGAGAAGCTGTCTAAGCTCTACCTACTCTGACCAACTAAAGTTGCTCTCATGCACAGTAACCAACTACTCTGCGACAACATTTCGAACATATGGTCGTTTTCCTTGGACGTTTGTGACACGTGGCATCGTCCCCTCCAACGGACAAATGTCTGGGTCACAACTATAAATAGAGAAGCCTTTCCGAGCTCCACGCACGGGATATCGAAGGGATTACACGCTCAAGATTTCGAAACACTCTAGCGCCTTTCACGAAGATCCAGCGAAGAACTTGCTTCATTAGAATATTTCTAGTTCTTCTCTCTAGAGTTTACTTCTTTAGATCTCTCTTCTCTATCTAAGCTCCATTGTTTATATCCATAGCTTAGAACCTTCGAAGGAGTTCACATTTCGTGACTGTTCTTATTGTAAGAACTCCTTCATAGTTGGAGAACATCCCCTCCCCTTCAAACTTCGGTTTGATTTGTAAAGTCGCTAAGGACTATAACTTAGAAGGGTCTGTCAAGTGCACAGATACCTTGCTGAGGCTTGCTCAGATTAATCAACAAGACCTCCTGTTCAGCAGGACCATGGACGTAGGATCTTGCGTATCCGAACCACGTTAAAAATCGCTTGTCATTTACTGTTTTATTGCACTGCATTCAAATCATCTTACAAACTCATAATTTGCATAAAACGTTTTTGAAAGTGCACTAGCCAAAATTATTTGGTTTGCGAAAAACACATTTTCAAATCGAGACGAAGTCTATCAGGTTCTACACACTTATCCGCACTAAGTCTCCGACTGAGAATCAAATACTGACATAAGTCAGTTGGAGAAACTCAGTAGTTGACTCACTCTGACCCGCGATCAGAAGGTTACTATTTGACACTGTTCATCAGTTGCAATCTACAGCTCAGCTGTCCTTCGCGTTTGAGAAAAAGAACTTGTGCTCAGGTGTATTCACCCCCCCCTCTACACCTGACACTCGTCTCCATACCAACACTACCTTTATTTGTAAAATTAACCCAATTTTGGAAAGGCTTTCGGCCCATACTCCCATTTAGTTTCAATAAATTTATTAGTCTAATTCATCAAGAATTCAAGTACCCTTTTAGCAACTAATTAATTATGAAAGACAGATATCTGGATTTGTAACATGTATATGTGTGTGTGTCTCCTGCCCAACCTACATTATCGATCCAATAGCCAGTATGGGCTTTCCTCATCTTAAAAAAAAAAGAAAAAAAAAAGTGGAATATTTTATGATATCATGCTCATTGCATAATGATCTCACAAAAATACTTTACAAGAAAAGAAAATGGCTTGTTGTTATATTTTGGCTCAAAATTGTGAAGGCACTTATCCCACATTGGAAAACTAGTGAGAGTCTCTCATTAGTTTTCCCTATAAATATGGTAGTTCCCTCTTGTTGTATCTTGCACCTCATAGAAGAGTATTTGGGTCTAGGAACTTATTCCGGAGACCCGATTTTGTATACTCCTCGTTTATAGTGAAATTTTTCTTCCCTTCGCCCGTGGACGTAGGTCGATTGACCGAACCACGTAAATTCTCGGTGTTCTTATTTTAGTTATTTTTCGTATTTTATTTACTCGTATTTCTAACAAGTGGTATCAGAGCCAAGTTAGTTTTGCGATGGCGAGTATGAAGTACGATATTCCGCTGCTCGATCGAAACACCAGATTTTCGCTATGGCAAGTGAAGATGCGTGCAGTTCTCGCCCATATGGATTTGGACGAGACTTTGTTGGGATTTGAAAAAATGCCCAATTCGTGGACAGACGAAGAGAAGAAAAGAAAAGATCGTAAGGCTCTCTCTCACATACACCTTCATCTATCAAATCAAATTTTGCAGGATGTCTTGAAAGAGACAACCGGCTTTTGGACTATGGTGAAGTCGGAACAATTGTGCATGACCAAGAGTCTCACAAGTAAGCTACATCTAAAGCAACGTCTTTACTCTCATCATATGGTAGAAGGTACGTCTCTACAAGAGCATATTTCAGCATTTAAAGAAATTGTTGCTGATTTAGAAGCTTTGGAAGTTAAGTATGATGATGAGGATTTGGCTTTGATGTTATTGTGTTCATTACCTTCATCCTATAGTACATTTCGTGATACTATTTTGTATAGTCGTGATACTTTGACACTTGATGAAGTTTATGATGCCTTATTCTCGAAAGAGAAAATGAAGCAACTTGTTAGTACCTCTGAGGATTCAGGAGAGGGACTTATTGCTCGAGGCAGGCCACAAGAACGAAGTTCTGGTGGTGAGAAGAAAGGGAGATCGAAATCAAGGAATTCTCGCATTAGGTGTAATTATTGCCACAAGCCCGGCCACATCAAATCGAATCTCGGAAATTGGAGAGAAGGAACCGAAGAATCCAAATGACAAGGCTGATGGTGATAAATCAAAGCAAAAACAAAAGGAAAAGGAACAAGAAATTGGCGAGGCCGTAGTAGCTGATGAAGATTCGAGTGACGGTGATCTTCTTGTTGCTACCAATTTGGTTCGTGAGCATCGTGATGAATGGATTCTTGATTCTGGTTGCACATATCATATGAGTCCCAATCGGGATTGGTTTTCATCATATGAGTCAGTTACAAAAGGAGTTGTGCTTATGGGAAATGATGCCCCTTGTAAGGTTACAGGGATTGGAACCATCAAAGTGAAGATGTTCGATGGAGTAGTCCGAACACTTGGAGATGTCAGGCACGTACCTGACTTACGGAGGAATCTCATCTCCCTCAACACTCTTGAAGATAAAGGGTACAAGTATGTTGGTGAAAATGGAGTTCTGAAAGTCGGCAAAGGTTCTCTTGTCGTGATGAAGGGAAAGAAGAAAAGCGGAAACTTGCATGTCTTGCAAGGCTCCACCGCCACGGGAGATGCTCGCAGTTGCTACCACGTCACCGATCGACGGCGAGGTCACTAGATTGTGGCACTTGCGTCTTGGCCACATGAGTGAGAATGGGATGATTGAGCTAAGCAAACGAGGACTTCTTGATGGACAGGGCATCAACAAACTCAAGTTTTGTGAACATTGTGTTTTGGGTAAGCAGAAAAGAGTTAAGTTCTCTACAGGAACACACAATACAGCAGGTATTTTGGATTACATCCATTCTGACGTTTGGGGTCCGTCGAGGGTGCCCTCCAATAGAGGTGCACGTTATATGCTGACTATTATCGACGACTACTCAAGAAAACTTTGGGTTTTCTTTCTGAAGCAGAAGAGTGAAGTGTTTTCCACTTTCAAGGAGTGGAAAGTTATGATAGAAAAGCAGACGGGGAGGTCTGTGAAACGTCTTCGTACAGACAATGGTCTTGAGTTCTGTTCCGACGAATTTAATTCTCTATGCAAGGCTGAAGGAATTGTGAGACATCACACCGTTCGTCATACTCCACAGCAGAATGGTGTAGCCGAACGGATGAACAGAACGTTGATGGAGAAGGTGCGTTGCATGCTTCTCAATTCTGGTCTACCGAAGAGTTTTTGGGCTGAAGCAGCAAATTTGGCTTGTCATCTTGTCAATCTATCTCCTTCTACTGCACTTGACAAGAAGACCGCACAAGAGGTATGGTCTGGTACTCCACCAAACTATTCTGATTTGAGGATTTTTGGTTGTCCCGCGTATATGCATGATGTGCAGGGAAAATTGGATCCTCGTTCGAAGAAGTGCATTTTTCTAGGCTATAAGCCTGGCGTGAAGGGTTACAAACTTTGGTGTCCAGAAACAAGGAAGGTTATCATCAGTCGTGATGTTATATTTGATGAAAGCTCGATGATACACGTTACAGCACCTAAAGACTCTTGCATTGATGCTCCGCAAGAATCTAGTTCACAAGTTGAGGTGGAGATCGAATCAAAATCTGCGGCAACTTCTCAAGAAGATTCGATTCCAGATCAAGAACCACCACTTGAAGCTCCACAGTACTGTATTGCAAAAGATAGAGGAAGACGTGTGATAAAGCGTCCTGAAAGATTGATTGAAACTAATTTGGTTGCTTTTGCTTTGAATGTAGCTGAGGAAGTTGAGTCTTGTGATGAACCCTCCACATACAAGGAGGCAATTACTTCAAAGGATTCTGAAAAATGGATTGGTGCTATGCAAGAGGAGTTGGAATCGCTTCACAAGAATGGTACATGGGACCTAGTGAAGCTCCCTAAAGGCAAGAAAGCAGTTCGCTGCAAATGGGTATTTAAGAGAAAGGAAGGAACACCAGGAGTTGAAGATGTAAGATACAAGGCACGATTGGTAGCTAAAGGCTATAGCCAAGTTCCCGGTGTAGACTTCAATGATATATTCTCTCCGGTGGTGAAGCATACTTCAATACGAGCTTTACTTGGTATTGTTGCTATGCATGATTTGGAGCTTGAGCAGCTCGATGTGAAGACAAGCATTTCGGCATGGAGATCTAGAAGAAGACATCTACATGCAGCAGCCTGAGGGACACACAATTGTTGGGAAGGAAGACCATGTATGCTTCTTGAAGAAATCTCTCTACGGTTTGAAGCAGTCACCGAGGCAATGGTATAAGAAGTTTGATCATTTTATGACGACTCATGCCTTTAAGAGAAGTGCTTCGGGATAGTTGTGTCTACTACGTAGTTGGCGAAGATGGGTCATTTGTGTATCTCCTATTATATGTTGATGACATGTTGATAGCCGCAAACGGATCAAGAGGAGATCAAGAAGGTGAAGATCCAACTCAATGCTGAGTTTGATATGAAGGATCTAGGAGCTGCAAAGAAGATACTTGGTATGGAGATTATTCGAGATAGAAAAGCAGGTACATTATGCCTCAGTCAGAAGGGGTATATTGAAAAGATTCTCCATCGGTTCAACATACAGAATGCAAAGCCGGTTAGTACTCCGTTAGCAGCTCATTTCAGATTTTCATCTGCTTTGTCACCCCAATCAGATGATGAGGTTGACTACATGTCACGAGTTCCATATGCTAGTACTTGTTGGGTCACTCATGTATGCTATGGTATGTTCCCCGTCCGGATTTAGCACATGCTTGTGAGTGTTGTTAGCGTGTACCTCGCAAATCCCGGAAAAGAACACTTGGAAAGGAGTTCAATGGATTTTTCGTTACTTGAGAGGTTCTAGTAACGTTTGTCTGAAGTTTGGAAAGACTCGTGATGGAGTTGTCGGATATGTAGATTCCGATTTTGCAGGTGATCTCGATAAAAGAAGATCTCTTACGGGCTATATCTTCAGCATTGGTGGTTGTGCTATTAGCTGGAAGTCTACTTTGCAGAGCACTATTGCGTTGTCCACTACGGAGGCTGAGTATATGGCCATCACTGAAGCTTGTAAGGAAGCTATATGGTTGAAAGGTTTGTTTGGGGAGTTGAAGAAAGAATTGCAGGTTACGACCGTCTTTTGTGATAGTCAGAGTGCTATCTGTCTCACAAAAGATCAAATGTTTCATGAGAGGACTAAGCACATTGATGTGCGTTATCACTTCATACGTGAAGTTGTTGCTCGTGGTGATATAGTGGTGCGCAAAATTGGTACTCATGACAATCCTGCTGATATGATGACGAAGGTGGTTCCCTTTACTAAGTTCAAGCATTGCTTGGATTTAGTTAGTCTTACTCGATGAGTTATGCCCTTAGGGGTTTTGTGGAGAAGGTGGAGTTTTTCCTATCATGGTTGGAGTTTGTTCGTTGTTGAGGGATTTTTCACCAAGGTGGAGATTTGTTATATTTTGGCTCAAAATTGTGAAGGCACTTATCCCACATTGGAAAACTAGTGAGAGTCTCTCATTAGTTTTCCCTATAAATATGGTAGTTCCCTCTTGTTGTATCTTGCACCTCATAGAAGAGTATTTGGGTCTAGGAACTTATTCCGGAGACCCGATTTTGTATACTCCTCGTTTATAGTGAAATTTTTCTTCCCTTCGCCCGTGGACGTAGGTCGATTGACCGAACCACGTAAATTCTCGGTGTTCTTATTTTAGTTATTTTTCGTATTTCATTTACTCGTATTTCTAACACTTGTCATATTAGATCTAACTACTATTGGAAAAAGATGAAGAAAGGGATTCCTTTAGGTTTGACATAATAAGCAAGTAAATACATTAATTGTCAATTTTCATTAGCACCCGACCGAAGTAAGACAAGTTAAGCATGCACAAGACTTTGAAAATATACATTCTTAAGTCTAGTTCGATAATGACTACAAATCAAATAAATTATGAGTCCTCGAGAAGAAATGCAATTTTTTTATTTATGAGTGTTACGTTTATGGTGGTTGAAAAGCATATATATCGAAAAAAAAAGTTTGTTTATTACATATAAGGATTAAATACATATATATTTTTTTCTATTATAGCACATTGTCTTCAAATTACGTCATGCAAACGTACCAAAATCCGAATAATGGTTTTCAGAGGCTTATTACAAATAAGGATTAAAAATTAGATAAAAATGATGATCATACTTTTTTAGGGATGAGATCTGTTGTCCCCAAATTCACGTGTCTCAGTCAAAACTAAGTAGTTTTGATAATAATAACAATGGATAAACTAATTAATTGTGTTGCCATTAAAACTACACAGTTTGATATTACAATTACAACGTTTTTATTGAGACATGAGAATTTTGGACAGCAGATTTCAACCCGGCTTTTAAACAAGACCATAGGACTCGGTAAAAAATTAACAGCTATATATTTAATATCAATTTTTTTGTTGTTGACAAAAAAAATATAGCAATTAATGAGATATGCATTTGTTAAACTCTGCTTATGTGCATCAATTTTTTTTAATAATAATAATAATAATAATATGCAATAATATGAGTGGGAACACAGTGTGAAGCTTCGTTGATGATCATGAGCCAATGGCAGATATAATCATATATTTGTTTGACCAAACTAACCTAAAAAACTATCGTCAAATTCACAAATTTCGGTTGTCTAAAACAATATCTATAAATAAATAAATGCAGTTCAGTGGATGTTATAAAATGCATAATTTAGTTAAAATAATCATTAAAATAATCATAACTAATGCACCTTTGAACGTTATCATACTAATTAGAATTCATTACTTCTTTACTAGTTACGGCTAAATCAAACAGAGTGGCATGTCACGTTCAAATCAAACCATGTTCTGAAAATTTTAATGTATATGTATGTACGAGTCTCAAATACATGGTGACGAAATCGAATTCTTCACCAGTAGGTCTCAAATTCACGGTTTTTATAGGTTCGTGTATATCATACTTATAGTAAACTATTTTTGCTTAAACACTACAAATTTGAACAAATCGTACACATCATTATAGATCGAATTTATCCCATATAATTTGCATTATGAAATTTACCTCATTTACATAGGCGAGATTTACATACTACATAAATATACCTTCCCCAATAAAATGGAGCTAAAAATGAATATATCCTGTTTTAAAACAATCAACTGCTGAACTGCTGCTCTTTAGATATTTATACAGTAATATATATACTAGAGACGGGAGAGAAAAAACACTATAATAACATACCTTGAAAATGTCTTTCTAGATAAACTCACATTCTGAAATGCTATCATGCACGTATCTTGTGTTTTTTCCACTTAAACTATATTTAACTAAATATAGATACTCAAAAGTTATAGTAAATGTTATTGCGTAATTAATTTTTTAATTTCAATAATGTCATAAGCGTACATCGGATAGAATCTAACCCAGTAGTAATAATGAAGAAGTAACGATCGGTCACATGCACAGAGAGAGAGAAAAAAAAATTAATAATGGATTTGTTTAGCATTTTTATTCATGAAAAGTCACAGAAATATGATAGAAGTAAGAAAATTTGCATGTGATTTGAAGAGCTCAAAAATTCCATGAGTACTCTTCATCCATCACCAGTATCGGGTTCTGTACCAAAAAAGGCTCAACACTCGCTACATAATCCCTCTCATCATCGTTCATCAGCAAATCCAAATCGGACCAGATGCTGCTGGTCATAATCTCGCTGCAATAATCGTCCAAACTTGGGGGATTTTGCAGTTGCTCGACCGGCGAGTACGACGACGATGAAGAAGGCGTTAGCGACGAGTTGACGTCGCAACAAATCAGAATCTCGTGGGGCTCCATCACCGGAATCTCATCTATGCAGAAATCGTTATTCACTAATTCCATGGGTTCCAAATTGCAACTTTCATTCCCACTATTTTTAGCTGAGTCGGAAATGTGGGGCTCCGCCTCCGCCGACGGATTGACTACTTCAACTACTTTGTCTGTTTCCTCATGAGGTTTCTCGGCGGCGGGTGGCGGCAGAGGCTTGTGGGTGAGGGGGTCGATTCCCATTTTCCTTAGCTTCTTCTTAATGTGGGTGTTCCAGTGATTCTTGATTTCGTTGTCTGTTCTTCCTGGGAGATGAGAAGCAATTTTTGACCATCTGCACAAAATTTAATTAAAAATTATAATTATGTTAAAAAATAAAAAAAAGGAAAGAATTTATGTCGGCGGGCGCATGTGGCAATGCAAGAAAACCACTGAAGTAGCAAAATGGTGGTGGGATACGTACTCATGAAATGTCTGCCACACAACTTGCATAATTTAATTTAATGTGATTATTATTGATTGATTTTGAGTTTATGAATTTTAGTTTTTAAAGAAGATTAAAAGAGTTGCATACCTGTTACCAAGTTGGGCATGAAGATCAATAACCATCTTCTCCTCATATTCTGAAAGAAGGCCTCTTTTCACATCTGGACTCAGATAATTTGTCCATCTTAATCTGCAGCTCTTCCCACATCGAAGCAACCCTGCAGTAGTATTGTCATGAACTCGTTAATTCTCAGTAATTTCATCTCTCTCTTGTAGATAGATTTAGGAATGATGAGAGAGAAATTAAGATGAACCTGCAAGTTTAGGGACAGCTCTCCAGCAACATTGGCCATTGGAAATAATAAAGTTGATGAGTTTCCTGTCTTCCTCAGCAGTCCAAGGCCCTTTCTTCAGACCAACTTTGTCGCAGCAAGGTTGTCTTCCCATCTCTTCCCAGATTAATTAATGATAATCACTACAAAAACCTTAATTTTCACAAGAGGAAGTGGTTTCAAAGCTAACTTAGCTCCAAGAAAATGTTGAACAAGAGAAAACTAAATGTTCAGCATCAGACTACCTACTTATATATATTTAAAATACAAACTTCAGACAGCTAAAGTCCACCACCCCACGACAACCCCTAAAAGAAAATAAATTAATGGCTCATTTATCTCCAATTTTGAGATTGAAAAGGAAAGAATTTTCAGCAAACTCCCTCGATAAATGACACGCTTTATGGTTTAAAAATTATTTAAACATGTTGAATGAAAATTCCAGGCTGAAATTAAATCCCACCCCATGTCAACCTCCAGAAAGGGCCACCTCAACATACCATTTCCATTCCTTAAATTTGAAGCAATATAAGTGTCTCATACTCTAACAATATACACTTCAATAAACAACTTTTTAATTAATAGTGAGAATTTTATTTTCTATCATTGTGTTTCAATCTGTTAATTAATTTACTGGAATTTGACTTGTGTGCGCGTATAAAATAAGGGCTTGTCAAGATAATATATAAACAGAATTGAAATCATAGTTTGAAATCTAAGCAATAACTAATAACAAGTTCATTTAAGATTGTTCCATGAGTTTGCCTTAAAAAGAATTTTCATATTTTAAAGTGATTTTAATTTTATGGATTCTGACTTCAATTTGCATATATTCAATAAATACTTCTTTCAGGCAGTGATATACTTTAAGAATGCAATCGATGTAAATTAATATATTATTTATTACTATATTACAAGTGGCTATTTTCTAAATCGAACAGATAATTATACCTACATTTTTAATGTACAAAATGAGAAATTAACTTTGTATGCATTCAAGGGCCGTTAACTATGTAAGTATATAGTTTGTATATATTTAGAGAGAGATGGGTGAAGAATCATACACATATTCTAATGCATTCACAAAAATGTAAATGTATCAATAAAATCCGATCGATGGTACATTTAATTAGATTATTAATTCACAATCATTTCCATTTCTTTATTTAAGGGCTTTTTTATTTGAACCCAACTCTATATATATATATATTAGGGCAGCAAAATCATTGTCATTAATCTATTATAGGCATACATTATTTTACTTGCACTCTAAAGTGTTCCGACATTCTTACGGACAAAGCAAAAACTGCAAAAATTAATTACTAACCGAAGATTAAAAGATAAGAAAATTACAGTTGCGGTGAAGTAATAAATCACCTTACTTCATTTCTTTGAGTGAATAGCAAAGACATATGTTTAAATCTTGTATATATATTATTTATATATATATAAATAATATAGCAAAGACATATATATTGTTTAAATCTTGAATAATATATAGCAAAGACATATGCATATTATTTATATATATATTTTATGCATAAATCTTGTAACTTTTATTCTTTTGCCTTTGCGTATAAAACATATAAAAAATATGCATAAGGAATATTCCAGAGCATATTCAATCCAAAGGGGACGGGTGGGTGCGAGCACCTCCCGAATTTTTGTACATTACTAAGAGTTCTATTTTATTTCGAGTAATTTATATGTTTGTCTCACTTAAATTTTTGAATTCTCAACCCCCCCCCCAAAAAAAATTTAATTTGCTACCTACAGTAAAGTAACAATGAAGAATTAGAGTTAATGTGACCACTAACTTTGAAAAATATTAAAAAAAGTTGTATAATAAGTGTCACTTATTTTAGTGGAGATGTAGAATTTGGAATTTTAGACATCTATTTTGATAGACTTACATATATAATTTAACATATATATATAACTTTATACCATTGATATATTATATTTGTGTTTTTTTTTTAAATACTTGATTGATCTAAAATTAGCAACATTTGAAGTATAAATAAACTATCATTGAAATACTTAATTAACTCCTAAGCTAGATATTATTATTCTTCATAATTTTCTCCAACTAAATTTAGAGTGTTGTCAAAATAAAATTTTGTACTATATTTTTCGAATAAATATAAAAAATATAGCGGTTATTCATGCAAGAAGAATATAATATCTTTAAATATGTCATAAAGAGTAAGTATAATTAGATTTAAGTAGAAAAATATACTAAAAAGAATTTCTCAGATGCTCCGCCCCCAAACCCCCAAATAAGGAACAGTCATACCCCGGTAAATTTTGCCCCCCAACCAAAAATTCTAGATTCACCCCTGATCCAAATCAACCAATAATAAGATGAATGATGCAGATTTCTTATTCTTTCTTATTTTAATCGATTTTCCAATATGATCCATTCTCTCTCTCTCTCTCTCTCTCTCTATATATATATATATATATATATATATATATATATATATATATATATATATATATATATATATGTTGTGGATCTGGTGAGAACTCACATTTAACGTGAGAACTACGAACCATACATAATCCTTATATATTTTATGCCAAAAAAATCTATAACTTTATATTTTTGTCTTCTGCATCAAACATATAAGGATTATGCATAATGTAAAATTATTGATTTTTTTTGCATAAAAACATAAGGATTGTGTATGGTTCTTAGTTCTCACGTTAAATGTGGGTTCTCGCATGATCAACTCCCTATAAATGCATACATATTACATTATAAATCATACGCATGTACTCCCTCCGTCCCGTTTGAAACGGCCCGTTTTCCATTTCGGATCGTCCCATTTGAAACGACTTATTGCCAAAAAAGGAAATTACTTACTTAATAATTCACTACTAATCTACACCATTTAACCAATTAAAAAATTTTCCATTACTTAAATTTTTACACCCTCATTTATTATTCAACCTAATACAAATCATTCAACATATTTCTTGTGCCGCCTCCCTCCCATCTTCGAACCCTTGTTCTTACTTCCTTCCAATTTACCTTCGCAACCCCTCCGCGATGATGAATCGTGTTCCCTCCGACGATCCTTCCTTGAAATCAGCCCCTCTGTTCTCCGACCTTCCCTCTTCTGGTTGTGATTTGGGCAAAATTGGCGGGTCCATGACGAACTACGACATCGTAGTTCCCGAAACAGAGATAGATCCCGCAGATTTACCTCCCCCCGGGTCTGAGATCGTTGATATCTCTCCATCTACATACAACTATGAGGCGTCGGAGAAGGTGTTGAAGAATCGCTCGGGTTTTGAACGAGTTTCAAAACTAGAAGAGACAGATCTTCCCTCTCCGACGGGAATGGAGAGGTTGGGTAATGCCAAAATACTGAGTGGAGAAGTGGATGGCGAAGTAGCAAAAGCGAAGGCGCGAGTTGAGGCTTTCCTCTTCTTAATACCAAAGGAGATGAAGCTTAGGGCGAAGAACGGGACGGCCACCGAAGAAGAAGTCCACAAAATGATTTGTCGTTATCGGCCTTACTACTCGCATCCGGTGAGATCTTTTCGAATTTATTTTACTATGATGTTCTTGAGGATTAATTAGTAAGAGTACTTTGGGAGAATTGGGTTCCGGGTATTGAGATGATAAAATTATGCTCACACTTGGTTATATTGCAATAAAATGATGATTACAACCTACCAAGATTAGGATTTATCTTTGGATGTGACTCCTTTATTTTGTTGGTGATAATCTGCAATTTTGCTTGGTTACTTTGCTTGTTCTTAGATTTGGGGTTGTGACTCCTTTATTTGGGGCTGTGACTCCTGTAATTTGCTTGTCTGCTTCGTTGCATGCTTGTTCTTATTTGAGGCTGTGACTCCTGTAATCTGCTTGAGAAGTTGGTGGTAATCTTATTTTCATTGGCGCCAGTTTTTTTCATTTAAAGCTTGCAAATTTTAGGCTTAGATTTATTAAAAAATTCAAAACATATGTAAATAAAAAAAATACACAAGGTGGGATCCATTCAAATCAATTTAACTTTCATTTGAAAAGTCAACAAAGGTGGGCATGCTTGATTAACAACTAAACACAACACTCCTTAATTCCCGTGCCCGTTTCAAACGGGTCGTTTGAGTATATTTTTTACTTTTTGAAGCTACAATATTTTTGTAACCTACATATGAATGCACAAACAACTTACAACCGCCATGTGAATACATAATACCTTTTATCACCATATTAGTATGTTACTACTAAAGAATAAAAGTAACCCTAGTGTTTGCAGTGTAGGAAATTCATCATGAATTCTCTATACGAAAAAGAAAATGAGCACTAAAAATGTGAAGAGTTCTCTAAACACCAAATAATCATGCACATGCAGAACTACTATGATTATAATATTAATCATATTATTATATTCTATATAGTTATATTGATAATAGAAATTGCATACATCTTGAGACATAAATTTCATCATATTAGGCAATGGGCAACAAGAATCATGGATGATTGAAGTAGAAACAACTAATAATCTGTTGAAGTGTACAATTTCTCCACAAGAGGTTGTTTGCGTTGTACGTTATATTATTAGTATAACAACTTCATCGACAATGATATCTTATATAGAAAAATAATGTATCTTCATCTGTCCAATTATAATTGGTTTGTATTTTTCGACACGCATATTAAGAAAATTGTGGTCTATGTGTAAAGTAGTGTGAATCAAAAAATTAAATTAGATTATTATTTTAAATATATGATGCTTTTAATGGAATGATCCTAAAAAGATATATTTATTAGGACGGAGGGAGTATTTGAGAAGCCAAGGAGAAGAATGCCTGTGGTGCATCTATAATTATTTAGACTCGCAGTTGGATTTATTCTTCGTTTATTTCTTTTTGTGTTTCAAGTGATCGATTTACACCACTTTTCGCCGTTCATTATACGGTAATTTATAAAGGAGGATAGAATTAAGATTTTGGTCAAAAGCATTCTGAATTTGGGTTTAATGCATATAATTTGTATGGTCAATGAACTTTTAAGGCTCGATAATATGTGCGTGAGAGAGAACATAAAATGTCAAGGACCCTATTTCTAGTTTTGTCATTGACTACACTTAAAAAAAAAAAAAAAAAAGTCCCCATGATGACGTAGCGGTGAAGATGGGTAGCCCGGACCTATAGGTTCAAATCTCACTGAAAACACTATGTGTTTGTGGCTTCAAAAGGTGATAGAATTGTATTTATAAAATCACAATATACACATAAAAAAAAAAACAAACAAAATCAAAAGAAACAAACAAACAAAATCAAAAGGTAATGAATTATATTTGTAAAATCACATTATACACATAAAAAAATACTGTCATATGCACAAAACTTATTTTAATTATATAACATAATATCCACGTAACCGACAATTTTATGCATAAAATTGTTTAGACTTATGCACAAACAAATAGTATCATACGCATAAAACGGTAATTTTATTAGTTGTGGGATTTTCTTATTAAAAAACTTCTACATGCATGATAGAATCATTTCGAAGTCGTAATAAATATTATAAGTTCTATTAATCTCTTAGTCAATGTTAGATTGAGTATTTGGATAATTCAGCCGTGCGTGTGATTTAGACCGTGTCAATTAACAGTTGTTACACAATTGAAATGTCTGCATAATCTTCTTATAATCCGCAATGAGAGACTGCAGGAATATATTTATAGTTAGATTCTTCCACTCGAAAACCATAAATGGCTCGGTCACATTATTTTAACATAAATACGCAAAAATAAAATTTGACTTGTAGAAAATGAAATTTTCAAAAATATATTAATATAATGTCACGTATATAATATGAATTGAATATACACAATATTATTTTGCGATTGAAGAAGTTGAAAAACTCATTCCAGATTTGGGCAAGCAGCCTCTACGCTTACCATGTCAATCTTAGGTGTTTTCCAACTAAAAAACGCGGTTGGAATTGATCACTATCGACCAACTAAACTGACTTCAACCCACGCGCTTCTCCATGTGTGAATACGTGATTCCCTTCACATGCTTCTGTTCGCAAAAGATCGTCTGTCTCAAAAATGGTGGCCCATTCGGTGGCCCATCAATCACGCCCCGTCACGCGTATATTGGTGGACCACCTTTTTATAACTTAAATATTTTTTTTATTGCTAATATGGCACATCAATGCACGGTGATGGGCGCCATCGAATGAGACACCAATTTTGGGCCAGAAGATCCGGCTTGACTTCTGTTAGGCAGAGGATCCTCTGCCCCAGTTTTTGGTGGACCAATAGGTGGCCCACCAATCACGCGGCGCCACGCGTGCATTGGTGGGCCACCTTCTTTACAATAAAATCACACATGTCTCCACCTTATTGGTGGGACACCCACTGGGGCAGAAAATCCGGACTCCTTCTGTTACCTCTCTTTTTTTGCGTCTGGTTATTCTTTATTCCAGGTATGTATTGTATTTAATACTTAAATTTCGTTTACATGCAATAAATTATAAATTGTATGTTTAACTTATTGAGATACTGATTATATATTACCATAACATAATTCACTCTACAATTAAAATTTTTCCACACTTCTTGTTCGCGCCACCAAAAGTCTTACATGGTGATATTCTAAAATTATTAAAAGTTTAATACCAGAATATTACTTTATTTATATTTAAGAGAATCAAAATTTCACAAAGATATGGGCTTCTAAGTCCTTGTACTAGGGATTAATTGAGTGAAATAATTGTGGGATGCCAAAAAAATAATAATAATAATAATAAGAGTCATTTATTATAAAACAGGTGTAATTCTTATTCCATTATTTGAGGTTTATTACACTTTATATATGCTAACTCTTGATTATAGTAAGTTCATTCGTTCACTTTCGTCACTACATACGAATATGCATTTATACATACACTGATACACATGTCCATTGAGAATGCCATATTATTATAAAGCAAGCTCGTGCTAGTGAAATAAATAAATGAATAGTTAAATATATCAATTATATATCATTTGGTGACATGAGAAGATTTATGAATCCACTCTAATAGTATATCATCTTATTATAAGTGGCTCGTATTTATTTTGTGATGTCCCTTAAAAGTGGTTAATACTTAGAAAATGTACTAATTTAATAAGCCTACACTATTTTTTATAACTTTACACAAAAAATATAATTTTCTTGATTTTCGTATTGAGAAGATTTGAGTTATTAATAGTTGGACGAAAATAGTAATAGCTATCCCGAGTTAATGGTGGTGGGGTTAGCTTCAAATTCATAGGTTTGATTTGGATATATTTATAAATTCAAATTAACTTCCTCTAATTTTGTTTAGCATCACAATCATTAACCTCTTTTAGCTTCCTCTAATAAATTTGTTAACTATGACGTCCAACCAATTAGCAAAGTCTTGTTGGTAAACACTTGTCGTGCCGATACGAATCCTCACCCCGTGGGCTTGATCTTGAGACTTAGCAGATCACATATTCAATTTTCCGTATCCAAATTATTTCAATTGTGTCACTAACAAAATTGTGACACGTCTCCATATAATAAAGTTATTACATAGTATGGATTTCTTAATCTAAAGAATGAGTTATTTTGGTTATTTAAGCTTAAATTGAGATATATATAACCATTTTATTGATTACAAATTGAATAGAAATTGAACAAAAAAATCGAGCTGTAGATCTCACTCTCTTGAGATGTTACCGGTGGAATTAGAACTACCCCGTTATATATATATAGATAAAGTATAAGTACAATACACATACATAAATATGACTAACGAGTTTGTAGTTAGGGGTGGGCAAACAATTCGGGTTCCCGTGCCCGTACCCGTCCCGTTCGGGCCGGGAAAAACGGGTACGGGTACCCGTTACGCGGGTACCCGCAAAAAATCAAGCGGGTCGGGAACGGGAACGGGTTTTATTCTTAGATATCCATTCCCGAACGGGTACCCGCATTAATATATAATTTTTTTTACATGAGGTCCTCTTGCGTAGAGGTGGGCACGGGACGACGCGGGTACCCGTTTGCATGTTTTGTGCTAGCACTAGAGTGTGACTAAACAGTTTTCCACGGTAATTTTAATTATAAGAATCTATGGTTTCATAGTTGATAATCATATGGTCGGTTTTATAATTATAATTTATGGTGAAACATCATTGGAACATAGTTTATAAAACAGATTATCTACTCCTATAGTCATATTTAGTGGTTTAAATATATTGGTATTTTTAATTTTAATTTATGTTTTTAAAATTTTATTTATTGGTATTTTTTAATTTTTATTTATGAATTTAAATATATTATAAATAGGTGGTAATATTTGCAGGTAAACTCGTACCCGTACCATATCCGCGCGGGTACCCGTATGTGGATATCCGCTCTATGCGGGAACGGGAATGAGTATTAAAATCAATTACCTGCAGGCACGGGTATCCGTAAATGGGTACCCGTCCCGCGCCCACCCCTATTTGTAGTGGTCGGCATCGACACAGTCGACATACACTGGCCAGTAGCCACTCCAACTGAGTGAAAGAGTGCGAAGACAAATGTGCGAACCACGCGTTTTAGTCTTTTAGACATAACTAAATAAATAAAATGTAAACAATAAAGTCAAAAGGGAAGTTGAAAACCGATCATTTCTCACTAATTCAATCTTGCTCTATTTTCATTTAGAATTCTTTTCCTGTCTAGCAAACAAAATGTATATATAAGGGAGATAGGAAGTATGCATATTTTTTATATATTTTATGAATAATTCTTAATTTTTTTATACATAAATCTTATAACTTTTATATTTTTGTCCTTCATGCATAAAACATATAAGTATATGCATGAGGAATATTCCAAAACATATTCATTCCAAACCATCAAATAATGAAATGAATAGTGCAGATTTCTTATTTTTTTTTTTATTTTAAGCGAGCTTCTTATATGATTTATTCTCATACTATTGATATTGTACATTGTAAATATAACTCACCATATTCTAATTACAAACATATTGTAAATTAATTCATTTGTAATGTATCTTGTTGAATAAATGTCTAAAGCTATTCTTATTTTATGTTTTAAACAGTTTTTTTATTTGATTTTTTCCTATATTACATGGGGGTGTTGGAGATTAATTTATAAGTAACTTTTATGTATAGAATGTATTGATGGAATTTGCAAGATTAGAATATAAAAAGGAGTATTTAAAATATGGCAAAAGGTGTTGTGATTGACCCACATTTTTCCCTTTTAAGGATTGTGGCGGTGAGCATGCTTGGGAATTGGGGCGGTGGCAGAATCACAGGGGCCGATTCGCTTCCATGCGCCCAATCTCTACTGCTTTCTTCAAGTGGATAATGGATTTTTTCGTCATCATCACTCAAATCAATTTTATTTTATACTCCCTTCGTCCCAATATTAATGTCCATTTTATTTTTTTCACGATTTTTAAGGAGAGTTGTTAGTTGTGAGTAGAGATGTATAAAGGTGTGGGTCCTACAAAAAAATTGTATGTAATAATTTGCTAAAAAGAAAATACTGGATATTATATTTGGGACAATCCAAAATAAAATACTGACATTATAATTGGGACGGAGGGAGTATTAAATTTACTCCATATAGAATTCTCTGTATCACACAAACTCTGCTCTTGCATTCTGAATAGAGTAATTTTGTCTGTAATAATCCACTACAAATCACAAGAAATGTAATAGTACTAAAAGAGATGGTGCATTTTGATCCACGACGACTCTAAATCCAATCTTTCACTTCACAAATAATTAATTTAAGTAGTTTATGGACAATAGTACTCCCTCTCGTTCGGCTTCATTTGTCTTTTTTTTTTGGATTGCTTTATTTGACTTATTTTATTTTATTTTAAATAAAAAATAATTACTACACAAGTTCCTATTTTTTCTTTATGAAGGTTTATTTTTCTATATACAACCAACTACTTATCTTAATTTTCATGTCGAAAAAAAAAAGATAAATCAGACAGGCCAAAATGAGTATTATTTACGTATCTACTTATTAACAAGATTTTCTCACACACTGATACACAGCCACAGAGTGACACCGGTTATCGTTTTCAATCTTTGACCTAAGCCAATAAATGTGTGATGTATTGTTTCCGTAAACATTTTTGAACAAGTCAAACATATAAGTATATTCTTTTTCCATTTCACTAAGCAATTCTTTTTTATCCAATTTAATACTCTCTCCGTCCCATAGATTTACTCTAGTATTCATTTTCGGATTGTTCCATTGAAATAGTCAAGTTTTTAAACAAACTTTTTTTTTTAGGAATCCACTATTGTATACAACTCTATACACATTAACAACTCTTCTTAAAAACCGCACTGCAAAAAAAGTGGACTATATCTATGAGATGGAGGGAGTAATTTTAAGAAATAAATCAACTTTTTATCTGAAACATTTTTCATTATTATTCATTTTCTTTATTACATAAATGCAGTCCCTCCAGAACGCGGTTTACGCCTCTTTTTGACTCGGATATAGTGCCAAAAATGAGAAATAAGTCGATCCAAAGTTGAGTCCATATGTAGGTCAACTGCGATGCCACCACACCAACACAATGACAAAAAGCCCCCACCACAGAGAGAAACTCCACAGCATCTTCTCCATTTCATACGTTGTAATGTGTAATCACTTTCATTATTAATCATTGTCTTGACAATAATAATGGGCTCAAACATTATTACATTTTATACCTTTTTAATTGTCCCTCAAATTTATAACCTTATCTTTTTCCAAGTTCTACATTGTTCTAATTCTTGCCTGGTGTAGCAATTTGGTGGTGAGGTGGGATGGGGGTGGGGGTGTGGGAGGGACATTTTGTTTTGGAAGCACTTTGCATTCATGGGCTTACTTGTTTCAACCATTTTCTAACACATCTCAATCACTTTTTCAGTTCTTTCTTACTTTTTTTATTGCGATATATTTGGAGTTGTTGGAGGAAGGAGTTTGGTCGATAATATTTGGCATTGCTACTTTTAAGGTGCAAAAAGAAAAGGTTCTTTATTACATCCCCTTAAATCAACAGTTTCTATTGGTGGAGAGATTGTGGATTAATCATAGTCCATTGGCAATGTTGTGTTGGGGGAATGATGCCACGTTAGGTCGTTAGCTAGTCCCATTATAGTCAAGCTAAAAAGAAGAAGAAAAAAGGGTAAAAAAAAGGCAAGACTTGTACCTATGTTATGAATATAAATTGAGTGGTGGATGTCATAGAAAACCAAACTTAAATGGAAAGTATGAAATATATATGAATTTTATAGTTTTTTATGCATGAATTCAACAATTTTATACTTTTTTCTTTCTTTATAAATATATATATATATAAATTATAATAACGGAACGTGTTTAATCTAAGACATCCAATGAGTAAGGTGAAAAGAGTAAGGGGTTTGTTTGACTGTACCATAGTTGGGGACATCGTTCAAATGGTAACATCACGCAACAGAATTCAGATTCCATATTATACTGAAAATAGTTACTAAAACTGGGCTATATTATCGATGTACGAAATAAATTTAGGCCCATAATCTGTTTGAGTAGCAAAAAATGTTAAAAGCGCAGTTTTTATAGGGCCCGCAGATAAGCGGTTTTTTTTCTAGATTGAGGCCCAGTTCACAAATTTCAAGGGCACTACTAGGTTTCCACTATTCTAACAAACAACCCAATTTAGAGAAATACAAAAACACAACCCCAAATTTCAGGAAATTTTTTAATCATACCCGAGCGCACAGATTTGAAATACTCCCATTCCCCTATTACTGTTCCCTTTGATTTCCGCACGGAAATTAAAAAAATTTGTATAAGTGTATATTTTATGAGTTTTAATTATATTAAGAAATTAATACAATTTTCGAGGAGTATTTGGTGGAATAAATGAGAATTTATCCAAATTTTTATAGGGCATAGTTGAGGCATCGATTTTTTTTTCTGATTTTTTTCATATTGTATTTTAAGAAATAATATTAAGTTTTCAAAAAAGTTAAAAATCATAAATTTTCGAGTACGGAGTGCAACGAAAATCGTGCGAAAGATAGATTTTTGGAAAGAGAGAGTATGATCTAACAAAATCATTTTTTTGTTTAAGAGTAGTTTTTGCTATTTTAGGAAAGATAGTACAATAATAGCGGAAGAATCCGATTAGAAAGTAGGACAGTAATAGCGGGACGGATGAAGTATCATCTAACAAAATCATCAATATTTTATACGCGTGGACATATAATGAGGTTGAACACAATAAGTATATTGTGACGGCGTACAATTTTCTAATCGATTTTCGATTGTATGAATAATAGTAGTTGATTTCTTGAAGATTAATTGACACAAATGATCTTAATGTTTGCTAGTTTTGATAAATTAATTCTTCTGTTAAATTTTAAGTTAGTCAACAGTTAGTCATAATGGAATTTACGGAACAAAAATTTCAGGGACCAATTAATACAATTTTTAAATTAAATTTTATCTTTATTTTAAATATCTTTTTTAAATTATAATCTTTTTTAAATAAAAATTTTTAATTAATTTTTTATAAGAAAAATATTTAATTAAAATTAAAATAAAAAATTAATTAAAATTAAAAATAACTAAATCTATATCAACTAATAATAGTTTTAGGGACCAACTCATCCAATTTTTAAATTAAGTTTTTTAAAATTAATTTTTTGGTACGAAAAAAACTAAAAAAAAAAAACTAAATCTCTTATCTACCGCCGTACCAAGGTCATGCCCGCTACCACAACATTAAACTCCATAAGCTCGCCATCATCGTCTACACCATGTCCTCTCAGTCATTCGCCTACATCATCCTCTATATACTCCGGATACCTCTCCCATCTCCAAGTCGTCCAGCCGCTCATCTCCGACTATATCTCCGACCTCGAAGATCACAACATATTTCCCCAATCGTTGCATCGACCCGCTCCCTCATCTGTTGTGAGACACAAAATTATTAGTCAATTTTTTTAAGTACAATTTTTTATTTGAGTTAAAGTTAATTTAAAATTTTATTTGAAAAAAAATATTAAAAAAAAACTAGTTAAAAATTAATTTAATAATTTGATAAAAAAAATATTTGAAAAAAAATTAAAGTTTTTATTTGAAATAGATTATAATTTAAAGAAATATTTTTAAACAAAGTTAAAACTTAATTTAGAAATTAGATGAATTGGTCTCTGAAACTTTTATTTCGTAAATGCCTCTATGACTAACTTAAAATTTAATACCAATTTACCCAAACTAATAAACTTTGGGACCAATAAACTAAAAAAAATAAAAAATTAGGAACCAATTCAAATAAACTAGCAAACATTGGGACTATTTGTACCAATTTATTTTTCTTAAAAGAGTTTAATTAGTTGTTATATTTACTAGTACAATTACGAAAATGGCCAAAAGCATTTATGAATACTCCTTAATGTTTTATGAATAAGATCAAGTATGAAATTGTCGAATTTATACATAATAAAATATAAAGTATATACATACTTCATACTTGCTATAAAACTTTGTTTATCCTATTGAATCCGTAACCAATATAGTTATATGCAAACTTAGTATGAATTTGAGAAATAAAGACATTAGAAATTCAAAACCGTTGATTGCACGTGATAAACATATTTAATGGATTGAATATTCTTAAAACAGAATCTAATTTCCTTCGTAAAAAATTAAAAAGAAGAAAAATAATTTGAGCATAATTTTATTTGACCGTTGGAAGCCAGTTGTATTCTCCGACAACATAAGAGACCGTGCCATCACTAATCTGTTGGCACATTTTACCCCGAAACTTCCACTTTTACCAATCCAATTAATTTATTTATTCACCTCTCAGACTATTTTTCACAAATTAAATATTTTATATATTCTTCCCATCAAAGTAAATCAATCCTATTTACTTCATTACCTGTGCAATTAAAATAGATTGAGCCAATCCCCTTGGGATGACATATCGGTGAAGGTGGGTAGTCCGGGACCGATAGGTCATGGGTTCAATTTCCACTGGACACGCTATATGTGAGTCTGTCACCCTGTCACATTAAGGGTGATTTAACTCTTCTGTGTGGTTTGCGGCTATTGCACGGAGCGAGGTTTACCTCTGCGCACCAAAAGTAGCGATGCGGGTTCCTCGTCAAAAAAAAAAAAAAAAAAAAAAAAGATTGAGCCACAACTTTTCCGTTTTATGGTATTATTAATTACTGTAAAAATATAATATCATATCTCAAATATTAAAATATACTCCTGCAATTCTAGCTAAAAAGTTGGGTAACTTACGGCCTTATGATTTAACTAAGCATTACTAACATAATCAAAAGCAGATGATCTTATAGTTAAATTTGAATAGAACAACATTAACATAGAAACTTTGGAATATGAGATTCAATCTCTAAAGATACATACACACTTGTATAGAAATTAATAACATTCCAGATTTACATACTGATGCTAAAATACATTAGGAGCTAGTTCAATACAATTAAATCTCTCTAAATTAATATTGTCGTAACCAAGAAATTTTAATATTTTAAAAATATAATAATTTATGTATAAATTAATATTATTAATTTGGAGAGTTTTTTCAAACTTCAGCCGAATCGAATTTGAGTTAGATGAATCGAATTTTAATTAGATAAATGTAAGAAATTATAAATTTATCTATATATCATATTTTATATCATTTTACTATTTACTATCTATGAACAATAAATTATACTCCCGCGTCCCCTTATTCTTATTTTAATTTCCTTTTTCAATCATTCCGCTATTATTGTTTTCGTTCTAAAAAGAAAAATAACTTGTGAACCATAATTAATTAAACAGTGCACCCCACCATTTTAACACACTTTCCTCCTACTTTAACATACATCTACCTACTTTTTTAAACTCCGTGTCGAAAACCACAAAAAAAAAAAAAAGTTGAACGGAGGGAATATTAATTTATTAAGAAATAATAAATTTATTCATTTAAAAAACCAAGTAACATTAATTGACAATCAACACTAAAACAACACTAAAGATAATACAATTTCCTTGAGCCGGCTACACGCAAGGAAGCATTTATTACGTATTCCTTACAATTTTATTGTTTAGTTTGAGAACCGCAATTTTTTAATCAATTAGAAAAAATTAGAAATAAAATTTAATTAGATTTATGTTTTAAGAAAAAATAAGCAATATTACATCATATTTCACAAAATTGTCTTAGTGTTATTGATAATTTTAAATGATTATTAATTTATGATATTAATGAGACCATATATTTACACTGTTTTTTTAAAATTATTATATTATTATCTTATTGAATTTGTCGATTTTTTACCTGAGTTAGGATCGAAGAAAAATATTATGATAAAAAAAATTATTAATTCAATGAGTATTAAATTATTGAGGTTCTAATGTACACTATTCAACCTTTTGTCACTTGGAATTAATAAAATAGTAGTAAAAAATATGAAGATAGAGTTTTTCGATTCGATCTCGGCAATGAAACAAATTCGAAAAGATAATACTCCTTTCGTCCTATTATTATTGTTCCACTTACCTTTTTGATTGTCATATTATTTATAGTGGAAATACATATTGTTAGCCAAATACTAAAACGAAAAAACAAATGTAGCCATCAATTTAAAAAAAATACAAATCTAGTCATTTTGTCTTATTAGGTTATAATTGATTTTTGATTTCTATTGTGTGACTAATGTTAGAAAAGTCTGAAATTTATATCTAATACCAAATAAGAAAATAAATAAATGAAGCATAATTAATCTAAATGAGTGAACCCCACACCTATATACTTTTATACAACAATTTACACATTTATCGCTATTATCTTAATTATCGTGCCCAATCCCAATAAAACATAAAATAATGGGACAGAGAGGGTAGTAGCTTGTAACGGCTACCAACAAAGTGGTTTGTCTCCTCAGCTCAAGGCAGAAACTACGGGACTGTAAAAAGTTAGCTACAGTAAAAACAAAATAATGGTGAGAGGGGGAGATGGGGTTGGGGAAGGAAAGCATTGAATGGAAAATTAGAAGAGGACAGAATGAAGATGATATTGTGGCCGTCGGATCATACTGACAAGAGCTTTTTGTGATTGATGCTCAACTTTTTCCCTCTTCTTAAATAGCCTTTCACTCATAATGCCTACACTCTTCCTGTAATACCTGGAAATTTTCATTGAATTCGTCTCTCTCTCTCGCTCTCCGCACTATTACGGACTTCTCTCCTGTGGAAATATTTCTTCCTTTTTACCACATTTGGTTGTGGTTTGGTCCGGAAGATCATGGAGATAGTGCCATTAGTGCTTTTACTTTTGGTTTTGACTGTCTCAGCTGTTTCTTCTGTTGATGAAGGTAACAAAATGAGGAGAAAAATGCTATCTTGCTTGCTCTTTTGCTTTAGAAAACATTTTTTTTTGTGAGATTAAGGTTATTTTAATGATTGGTTCTTCTGTTACCTTCATTTTTTAAGGTTTTGCTTGTTTCAATTCGGCGGTTTGTGGTTGTCTATATCTGAAGTTTATAGTTCTGCTTGCATGTTTTATTAGCATTTCTCTTATCATAGTATTTCAGTCGAACAAAGGTTTAGGATCTGTTTTTAGTTTTCTTTTGTATTATCTATATTTTGGTTGAGTTCCAGGCTTCCAGCTACAAATGTAGGTTTAACATAGTGACCAAGGATTGAAGAGAAGTGTAGGAATTAAGGTTACTGTGAGCTGGTCAAGTTCAAACTTTTAATAAGTGAAATGGAAGACCAAACTTTCTCCACTTTACTTTCTTTGTTTTGTTTTGTCCGTTGCAATTTAGTTGGTTGGGATTAATGGTGAAAGAATAAGAATGCCTGAATGGGTGTAAGAGGGCCTACACTCCCTTACTTTTAGGCCACTTTTGTTTTTGTATGCATCATTCTAACATGAATGCACTACAAGTTGTATGAGGGCCAACACGATCCAGTGTCATTGCTATGGACTTCTTCGTGTTTTTACTGATTAATTCACTTGCATAAATAAATTGTTTGAGCAATTATCTCTTACAAAACCTTGAAACCAAGCAACTAGGCTAAATATGTTATATCCAGCTCACTGATGTATGTCTGTTGCATTTGCAATGCAATATGTGTTGCTTGCTGAGGAGTTAGGATTCAAGATTCTTGATGAGGAGTTCGACGTATAACTTTAATTGATGCTAAGAGATTTTATTAGAGATCGTTTCAGGAAATCAAGATATACTTGAACATACTATGGTCTATGAATGTTTAGTAATTTCAGCTTAAAGGAGGCCTTATCTAATCTTTTAAGATCTATCAGAATTGCCTTATTTGTAAGATTACAAGACTCAATATGAGTTTTTAAATCCCAAGTTGTAATGTCTAAAAAATTACAACTTTATACAGCCATGGTATGGTTAGTTAATTAAGGTTGTAAGGTACTCTGATAAAGCTTTGGTGGCTGAGTTTGTTGAGCTGAGCTAAATGCAATCTTTTCTTCCTTCTTTTATAGAAAGACTTGATCTTTCTTGAGATTAGAAACCGTTTCAAATTCATGAAATGCACGTTCTTGAGATATAATATCAATGTTAGTCAGCTAAGTAGGAGAATTGTGATTTCTCTCTTGCAGAAGCATTCATTGGAGTGAACATCGGAACAGAGCTATCGGATATGCCTCATCCAACTCAAGTGGTTGCACTTCTCAAGGCCCAACTACTCCGTAACATCAGGCTGTACAATGCAGACCGAGGGATGCTTCTTGCACTCGCCAACACAGGGATC
The DNA here is from genome assembly GCA_028984105.1 of Lavandula angustifolia. Lineage (NCBI taxonomy): Eukaryota > Viridiplantae > Streptophyta > Magnoliopsida > Lamiales > Lamiaceae > Lavandula > Lavandula angustifolia. Next base: position 2,617,611 of record CM054825.1, on the reverse strand, counting down.
AGAGTTGCTATCACCATCCCCAACGACCAGCTTCTGGGCATCGGTCAATCCAATTCCACTGCTGCAAACTGGGTTTCGCAGAATGTGGTGGCTCATTATCCTGCTACCAATATCACAACAATATGTGTTGGTTCAGAGGTTCTTACATCCACACCTAACGTTGCACCTGTCCTCATCAATGCTCTCAAGTATATCCAGTCGGCCCTTGTGGCCTCCAATCTTGACAGGAAAATCAAAGTGTCAACACCTCTTGCATCATCCATTATCCTTGATTCTTTCCCACCTTCTCAAGCCTTCTTCAACCGCACGTGGAATCCAGTTCTTGTCCCTCTGCTTAAGTTCTTGCAGTCCACAGACTCATATTTCATGCTCAACATATATCCTTACTTTGACTACATGCAGTCGAACGGTGTCATTCCATTAGATTATGCACTCTTCAAGCCTCTTCCGGCCAACAAAGAAGCTGTAGACGCAAACACGCTTCTCCACTACTCGAACGTCTTTGATGCAATGGTCGATGCTGCATACTTTGCAATGGCTGATCTTAACATCACTAATGTTCCTGTTCTGGTCACTGAGTCAGGTTGGCCTTCAAAAGGCGATTCCAACGAGCCTGATGCCACTATGGAAAATGCCAACACTTACAACAGCAACCTAATAAGGCATGTGCTGAAGAAGACAGGAACTCCCAAACATCCTGGTATGGCTATTAGTACTTACATCTATGAGCTCTACAATGAAGATATGAAAGTTGGACCTCTCTCGGTGAAGAATTGGGGCTTGTTCGATGCAGAGGGGAAGCCGATATACATTCTTCGCCTGACCGACTCGGGATCCGTGCTGACAAATGATACCACAAACCAGACATACTGTTCTGCAAGGGAAGGTGCAGACAAGAAAATGCTGCAGGCTGCACTGGACTGGGCGTGTGGACCGGGGAAGGTGGACTGTGCACCATTGTTGCAGGGTCAAGCATGCTATGAACCGGACTCCGTGTCTGCTCATGCCACGTACGCGTTTGACACTTACTACCATCAGATGGGGAAGTCTGCTGGAAGCTGTGATTTCAATGGGGTGGCAACTATCACTACTACCAATCCAAGTAAACAGCAATAAAGTTTCCCACGTCGAATGATTCTTTTCAGTTGAAGTATTCTTTATCTAATATGTGTTTCTTGTTTAATCATTGCAGGTCATGGTTCATGTGTATTCCCCGGAAGGTACGTGTATTGTTTCCGTTGCAATATAGCGAAATAAATCAGGATTTTGATGTTGACGTCTTATGTGTTATGTGTTGGTGCAGCAGTGACAGAAACGGTTCATTTCTAAACGGCACTATCCCAGCTATGGATTCAAAAAGCTCGAGCTCACCGGCAATGTTCGTTCATACGAACGTTCTTCTCATTGCAAATGCTGTGATTGGAGCAGTATGGTGTGCACTTGTATGGTAGATTGCAAGAGTAGCAAACTGGAGAAGTTAAGCAGAACCTCTCTCTCCCTCTCTCTCTACCTTCTCTCTTTACCTTCTCTCTCTCTCTCTCTCGCCCTCAAAGAAAACAAGCGAGGTTTCATGGTGGCCGGTGGCATGAATTCACAAGTTAAAAGCATGTCAATTTTTGAAGAAGTAGGCTGTACAGGAAACCAATTTAAGGTTGTATTCTTGCGAGTAGATGAGTGTGGATGGAAATTCTTTTATTGATTAGCTTTGATGATTTCACGACAAGAAACAAAATTGTGAGTATTATAGTTTGCTACAAGTACCTTAATGTTGTAATCAACTAAAGATTGCAAAAAAATCTTGCTACAACCTAGAAAGCTTCTCCAAACTTTCAAAAACTATATGAAGTTCCATGGTTAGTGGGTCCACATCATGTCTTGCTACAAACTCATGAACTGCATCTTTGATCTGAATCCAGCTTCTACCGGGAGGCTTTCCCTGCATTCTTCCTCTCATTTCTTTCCTTATATCCATCACTTTACCCCATTCATCGACGTCGGCATACATATTAGATATGAGCACAGAAGCTCCCCCTCTCTCCTTCAACACCTCGATCTTCCTCAACACAGCTTCGCCAATTTCCAACTCATTATGGAGCCTACAACTACTTAGTAAAGATCCCAACACAGACAGATTAGGCTCCATCGGCATAGTCTCGAGAACGCTATAAGCTTGTTCAATCATCCCAGCTCGGCCCAAGAGGTCGACGAGGCACCCATAGTGGCGAAGATTGGGCTCAATCTTGTACCTTCTGCCCATTGATTCGAACATGGATAAACCTTGCTCAACTAGGCCGGAATGCGCGCAGGCTGAGAGAACTGCGACGAAGGTTACAGCGTCGGGGATGAGGCCACGGACTTTCTCCATTTGAGAGAATATGTGCAGTGCTTCCAGTCCTCGGCCATTCATACCGTTTGCTGTGATGATCGCCGTCCAAGAATACAAATCCCTCTTCATGGTTTGGATGTTGTGGAAAACTCTTGTGGAGTTGTTGAAATCCCCACATTTTGCGTAGGCGTCGATGAGAGAATTAGCAACGGAAACATTAACTTCCATCCATCCGGCCTTCTCTAGCAGAGCATGTAAGGATTTGGTGAGGTCCACTGATCCTAGACCACCACAAGCTGACATTGTAGAGATCACAGTGACAACATTAGGCTGAGGATGATACTCATCCTCCATTAAATTCTTGAAGACATGAAGGGCTTCGGTATAATCGGATTGCGTGACGAGCCCAGATATCAAGCTCGTCCATGTAACAATATCTCTGTCAGACATTTCATCGAACATCTTCCGTGCATCCATTGCCGCATCTCTCACTATATAAGCGTTGAGGAAAGAATTCTGCGCAAATAAACTACGATCAAAACCGAATTTGAGAGCGTGGGAATGAACTTGTTTTACAAATCCCAAATCGAAACTAGGCCCACCAGCCTGGAGCAGGAATGGGAATGTATATTTGTCAGGGAGCATTTCTTCTCTCAGCATTTGGGTGTAATAATGTATAGCAATAATGGGATTGAATCCCGCGAAGAATCTGATCATCGTATTCCAGGAAAAAATGTTGGGTTTCTCGATGCTGCTGAAGATCTGAACTCCAAACTCCGAATTCTCGGTTCTGTCGAATTTTTCCGATTCAACCAAACTCAAATATAGTACATGGCTGATGATGAAGGGATTGCGGTAAAGACCCGAAACAAATAAGTAAGAAAGAAATTGTTTGAGATGATGAAGTGTTTTCTTGCATTGCGTTTGAATTATTCGCAATCTAGGGTGCCTCTGAAACAATTGATTCTGCTGAACCCAGTGGGAAAAATGAGCTTGAGACGAAAAGCTGAATCTTTTGCAGAGACCTACGAGGGGCGACGATGATTGCAGGATTTGATTGAGAAGGATGATTTGTTTATGTGGGAAAAGATTTTTGAATGGCATTCTAGAATTGTAATCTCCCCACCAGACTGGCAACTCCGCTGTACGAGTGGGATTTTATTTTGGCCTCGATAGGTAATACAAAGCTTCTTGCACCAATTGTACGTGAGCTTAAATGCTGTCCAAATGTACACCAAAGTAATATTGGATTAAATAATAATCTCACGTAGATAATAATTTCTTTCAATTCCGACTTGGATCTGTGTACTAAAGTAATAATTTAGTTAAATGTATTAAGTAATAAAAAAAGTTTAAATTCTAAGGTCCGAATAAAAAGTAATAATTACTGATTTCAGACAATTATAATACTACATTAGTACAATAATAATCATTTCTTATGAATATAGGCTTCCACAATTATTGTGTTTTTTTTTCATCTAAAGCAAAATTATGATCCTTCACTTTTTGCAAAGTATAGACAATTTCTGAATATTTTGCTCGTGTTGTAACAAATAATATTAAGGTTGTTATTGTTTAATTAAATTTTTTAACAACACAATTTGAATAAATATGCTAGAATCTCGTTTAGGTACATAATCTTCATCATTATTACCGTTCATAAGTGTTTCAATAATTTCTTCATTTATCGATAATTTCATAGTTTGATCATTCTCGATGTATATTTTTAACATGATTTTACTAAAGCAAATACTAAAACTTTTTATTTTTTAATGCTTACACGAATTAAGTTATTATTAAAATAAGTTTAATACCCATATTTAACTTATTTTATATGGTAAATTTCTCTTTAAAGTAATAAATATTCATTTATCGATAAATGAATAACTTCGCTAAATGAATATTTTTTTCTAGTCAAAGTATATTTACTTTAAAGAGTTTTAACTGTAGTTTTAATATAAATGAGCAAAATAAATCTTTAAAAAAAGGAGTAACACGGGTAAGAGCTATTCTTAGAAATAATTGGCAGCACCATTGTTTAACTGAAACACAGCTTTGATTTTCTTAAAAAAGAATTTCACTAGTGGGAGTTCTGTCAAGAAATATGAGTGTTCATACTCCAATAGTATTGGATAGATTTATTTGTAAACTTTACATAAATACAAGCTAAAGATTGGTTAACATTGTTTGCAACACACAAATGTCCTGCGCAAATAAGTACACTAATGTGTTGGAACACAGGAGACTGGAACACAGGGGACGTAGACTTAAACTCAATTTCTCTTTAAAATAGATTTTTGGAAATGCTACCATACAAATTTTGTATCAACTATAACTAAGCTAGAGCAAATTAAACAAACAAATAACACGTAACTACTATGCGAGAGAACGGATATCTGGCTCGCATAAACTCACACTAGACACTTGTTATAATTGTAGGCCCAGTCCACTAACCCATGTCGGTCCACTTGATGTGCGGCCCAGTCCAACATTCTGGCCCAGCTGCGCGTGCGCCCTATGTATATATAGTTGCGCGACGCCACATCTTGCCCAAGCTTTGTTGTGCGCAGCCTGAGTGATCTACACTGTTCATCTTCTTCCTTCTCTCTGTGAGAACGAGTGTGTTGTGTAGTTCTTGTAATAGGCTTGCTTACAGGCTCTGTTGTGGCCGACTTTGTTAGTGGATAGTGGTGAGCCATATTGAAGGGATTTTACTTTCTGTACAAATTAATCCGGTGGATCTAATCCTTACAGTGGTATCAGAGCTTGGGCACCGTGTTTGTACAGATCTTGGTCCTTCAGATCTGAAGAGGTAAGTCGGGGTTCAAGTCTCCGAACCACGCATTGATAAAGAAGCTTGATCTCTGGTTCTTTTACGATTTCTAGACACTGCCAACTGGCGCAGTATTAGGCTTGGGAATTTTGTTGCTGGTAGATCTAGGTTTCTATGTGATTTCAGTGGATCTATCTGCCTTTGCATCTGTGTGTATTCTCTGCCGTTTTATTGCTTCCGCTTGCTATTATCTTCTCTGTGCTTTTTTCCCTCTATCTGGTCTTCGGCTTTATCCGTATTTTTATACGGTTGGTTCCTTATCTTGTTTGGTGGTCCAAGGTACCCCCTGCGCCCAGACCACGAGTCTGCGATTGTGAACTGGGTAACCCTCGGCCATTTATCCAGACTGTCTTTTGACTCTTGTTTCAGAGTTATCAGACATCTCACTTATTGTGAGTGGTGCTATGGGTTCCCTTAGTGGCATAGCTCCTTTTAACGGTAAGTCTGACTTCACTCTCTGGAAAAGGAGAATGAAGGCTATACTGGTTGAAAAACGTGTTGCATGTGCTATTGATCATTCTTATGATGAAGGTGAAACTGAAAAGAAAAAGGAAGAAATGGATGAACTGGCTTTATCTGCTATAACTTTGTGCTTGTCTGACTCTGTGCTAAGAAAAGTGGAACACCTTTCTACTACTAAAGAAACCTGGGATAAGCTTAATGAGTTATATGTAGAAACTTCCTTGCCTTCAAAAATGTACTAACTGCAATCTTTTTTTAGATTTAAGCTTGACATGTCTAAGGATATTGAAGAAAACTTAGATGAATTTAATAAGCTTTTGCAGCAAATCAAACAAACTGGTGATCAAAGTATTGACAATTATGCTCCCATTGCTCTTCTGAATGCTATACCTGATTCTTACAGTGATGTTCAATCTGCTATTAAGTATGGTAGAGATAAAATTGACCTTGAAACTGTGATATCTGCTTTAAAGAGTAAAGAATTGGATTTGGAGTTCAATGGGGGGGGGGGTAGAGGCTCTGAAAATAGTGCTGTATTTCATGTTAGGGGGAGGACCTCTGATAGGAACAACAATCACAAGAATTCTGAAAATTCTGGGAAGAAAAAGGGTCAGAGGGGTAGGTCTAAATCTAGGCCTAATGGAAAGAAATGCTATAATTGTGGGGAGTATGGTCATTTCCAAAAGGATTGTTCTAACCCTAAAAAGGGAAAACAAAGTAGTGATCAGAAAAGTGTTTCTGTGTCTAATGCTGTACTTGGAGATGATTCTAATCCAAACATCCTTGAAAAATACTTTATGGTCTCTGTTCCCCAAAATCTGTCTTCTGTGAGTTTGGTGAATTCTAATTTTATGAATGAGTGGTTGATGGATTCTAGTAGTGCCTATCATGTCTCTCCTTTCAAATCTTGTTTTTCAAAATTTAAAGGTGGTGATTTTGGATATGTTATTGTTGCAAATAAACACAAATGTGTTGTGTTAGGTATTGGTGATATATGTCTGCAGTTTGAATCTGGCTATGTGTACACCATGAAAGATGTAAGATATGTTCCTGATGTGGTCTGTAACTTACTGTCTTTTACTGCCCTTGAAAATGATGGTTTTAGGGGTAGTTGGGATAATGGCTGGATGAAGGTAAAGAAGGGTTCTATGGTTGTGTTTAAGTCTAAGAGGACTAATAACTTATACCCTTTCTCTCGCTATTCCCCGTCCATGATGTGTGTCTTGTGAATGCTAATTTTGAGGATAAAAACCGAATTATGGCATAATAGACTTGGGCATGTTAGCAACAAGAACTTGGAAATCTTGAAAAAGACTGGTGTGTTTGGTGATGACAAATTGCCTCCTGTGCCTTTCTATGAAACTTGTATCTCTGGCAAACAACACAAAGTGTCTTATCCTGTCTCTGATTCTGTTTCTTGTTCTGGTGCCTCTGATATTTTGGAGTATATTCATGCTGATGTGTGGGGTCGTTCTAGTACCTCTACTCATAGTGGTTGCCAATACTACCTGTTTATTATTGATGACTTTTCCAGAAAAACTTGGATGTTTTTGTTGAAACATAAATCTGAAGTGTATGAAATGTTTGCTACTTGGAAACAACTTGTTGAAAATCAAACTGGAAAGAAAATTAAAGTTCTCAGAACTGATAATGGGCTGGAATTTTGCAATGCTTCTTTGAATGCTTTGTATGCAAAATCTGGAATTAAAAGACATAGGACTGTTCCTTACACTCCTCAGCAAAATGGAGTTGCTGAGAGGATGAATAGAACCATTCTAGATAAAGTGAGATGTATATTAGGGTATGTAGGTCTATCTAAGACCTTCTGGGGTATCACTGCTCTTGCTGCTACATACCTGATTAACAGACTGCCTTCCTCACATCTAAATGGTAAGTGTCCTGAGTCTGTGTATTCTGGAAAGCCCTTTGATTTTTCAAATCTTCGTGTGTTTGGTTGTGCTGCCTTTGTGCATCAGAAAGGTGATAAACTTGATCCCAGAGGTAAGAAATGTGTTTTTCTTGGGTATCCTGAGGGGGTTAAAGGGTATAGGCTGTGGGATAAAAGTCAACCTGGTTTTAAAATTATCATCAGTAGAGATGTTGTCTTTAATGAACTTGACTTTCCCTGTTTACCCTCTCCCCCTTCCCCTGTGAATGATACTGAGCCTGTTTGCCCTCAGGCTCAGTCTGTGTCTGAGTCTGTGACTGCTGAGTCTGCTGTGGTATCTGTATCTGATTCTGATAATGATTCTGAACAGGATTGTGATCCTGAGACTGATGTGCATGCTAATCTGTTAAATTGAAATAATGTGTCTGATTGTGATCCTTCCATTTTTGATTATGAACTTGTTAGGGACAGACCTAAGAGAACTTCTAGACCTCCACAAAAACTTTGATGATTATGTGATGTCTATGTATGCCTGTAGTGTGTATGACTCTTTGGATTCTAAACCTACCTGCTATTCTGATGCCATTAAATCTGTTAATGCTGATCAGTAGTTGAGTGCTATGAAGTCTGAGATGAACTCTCTGCTTGCAAACCAAACTTGGACTCTTGTACCTAAACCTAAAAATTGTTCTGTAGTGGACTGTAAGTGGTTATTTAAGGTTAAACAAGAAGTCAAATCTGTTAGGTATAAAGCAAGACTTGTAGCTAAGGGTTTTACTCAAAAGGAGGGGATAAATTACACTGAAATCTTTGCTCCTATAGTAAAATTCACCACTGTCAGAATCATGCTTGCTCTTGTTGCCCATTTTAATTGGGAGTTAAAACAAATGGATGTCACTACTGCTTTTTTACATGGTGATCTTGATAAGACTATATATATGAAGCAACCTGAGGGTTTTGTTGCTACAGGTAAAGAAAACTATGTGTGCCTCCTTAAAAAGGCTTTATATGGTTTGAAACAATCCCCTATACAATGGAACATTAAGTTTGATCAATGCATGCAGTCTCTGAACTTTAAAAGAAGTGCTTTTGATCATTGTCTCTATTTTAAGGAGTCTCCTTCTGTTCCTGTTTTTCTGCTTCTGTATGTTGATGATATGCTCATATCTGGTCCCTGTCTGAAAACAATTAAGCATGTTCAAAAGTGTATATGTGATAACTTTGAAATGAAAGATTTAGGTGATGCTAAGAGAATCTTAGGCATGAACATTGAAAGGGATAGAAAGAATTGTACTCTTGTGCTCAATCAGATTTCATATGTTGAAAAGATTTTGAGTAAATTTTCTATGACTTCTGCTAAGTCTGTGAATGTACCCCTTGCCTCCAATCTTGTTTTGTGCAAAGATCAATCTCCTAAGTCTGCCTCTGACATTAATGCCATGAAAAAGGTTCCCTATTCCAATGCCATTGGATCTGTGATGTATTTGATGATTAGCACTAGACCTGATATTGCTTATGCTGTCAGCTGCTTGAGCAGGTTCATGTCTAATCCAGGTATGGATCATTAGAATGCTTTGAAATGGTTGCTTAGATATCTGAAAGCCACTATGCATGTTGGTCTAAAATTCTCTAAATGTACTGCTGGAACCCAACTGGTTGGCTATGTTGACTCCAACTATGCAAATGATAGGGACAATAGGAAATCTACCACCTCCTATGTGTTTACCCTGTGTGGGTCTTGCATTAGCTGGAAGTCACAACTTCAGTCTATAGTGGCTCTGTCTACTACTGAGTCTGAATATGTGGCTGCTACTGATGCTTTAAAGGAAGCCATTTGGTTAAAAGGTTTGCTTTCTGAAATTGGGTATCTTTGTCCTGATTTAACTATTTTTTCAGATAGTCAATCAGCCATTCAACTGGGCAAAAACCCTGTGTTTCATGATAGGACAAAACATATTGATGTTAGATTACATTTCATTAGGGACATAGTTTAAAAAGGGATTGTTAAGTTAGAGAAAATTCATACTGACTTAAATCCTACTGACATGGGAACTAAGTGTTTAAGTGTTGAGAAACTAAAAACTTGCTTAAAGATTTTGAACCTTTATTCTGGATAAACTGTGTGATGATGTTTAGAAAACTTCTTGTGTGTTTTGTTTTTCTACCTCTTCTGTCGATTACTAAGTGTTCGAGTTTATCTGTGTACTCCCTGTCTGTCTCTCTTTTGTTTCCTCTCCTGTTGTTCTTTGCAAGTTTTGTGTTTGGTTGCAGGAGTTGTCCCTTGGCGATGATGACACTTATTCGGGGTATCTATCATGGCAAACCCATGACACACCACACTTGGGCCTAAGGTGGAGATTGTTATAATTGTAGCTCCAGCCCACTAACCCATGTCGGCCCACTTACCTGATGTGCGGTCCAGTCCAACATTATGGCCCAGCTGCGCGTGTCGCCCTATGTATATATAGTTGCGCGACGCCACATCTTGCCCAAGCTTTGTTGTGCGCAGCCTGAGTGATCTACACTGTTTATCTTCTTCCTTCTCTCTGTGAGAACGAGTGTGTTGTGTCGTTCTTGTAATAGGCTTGCTTACAGGCTCTGTTGTGGCCGACTTTATTAGTGGATAGTGGTGTGTGTGAACCCACTGTAAACTCGAGTGTCTGAGCCATATTGAAGGGATTTTACTTTCTGTACAAATTAATCCGGTGGATCTAATCCTTACAACACTCGAACAATCATAAAGACAAATTGTTAATTAAACCACACACAAATTCAAATTCAGCTAGCATGTTGCAACATAGTATTACTTAGTCGGTAGCTAAACGGACGAAACTTAGAGTAGATTAATACCTAAGAAGCAATTCGACTTATAAGAATCCAATCTAATTAACCAATCGTATGTTAGACACAGTGGCAGATGCAGGGCTGGGCTGGACTGGGCTCCAGCCCAGTGCAACTCCGGCCCAGATCGTATATTTACCTAGTCCGAATAAATTTTTATGAATTTCAGCCCAGCCCAATCCATTCTCAGCCCAAACCAATTCGATTTTAATCAATTCCCCAAATCCAAATTCGTTTTTAATCAATACCCAAAAATTGACAGCCCAAACCAATTTTTAATTCCCAAAATCAATACCCAAAATTGACAATTTTCAGAATCAATACCCAAAATCAATACCCAAAATCAATACCAATTTTCAGACACCATTCATTCTCACAAGTCGGGACTCGGGAGTCGGGACCCCAGCCGCTGTCCCCCTGCCGCCGCTGTCCCCCCGCGCCCCGCCGCCGCCGTTCCCCCTACTAGCTGCTGCCGCCGGAGTTCACTTGGGTTGGGTATTCTCCCCTCTTATTTGATTGTGGGTGTGGCCGTGTGGTGTCACTGGTGTGGGTCTTATTTGATTGTGTGGTGGGTGTGGGCCGTGTCACGTGTGTGTGTGTCTTATTTGATTGTGGATTTGTGGGTGTGGCCGTGTGGGGACAAATTGTAATAATTTATGGGTGTGGGTGTGGGTGTGGCCGTGTGTGTGTGTCTTATTTGATTGTAATAATTTATGCTCAAAGTCAAAGGTGCTTAGGGGACAAATTGTAATAAATTATGCTCAAATAATTTAATAATTCCCCTAATGCATTCTGTTTTTCGAGGTTTTGACTCTGTTTATGCTCAAATAATTTAATAATTCCTCTCATTTATGTTTGTAGTTGAGAAATGGATCAAGACCAACCTTTAGCAAAGAAAGGAAAAGGTCTTATATCGTCATTTTTTAAGAAACGTGATCGTCCGGATAATGAAATTGAAGGTAGCTCAAGACCTTCATCCATAGCTACCGGGAGTCAAACTAGTCCCTTTGTGCCAGATTTGCAATTTGATAGACCGTGTATCGACCGTGAGCGTGATCCAGGAAAAAGAAAACAATTGTCAGAATATCCTCCTCATTTACGAGATGATGTAAGACGTGCATATCTTAATGATGGGCCTTTTCAACCAAAACTAACTTCGTATCCTGTCACATGGTGTGGTACTCAAAATCGAAGTTTTTAGAAGACATGGTTTAACAAGTTCAATTGGTTGGAATATTCGCCTTCCAAAGACAAGGCATATTGCTTTTATTGCTTTCTTTTTACAAGTGATGTTGTGCCTACTACTTCTGCATTAGTCAAGGAAGGATTCAACAATTGGAAAAGGGTTAGCCAAGGAAGTAAATGTGCATTTACTTCTCATGTTGGTTCTACAACAACATCACCACATGCTATGTGTTTTCAACGTGCAGAAGATTTGAGGAGAGCCGTTGGACATATAGACAAAGTTATGCATGCTCAGACAAGTATTGAGAAGGCGAGAAATCGTTTGCGTCTGAAGACCTCAATCAAAAGCCTCCATTGGCTTGCACTTCAAGGTTGTGCTTATCGAGGTCACTATGAGTCTTCAACTTCATCAAACCGTGGAAATTTTATTGAATTGGTGAAGGCTTTTGCAAGCATGAATAAAGAAGTGGATGAAGTTGTTCTTGATAATGCTCCGAAAAATGCCCAATACCTTGCTCTGGAAATCCAAAAGGATATTTTGAAGATTTTGGCCAATAGAGCGCGTCAGAAGATTCATAAAGAAGTTGGAGATGGATATTTTAGTATTCTTGTTGATGAAGCACAAGATATTTCCAAGCAAGAGCAAATGGCCATTATCTTGAGGTTTGTGAATGATCATGGAGTTTTAGTTGAACGTTTTTTTGCAATTAAAAGTGTTAGCGACACCACTTCACTAAATTTGAAAAAAACGATATGTGGTGTTCTTTCTCATCATGATTTACAGACTGAGAAAATGAGAGGCCAAGGGTATGATGGTGCTAGTAATATGAGCGGTTCATGGAATGGTCTCCAAGCTTTATTTCTTAGAGATTGTCCATATGCCTATTATATTCATTGCTTTGCGCATCGTCTACAATTGGCATTGGTTTCTTCCGTTAAGGATATCAGTGTTGTTTGGGAGTTCATTTCCCACTTGGATAATGTTGTTAACATTATAACTTCTTCACCAAGGCGTGTTTCTCATCTGCACACCGCTCAAAGAGATGAAATTCAAAGTTTATTGGATGCAGATGAGCTTGATTCTGGACGTGGTGCCAATCAAATTGGTAATTTGCAACGAGCTGGAGCTACTCGATGGAGTTCGCACTACAACTCTGTGAAGAGTTTGATAGGTATGTATGCTGCAACTTGTAAAGTATTTGAATGTCTCATTGAACATTCTTCGAATGGGAGATCTAAAGCCGAAGTGCAAGGAGTTTACAAAAATATGGCAAACTTTGAGTTTGTATTCACTTTACACTTGATGCATAAAGTTATGAGAATTACGGATTCTCTTTGCCAAATTCTTCAAAGAAAAACTCAAGATATTTTGGATGCTATTTCTTTTATCTCTAGTACTAAAGCTATTCTTCAAGAATTGAGAGAATGTGGTTGGGAGGAATTTCTGGAAGAGGTCAATGCCTTTTGCTTGAAGAATGATATTGATGTTCCTAATTTGGATTCTCCATATAAGATTGGTCGTTCTCGTGGACAAACTTCTATCGAACATCATTATCATTATGATGTTTTTAATGGAGCAATAGATCATATCTTGATGGAGTTGAATTCAAGATTTAATGATGTATCTGTGGAATTGCTTTCTCTTAGTGTGTCCTTAGATCCTAAAAACTCTTTTGCCTCTTTCAAAAGTGATGATATTTGCAAGCTTGCAAGTAAGTTCTATCCTGGAGATTTCACTAATCAAGATGTAGTTACATTGGAGTATGAGTTGATACATTATAAGCATGATGTGATGCTCAAGTAAGAATTTCAAGTTTCTACACTTGTTGAGTTGAGTCAAGTATTTGCTGAGAGTGGGAGATCGAAGGTTTATCCTATGTTAACTAGACTGATTCATCTAGTTTTTACATTACCGATTTCCACTGCTACAACTGAACGAGCATTTTCAAAAATGAAGCATGTGAAGACGGCACTTCGGAGCAAGATGGGAGATGATTTACTTGAAGACTCGTTGATGATTTATAGTGAAAGAGATTTTGTTATAGATATTGATTTAGACTCGGTCATTGATGAGTTTTATGTTTTGAAGTCTCGTAGAGCTCAATTGATGTAAACATTTTCGATTTATATAAAACTTAATGTGTCAAGTTTTACTGCTCAGACCCCCCCAATAAATTTCTAGATCCGCCCCTGGTTAGACATCGATCAAATGAATTACCGAATTAATTCCCACTATCTAGTAGGATAGCTTTGCCACTATTTTAGCATTATTCCTAAGATCTAGAGGAAGTACGAAATGGCTACAAACTAGATTAACTTAAGGTGATCGGTCATAAATTACTAGTCGATTCTATGAAACAAGATTAATTCGAAATGCTACGGGTTAATTATGAGACTGAGAAATCTCACTTTATGTGGACTAGCGTGGTTTTATCTCACTAAATCTAAAGAAATTAGCTATACATATTCGAATTAAATAAAAAACTTAAATAAGTAGACATGACGGATTGGGCAAGCAAAAGCTGTAAACCGTGAAATCTAACCAGCGAACGTAAACATGAAACTACGAAACTTGGTCAAATCAAACGCATGAAGAATCATAAAGAAAAAAATAAAATTCATATAACGAAAAGTAATACTGAAATGATACCGAACTAGTGCAAACTCTGAAGTACGAAGGATTGAATCTTCTACAAACCGAAAATTAAAACTAAACTAAAGTGGTGTCTTCCGGCAAGAATAAAAAGTAGATCTGGAAAAACTATAAGAATAGAAATGCAACCCCTCTTGAGAGTGTATGAAAAGCCTTTCTCATATCTTATTTAAAGAAATTTCGTTCTCTTTTTACTCTTCTTTCCTTGTAAAGATTTGGATCAAATATTTTCTTTTTTCCTCCAAAGGAATGTCCAAGATTATGCCTGATCTTCTAATAAAATTCACCTTAATTCGTTGCTTGATCCAAATTCCTCGAAATTAGCAAATTTTTCCTTTGAAACTGGAGTTGGACTAGTGTGCATCACGTTGCACATGCAACATGATCTAATTTTCAATTTTGACCCAATTGATGCGGATTTGACCCGATTTTCTATTTTATTAAAAAAAAAAAAATTAAACCTTCCCCTCTCTCTCTCCCGTCTCCTCCCGTCCCCACTACCCCCTTTCTCTCTCTCCTCTATTTCTCTTTCTCTCTACATCTCACCTCTCTCTCTCTCTACTCCCCTCTCTCTCTCTCTTTCTCCACTCCCCCCTTCTCTTTCTCTCTACATCTCACCTCTCTCTCTCTACTCCCCTCTCTCTCTCTCTTTCTCCACTCCCCCCTTCTCTCTCAACAGTCCTCTCTGTCTCCGCCGTCGTCACTCCGCCTCCGATCTCTCCGCCTCCGCCTCCGCCTCCGCCTCGCTCTCTCCGATGAGGACTCGCCGGAAACCGACCTCGTCTTTCGCAATGTATTCCGACAACATGACTTGTTATTGGTTCGATTTTTTTTTTCTTTTGGTTTTGGTGTCAGTTGAGAATTCTTTTGATGAATTGAAACATGATTTGCTTTTTGTTTGATTATTGAACAATTTTGGTGCTCCATATGGTTTTTGAATGTTAATTTGTGTGCATTTTCGTCTAGAAATGTATCTTTGCTCCTTCGCTTCTGAGTTTGTTAAGATTTTTAAGAATGGAGATTTCTTCAAAGGAAAATTCGTTTATGCTGTGAAGATTGTAGTTTGTTTTGCTCAAGAATCAAGAAAACATTATTTTTTTCGCCCTTGTTTTGGTCTGGCATTCTCTGTTTCAATTTGAATGTAATTATGCCTCGTTGTTCTTCATATTTGAACCAGATTTTGGGAAAATATTCTTGTTTTGCCGGAATTCTTAGTGAAATGAAGTAGGCATGATTTGAATATTGATTGTTTTATGGATGTTTTTATTAACTGTAGAATTTGAAGTAGGAGGTATGATATGAGAAATCTATCATGTTGCCGCCAAAGTGATATATCACTAGCAGCTTTGCAAAGATCCAAATGTGTATCTTTTTAGGGCTTTTCCAATTAGATATTTTGTTTATTTCCTTCTTATAGTGTCATACTTTTCCTTCTGTTCTTCTAAATGCCATGTAAATCACTGTATTTATTAGGTTTCATCATGCCGCCTTAATTTTGCTTCAATAGCATCTGATTTAGTTTTACCTTAGGAGTTCTTTTGATTCCTTGAGAACCATAACATCTGATCAAACTTTCTTTCCTTGTGTTTGTTACATAAAGTGTTATTTATTGTAAACAATTGTGTCATTTATCTAAAACAACTCATATTTAAAAAATGACACTTTTATTCAAAATAATTGATATTTTTTTGTAAATAAATGACACATTTATTTATTGCAAGACACTTTGAGTAGAGATAATTGACACTCTGCTCTCCACTGTGAATTATGGCTTAAACAGACACTCGCTCATCATTGATGTGTTCTTTTATCGTGATTGACACCGCACAAGTAGACAATTGAAAATCGCTCTCTCTCGTGAATTATGTCTTAAACAAACACTCTACTCATCATTGATATATTATTTTATCATGATTGACACACACAAGAGAGACAATTAACATTCTCGCTCTCTACTTGAATTATGGCTTAAAAAGACACTCCCGGTCATCATTGACACGTTCTTTTGTCATGATTGACACAAATAACACATACAATTGACACTCGCTCCCTACGGTAAATTACGGCTTAAACAAACACTCGCTCTCTCTACCGTAAATTACGGCTTAAACAGACACTCGCTCATCATTGACACATTCTTTTGTCATGATTGACACGCACAATGTAAAACAATTGACACTCGCTCTCTACCGTGAATTATAGCTTAAACGAACACCGCTTATCATTGACACGTTCTTTTGTCATAATTGACACGCGCACAAGAGACAATTGACACACTGTTCTCTACTGTGAATTATGGCTTAAACAGACACTTTGTTCATTATTGACACGTTTATTTGTCATGATTGACACGAACAACATAGAAAATTGACACTTTTTTCATAAACAAATGACAATTTTTTCGAAATAAATCACATTTTTTTCAAAAATAATTAATAGTTAATAAATGATACAAATGACACTTTATTCCAATACAAATGACACTTATGTTTGTTACGATTGACAATTTGAGATAAATAACAAATGTCACATTTATTCATCACAAATGACACGCCTTCCTTATCAAAAAAATCGAGGAAAAAAAGAAAAATTGTTTAAAACAAACAATATTTTTGTTCACAAAAAGTGACATGCCCGTCCTCACACTAATACTAATATCGAAGAGAAGCAAATAAGAAGAAGATACTCACATGGAGGCCAGACCGAAGCTGAATATAATATGGGAGAAAAAAAAACGAAAATGAATATAATAAGAAAAAATAAGGGAAAAAAATGAAGAAAAATAAAATAATAAGAAAAATGAAAAATAAAGTAATTAAAAAAAACAAAAAATAAAACAATAAAATAAATAAAATAAAAAGTAAAACAAAAAACGCAAGAGGTCTCAAACCCACGACCTCTTGCATGGACGAGCAGTCTACTTGACCGCTGGGCTACTAACCATTACAATAATATTATGAATAGACTTTATATTTATAGACTATGCGCGCGTGTCTGTTGCATGTGCAATATGATGCACACAAGTTTTTACCTTAAATCTGTCAGATCCCACCTTCTTTCCATTCTTATCCATCGCTCAAAACCATGCATATGTGCACAGATTATGCTGCTAGGCCAAGCAAACCGTCAGTAAAATTGATGAAATAAACAGATAATAATAGACATATAAGATCTTGTTAGTTCTTATATGGCTTCGCCACCGGCTTCAAACACAAGGTTGATGCTCCCCTTGTGATCTATTGTTACTCTATTTTATCTTGTTTTACTTTCATGGTGATATTGTTGTTGGAAATTGGTTTTGACCAATTGATAATTATGACCAATTATTCCAAATTATAAATCTACACAATTCGTAGATCGTCTTAGTATATTTGTATTCTCAAAATCGAATTTCGGTCAGTGAGAAATGTGCGTATTAAGTTGTCACTTATGGGGGCATTTTTGTAATTGAATGGCCTATTGTTCGGCCCGCTTTCGGGCAAGTGGACTCATGCTATTAGGCTTGAGTTTTGAATCTTAGTCTATGGGTTGTTTGTTGGCAGGCCTGACTCAAGTTGTTGACATGCTAAGTCTGTTGGGCTTAATTTTATTTGGGCTATTAGTGAACCGGACCTGTAGGTGAGAATTCCAATTTGACCGATCCGCAACCGACATATGTGGCTATTGAGCAGCCTGCGAATTCTTGGTACATCAAAAAACTTGATGACTTAAGTAATGGCTCTTAATGAGCAAGCAGTGGAGAGACATTTTAATGCCTTGAGTCCCTTGACATGATGGATATTACTTATATATAGATGCATTTACAAAGCATTTCATACACATATTATACATTTTTAGATATATGATTAGATACACAAGTTCACGAAAATCACAAAGCATTTCATTTGCATTTATAGTTTAGTTTTGGCCCAATTCGTGCCTTGGTTCAATTCGCCGGAGCCTTTCCAATTTACGGTGCTGTACCGGGAAGGAGGAAAACCATTTTATCTTTAGAGACAAATTATCAATGCGTAAGCACTAGCCGGGGCAATACTATTTTATGGAAAGAAGAAACTCGACTTAACTTAATTTCTATTGCATTTTCAATTACCTATTATTATTTTATAAGTCTTTCCAAAAGCTATCGGCTATTTTAACCAACAATTGCGTCACTATTTTGTCGTTGCTTGATACGGGCACCTAAATATTGAAAGTTGTAGTTTCATAAACAAATTTTCACTTGACATGTCGCTTTAATCTTTATCGCTTACTCCACCCTCTAATTTTTATGAGACCTGATCCTCTGTCCTCAAATCCTTTTACATATTTACAGTTCGGCTTTCACCAAAAACAGTAACAGTCCAATAGTGACTTACTAATAACGCAGTAGGTGTGGTAAGTATTTTGACAATCATATCAGCAGCAATGCAGAAGCAGATAAGGAAGATACATCAGAAGATCGATCGACCTCTCAACTGTAGAAATGCATGCAATCCAACAGTAAATCTAAAACGTTGACCATTAATTAAGCAACTACTTGACTACTTCCCAAATTTACCCTACTAACCACTAAATTCAAACACACTCGATTCAACTCATACAACAAACACCCAGTTAAAAACCACATAAATCTCCAACGTTAAACAATTTCAAGCCTCCACACCATTCTGCAAAGGCTGCTGCTGCTCCTGTCTGTTATTCAAAAATTAGGTGTGTAGAAATGTAGCGACAACAAAACCAAATGTTAGTATAAATACTACAATAACATTTTAGATTGCCAACGATTAAATTCATAACCTCGCGAACTTTTCCGGCCTTTCCGCATGAACAGGGGCGCTTGAAATTTGGTTGTTCGTTGCTGTTGTAAAGTTCGGTGGCATGTTACTACTGCTAGTCATTACTTGGACAAGGGGATCGGGTACATCACTGCTACTTGTCGTCATTTCTTCAACACGATTATCGTCTTGCGATTGTTATTATAAGTTAGGTGTGTAGAAATGAAGCGACAATAAAACCAAATGTTAGTTAAATACTACAACAACATAACAAACAATATATGAAAAAATTGAATAGCGAAAATAACGAAATGCAAACCGAGGCAAGAGTTGGACTCTTTCTCCGCAAGACGATAATGCTCCGCTACTCGGAGCAAGCGGTTTATAGCATTCGTCTCCAAGATACAACGGTTTTTCAATTACGAGTAGTTGCACTACTTCTCGTAATTCCGACGAACTACTTGATATCTCGGGACTAAGGAGGTACTAATTAATTTATATGTATGAAGTGAAACAATAGGGATAAAGAAAAGAAGAAGGAATCATGTTTTTCTGATTATCTTTCCTTTATTACAAATCGTCCTATTTATAGATTTGAAACACCCATTCATAAAAGACGCAGCTCTTCACAAACACATATGAGGCAAAAAGACACAACCATTCATCATTTAGTTGACACATACGAAACAAAAAGACACAACCATTCGGATGGATTGTTTCAACCATTAAACAAGCAACACGATTACCTCAAAAATGCCCAAAAATTGCACTTATTATTCAAGATTCTGCGGCGTAATAAAGGGTAAAAGGCGTAATTTTCAATTTTTGCCCTCAAATTCTTGAAAAAAAAGCAAGAAATTCATGTAAATAAAAGATAAATGGAAGTCCTAAAAAAAAGGGTTTTTTACTGCACAAAGAAAAGGACATAATTGTATATAAAGAAGACATCTAAACCAATGCTGAGATCTTGTGTTTCTCCAACACACAACTGTTTAAGCTAACATAATACATGTGAGGGTAAAAAAGTAGGGAAAAAGGAAGCGACGAAGTTGAATGAGAACATGCAAAGAAAATTCTGACCTGCGGGTATGAGGGTAGAGACGAAGGTTTATTGAGCTCTTCAGTAACCATTGAAGTCAAGTTAAGAGATAACAGTCGGGAGAGAGGAATACTGGAAACGAGAAAGGACTACACGACAAAGATAGAGAGAGAAACCCACGATAAAGGAGGGTCAGGCGGTCAGCTCCTCTCAGCGATAAGGAAAATCTTAATAAAAATATAAATAAAAACACTTTTTTCTTTTTTTAGTGAGGGAGGTGGGACCGCGGGAAGGGTTATAGATGGATCATGATAAATGATGAGTTCAAATAAATTTGGAAAACAATGGATCGGACGGCTGTGGAACTCATTGATCTGACGGATAGAATGAGGCATTGAACCTCCAACCTTGTCGTTAACTGGTACACGCTCTAACCGAGTTATTCGAACTAATGATAAATATTTGGTCACACAAACTTGGGAGAAAGGAAACTAAGGCGAACTCTATGTGTAATTTAGATTTAATGTAAATTCAACAATTTGGGGTTTGAATCAGCAGGTTCGTATTGAGCTCGCAATAAAGCACTTTTAGTCGCAATAAGTGGGAGAATTGTTGGGATTTTGTATACTGGAAGTAGTTTTTTTGCTTGTATACAATGTATTTTTGTCATTACCACTATTTTATTCTCTTATCTAATAAATATATACTTGTACATGTAATCATTTATCTTGTATAAAAGTTAGATTTGTGTAGTGTGTCAGGTATCACAGAAGACTACACAATTGGTTGAACTGACAAGATATAAACAGTTATCACAGCTGAAACAACTTAAGGATAAGTTGTCGTTTTAAGCTGTAGTTTAGATAAAAAGTGACTTGTCTTGGCTGCTTGTCTATACTGGTACACTTAAGGTGGTGTATTGATAGATCACAGTGAGATGTGTTCTCCTAACTGACCTTAGTGGAGAACCAAGATCTCAGTGATTTAACTGGCCTTAAGCTTGATAAGACTTCAGCTGAGTATATTTGACTATCTATCACTTTGACCTACTATGGTGAACGTCATCACGACCGGATCTACGTAGCTTGGATGCTAGTAGTAATTTGTGGTTCAAGCTGGTTGTCTGTATTTTGCAACCGTATCCTAGTAAAATGGGTTGATAATATACCTTGAGGAACTCGTAAGGATTAGCACACTAAACCCGACCGGTTGATTAAGTTCAGGTGTGTTATACGGTTGACTGGTACTACTCAGGAATATAATTAGATGTTAATTAATTTAAGTTGTCAGTGGGCTTAATTAGTTAACGGATATTTCTATCTTAAATATGAGGATCGATTAAGTCTAAAATACAAGCTCATACTCAAGTTGGGATAAAAGGGTTAAGTCAGCACGAATTCTTTAGTGGAATGAATCTGTGCTTATTAATTAATTATGTTATGGGCTTAGCATAGATAATTAATTAATTTGAGGCGCAACTTTATTTCTTATATTAGATCACTGATCTGGCTCAATTAGTTGCCTAGTTATTTATTGTCTCTCAGAATCATTATTAATAGATTAATGCATTTTGCATTACTTAATAATGTTATTTATCTGGAATTACTATGCTAGGCCAATTAATTGATAAATAAAAGTAACCCAATAGATTAATTTATTATATTATGGGATTATTATGTGGAAGCCTATTAGAAGTATAATTAAATTAAGAGGACTTATGTGCATCATGTTGCACATGCAACATGATCCAATTTCCAATTTTGACCCGGTTTGACCGGGTTTGACCCGGTTTTCTACATTATTAAAAAAAAATATTAAAACAAAACAAAACTTTCAGCTCGCGCAGCCGCAACATTTATTGAAGATTTCAACGAATTCGATTTCATACGATTGAAGATGCGATTTCATACGATTCAATCAACAATTATCTGAGTGGAGGATCAATTCGACAGAGGCACATATACGGCGCTGCTCCAGAGAAACGGTGGAGGAATTCGACGGCGGCGCCGAGAAGAGGTAGAGGAATTCGACGGCGATGGAAGAATCCGGCGGCGGCGAAGATAACCCAACGAAAACTCACCACGAATTTCGTGGAATTTCTTTAAAACAAGGTTGGGTATCAAGTTTGGTGTCAAATTTCTTAATTGGAATCCAAAATCAAAAATGGATTTTGAATCAGATATTCCATCCAGTATTGAAGGTAATGGAACTTTGTTTATAAGAATTGATACTTTAATTAATATTCTCTTGTTGTTGTGCTGCTCTAATTTTGTTGATTGAAGTATTGTATGGATATTGAAATGAAGTAACAGCTTCTATGTTGATAATTGACACATTATTTTAATATAATTGACACTTTACTTCAGGAAGAGTGAAACGTTCCTTTAATTAGTGTTTTTGGTTATTAATCTCCATGTGCTCTGTGCAATAAACTTTGGTATGATTATTGTGTCAATTTGTTTGTGGTAGGATCAAATTGACACTTTCTAATGATAATTAACAACTTTCTTTATTATGCTTGATCTTGTTGCAATTCAAACTTCCTTGCAGAATCTGGACCCCAAACAAACATCCAGAAGAATTGTGATGATATTCAACCTCTGAATACACAATGTATAGTGACAAATGATTAAGAAAATAGTAAGAAAAAATTATTAAATGTATTTTTATAGAGCATTGTCATTTTATTTCACTGTAGTGTTACTTTCTGTAGGTAAAAGTGTCAATCTTTCAGAAAGTTGCAGATCAGGGATTGAAGATATCCAAACAGCTGTCAATGATCGAACACTTGTTTCAGTTATTGTTAATCATCCTTGTCATGATATTCATACGAGAGAAGGTATTAAAAATTATTATTACATAAAAGTGTTACATTCTGTTTTTACACTTTTGTTTATTGAAGATTGACACTTATATTTATTACAAGTGACACACTTGTTCTGTTCTTCTTGTTATAGATAATATTACAGATTTGTTGGGTTCTTTGCTTGGTTTAAAGGATAGCAGCATTGAGTATATGTATCAAACGTACTGTGCACATGCTGCTAATGTTGGATTTAGCGTAAGAAAATCAAATTCAATAAAAAATGTTGCTGGTGTTACTATTGCAAAGATATTTGTGTGCTCATCTCAAGGAGTGCGAGGCAATGCAGCTGATTCTTTGGGTGCTAAAGAAAAGAGTTCTAGAAAGTACGTAACTCGCACGAATTGTAAAGCTATGTTGAAAATCAAACTAACAGATGATGAAATGTATGAAGTTACTCAACATGTCATGGAACACAACCATACACTATGTAGGAAAGAATTGAGCTACATGCATCGTTCAGAACGGACAATTACAAGTGAGAAGGCTGCACTTATTGAAGGTATGATATCATCTGGGATAAGGGCTGTAGACACATTCCGATTCATGTCCCATGATGCAGGTGGTGAGCAACTTCTTGGTCATACCAAGAAGGATCACTTGAACTTTGTCAACCAACTGAAAATGTTAGCAGTAGAAGGTGGCGATGCTCGTAGCTTGATTGACATTCTCCACCAAAGAAAATGTCAAGACCCAGACTTCTTTTTCCGTGTGAGGCTTGATGATGATGGTAGGTTCTGTAATGTATTTTGGAGAGACTCCATGATGAAAGAAGACTATATGGTATATGGGGACGTCCTTATTTTTGACACGACGTATAGACCTAATAGGTATAACTTGATTTGTGCACCTTTAGTTGGATTGAATAACCACTACAAAAATGTTATGTTTGGATGTGCATTTATATCAAATGAGCAAGAGGAGTCTTTTGCATGGTTGTTTGATGTGTTCAAAAAGTCAATGGGAAATAAAAGTCCAGTTAGTATTTTCACAGATCAGGACAAAGCTATTGCAAATGGACTAGAGAAGGTGTTCCCAACAACAAAGCATAGACTTTGTATATGGCATTTGTACCAAAATACAATAAGCAGATTTGGAAGATTGAAATCTAATAAGGAATTCAACGATGCATTTAGCAAATGTTTGACGGGCTGTTCAAATGAAGATGAGTTTGAGGATTGTTGGAACACAATGGTTTCATCCTATGGGTTGAAAGATCAAGAATGGTTTGGTAGGTTGTATCAACTCAGAGAAAAATGGAGCACCGCCTATAACAAGGACTTTTTTCTCTGCCGGGATCTTATCTTCACAAAGAAGTGAGAGCACAAATAATGCGTTGGGTTTCTTTGCAAAAAAGACAACGAGTTTGAATGAATTTTACAAAATCTTTTCGAGAACAGTTGAACAATGGAGAAGCAATGAATCAAAGGATGAATTCTAATGTTCAATAGCCCGCCCTGTATCCTGCTTGCCATTGTCGGGAATTCTCAAGCATGCTTCTGAGGTATATACTCTTACAGTTTTTAAAAAATTTGAGAAAGAGTTCTTGACATCGATTTCCACTACATTCTAGTTTATATGTGAAGAAGATGGTGTGAAGATTTATCAGGTTACTAATGACAGTAACAATAATCATCAATATGTCGGCTTTTTATTCTCTTGGAAGTTTGGTAGGCTACTCTTGCAAAAGATTTGAAGAATGTGGACTATTATGCTATCATTGTTTGAGAATACTACATGTCCATTGTGTGACTGAAATACCAGATTGCTACATCAAGAAGAGATGAACAAAATTTGCCAAGCAAGAGGTATGGGATAAAGCTGCCGAGGCAAATAGTACTTCTGAAATTTTTCAGAAGAGTTCTTGGAGAAGTCAATTGATGAGAAAGTGTTATAATCTGGTTCTAAAAGTACAAGAAACTGAGGAGATGCGGAGAACTGTCGAAGATGGGATTAATAATGTGATTTCGAATGTCAATGCATTGATTGCTGCAAAGGAAAAACCAGTACATGACATTATTATTTCAAGTTCATCAAATCAAGTCTTGGATCCATCTCATGCAATCACAAAAGGGAGAAAACAGAAAAGGATAAAGGGTAATACAGAAACAAAGAAGCTGAAGAGGAGAGCATTAAGAGATACTTCAACCTCAAAACCAACAAAGGAGTTTGGTACCAAAACTCCTAATCCAAGATTGTTTTAGGTAACAATTGACACGTTCTTTTATCAACATTGACACTTTTAGTAAAAATAATTGACACTTTTGTGTAGTGTGATTGACACTTTCTTTAATCAATGATTGAGACTGTTCTTGAACACTTTTCTGTTAGTTTAATTGACACGTTGTTTAGTCAAGATTGACACGCGCCGCGAGGACAATTAATATTATGCTTGAACACTTTTAATGAACATAATTGACACCTTTAATGAATATAATTGACACTTTTAATGAACATCATTGACACTTTCTTTTTGTCAACAATGAAACTTTTAATTAACACAATTGACAATTTTGTGTAGTATGACTGACAGTTTGTTTTATCAATAATCCACACTTTCTTTAATCATGATTGACACATTATATTAATTGAATTGACACTTTAAAGTGACACGCACCGCAGATACAAATATGTTAGTTGAATTCACACGTTCTTGTATCGACATTGACACCATTATTGAACAAGATTGACACATTTATTGAACATGATTGACACTTTTTTGAAACATAATTGACACTTTTCTATAACATATAAAAAAATACAAACATCGACACTTTTCTGTAACATAATTGACACTTTGTTCGAAGATGATTGACACTGTTACTAAAGAACTAAGAAATAACACGATTTAACATCATCAGTAGATAAAGATTCACATTAATATCACATACACTAGAAAACCTGTTCCAATATTTAACAACAAATCTTAAAAGCTAGATCATTAATATTCAAATGCATCTAACAAAGTTAAAGAAACAATTCTTCAACAACCTCCTCCTTGAAATCATGATTTTGATACAAATTTTTGAACTGCCACCAGATCAGCTTGAATGAGCTCATTGTAACTTGAAAGGATAATCCTTGTGCAATATTTTGCTCGAAGCATTCTTCTTCGACCAATCTAATAATATAAAGCAAGAAAAAAAATAAAGTTCGTTAAATTTATAGAATAATAAGCAGATACAACAAGAAAACATATTAAAGTCATACCTGCAACAAATCCTCACACACATAAGGCACCCCTATGAAGTTTTCCATGTGATTCATTAGAAAAACACCACAATCAACATTAGTTCTATCATTCTGCCATGCAAAATCTATGTTTTCAATGACATATCAATCGTACTCAGCAGCTTTGGGATGATACAACAACTTTAGGAATTTCCCAAAAAAAAATTTCTGGATATCATAGAACGACACTTTATATCAATAAAATTGATACTTCCAATTAAATAGATTGACACTTAGATTATATAATATATACAAATGACTAAATGCATACCAATTCTTTGACAAGACCCATGAAATCTGAATTCTCTATTGAATTTGACTTCACATTGTCAATATAATGCACTTTTCTCATATTGAAGTCAATTACAGCTCCAAAAAAAATGAGTATTGAAGCATATCGGAAAATATATCTATATAAGAATGAAAATATTTCAGCATATAATATATCTATATCGGAAAAAATCAATGAAATTTTCTCTTACCAAATTTGCCTTCATGAGATCAGTACCCTGTTCCAAGCGTGTCATCCAATACATCCAACAATTTATGACATCAACTTCCCTTTCAACTTTCTTTGTACAATGTTTTTCATTTGTGCAGACTTTAAGAGCATTCTATATGGAAAAAAAATAAATAATCAGTAGAACAATTTATTAAAAAAAGATGAGAAAATAACAATTTTGTTTACCGAGAATTGAGAATTAAAATAGAACTTGTCAATGTTTTTTGAATGGGCTTGAGCTCGATATTTCTCTGCTTTGTTCAGCAACAGACTCCAAACATCAATAACACTAATGTCAATAAATGTAGAATTTGTCATGTTGTTCATACCGCAGAATGACACGAAGAATCGACCCGCATGAGCAAATACAGTTCTCTGTTTTTTGGAAAAATATATTAACCACTGATAGTTAAGAACATAGTTTTAAAAAACAAAGAAACTATAAATACTTACTCAATTTTTGGTCGATGTGTGTGGAAAAAGTAATCAACAACATCCTTCTCCATTTGATTAAGTTCGACAATTGTTTCACATATTTATTCATGAATTGGGAAGTATACTTACAATTTTCTCCTCTAGCAATCCAATCAACATTGCAAACTTGCCATGGATCCATTGTTTTCAATAGGCAAACTGTTAATTATAGAGTGTCATTTGGATGGAGACATGTGTCAATTATTATTTATCAAAGTGTCAATTTAAAGAATAATGAATACCTTCATCAGCAGCTGTCAGTTCTGATATTCTGGTGATCAAAGAATCAAGATGTGCATCATCAACTATTTCCACACCTTCATCAGTCTGTTCCTGGGATGTGTCATATGTGCTTTGTGATAAGAGACTGAAATTTGGAAGTGGATGATTCCCGTGTTCTTCACCAGTCTTTATATGATCCTTGTCCACTACATAAAAAGAAAAGATAGATTACATGTCATTTGCCTACTTGTTTTGAACAAATCTTGATATAAATTACCTGCTTGCTTTGAACACTTCTTCATATTGAGGAATTGTTCAACTATCATGTCAATGTGAGCGTGAAACTCTGGATTCTGGAAAATTTCATCTATATCATTTTGTGCAGAGCCTTGGGAAGCCATTCCTTCAACCTCTTTATCATCACTCGCGGTTAATTTCTTTAATCTCTCCAGATGAACATGAGTAATTACTCTTAAATCCCTTTGCAAGAGCAGGAATGTCTCATTCAAGGCCTATAAAAATACAAAGTAAATCAACAGTTCGCATAACAAAACATTGACACTTTTCTACAACATAATTGACACATTTATTGAGAATAATTGACACTTTGAATTACAAAGATTGTCACTTTTACTGAAACACAAATTGACAAGTTTATTGAACATAATTGACACTATGATACGTAGAAAAACATGGATGTATCGTTAAATGCCCTAAAAAACATACAAAGATAGTCAACAAAAATTGACACTTTTTATGAATATAATTAACACGTTTATTGAACACAATTGACACTTGGATAATACAAATACTTACATCCTTTGCCATAGCTTTAATCTCTACGTGTCGGCCTTCTCACTTCTTTGGCGGATGATACATAATCACTCGCTATCGGCTTGGTCCGATTTAGGTGGGTGTTCTTTAGCTGAATCTCGCAAAACTTGATCTTCAAGTTCAGCTTCAGTTGGGCATGATTCTGTTGTCTGATCTTTCCTTTTCAAACTGACTGGATAAGTATCTTCTACCCAAATGCCCCTACCAAAATCTCCAGTAGCAAACTCTAGATCTAATCTCTCTTTGAATTTTTCAGATGTCCAATGCTTAATTAAGGGCAAGCTACTGCTCTCAGCTTTACCCAACCACATGAATCGGTGAAAATAAACAAGGGGGAGTATTAAAACACAGCCACTGACATTTTTAAGTGATTGAACACCTTTACACAATCGTTCAATAACGAATGAGCACCAATCAAAGCTATTAATACTAGGGATATCAATCAGTGACTTAAAAATAGAAAAATCAATTGTTTGATTCTTAGTAGGGGCAAGGAAACTTGACAGACTATAAAGAACAAACAAACGTTTGAAATCATCACCCCCATCTCCTAACCTAGGCCCACTTAACATATCAGCTACAGTAGACTGATTCACCTCCTTCTTCTCAAACCCATTCCTCCTATTAAAGTCATTCAAGATAGTGTCACTCTCTTTGTCATTTATCAAGACCTTATTGCCGTCATTTCTAGGAAGAAGAAATAAATCCCTAACATCATCTGCCGTATAGACAATTGTCTTGTTGTTAGAAAAGGTAAGAGCACGGCTAATGGGATTAAAATTTCTAATAAACCAAGACATTTTAAACCATTGTATGTACTTAAACCCCTTCAGGTAAAGAAGACCATCAAAACCTATTTCTTTTAGAGCTGCTATTTGAGGATCATTCAGCTCAGATATGATTTGACATAATCGAGCAGGCCTACACTTTACAGTAATAGTACTTGCAGCACTGCACAGAAAATAGAGAAACAACAGCAAGGTATTAGGTTTATTTTTCTTATAGTAGTTTGATGATAAGTACCTTTTTACTTACTATTTTGATTTTCGAGGATCACTCAGCTCAGAAATGGTCTTCTTGCTCGGTTGGTTTCTTTTCCGTTTCCCAGGTTGAGAAGAGTCAAAATTTGCTGTAATCTTCAACTCCTTGATATTTTTAGGGATTTCAGAATCTTTGGAAACAGGTCTTTTTGCGCCCTTTTTTCCCCCCTTCTTCAATGTCTCCATTGCAGCTGAAGCAAGTTTGTCAACTCCAGAACTAGGTTTTTTGGTTATTCCAGAATCTTCAGAAGCAGGGGATATAGATTCACACTATTTTTGAAGTGGAGCAGAAGCTAGAGCTTCAACTACTGAAGGTTTTTCTGGAACATCGGATGTAGCTTTAGAATGTTTTTCTTATGCACCTTTGGTCGGTCTTTTTGGCGCATCATCAACAGCTGTTGTAAGTTGAACATCACATGCAGCTTTAGACTGCTTTTGATATGCACCTTTGGACTGTTTTTGAGGGGGATCATCAACAGCAGCTGTAGCTTTAGAATGTTTCTGATCAGGAGCACAAACTTCGGCTCTCGGCTGTTTTTGAGGTGTAGCTTTCTGAACTGCAGGATTGTCTTGATCTGCAAAAGTGACAACTAATTTCTTCTTCCGCGCTGGAGGTCCATCAGAAACAGTACGCAGTGCTCTTCTCCTCGCTGTTGCCAGTGGAAGTTCAGTTGGTGGAAGAATATTTAGAGGCTCAGCAGCAATAGGGACTTCAACTGCCCTCGAAGCATCAACTTGATGGGGATTTAAATCATCATTTGCACGACCTCTGGTCCTTGGTGGCATTATTCTGAGAAATAATAACAATCATTCAGAAGACAAAAAAACACAGATACATGTGTCAATTAGTGTAAGTAATAGTAGCAATTATTGAGCCGGCAAAAAAAGACAGTGGGGGTATAAATTAATGAAAGCATATCAGTTTTTGAAAATATATGTGTCATTTGTAATAACTAAAAGTACCAAAAAACCCTAGATTCAAACAACATGAATGAATAAAACTTCAAATCACCACTCCAGAACATTGTGAACACCAAAATCTAACAGCTAATGTTGATTGTACCGGCACATGTGTCAATTACTATGAGTAATAATAGCAATTATTGAGACAGGGGGGGGGGGGGTAAGAATTAACAGTACCAAAAATTGCGAAAACACACAAGTCCTTCTCAAACCCTATATTCAAACATACTGAATGAATAAAATCACCACTCAAAACACACTTTTGAAGTATAAACATAGAAATGTCTTATTGTTCTTCATCAATCTAAAGTGCGTGAATAACTACACGAATCGCAAAAAAGTGAGAGTTACCTCAATGTATAGACGACGTAAAAATATCGAACCGAAATATCGCGGCCCTCGATGGAGAAATTAAGCTCGAAATCGGGATGATTACAAGTGAGAATGAAAGTGTTTGAACTCCACAATATCCTCACCGCGCACGATTACAGGAGAAATATCGCAGCCTCTGATGGAGAAACCACCCGCGAACAAGAGAGAAGAAATTGAAAAACCACCCACGAACAAGTGACAACAAACCGAGAAACCACCCACTAACCGAGAAACCACCCACAACCGAGAAATATCGCAGCCTCGCCGAATTTTTTTTTTGAATATCGAACCGGGTCAAACCCGGTCCAACTTAGTCAAACCGGTTCAATCGGGTCAAAATTGAAAATTCAATCATGTTGTATGTGCAACATGTTGCATATAAGTTTTTGCCTTAAATTAATGAGTTACAAATATTAATATGATATTAGTTTTTTTGAAGCCTATATTAGTATTATGTTCATAAAATACATATATTCACATACTCAAACGCATAGGATAGAGAGAAACAATATTTTTTTTTCTTCAGTTCTCTGACCACATGGAACCACATGGAGGAAGAAAATGGTCGGGACACAGATCTTAAGATCTGATACACGAGCAACAATAAAAGTTGCACCAACATACGTGGAGGATGGTAATCAATTATCTCCTCCTATTCCACCAGCATTGAGCTTAAATAGTAAAGGGAGTATTGAAAGATTAGAAAGTATATCTTATGACCGATTTGGTCGTTTGATATGCGACTCCTAGCCTCTAAACTGACCTCAATTTTAGTCTTATGAAACTCCTCCAATTATCCTCCATCCCCCTTTTCTGTCAACTTGTAGGCTGCTGCTTCATTTCCAATGGATTAGCTCTCTAGCTTTGTCCATACACCAGCTGCAGTAGTCTTTTTAGCCACTTGCAAGACTTTATCATTAAGGCAAGAATGATTGTGTTGTGAGCCTTTTCCCCAATTTCTGCCATCTTCTCTTTCGAGATCGATAGATTTCTTGCAGAATCATTCTTAAGCGCCTCAGCAAGCCCTTGTTGAACAATAAGAGTCTTCATCATGATCACCCAAAGATTGAAGTCATTCTTTCCAGAGAACTTTTCTGTTTCAAACTTGGTTGTCATCTCCAAATTGATTTGATCTTTGTTTCCCACATACGGCCCCAACTGTTAGGAATATAGAACACATAAACACCGATGAACTAATTTCAAGTGATCGAATCAAGCAAGTATTCTAGATCAAACCTAACCATGCACAACGATTAAACAAGCAAGAAACAAGAAATAAATGATGCAAGATTTACGTGTTCGGCTATGCCTACTATGCTGGAGGGGGTGATCTGACCTTCACTATGAATAAGAAAGCAAGCCAGAATCATAGCGTTTGAGATGGAAGCATTCTTCTTCTCCTCGATTTCTCTTTGAATTCCTCACCTTTTCTCTCTTCTAACTTGCTAAACAATAAAGTAACTAACTGAAATGATATGATATCCCATGGACTATATCAAGGTCAAATATAACTCGTAGCTTTGATCTCTGCCGTTGGATGATCAAGTGCATGGAGAAGCAAGGACCATAGATGAAAGTGACATAACCGCCTCTTAAGCAATTTCTAATTTGCCACGTGTGCAAGTGAGATATGCAGTCACATATACATGCTCACAAGAAAAGTGTAGAATCTGGAAGGAATCTACTTTATAAACAAGTTCCAAAGAGAACAGCTTACGAGCTGTCTTTAGTGGAAAATTTTCTTGTTATCAAAGCCAACTCAGTCAAGGCAGACAAAAGGAAATTGTAAGAACTAGAAAGTTTTTATACTACAACTTAACAAGTACCTAAAGTTACATCTTTGGTGTAAAACTCAAGAAAGATCAAAGATGAACATACAAACAAGCGCAAGAAGTAGTAGTATTTGTTAATCAGTTGTTTTTACCTTAGACGGCTGCCTAATACATCCAACTGTTGCAGCAATCCTTTGCACTCTCTGTCGCCACTCTTTGAAACACTCATCATAAGTATTTATCAGCACCTTCGCCGCCGCTTATCAAACTCAGTTTAACTTTATCGTCATCAACATTTTCATTACAAAAGTCTCCCAACCAAATTACACAACCCTGTCTCCCTCACTATCAACCATCATCTCTCACTTTAATGCCAACAATCCTCGCCATGCCCATCAACATTATTACTATCATTCGAACCCACATTCTGGCAAGGTAGCTGTGAAGTCGAAAAGCAAGAACCTCAACTGCGATCTATCATCTATCCACACAGCTTCTTGCTGTCGCAGAGCTGCGATTTCATATACGCTAAATTCTATAAGGAGCAGCCCTGCAGAAATATGATCTCGTCGGGTTCGGTCGTATACGGAGGAACTTGAACAGCGGATCCCCGCGCCAAGTGGATCCGGATTTCGGTCGTGCAATGAGTTGGTTCGGGGTTTGCGTTTGATTGGGAGTTCCGAAGCAGAAGGCGTGTTGCCTTTGCTTGTGGTTGAATTAGGGTGGAGCCCTGACTAGGTTTTTAGAATTGGGCTCTAGCCAACAGAGTGATTAACTGCAATTTCATTCTGATAAGATTTTTCTTTTTTCAGGACGATTAATTTTTTCTATACTTTTTTAATTCCAATTCTAATTTTCGTCATATGGTACCTAGAAAGTATGAATACTTAAAAAATCTCCATGTATTGTGTTGAATATTCTAACACGATACTTTTATTATCGTATATGATATGTTTAAGACACATCGACGCCTAATTCTAATATATTCGATATAAAATTATTTTTTCAACATTAATAGTTGCTAAGCAATTTTATAAATGCATAATTTATTATTTTCACATGTAATATTGAGATTTCACCATTATTACTTTTATTTATATTATATACTGTGTAGGTATTTTATTTGCATCATATCATATTATAATCCTTTGAAAATACAGTGTTCCATGTTTATATTTTATTATGTCGCATGCTCATGTAAGTGCAATCTAGAATATAACACAATATCATTTGCAATCTAGAATATAAGACAATATCATTTCTTATACTTATTTAATATCTTAATAGTAATTGAAGTATAAGTACTACGTTATAATTAGTAATTTCATGTTTCCACTTTTTAGTCTCTTAACTTTTAGGTTTTAGATAATTATTGATAATTTCGTAAATAGGAGTTAAATATTTCTTATGTTTCATTTTTTGTAGATTAATTTTTTGTTAGGTTCAAATTTGTTATAGTTAGTGTTTATTTTTATAATAACTATTATTAAAATAATATACTTGATTGTGAGACAAAACATAGACTAGAGCATCTCATCCCACAAGAATAAAACCACATAGAGAATCTATCTTTAATATTTCATTCCATCAAATCATTTCACATCGATCTCCCCTAGACACTCTTTAAACACAGGTTCTAATTCTTTGTGAAGTATATACATAGTAGTTTTTTTTCCTTACAAGATTATAATATATTATAACATTATTAATTAATAATTTCAAAATGCACAACATTAATCCTCGGTGATCAATTCTGCCGCGACGCTATGTAATGAGCCAAATGATGGAGCGGGGCCGACCTCAAAGCATCAAAATAACTGAGCTCTTCCACGGCCTTCGCCACCAGCTCTCCGGCGAACTCCTTCGCCTTCTCCAGCCCCATAAGCCTCGGATACGTCGCCTTATCGGTGGCCAGATCTTTCCCGGCCGTCTTACCCAGCTCCTCCGACGACTTCGTCACGTCCAAGATATCATCCACCACCTGAAACAACAGCCCCACATACCTCGCATACTTCCTCAGACTCTCCACCTCCTCTGTACTTCCGCCGCCCAAGACCGCTCCGCAAACCACCGCCGCTTCCAGAAGCTTCGACGTTTTGTGCACGTGGATATACTCCAACTCGTCCAAACTCACCTGCTTCCCCTCGCTTGACAAGTCGACGATCTGCCCCGCCACCAGCCCCTCCGAGCCCACGGCGGACCCCAGCTCGACGATCGCTTGGAGCACTCTCCGGTGGTCAACATTCTTAGTCTCCGCAGCGACGTGCTCGAACGCTAAGGAGAGGAGGGCGTCGCCGGCGAGTACGGCAGTGTCGTCGCCGAAGGCCTTGTGGCAGGTCGGGCGGCCGCGGCGGAGGTCGTCGTTGTCCATGCAGGGGAGGTCGTCGTGGATCAGCGACATGGTGTGGATCATTTCGAGAGCGCAGGCGGTGGGCATGGCCGCCGCCTCCTCCCCGCCGACGATCGCGCAGGAGGCCAGACAGAGGACAGGGCGGACGCGCTTGCCGCCGGCGAGGAGGGAGTAACGCATGGCTTGGTGGATCTTGTAGGGGTTTTGGAGAGGGACTGCCTCGTCAAGGGCTTTGTTCACCTTCTTTGCCTCCTCCACCATGTATTCCTTGAAATCGAAATTTGGGAAGTATATGGGATTAATGGGTTTTGTTGCAGGTGAGATTGTTTGTTGAATTTGGGTTGATTTTTTTGCAGCATTTGTGGGGTTTGTTTTCTGGCAGAAAATCTTGGTTTTGGGGTGGTGGGTGTGTGAGGGTTTGAGTGTGAAGGAGTATTTTGAGAGAGATGAAGTTTGGCAGACTGCAGGAGTGGTTGCTACAAATGCCATGGTTAATTTGGGGTGTGGAGGAGCTGTTTCTACAGAGTTTATATATGCAGTGACTGTACGTATTAGTGTGTGCATATTTTTTTTCTATATAATGAGGAAAATCTACGGTCCAAACATTAATTAGTGAGATTTAAATATGTAGCATTTGGAAAATCACCTTAAAGGCTAAGAGCATCTCCAAGAGGGAGAGTTCTCTCCACATTATTGTAGAGTTTTTTCGAATTCATCTTCAACCGTCAACTCTACAATTAACTCTACAATGGAATATTCTATTTTGATACTTTTTACTATTAATCTAATATCTTATTAATTATCTAATACTATATATATTTAAATATATTTATTTTTGTACTTAATCTCACTAAAAATATATTTTAAATAAAAATAAATTATTAAAAATATATTTAAATAAATGTAAAATAATTAATTTATTTTCACAATAATAAAACTAAGAATACACAACACTTTTAAAAGCACAAATCCAAAATTACATGATATAATAAAATTGGAGAATTAATGGAGAATTGGAGAAAGCAATCAAACAAGGAAATAAGAGAATTGGAGAATTAATGGAGAACTCAACAACAACAAGAGAGAATCTTCTGCTATTACAAATGCAGAAGATTGAAGCAAAGGACAAAGCTATTGAAATAAAGAATAGAGCTCTTGTTTTTCAAAGGTGGGAATCAGATAATAAGATTTTAATGATAAATACCGACAACATTTCTGATCCTATTCGGCGAAATTACTTCAAGAATGAATAAGAAAAAATAATTATCAAAAGAGAAGTACAGCCTTGGAGGTGATTTTCCAGATCTTGGAGGATTTGGAAGTGACTTCGGATGATCCGAAAGCGACTTTGGATGCTCGGATAGCGGTTTTGGAGCTTACTAGATTGCTTTCTCCTTAACTTAGTATTATCGTATTTTTATGCTAGTGTAAGTTTAATATTATTGTTTAATTTATGACAACTTGTTATAAGTTTTATGTTTTTACAGTATTATATTTTTATTTCAATATAACAATAATTAATAAACCTAAAATAAATTAAAATATAAATTACATTTCATTAAATACATCATTAATTAAATATAACAATCATCTATAAAATTAATTTAAATTAACTAATTAAATAATAATAATAATAATAATAATAATAATAATAATAATAATATTAATAATAATGGTACTACTACCGTGTGAACAGTAACATGGTAATAGTACCGTGTTGAAATAGCAGGACACTTGAGTGCCGTCAAGTACACTCTTCCATTGGAGAATTTTCCCACGGCAAACTGCCGTTTAACACCACTCTCCAACATGGTAATAATATATATGTGGAATATTGATGGATTTGTTAATCAACAAATTCATAATACAATACATAGAATGTTAATGTACTCTACTATTGGTAAGTGTAATGAGAATACAGATAAAGAAATTACAAAAATGATAATATCAGGTTTCACATGACAACTTAAGGGATGGTGGGATAATTATTTATCTCAAAATGATAGAGATAATATTTTAAATACTGTAAAAACAGAAGGAAATAACCTGAGAGAATATGTAGTATATACACTGGTTATTAATTTTGTAGAGCATTTTACAAGAAGATATACAGAAAATAGTGAAAATATTAGAACCCTATTACAAAATCTTAGGTGTAAAACACTAATAGATTTTAGATGGTATAAATATACTTTTTTAAGTAGAGTTATGGAACTTCCTGAGTGTAATAGCACCCATTGGAAATCAAAATTTATATATGGCCTTCCTAATTTATTTGCAGAGAGAGTAAGAAAAGTCTTAAGAGAAAATTATAATAATATTCCATATGAAAATTATTCGTATGGAAAACTAATAGGAACATGTATCCAAGAAGGATTAAGTCTTTGTAATGAAATAAAATTAAATCAACAAATGAAACGACAAAACTTAATAGAAAAGATGCAATTAGGTCAGTTTTGTGATCAATTTGCTATGGATAAAATTCCATATGTTAGTAAACCTAAAAAGGTTTGGAAATATAATAGAAA
Source organism: Lavandula angustifolia (assembly GCA_028984105.1). NCBI lineage: Eukaryota > Viridiplantae > Streptophyta > Magnoliopsida > Lamiales > Lamiaceae > Lavandula > Lavandula angustifolia. Next base: position 2,580,479 of record CM054825.1, on the reverse strand, counting down.
CTATCACAAGAGAAAAAGGAAATTTTCTAAAAAGAAAATTGAAAAAAATTGAGAGAAAAAAGATGATAGAATAAGAAAAAGATGGGAAAAAAGAAAATTAAAAGTTTTTAAAAAATGTGGTAAATATGGTCACTATGCTAAAGAATGTCGGACTAAGAAAAAAATTGATAATCTTAATCTAGATAATAATATGAAAGAAATGCTTTCAAAAATATTATTCCCTCCGTCCCGTTATTACTGTCCCATTTGGTTTCGGCACGGAGATTAAGAAAATTTGTTTAAGTGTATATTTTATGAAATTTAATAGTTTTAATGAATGAACACAATTTTCGAGGAGGGATTGGTGGAAGAAATGCGAATTTATCCAAATTTTTGCAAGGCATAGTTGAGGGAATCGATTTTTATTGTTTTTTTTCATATTGTATTTTAAGAAATAATCTTAAGTTTCCAAAAAGTTAAAAATCATAAATTTTCGAGTACGGAGTGAAACGAAAATCGTGTGAGAGATAGATTTTTGGAGAGAGAGAGTATGATAATGTGGGGATGAGTATTAAGTAGGAGGGGCCCACTTTATTTTTGTTTAAGAGTAGTTTTTGCTATTTTAGGAAAAATGACAGTAATAGCGGGATAATCCGATTAGGAAAGTATGACAATAATAGCGGGACGGAGGGAGTAATAAACGCAGATACAGAATCAGAAGATACTAGTAACACTAGTAAAAGTGAAAACTCTGACAAAGAATTGGATGTTCTAGAAAGTGAATCTATAATATCAGATTCAGATTCAAAATGCTTGTGATGTATCCTATGACAATCTTGTCCTACAAAAAATAATAATAGTGAAGATGAAGGAAAAGAATTCAGAGGCCTGACTTACGTTGTTATCCACATTCTGCCATATATGGAGGATATTTATTCTCCTCTTCAGGCGTTTGGTCTGAAAACTCTTATGACGAAGCAACCTCATGCTTGTCTTCCGAGACAAGTTGTTGAATTCTACTTCAACATGTGTCAAGTGGAGGGTACAAATGCATAGGTGAGTGTTGTGAGGTACATGAAAGAGGTATCTCCGCAGACGTGAGAGGGGAGTCACGCCGACATCAACATTCTCGAAGGGCTTAAGACAGTGTTCGGCCTTCCCAACTATGGCGTCTCTCCGATTGGATACAAAGAAGCCGAGATTCATAACTACATCAGGCGATTCTGCGGGAGGGATGACATATCCTTCAAAGCTGCATTTCCGAAGAGTCAGCTCTTGCCAGAATTTAGAGGCCTGGCTTACGTTATTATCCACATCCTCACTAGCGCGGTTGGTTCTTTTGAACAGCTGTCCAAACCTAGAGTCCAGATAATGATGGCGATTATGGACGAAGCTAAGGTAAACTGGGCTCAGTTCTTTCTTTCTAAACTGAAGGCTCAGTCGCAGAAGTTTGTTACTAGGAAGCAGGAGAGAGAAGACTATCTCCCATATGCAAACTTCTGTATGGGGCTAAGGTTTCAGCGTTGATAAAAGCATCATATGAAATACTTCGACGAGAAACTGATCAAGTTCACGACGAGGACCGCTGCTGAAAAGTCCATCGGTCGTGGAGCTGCACTAAAAAGGCCTTCTACTGAATTGCCTCCAGGTACTGAACAACCTAAGAGAAAGAAGCCGACAAAGACAAAGTCCAAAGAGTCAGTACTGAAGAGACTCAGTTGGAGTACGAAGTTAAACCAACAACTGAGGTATCTTCAGAGCTACCAACCACAGTTCAGCCGACCAGACTTACAACTGAATCCGAAGTCGCTGAACAGATCCCTGAGATTGCCAACTATTAGGATCTGGTGGATTTAGCTGCTAGGGCAAGGACTCAGATGCTGCTGGGATTCCTTAACTGGGATATTCTTGAAGAAATGATCCAGCAGTACTCTGTACTCAAGCTCTTGGTAGAGGAGCAGCAATTGTAGTCTGAGATAGGGTTTGGAGAGCCCTCAAACATTGCATCTTTTGAGGACTTAAGATCAACCATGCTTTATGTGTTGGAGCTGAAGTCTGCCTCCTCTCCTACCAAGGAGCCCTCGCCTACTGACGACCCAGCTGAGAGTGATGACTCAGCACCCAAGGATGCAGAGCGGGGAAACTCTGCTGAGGGCAATACTCCCACCGAGAAGGGCTGCATCTGGTGTTGCCCCTGTTGCGTCTTCTTCAAGACTGTAAAAACTCGCTGCCTCTGAGCAAAGGATCGGTAGCTCGTCGTATCAAATCAAGTCTATTACTATTGTATCCTTGAGGAGCATCAACAGAGCTATCAGGAAGCAAGGAGACGAAAATCGTTTCCTGGCGAAGGATGTGCACCTGAAGTGGGCACAATATACGAAAGCTCAAACTGAGTGCCTTGATGCCCTCACTGGAGAAGTCAAGAAGATCTCTTAAGCTCCAACGCCAAATATTCAGGAAATCATCGAGACTGCTCTAGCTGCTCAGAAGCGGGACTTGGCCACTCAGTGCCAGCAGTTGCTTGAATCTCAAGCCAAGCAATTCTCAGAGCAACTGACTGCTGCAATGGTTGAAGCCCAAAAGACGGTGGATGAGAGAAACAAAGCTGCATCAACCAGTATGGCTAAATCTCTTGAAACTCAAGCCACAACTTTGAAACTCATCCAATCGGACTTCTAGGGATTACTTGACGCATCTATTCTACAGCATAGAACCCAAACTCAAACCCTGATCCAGGAGATTTGAAGTGATCAAGAAAGGTATTGGGACAAATACTATGATGTTGTCGGGGACCTCGACTCCTCCGTTTCCTAAATTAGAGATTTTCTATACAACCTATGAGATGACGTAGTTGCTGTGAAAACCCTACTGATATCGGCTGATGATGCCAAAAAGGGGGAAGTAAAGAGGGAAAGTAAGAGGATTGGGGAAGAGAAGGAAGGAGAAGCTAAGGACGGGGAAGATATCGTAGAGATTTAGGAGTTCATTGAGTCCAATCTCCCCCTCCCCTCAGTCCAACAAGAAGAAAAGGCTAAGGAAAAAGCCGTCGCTGAAGGCCATGCAGAGCCTCAAGAGAACATAGAGCAGCTGATTGTGCAGGCTGGGGAATCAGGAGAAGGATCCTCAGCTCAGGAATGTATAAATGAGATAGCTTCGTCGAGGGGACAAAGGATATTGAGTTTCCGCCGAAGAGGCCGGGCAAGGAAATAGCTACTAAAAGCTCTCCCCCTCCATTGCCTAAATTCAAATTGAGAATAGAACAAGAGGCGCGTGACAAACTCGTGGCTCAACAGCTGCAGGCTCAGCTGGATCAGAAAGCCATACTCGAAGAAGAGGCCAAACTGAAAGGAAAGCCAAAAGTCCATTTGGCAAGGCAGTCAAGGACTCAGGCTTAACGGGAGAAAGTTTAGCTCAAGCCAACACCTTCTAAAAAGACTCAGCAGGCACCTACTGAAAAATCAGCTTCTGAGTCTACTGAAGAGTCCAATATTGACAACCTGCAACTATCTGAAAGGCTGAAGAAGAAAACTCCTAAGCTTACAGAGAAACAACTTGCTGAGGAGAAAGCCATGTGGGACGCAATAGAAATAGGCCTTGACTTCAGAGGCAGAGAAAGGCTGACAGCTGAAGCCAGAGAGAGACTAAGAAAAGCTTAACTGGCAGAGCATGTTGCAAGAACAGAAAAAGTAGGCAGGGAAACAGTTCCAGTCAAAGGAAGAGAGATCCCAACGACTTCCAAGTTCTATAGACGCGGTGGGCAGAAGCCACATCTCTGGAAAACTCCATTCCGTTGCGTAGATAAATGGATCCCTTGGAACCTGAACGAGGAATAGGAGGGTTTGAAAGAGAACTTCATCAAGGGTTATTATGTATGCAATGCTACCCAAGTGATGTTTCGGCGGTCAAACAGTTCGATCAATTCTTATGCAACTATGACCCCAACTTCTGAGCTCAGATCAAACTGCTCCTATACAAGGAAAGAATGTCACTAACAGCGCATGCATACCGTCAACTGACCCCTCCCAGGACTCTTGAAGGCGCCATCTACACGAAGGAGATAGAGGAAGAGGTGAAGATAGCCATGCAACGCAATGATCTTTCCTCTCGGACGCAACAAGATCTTCCTCATATCAAGCATCTCATGAAAGCGATCTACAGATCTTATGGGCTTTATCTTCCAGAGGCCAAGTCTACTGACTTCAAATCTAGAATTCAAAAGTTCAGATCTGAGCAGTAGCAGACTCAGTCTATCCTTCACTCTTTGCCTTTCTCTCTTTGTAGTGTAGTATTGATTGTAACTGTAATCATTCTCTATCAATATAAATCAGTATTTCACTTGGCCAGACAACCACTCATTGTCTTATGGCTATATCATTTATTAACACAACTGATCACTTAAAGTGATCAACACACACACTCACTACCTGAATTTCTTCTGATGTGCCTTTGAGTAGCTGTTAACCTGAGCTGTATTTCTTTCAGTTATTTATAATTGAGGTTCGTGGTTAGTAGCTTAGTGCTTAGTTGTTTTGGCATCATCAATTAGGGGGAAATTGTAAGGATATGAGTCAGTGGTCAGGAGACCATTGATAGGGGGATACATAGGATATGACTCAGTAGATGTATTTATATTATGAGTCAGTGATAGTTTGAGAGAAATTGTAGGGATACTGAATTGTATTGCCTTGTGAAATTGAAGATCCCAAAATCCATGTCCTAACCCCTGTGTGTGATGGACTGACTGATGTAATAGGCTAGACCTGCTTTGATCTTCATAGATTATATTGTCTTAAGTCCTGTAAGGGGTAAAATGTTGGACTGAAATTCTGTAGAGAAGTTAAAGTTCCAGAACCCCAAGTCATCGGTTCAGTAGAGCTCAGTAGTCTTCAGAGTCAGTCACTGGACGCACTCAGCAGAAGATCACCCTTCAGCAGACTCAGAAAGAAGACTCAGTACGATCATCCTTGATCTACTGAATGAAAGAAGAGCTCAGTTGATTGTCTTCGAGTTAGAAGCTGAAAGCACTCAGTAGAAGATCACTCTTCAGCTTACTCAGAAAGAAGACTCAGTACGATCAGTCATGATCTACTGAAGGAGCTGCAACTTAGTTGCAGACCGTACAAGGAAAATGGACAACCTGACCTTTATGAGTCGGATGTCAGCAGAGAAATACTTAGTGCTTGAGGTTTAGAGAAAGTCAACTTAGCTCGAAGATTGAAGTCTAACAAGTCCACCGCCACACCTCGACCAATGAGAAGCAAGCGAAACTTACCTGCTCTGACACAAAAGCTGCTCTCACGCACAAAAGTCAACCACTCTGCGGCGACATTCAAAGTTATATGGCCATTTTCCTTGGAGTCTTATGACACATGACATTGTCTTCTCCAACGGATCTATGCCCGGGTCACAACTATATAAAGAGATCGTCCACAGCAAGAAAATGTCTACAACACAACAGACCAACGAGGAACAGAAAAGCAAGAACTCAAGAACACATTCTTATTGCACTCTAGCAAGCTCACTGCTATATCCAGCGAAGAACAAGAATTCTTAGAAATATCTTTGTAGTTCTTCTCTCTAGAGTTGTTCCCCGATCTCTTTTCTAAGCTTTCATTGTAACATCTTAGCTTAGAACCTTCGAAGGAGTTCACTTTTAGTGAAACATTCTTATTGTAAGAACTCCTTCATTTTTGGAGAAAACCTTCAAACTCCGGTTTGAAACTGTAAAGCCGCTAAGGACTATAATTTAGAAGGTTCTGTACAGTGCACAGAAAGCTTGATGAGGCTTGCTCAGATAAATCAACAAGACCTCATGTTCTGCATGACCGTGGATGTAGGATCGTGCGTATGCGATCTACGTTAAAAATTACTCGTGTCATTTACAGTTTTATTTCATTTGTGTTTAAATTGTTTGCAAAATCATACTTACGATAAAACAGACTTGAAACTGCACTAGCCAAAACTTTTTTGGTTTGCATTAAATGTTTTTCAAAGAGACGAAATTAAATCGGGCCTACACTATTCTGCACGCTATTCTCCTAATGAATTTCTTAGTATTGACCTCAGTCAGTAGAAAGAGTTCAGTTGTTGAATCACTCTGTCCCGCGATCAGAAGGCTTAACTGGCACTGAACCCGTTCAGTAGCAAACTCAGTGCAAGACTGACCTTCGCGTTTGAGAAAAGAAACTTGGGCTCAGGTGTATTCACCCCCCCCCCCCCTCTACACCTGATACTCGTCTCCGGACCAACTGAACTTTTGAAGGAAATAATATTTTCCTAAAATTTATTTATGAACATTTTACTAAAGTTCCACATGAGATTTATGATATTATTTCTCCAAGAGAAAATCAATTATATTATTTAAAGAAAGAATTGATTTTAGTACAATTGAAGAAAGACTTCAAAATCCTAAATTAAAGGATATAATTGAATTGATTAAAAATCAGTTTTCGTTAGAAATCTGTAATGATCATCTCAATGCTTTTTGAGAAAGAAAGAAGCATATTGTTTCTCTCCCTTATGAGGAAGATTTTGATGAAAAAAGAATTTATACAAAAGCTAGACCTTGTCAGATGAATTCTGAGTATTTAGAATTATGCAAAAAAGAAATTGAATCCTTATTACAAAAAGGATTAATACATCCTTCAAAATCTCCTTGTTCTTGTACGACTTTCTATGTCAATAAACATAGTGAACAAGAGAGATAAGTACCTAGATCAGTTATAAACCCCTTAATAAAGTTCTAAAATAGATTAGGTATGCTATACCTAATAAAAACAGACTTATTAGATAATGTATATGATTGTGCTATATTTTCAAATTTTGATTTGAAATCAAGATATTAGCATATTAAGATTAATAAACTGATAGATATAAAACTACTTTTAATGTCCCAATAGAACAGTTTGAATGGAATGTTATGTCATTTGGATTGAAAAATGCGTCTTCTGAATTTTAGAATATCATGAATGATATTTTTACCCCTTATAGTGAATTTAATATAGTTTATATTGATAACGTTTTAGTATTCTCTAAAGATATAGAGATGCATTTTAAACATTTAAGAATATTTGAAGATATTATTATTCAAAGTGGGTTAGTTATATCTAAGCCAAAAATGAATTTATTTCAAACAAATGTTAGATTTTTAGGACATAATATAGAAAAAGAAATTTTAATTCCAATTAATAGGAGTATTAAATTTGCTAAAAAATTTCGAGATGAAATTACTGATAAAACACGGCTTCAAAGATTTTTGGGAAGTTTGAATTATACTTCTCCATATTATAAAGATATTGCCCAAGATACGGCTAAACTTTATGATAGATTGAAAAAAGCTCCAAATCAGAACAACATACTAAGGCTGTATAACAAATTAAAAATAAAGTTCAAACTTTATCTTATTTAATGCTTAGTAACCCAAATTGGGATAAAATTATTGAGACAGATGCATAAGATGTTGGTTATGAAGGTATCCTTAAATAGGTAAATCCTCAAACAAAACAAGAATATCTTGTAAGATTCCATTCAGGAAAATGGAATAATTCACAAAAGAATTATTCTACTATAGCTAGAGAACTTTTAGCTATAGTCAAATGTGTTTTAAAATTTAAAAATGTTTATATAATCAAAAATTTCTTATAAGAACTGATTGCAAATCTGCAAAATTTATGTATAATAAAGATTTTAAACATGATGTTTCAAAACAAATGTATGCTAGGTGGCAGACTCATTTAGCCCCATTTGATTTTTAAATTATGTATAAAAAAGGGGAAGAAAATAATCTTCCTGGTTTCTTAACTCGTGAATATATTCAATGAATTTTACAGGAATGTCCTCCAGAGGGAGATGAACTTCCTCTTATAGAAGAACAGGTGGTAGAGGTTTAGAGCCGGAAATTCTGGCTAAACATGGAAAACTCACAGGATAAAGAGTTCTAGGAATTTCTGGAATATAAGAAATACAAGGAAGGTAATACTGAGAAACGACATAATATTCCTACTTATTCCTCATTAGTTACTGAGGAAAATGATGAAGAGGATATCTCTTACACCATGAATGAGAAAACAGAAGTCATACTTCTGTTAGAGGAAAAAGATTTGAAATGAAAAAATAATCCATGGAGTATTATGGAGAGGTATTTTGAAAATGCATCGTATCCAACTCGGACTTATAAGTTTTGAGAATACTATGAGAATATATTCATTAATAATGGGTGTGAGATCCAACATTTTACAACTGGATAAAAAGAAGTTTATAAATTTTCTAAAATTATTATAAAAAAGATTACATCTATGGAAGAATGGGGAATATCAACATTTACACAAAAGGAATTTTGTTATTTACAAAATAAAACTCCCATTAAATTTAATTTTTGCGATTATCAAGATGATTTCTATAAAGTTTTTCGATATGAAAATCCAAAAAGAAAACATTATTGGTTTATTAAAATTTGTTCAGAAGTTTATAACTTTGATATACCTATATAGTTTATTAGATGGTGGCAATATTATGATACATCGGTATCTTACCTGATTGTTTCAAAGAAAAATTTGAAAAATGGGTGGATATTTCTCCAAAAAAATTTAAAATTCAAGAAAAACGTTTGTGTTTGGAAGGAATATCTTCCTTTATTTTTTTACAGAATTCTCAATTTCTTGGATCTTAAAATGGACTCCAGAGTTCGGTTATAATGATGATATGATTCTATATAGTAAAAGGGTTTCACATTCTAAATTATGGGAGAAAATGATAAAACAAACTCATGATCAAGTCATATTTTTGGTATTGATAATATTCCCTCCGTCCCTATTTTATATGCCCATTTGCTTTTTCACATATATTAAGAAAAAATTTAATGATATGAAAGTTAGATAAATGTTGGTATTGGAATTTGAGTAAATTAAAGTAAATTACTAAAAAGTTAATGTCATAATTGTGTTTGCTATTATAAAAGTTGGATAAAATAGTCTTTTTCTATATTATCACATTAATTAGATGTATTAAAGTTAGTGAAAGATTTAGTTAAACACAAAAAATTGTTAATAGACATATAAATTTGGGACAAACGAAAAAGGAAAGTAGACATATATATTTGGGACGGAGGGAGTATGTGTCATATTGATACTAGTATTAAGAAATATGAAGAGCATATTAGGCTCAAATTTAAGAAGGAATCTCCTTCTCCATTTGAACATATCTCAAGGAAATTAAAATTGAAGTAGGGGGTTATATCTGAGGAAAAGATGAATCATGAATATCTGGATGAAGTTAAGAGAGATTTGTTAATAACATACAACGAAGATACTATATCTAGCAAATCAAATGTTTCAATGTCTTTAGCGAATCAAGATATTGATTTTCAAGAGGCACAAGATCCAAATGAAGAAGCTCCAATTGAAGATATTTTTGAAGCTATGAAAGACGTTTTAGTTGAGAGATTCAACAACAAAGAAGAATCTTCTGGATCGAAAAAAAGCGAGACAGACAATCATAATTAATTGAAGGCAAATCAGGGAATATTACCTCAAGAAAAAAATCTTCTCTTTTGACAAAATTATTTTTCGTCTTGTTAGCAATAATTATTTGCTTTTCTAGAATGTAATAGGTGTTCACTTATTATGGTAGTAGTTATTGTAGTAGAAAGTAGATAATTTGTCTTTTGAATTATTATTTTTCTCTCCTCTTCTTGTCTATTTAAGGAGGAGTACTTGTATTGTAAGGAGAGGATGAAAAAACATAAATAAAATTCACTTAAAAAAAAAATCTCTTTTCATGTCTTCATCAACTTTGAAGAAAGAGTTCGAAGTTTGATCGTGTAAGTTTTCTTTCTTTCTCTTTTTAGTTAGTTTGTAAATTTGATTATTAAGTTTTGTATTATACATGATTAGCCTTATAGGCTAAACCTCTATATGATAAATTATATATGAGCTATATAATTATCTTACAACTCTGGTGCAGTATTGCGAAAGATGAAACTGATGTTATGATAAGAAATGATACCGAAGTGAGGTTTTAATTGAGATAACTAGCATGTTTAGGGCTTTATAAGATCTGTTGTCTACACCGTTTTGTTCCATTTTTGGTTATGTGATTGAAAGCCGTTTGACAGATAGTTAGTGTGATGTGTTGATCTGAAAGTTCTAAGATGATGACGATTATTCCAATTATGTAATTAGAATTTGTTTTGTTCTATTCCTCCTAATTCGGTATTCATCTTCTTCTCATACACCGGGGTTTTGGTAAAGTAAAATAATTAAATTAATATAAACGGAAACACGAAATATATGTTATATAATCATTTAAATAAATATCGATTAAAGGCCTTACCATTCTAACTATGTGAAATTGTTTTAGTGAAGTCCCATTACAGGATCATTATGCATTAAGATTCCTTTTGTCTGTATCTGTACTCATATTAGTATAGTCGTTAATATAAAATGAACTTTCTTTTATATAAATATGGGAAATCATCATGCTGATGAATGGATAGTCAATTCGAATCAATGACCAAATTATTCGAACTAGATCAATTTGTATCATTCATGTTTGGCAAAGTTCATTAAATTGAGAATTCACGCTTAAACCATTTATTTTTAACACAAATTATTATCGTTTTATATCATCATACCAATTTGCATCATGCTAAACTGTAATGATGCAAGGTATTTTTCACCCATTATGTCTATTGGTTAAAAAAAAAAGTAGAAGAAGGAAGTAATTAAAGATATCAAATGTGCTCAAGATAATTTAGCGGTTGAGGTATTACTTATTATGTGGTCGAGGGTTACATGTTTGTGTTAGAGAGCCCATTAATATGTCCCACATCGACTTGGTGAAGATCATATCTCTTCTATATAAGCTTGAATTCCCCTTACAAGGCCTTTTAAGGAGAATGTGGCTCAATTTATCATGGTATCAGAGATTTTTAGGGTTTGTGGTGATTAAGCTGATACCAAACTTGCTTGGGCTATAGTTCTACCTATAAGGGTTTTCGGTGCTACGATCCTGACGCTTCACGCACCTATATTACGCGCCATGCTCAAGTGCTACGATCCTGACGCTTCACGCACCTATATTACGCGTCATGCTCAATTTGACGAGACATATTTTCCTTTTGCTGCCTCAGGGTCTGCTACTCCTTGCACTTAGTTGGATATTACATCCTTCTTTGAAAATTATGCCATGCTCAATTTGACGAGACATATTTTCCTTTTGCTGCCTCGGGGTCTTCTACTCCTTGCACTCAGTTGGATATTACATCCTTCTTTGAAAATTCTCTTGGCTCGGATCAGTTGCCCGCTCCTTCGCCACCCACACCACCGTTGCCATGCACCTCTTGTCTACCCAATTTGGAGTTATCTCATTCTCATGCAACTCCCTTGCCGGAGATTGGTGACAATCAGCCTACACCGCCACATTCTCCTCCAGTTTCAGAATCCCCTTAAAAGGCCTTATAAGGGGAAGAGATATCCAAGCTTATATAGAAGAGACAGGATATTCACCAAGTCGATGTGGGACATAATAATGGGCTCTTTAACATGCCCCCTCACGTGTAGGCCGGTATGAACATCGGACTACTACACGTGGAAACAAATGGCCCATAAGGACCGGTCCAACATAGGGACCAAACAAACCAACACCGCTTGGGTCTGCTCTGATACCATGAAAGAATTTGAGAAGAAAGATAATTTCACCGCACTATAGTAAATCATGTATTGCCACTATTTATAGTACAGAATTACAACAATGACATCCGTAAATTATAAATCGTATAATTCTCTATAAGGAAAGAATCAATTCTAATGAAAAGAAAATATAATCTACGATTTGTTTTTAACATATTTATGGATCGTATCAATCTCTACAAGGAAAGAATCAATTCTAATAAAAAGAAAAAATATAATCTACGAATTAGTTTTAACAGTTTGAACCCCACATTTATAACTGTGTGTGAGCATATTACCATAATTATCATAAAGTTGTTTGCATTTTTTTTGTGTGGTTTGTAGGATTATTATATAAATAGCATAATTAACTTAATACACATTTTGGTAGCTGTCACCGGCTACACTCATCATCAAAGTTAAAAGATGTCAACTCTGGGCGAGAAAAAAAAAGACAAAATTCAATTGGAACAGATAGGATCCGACACGAAAAGATACCACTTAGAAAAACCAAAATAATATTTATTATTTTACTCAAAACAAACTACAATACACTCAACTTTTGTCTCTATGCATGTTTGGACTTTCATGCTTTTGAGCTTATAATAATGTTCTTTTTTCATAATATTTTTCACAGTATATAATTTTTTTTAGTGTGTGATACTCATTTCTAATCTTATACTAGAATTTTAATGCAGTTTAATAGTTTTCGACTTATATATGAATGATTAGTATGACAAAACATATTACTTAATTGTATATATGTCTACGCTACCTACCTAAATCAACCTCGTAAATTATGTGTCATAGATCGAGAACAATACAAGTAGAGATATTTTAGTGTTCTTCTATGTCGATGGATTATATATTCCTATATGAATTTGTCTTTATTTTCCAAAATAGGTATATTGAAGTATTATGATGCAATAGTTTAGTGACTTAGTGTGATTGTTAGATTTGAGTTCGTGGGTTATGGGTTCATGAACCCAATATCCGTCATTAGGCCACCGAAGGAATACGAAAGTTATATACCTTTGAAATGACTTAACGCTTGAATTTTTTTTATTGTAGGTTTGAATTCCACCAAGATTACTATTGTGATACATATCTTTCAAATTATGTAGAAGTTAGTATGATGAAAATTGTGTTTATTGAACTAATAGAATTTATTGGTTTTATTTTATTTTATATATATATGGGGTGGATCATGTGAGAATCCACATTTAACGTGAGAACAAAGAACCATGCATACTCATTATATGTTTATATTAATCTTTATATTTTTCATGCAAAAACAATGTAAATTTATAATATGCATAATTCTTATATGGTTATGCAGAAGGCGAAAAAGTATAAAATTCAAGATTTTTTTGCATAAAATATATAATGATTGTGCATAAAATATAGAAGAATTATGAATGGTTCGTATTTCTCACGTTAAGTGTAGGTTCTCACAGAACCACACCCTATATGGATCCAGTGGGAAGGCATAGTTGTGTAGGAAGGTGAGAAGTATGCATATTCCTTATATGTTTTATGCATATTCTTTATTTTTTTTATGCATACATCTTGTATTTTTTACATTTTTGCCTTATGCATAAAACATATAAGGGAGACTTCTCATATAATTCATTCCTTATATATAGATTATTGACTATTTCGTTAAAGTCCAAGTCAGGAAATTATGTCAAAGCAATTGATATTCTGAATTTTAGTGTAATTCTGAGTTTGGGCGATAGGGCAATATAATTTTGAGGAAGTCTGGGCCTAATATAATTCTTATTTGTGCTGTTAGGGTAACATAATTTACGGACTCACAACGATTTATATGTTATTGTATGAGATTTACTTCGTACATAACACAATAATAGTGGTACATTCACTAAGGTTTCTATGTTATTATATGAGAATGAGATTTACTTCGTCACAATAATGGTACTAACTGGGAATTCCCTACTCAGGCAAAAATTAATACTTGTACATAGGATTTCATGCTGTGAATCGGGATGTAGAATTGGAGAGATCATCGCAGCCGGTTTTATACTTACGAATATTATTGTTTTATAATGTTGGTTACAAGCACCTACTACAAACCAAAAAATAAGTCGGAAAATTAAACGAAACAGAGGATCGAAAACAACCAAACATGTCGAGTCGGCGTGCCTCTCTCCGCAAGATGAAATACTCCGATAGTGCTCTCGATTTCGGTGAATCGTCCCTAAAAATAAAACGACATTCGTCTTGAAGGTTTCAGCACCGCAGATCATCGAGCTCCGACGAACTAGACTTTGGCGAGGACAACAACTTAGAATTAGAATGCTTTGCAAAGGTATGCAGAAAATGAGATGAAAGATTGTCTAGTTACATGCTGCATCCGCCCAACTGAAGTTGCATGAGATCGCACTTAGTAGGAAGAACATCATGCACCAAGGATTGGGCCAACCCACAATAAACCCACCAAGCCCAAGTTCAGGGTCACACGGCTACGAGGGCAGCTTGCACATGTGAGTATGTGTGTGCTTAAGCTCATCAGAAATTATTTTTATCTCCTACTAAATGGCACCACACTAATCAAATATTTAATAATTAATGTGGGATATTGATTAGTTCATTAAGTTGGTCAATACTTCAAAATCCATATAAGGTAAGTTAGACTAAATTAGTTTGGGCGACAAACTTAGAGCCACTATTTTTTACTCACCAAAAATCAAAATTAAGAAATTGAACACGTTACAATTATCTACTCAGAACGTAGTTCGACGCTATATAATATATTTCAAAAACTAAATATGTTTCGATGCTGATTTTGCGGTCAAAATTATCTGCCCGTAGCAAATCAACACTGCAATTAATACAGATTTTATTTTCCATATTTACGATAGTCCAACATATGATACAAAGTACTTTTACTAATATATATATAGAGTATTATTTGAAACTTTTACTCATGCAACTACAAGCATTGTAAGACATAAAGATATTTCAACATTCGCGAATTGCAATCTTCCTCTAACAACATATAGGAAAAAGCATTATAGATATGCATTCATCCCTTGTTATAATATTGTGTTTTATTAAAAAAAAATTAAATATGAATAAATATCAGAGATTATTTTATTTCTTAAATTTATAAAAATTATTAAACCGTTTTAGCTCTGCTGATAGAGCGCATGGCTTTTAACCATGTGGTCGTGGTTCGATTCCCATAGACGAATGCCTAAAATCTATAACATGTTTCTGCTGTAGTAGTTACACTTATCATAAATAAGTATTATTTCCATTATTAATATTCGTCATAAGTTACACTTTATTTCCATTATTAACATTCGTCATAACAACGGGCACTGAAATGTATATATATATATATATATATATATATATATATATATATATATATATATATATTTAAGTTTTCGAAAACTATTATCATTCCTCTGCATTATGGATCTAAAAAAAATCATGGAATTACAGTAAAGAGGGTTGAAAAAATATTGCCCACTTGAATTATTTTAAATTGTTAACTATAAAGTAGTTATTGTTTCAGACTTTGAAAGAATGATTAAGAATAAAAAATAATTAATTTCCATCTTAATCAGATCGAATAGACCGATGACGCCTTAATCATTATCAAAGAGGAATCATTTGGTGTGGTGATTAATCCGCTAAAGGTCAAATTCATAAAGTCAAAAATTAAAACAAATTATGCACTCAGGGTTCTCACTAAATTAAGGCAAAAACTTTGATACTTCCGGTTGCCGGTGCAACCGGATGCTTAGTTATAAATATATTGTAGTGGGTAAATTAAAAAAAATGTTATAGTGCAATTGGTAAGGCTTATTTGACTCTCACCAGCGAGATGTGGGTTTGAGTCCTAATAGTGAATTTTTGTTTAATATTTTTTTGCCTTATTTTATTTTAATACCTTAAAAAAAGTAATGCTTTTATTTAATTTTTTCCCTTTTATTTTATTTTAGAAGTGATACGTTATTTATAAAGTCTTTATTTTATTTTAATACTTTAAAAAAGTGATACTTTTATTTAATTTTTTTCCTTTTATTTTATTTTAATACCTTAAAAAAATTGCAAAACACTCGTTTCTTCCGCATAATAGAAGTGATACTTTTATTTAGAAAGTCTGATACTTTTGTTTAACGAGTATGATAGTATTGTTCAATAGAAGTGATACTTTTATTTAAAATGACTGATACTTTTGTTTACAAAAAGTGATATCATTGTTCATTAGAAGTGATACTTTTCTTTAAAAAAAATGATGATATTGTTCAATAGAAGTGATACTTTTAATTAAAAAGACTGATACCTTTTGGTTACAAAAAGTGATACTATTGCTCAATAGAAGTATTATTTTTCTTTAGAAAGATTAATACTTTTGTTTACAAAAAAGTGATAACATTGTTCAATATAAATGATATTTTTCTTTAGAAAGACTGATAATTTGTTAAGATGAATAAATGTATCGATTGTGATTAAATATTGTATGAGTTTCTATTAGAAAATGTATCATCACAAGTAAGAGATATATGAAACAGTTAAGAATTGCATCACTTAACACACAACCTCAAGCATTTTGAGGGACAAAAAACTTGATATGTCATAATTAAACAGAATTTAGATTTGGATTGATGTGATTGATCTTACAGTAAAGATTATCAATTTTTTTTTATTATTATTCATAGAACCCGCAGCCGCTATTTTTGGTGCGCACTGGGTAAACCACGCTCCTTGTGCAGTAGCCTGCAAACCACACAGGAGGGTTCAACCACCCTTAATGTGACAGGGTGACAGACAACACCTAACGGTCTTGGTGGGAATTGAACCTAGGATCTATCGGTCCAGGGCCACCCACCTCGACCGCTAGGCCATCCCATGGGGACGTAAAGATTATCAATTTACTTATGAAGTATATGGTTGGAGAAGAGGATTTCTAAGATGATTAGAACCAAACATGAATAAATCAAATACCTATCTATGCCTGGAAGAATTTTGATGATTCAAATGCTAAAACACCATAGACTGCAATCAGGGAGGCGTCATCGTCGAGGAGGCCGACGCATTCGTCAAGGAAGTAGACGCTGTCATCGAGGAGGTCGATGCCGTTGTCGAGGAAGTAGACGTCGTCGTTGAGGGCCCCAGTGCAGCAGGGAGCTAACGGGTTGTATCTAATTTCAATTATTTTTTTCTCCAGCAAGATGAATTAAATTTGATTTAGTGTAGATTTAATTGATTGTGCTCTAGCGTTACTGATCGCGAAGAAGAAGAAGAAGCTAAATGATTTTTAAAATTTTATTTTTAAACATGGGCCGGATCATGGGCCAAGATGAAAAAAAAAGTTGTGACCCATCCGGTTGCACCTGCAACCGGATGTATAGGAGATCAACTGTTACGCTCCGAAATTTTCGATATAAAATGCATTGCATATCTATTCATACATGTTATCAAATGTTTTACTTCTGTAAGTCGTGCCCTAAAAATTTAAATGAAAATTAAAGTATATATCTTATTTGTCATTAAATTATTTTTATTATATAAATTTAGTTTGAACTTTAAATGTGTTTATTTATATCATATTATGGTTATATTGTTTATGGTTGAGATAGAAATGATGTCAGAATTGTGAGACAAGAATATATATTTATTTATTTTGGATTTTCTAAACCTACTAGATTCATAAAAGGATATAATATTTATTATTATATTAAGTTATTAAGAGATAATTTAAAATTATATTTTTTGAATAAAATAGATATTATATTTGTAATATACATGTTCTAGGGAAAAAAATCTAGTTGTATTTATCAAAATCATAATTTATCTATGATTGAATCTCTTATATGGTAAGTGATACACTAAATTATATATAAATTATATAAGTACGAAAATAATTATAGATAAAATATATTTGATACGATTAGGAATCTTTAGATAATGAATTCTAGGCCTATAAATACACCTAGTCGTCCATAATTTAGTTTCACATTAGATTTTCGAAAATCTGTCAGCATATCTGCGAACTGTTTCAAGAATTATTTACACATCTTCTGATAGTCATATCGTAGTGTGAATTTAGGATCATCTTCTTCAGTATGTCTAGTAGTCTTTAATATTTTTGTAGAATTTTTAAAGCATGATAAATATTTGTTTAAAATTGTTATTCATAACCTGCCAGTTTTTAACAGCATGTCCATAAGCTTGATAGGAAAATTGTTTTTCATGTTTTCTTTGAGTTGTTTTCGACCATGCTGAATATTAATAGGATATAATATATGTTAGGTCATTCATGTTAAAAATATAGAATTTTTAGGATACGTGTACTATTTATTTTTTAATTTGTTTCTTGATGTGCCAGATTCTTTTGTCAACATGTATGTAGATTGAAAAACAAGAGTTTTATGTTAGTATTAAATCAAATCATGATCATAATAATTTCTATTGTGATGGAATATATATTATGTTATTCATGATCGAGATCTATAATTTTTAGGATAATTTTTATGTTTTCATTAATTATTTCTTGAATTGACGAATTACTCAATGCACGAATGAATTGTCAATGAAAATAAGAGTATGTTTAATATACCTAATTTTATTAATAGGTGAAACCATTAAAATTGCATTATGTTTAATATACATTATTTGATTAGTCTGATCTATGTCTATTTATGAACTATTGAAATTATTGATGCATGCATGACATTCCATGTAGAGTTATTAAGATAAATTTCCATGTATAAGATCGGCGCACAGGACTTAAACATTGATATCCATAATTTTCTTCAAAGTCAAGGTTAAGGTGGGGAATGTTACCGTTTATCTTTATTATACATTGTGTTCGATATTTCATGTGATTATGAGAAGCATGAAAGGAATGGTCGAAATAGCGCCCTAGGATCGAAATCGGATCCTGAAAGGAAAGGCAAGGGTCGAAATTGGGCCATAGGTTCGAATTCGGATCCTCTATGAAGAATCGGTCAAAATCCGGTCGTTAGTCGAAATCGGACTGTTTGAAAAGTTCACGTGGTCTGTGTGGCCAAATTACAAGTTCATGTGGTCTGTGTGGCCGAGTATCTCTTTGCATGATCTAATTTTTCATATTTTATCGGTGTGATTTATAATTCTGTAAATGTGTACATCTCACTACTGAATATAAATTGAATCCTGTCTATTTCAGTTAGAAACAGTCACACCCTCATTAGTCGTTCGTTTTGTTTCGACATCTACACACGATATATATCTTACATGTTATGTACCGAATCGCTATGCCAAGTGTAATAATGGATTGAAGATTCTAAATTAGGAAGATTGAGACAAATGTAATTTTGAAATACAAATCTTTAGTTTTTTTTAAAAAGGTCGGAAAAAAGTAGAATTTCAAAAATATAAATTTGAAATAGAGGCTTTTGGGGCGGACGCGCTGCATATAGGGGTAGTGTGAGACTGCTGCCGACAAATAGATACAATCTCAAAAATTCTACTGTAATAGCCTATAAACTACTTCCTCCATCCCGTTATTAATGACTCGTTTTTCGATTAAAATATCTCACTAAAAGTGGTTAATATTTAATTTTGCAAAAAAAATATTATCAATCTCTTTTACTTTATCATCTACTCTCAATTCAAGTGCGGATTTAGGATTTTTGGTTAGGGGGGGCAAAATTTATCGGGGCTTGAGTTTTATTTGTACGGGGGTTCGGGGGCGGAGCCCCCGAAAAAAAAAAATTTAGCACATTTTTCTACTTAAATCTAATTATACTTATTCTTTAAGTCTTATTTAAGGATTATATTCTTTTTTCATGAATAACTCATATATTTTTTATATTTATTCGAAAAACATAGTACACAATCATATTTTGACATTACTCTAAATTTAGTTAGAGGAAAATATCTAACTGAGGAATTAATAAGTATGTAAATGATAGTTTATTCATACTTCAAATGTTCTTAATTTTATATCAATAAGTACATGAAAAAAGAAAACACAAACACAGTATATTAATTGCATCAAACAAAAAATATAGTATATTAACTGCATCAAATTATATAAGTGGACTCTACCAAACTAGGTATCTAAAACTTAAAATCTACACCTCCACTAAAATATGAGACACTTAATATACATTTTTTAATATTTTTCAAAGTTAGGATAACAAATTTAAAAATTTCGGGGGCGAATTTGAAAATTTAATTGGAACAAGTATAAAAATTAATAGAAATAAAAGATAACTCGTAGTATTGCACAAAAATTCGGGGGGCGGCCGCACCCACCCGCCCCCCCTTGAATCCCGCCCCTGACTCTCATTATAAAACTCATTTTCTCTCTCATACTTTATCATCTAATCTCTTACTATTTCAATTATCTTATTTTTCTTATTTTCTTCATCTACTCATCTGTCATACTTTATCATTTACTTTCTTAATAATCGTGTCGAAAAATTTTGAGCTGCTTATAGCGGGACGGAGGAAATAGTACACACTATTAAGTATTTGTGGCCAACTCAATCCACAGACACTATTGAAATTTGAACATATAATTTTATCACAAGACAACTATGTTAATGATTAGGACCATACATGAATCATGGTATATTATCATATCGACCCTATCCTATTTTTATTCCAATTTTCGTTGTATTTACAACATTATCCTTCACAACTCAGTTCAACTCAACGTCTTATATTTTTCTCATCTACATAGATAACCCATAACCTAGCTTAATTTTCACTTTCATCAATGAAATCAAACTCAAATCATTTTTTGCTCAAATTATTTTTTGCTTTTATCTTTTAACTAACTTATACTTATAATAAATATTTTTTTATATTTAAAATGCATTGCAATAATTAAAAATGTTACCGGCACTAGAAAGTTGGTACTTTGGCTTAATAAAATGGAAGTCACAAGAGTTGGATTATAAAATATTATAAAAAATAATAATAATAAGGTACAAATTATTTCGCGAAACTTTAAATTATTTTTATTTAAGATGTGCAAAGTGCATATTAATTTGACCATATGGTGTGCTCAAGCTAAGTTATTTTTGAAAAGCGTTTCTATTGCAAAGTTGATCTCCACTAAACATATACAATTTCAGTTTGTCGGTTAAAATATACTAATATTTCATTCTGTTTATAAATGAAAAATCAATGTAAATTTTTAATATAATTTTTTATTTTTTAATAGATACTTAAATTTTAATAAAACAAACTTAAATTTATATATGTTTGTCAATGGTGTCACTTGCAGCCCACTATTGGCAGACAGTGCCATCAACAATTATGCACAGTGGCATAGGTAGGGTGGGGCAGTGGGGTCACTGCTCGTCTTTGAGATTTTTAATTGTGATTTTTTATTAGGAATTGAACTTTGGTTTAATGCTGTGGTAGTTTGACAATTTTTATAAGTCGTGAGTTCAATTTCGTGAAGATTTGAATTAACTTTCATTTTTCTCTCTCTTTTTTCCTAATCTAATTCACATTTATTTTTCTTATTTTCTCTCTCTTCATCCTTCACGCTCCTTGAAGACGTGAATTAGCTTCTATTTCTCTCTCTCTTTTCCTAATCTATCTGATTTCTCTCTCTTCATCATTCACGCTTGAAATTATATACAAATATTTTTCTAAACTTGACCAAGAAATAATTTAATTTTTATAATAATTATATTTTTTCTTAAAAAATATGTATTCGAATTCACATTTATTTTTCTTATTTTTCTCTCTTCTTCCTTCACACTTGAAATTGTGTGCAAATATTTTTCTAAACTTGACCAAAATATAACTTTATTTTTGTAATAATTATGTCTTTTCTAAAAGTTATGTAGTATTATTTTGAATTTAATCCCACTTTTTTCTTTTTCTCTCCTTTTTCTAATAGTTTTCTTCTTTCTGTTTCCCTTAGATTTCTTCTTCTCTATCTTTTCTCCTCTCATTTTGTGTTTTGTCGTCACTTTTTAGTTCATGGTAGACCACAAGTGTGTAATTATTTGGTCGTCCGCTAATGTAATTCTCTGGCTACGCCACTGGTTATGCATTTATGTTTTTTCAAGCTGTTTATTTATCTGATTCAAAGGGTAGAATGGGTCGATATAGTATACTATATAAGTTATATGTCATTCTATATACCGTGTCAAAAATTACGGTATGAAAGAATTTTATACCATTACCATTATCATACCGTACCATTTGATATACTGAACTTTCAATATGAAACTTTTATCACATTAATACTACATATTTTTTTCGGTATATCGTATTGAACTTCGGTGTCCAGTATACGTTTACGGTTACCACCCTAAAGTTATGTAATTTAGTGCTAGAATTTTATAGTATACCGTTATTAAGGGACAAAGTATATTTGGCATGCCGGTATGAATTCGATATGTCGATATACAGTAATATACTGATACTTGGTATGGTGGTCTGCATTTGGTATTTCTTCATACCTCATTATATCGAATATTTGATGTACCTCGATATTTGAAAATTCTCCATATGAAAATTTCCGATGTATTGAAATTTTGATATTTTTAATAATTTGTCGGTACGATATGGACTGTTCCGAAAATGCGATCTATTTTTCCACCCCTACAAAGGGACTGAGGTAATAAAATCAAAAGTTTGACCCGGCCCACATGTCACATAGCCCCATTAGTTATTAGCCCGGTAAATAATATTTTTTTAGCCCAATCTTAAACTTGATCTTTCCCTTAAAACGGTAAAACCCAAGCAACCGCCGGTACTCGTCGTCAGAGCTAAACCCCGCAACAATGTCTTCCAACGGAGAACCGGCCGCCACTCCTTCAAGGTTCGCCAAGTCCTCCATAGAGACGGCCGTGAAAGCCTTGTTGAAGTACAAGGACTGTCAATTAGCCAACGA
Organism: Lavandula angustifolia; assembly: GCA_028984105.1. NCBI lineage: Eukaryota > Viridiplantae > Streptophyta > Magnoliopsida > Lamiales > Lamiaceae > Lavandula > Lavandula angustifolia. Next base: position 2,557,946 of record CM054825.1, on the reverse strand, counting down.
GAAGCCCCAATTACTGCCGCGAGATTATTTCTACCTCAACCTCACCCTAAAAAAGCTCCCTCAAACCCTCGCACAAATCCCTTTTAAATCCCGTTTCGTCACCCGGTTTTGGATGCAGCTGGGTCGGAGCTCTGCTTGATCGTAGACGATAGGGCAGGAACGACCACGCCGCCGTCGGAGCAAATCAAGAAACTTGTTAAATCGCAGAACATACCTGTAACAACCCGTTCGAATTCGCCGAATTCGCCGGATTGTTAGGCTTTTCTCCAGATTTGATCGGAAAGGATTTTTTGACTTGAGTTGTAGAATATGATATTAATTATATCTTGAAGAATAACAAGAGAGAATTGAGATTGAGAGGAGATTAATGAAAGAGAGGAGTTTGAGAGAGACAAACAAAGAGTAGATTGAAAATGAAAGAGAGAGTTGATTGAGAGAGAGAAAGTTGAAAGTGGAAAAAGAATAATTTCTTGCTTATCCATTCCCACACAACAACCAACAATATATACTACAAGTCTACAACAACTTGACAAGATAAAACACGCTTACCAGACTCGCATTAATGAAATAACAACTATAGTAGATAACACCTGGAAGTGTAGTATGCTGTCCACGTCCAGCCCCAATATCTTCCTCCTCTTCGGTAGTCCGGGGTGTGACAATTCCCCTCTTTAAGGAGTCTTGTGCTCAAGACTCGGATCTTTGACGACGCTAGGGCTGCTATAGAAGTCTTGTCATCAATTCGAAAGAATGAGCCATTTTTCGTGATCAGTTTATAGTTGCATCCCAACTCTATTAGCTCTGCCTCTAGGAAAATCCCTTTTCCCAACTCGAGCTCAAAGGCGATCATCTCCTTGATAGATGCATCGGTGGAGATCTTGACACAAGTTGCGTAGTCGGGTTTCGCGGTTCCTTCCATGAGACCGGGGATAGTGTTGAATTGGCGACGAACTTCTTCAACCATCTTAAGGGTTGCACTTCCCACACTCTTCATTGTCATGGCTGAGAACCAGTAAGGAAGCATAGCACCAACAAGCAAGCCAATGAAAACTTTAGGAGTTAGTACGTCTACGGTTGATATCGCTGCACGGCTTACAAATGCACCGAAGAGAGCTAGGGATACGAGAGCAACAGATCCGATAGCAAATCCCTTTCCAATAGCTGTTGTGGTGTTTCCGACGGCATCAAGGGTATCAGTCCGTTCTCGGACTGTGTGGCTCATGCCGACCATCTCAGCAATACCTCCAGCATTGTCACTAATTGCTCCATAAGTATCGATAGCGAGACCGGTGGCTATAGTACTCACCCTTCCTCGAGCAGCTACTGCAACGCCATACATTGCAGCAAAGCTGAAACTGACAAAAATGCTCTCTGCTATGGCAAAAATTGGAATTATGATTGATTTGTATTCCAATGCAAGGTCAAAGATGACATTGGTGGCGGCTCCTGTACGGCAGGAATCAACAACATCTTGAACTGGGCTATAAGCATTGCTTGTGTAGTACTCCGTGACAAAACCGATCTGAGATTGATTAGGCATTTCAGTTGGTTGGTTTCTTATAGGTGCATAAGAAGGCAGGCCATTCCACGGAGGCCGTAAAGAAAGCTGAGATGATGAAGGTAAAGGACTGGATAATTGAGGGGAATGATTGACAATTGATGGAAACAGCTCCTTCAGGGACTGAGATGCAACTTCTTGATTAGAACTGGGTTTTGCTGATTGACTTTCAACATAATACAATTAACTGGAAGGATCCTGTTTTGGTTCATGTTCATCAGCTAGATGAAGAGTAGGTTTGCCAGCTAATGCTTGCACAACTGAAGAAAATTCAGATAGCAACCTATCATCTGTCCTTCTACCTTGATCAAAAACCTGAGTGATCTTGTCAGAATATTTTGGTGCAGATTCTGGAATCAAATAATTATGATTACCCGAGGGTGCTTCATGAACATGAAAACCTGAAAGTTTGTCTAGTTTATCAGGAGGCTGATTGGTAGAATTATCTGGCAGTCTTTTTGCATCTTTAAGTTCCATCAATCCAGGCATATCTTCAGAAAGTCTCCGACCTTTATTCTTACTCTCATCATGAATATCAGAACCCTGCAAAGTAGGTGGAGCATCCCAATGATGTTGCTTGCCCCTATTGTACCTTGATCTCTCACTCTTGTCTGACTCATGGTGTGAATACTGACAGTTTGCTCCACGATAACACTTACCTCGGAGAAAGTCAAAGCAGCCTGGTACTTGACCCTTCTCCTGTCTAAGTTTATCTCCACCAATTTCAGTATCACGCCTTGAAACAGGTGATCAACTCCTACTTCTTCTCCTTGGAGACAAGCTGCGAGAGCGGTCACGCCTCTCTTTTCTCCTCCACGGACTTCTTCTCCTCCTCCTCCTATCACGAGGTGATTGACTTCTGCTTTGATTTCGACTCCTTTTTTTGGCTTTTCTTCCATGCCTCCGTGCATAAGTTGGTGAATTGCTTGTGTCGCTGTCACTAGCATCTTCCCTAACCAATCTTCCAAATTCGTCTACCTTCAATATATTACTCTTCACATCAGGATCTTGTGCATTAGCCTCCTTAAGATCAATACTTTCATCATAATTTCTCGAAGAATATTTAGACTGATGCACAATGTCAGTGCCACTGCTGACAGGATTTTGTCCTCTGTGGTTTCTATCGGAAGATTCATTTATCATCCCAATTGGTGTAGCCAATTTATTAGCTTCCGCCATATTTCTTGGTGATCCAGACAAGGACTCAGGGAGCAGTTGCATATTAGACTCTGATACACTCTTATGTCTGAGATTTGACCCCTTCTCTTGTAAGATTTTCAAAGGAGTTGCACCTTCTATGAGCTGATCAGGAAGTTCTGCACAACCAGTTTCTTGATGGACACATGGTTCCCCAGATCGACCAAAATGCTTATACCGAGAAGGAGATTCTTTTATGCTGGCATCCAAGAAGTTTCCATTTTGTTCATTTTCAGTCATGCCTACTTTCACGGTGACAGGGAAGTTACTATCAGATACGACACCAGAGCCTCCACCATTGGCTTTTGCTATTGAAGCTTCAGCAGACAATAAATTAGCAGGAATAGATCCTTCAGTATGCTGCAGAGGTGGTAGCTTCTCTCCTGTATGTTCTCGAGACATTGAACCACACTCATCTTTTGAATTAGCAGATACACAATTATTCTTCTCATCATCAGGGTAAGTGATATCATCTTCCATATCCATATCGGAATCAGTGAGTGAATGAGCAGCATCAGCATCCACTGACCCCACAGCAATTCCACTTTCAGTATGTTGAAATCGTACTTTTTCATGCACACTGCTAAAGTCCATGGGCTTCCTGGGTAGTGGGCATTCTAGCGACAGATCATCCACATCTCGTGGTTGTCCATCCCAGCTTAGATTTCCTTCTTTCTTTGAGAGAATATCTGATGATGGTGGAACTCTAGGGGAGGAATGGGGAAGAGGTGGAGGAGTGATGAAATTGGAAGCTTGTTGTCGGCTGGAATCTTGGAAGTTGAAGTATGGTGACTGCTGCATAGGGTTTTGGTAAAACATTTGGGGGTTTTGGAAGTTAGGGTTAAGAAAACTAGTATATGGGTAGTTAAAAGAGGCTTGTGGTGAGTATGGAAAATTTTGATAAGCCATTTGATTTGCCATGGAATTTATAGTTGTGACAAGATTGTCATACCTGTGTGTCATGGTATTAAATTGTTGCTTAATCCAGTCTGGAAGTTGTTGTTGGTTGATTTCAGCTTCATCTGAAGGATTGGATTCAATTTCTCCTTCCTGCGGTGGTGGGTTTGCCATATCCAAGCTCTGATACCAATGTAACAACCCGTTCGAATTCGCCGGATTGTTAGGCTTTTCTCCAGATTTGATCGGAAAGGATTTGTTGACTTGAGTTGTAGAATCTAATATTAATTATATCTTGAAGAATAACAAGAGAGAATTGAGATTGAGAGGAGATTAATGAAAGAGAGAGAAGGAGTTTGAGAGAGACGAACAGAGAGTAGATTGAAAATGAAAGAGAGAGTTGATTGAGAGAGAGAAAGTTCAAAGTGGAAAAGAGAATAATTTCTTGCTTATCCATTCCCACACAACAACCAACAATATATACTACAAGTCTACAACAACTTGACAAGATAAAACACGCTTACCAGACTCGCATTAATGAAATAACAACTATAGTAGATAACACCTGGAAGTGTAGTATGCTGTCCACATCCAGCCCCAATATCTTCCTCCTCCTCGGTAGTCCGGGGTGTGACAATACCCATCTCGAAAATCATTAAGATCTCAAAGCTGAAGCCCTTTGAGGCAAAAAGGAAGCTTTTCGACAGTTATTACTTGTTCTTGGTTGATAAGCGGATTGTTGATTTGTTGCCCAAGTTGTTAGATAAGGAGTTTTTCAAGAAAAAGAAGCTGTCTTTAGGGGTAGATTTTGGGTAAGAAGAATTTGAAGGTGCAGGTGGAGAGGGCTTTAGGGAGTGCCTTGTTGTATACTAGGGCGGGGACTTGTTGCGTGATGAAGGTTGGTAAGGTGAAGATGGAGAGAGATGAGATTGTGGAGAATGTGTTTTACGCGGTTAAGGGAGCGATCGAGAAGGTGCCGGAGAAGTGGGATGGTGTGAGGAGCTTGCACTTGAAGTTCTGCGATTCCATGGCTTTGGCGATTTACCAGGCCATGCTGGATGCGGGGCTGAAGATTGAGGGGTTGAAGGAGAGACAAGAAGGAGGTGATGTAAAGGAGATTAGTGATAATGATGGTGGAAGTAAGGATGTTAAGAGTGGGAAGAAGAACAAAAAGACTAAGGGGAGGATTCATGAAGTGCGATATATGGATGCTGGAGAGGATGTTGACAATGATGATGATATGATGACTGTGGAAGATAATGAATATGCGGAGAAGGTGGAGGTAGAAGAAGATTTGATGCAAAAAAGTGATAATTATAATGAAGATGATAGCAAGGAGTTAAGCATTGATGAAAGTGTGAGGATGGAAAAGCGCAAGAAGGAAGGTGTATCCGGAGATTTGAAGGGGATAAAGAAAAACTCGAAATCCAAAGAGACTGTAGTTGGGAAACCAAAGAAAGATGGATTGTTGGAGGCCCTTGGAAGGTAAGGGAAGAGAAAGAGTGAAGGGATTGTTAAGAAAAAGAAAAGGGCATCTGCAGAATGACCGGAACCAGCTTTTAATGATTTTCACTTGTTACTGCTCTGCTTTCTTCAAGATGAGTGTGAAGGTCTTGTTGTTAACATTTTATTGCTTTGTATATTTGAATCATCCGTCTCTGTTTTTGGTGCCTCACTCATAGCAACTCCAACGAGACTGGATTTTGAGTTTTACAGTTGAGAAATAGGTCCAACCGGACTGCAAAAGAAATTGTAAAACTCAAAATTTTGCTGCCTTTGTATAGTAAAAGATAAGGAATCGGTTTTTACTGTAGAATTTGTATAGGACTTGATTGAAAATAAATTAATTACAATTATGCCCTGCAATTCATAAGTAAATTGCAAGGAGATCTAGTATGAATTTGTTATCGCTGTTTGATGATCCGTCATCGGGGAAGCTCGCGAAACGTCATCTCCGATTACTGAACTCGAACACCACGGAAACGCTGCAGCAATACTTCAATTTTTTCCCCAAATCAGTAGAAACAATAATGTAAAATTTGCAACGCCGATGCATCAGAGAAATCAGTCAAAGGGAAATTGAGTAAAAAAAATTGGGGGAAATTTTGTTCTGATGCGATGCGGAGAAGATGGGGAAATGAGGAAAAAAATTTGGGAGAGAATTTTGTTCTGATGGGAGGCGGAGAAGATGGGGAATAAGAAAACAAATTAGGGGAAAATGGGGAAATGAGGAAAAAGATTTGGGAGAGAATTTTGTTCTGATGGGAGGCGGAGAAGACTGGGAATAAGAAAACAGATTAGAGTGAAATCTGAGATGGCGGAGAAGACGAGATTTATACTATAAATTAATTTTATTTTATTATTTATGTATATATAGTGAAGAAAGCAAACAAACGTGTAAAATTAGGTGAAATTATATATATATATATATATATATATATTATATATATATATATAGATATAAGGAGTGGTTCTTTAGTGAACACCCCTTAGAGTGTGAAAAAATGAACACTTCTACACCATTAGATTTCAACATTAGATGACTAGGATTTATGCTTGTTTAATTATAAAATAAGCTTTTTCGTTATTTTTAATAGCTAAAGGCTAAATTAGTAATAATTTTCCTTGATTCCCATCATCAAATTAAACTCCAATTTTTTTCTCCCTCTCTGTCGTCTCTCTCTCCTCCCTCTCTTTGTTTTTTCTCTCGTCTCTCTCCCTCCTCCCTCTCTTCTCCCTCTCTCTCTCTCTCTCTCTCTCTCTCTCTCTCTCTCTTCGGATATGAAAGTCGTCGGACACGAAATGTAATATGTATACTTTTCGTGATACACTTTTCTTTGTTATCCGATGCAATTTCCTTGTTATTCGATGCACTTTCCTTTGTTATTCGATGCACTCATCAAATTAAAATTAAAAAATCAAATATAGTTTATAAAAAAAATATAATAAACTAATTAAATTCAGTTTTTGGATAGCCAAGACAAACAAAACAATTGGTGAACATAAAACGAAAAAATTAAAAAAAAAATAAGGAGATTGAGAAATCTAATGCTCTCGAAGACAAATTTTGATGCACTTATAGGTATATCGTGATTCACTTTCCTTTGTTATTCGATGCACTCATCAAATTAAAATTAAAAAATCACATCTAGTTTATAAAAAAACGTAATAAACTAATTAAGTTCAGTTTTAGGATTGCTAAGATAAACAAAACAATTGGTAAGCATAAATAAAGAATAAAATGAAAAAATAGAAAAAATAAGGAGATTGAGAAATCTAATGCTCTCGAAGACAAATATTGATGCACTTATAGGCATATCGTGATGCACTTATAGCAAAAATCTAATGCACTCAAATGGAGAGAGATAGAAGAGAGAGAGAGAGAGAGAGAGAGAGAGAGAGAGAGAGAGAGAGAAGAGAGGGAGGAGAGATACATGAGAGAGAGAGAGAGAGAGAGGAGTGATACACGATCTCGAGAGAGAGAGACGAGAGACGAGAGAGAGAGAAAAGAGAGGGAGGAGAGATACACGAGAGACACAGAGAAGGAAAAAAAATATATGAGAGAGAGAAGAAAAAAAAGGAAAAAGGAGAGAGAGACGATAGAGAGAGAAAGAAATAAAGAAAGAAAAAAAAAGGAAGGACAGAGAGAGACGATAGAGAGAGGAAAAAAAGAGAGTGAGGAGAGAGAGAGAGAGAGAGACACGAGAGAGAGAGAGAGAGAGGGGGAGAGAGAGAGAAATGTGTGAGAGTGATGATCAAAATATTAGATTAGTAGTGGGGATAAAAAATAAAAGAACATTACTATATTACCCTTAATGAAATTTAATGATTATTAATAATTAAATAATATTCATTCTATCATAGTCTTAAATCTTAGAAATGAAAGATGTAGATGTTTCACCCTCTAAGAGGTTGTACACAAATGATCCTCACCATATATATATATATATATATATATAATTTGATTATTAGTTTAAGATAATATTTTTATGATATTTTAGTAATACAAAATATGAGATTTTTTTAACCAAATTTATCTTTAATAGAAAATAATATTAATTTATAACATAATACACAATACTTACTCGGAAAATAAAATATAATGTAGGTAAAATAGAAAGGTATTTTGTGAAAGAATATAAAGATCAGAATATTTTTTTGGGTTTGAATTTGGTTTATGATTGGAAATAAATTATAGTTTGATGATAAAAACTGGAAAATGAAAATTGGTTTTAAGTTTATTGTTGGAGATGCTCTCAGACTTCATTTTTAGAGTGGAAATTTTAGTCTTGAAATACTGGCTGGGGAGTCTTAGTGTACATATATATAATTTCTATAAATAATTTGCTGGTATTGTTTAAGACTTAACAAATCCATGTTTGAGTTGACGTATTAAAAGTCTCATATTTGGAGAGGTGGTACAGCTGTACAAGCCCACATCTTATTTGATAACCAAGCCCAACTACTTAATATATTAATGTATGTAGGAGTACAATTATTCAGAAGAGAACGAACGTATAAATTATTTTTATCATTTATTGGCAATTCGGATTCAAAATCTTGCTTGAAACAATATGCTATACTTGTGCATAAATTGTATGGGTAATATATACAAGAAAATTTTGAACTAAAAATTCAAATTTTAATGAGATTGGCTCCTAGTCATTACAAAGGCTGTAGTTCTCATTCATACATCACTACAAGAAATAAGGGAATTCGCGGCATATTTAGTAGGCCTCACACTTCACGTCCTTTGCAAGATAAGGCATGCTAATCATGCTCTTCACTTTTTTTTTATTGTTTTGAACTTGCATTATTTTCTGGTAATTAAGAATGAATGCTTGGAAGTTGATATGAAATGATAAGATCACTGACTATGAAAGGAATAGTGTCTTTGTGCTACATGATTCTTGGAGTTGGAGGGTTATATAATGAACTGATTTCTGATTTTGTTGATTAACTGATAAATGTTCTATCACTTTAGTTGATTAACTAATTTTATACTCTCTTGTTACCTTTTATCTTATGCTACTTAATTTTTTTGTGACTTTATAGTTGGGAAGAAGAATATAATGGTAGGATTCGAAAGATATCTTCTGGGTGTGACCTTGGGGGTAATTATTCAAGAAAATGCCCGGAGGGTCAATGTGATAACACATTAATACTACAAGAGAAAGCCCTATTTCAATTTCTGATAGATAACAATCCGAGCCTTGTTGCGCCAAGTTCATTTAAGGTATGTGGTTTAATTAAATTAGATTTCTTACAACTTTAGTATTATGATATTTATATTTTAATTATCTGAAATAATTGTATTTTTAATTCATAAATAGGCTAGTACTAGTGGTATTCGAGGCACTGCTTAAGGATCTTCTACTTATAGTCATGATGGATTGACAGAGGATAGTTAACTGGTACAATTTTTTCAATAAGTTTTTAGGATGTTCCGAATAAAATCAGCTAGATAGTCTATATGCTTATCAGTTCAATGTGTTTCATTTGTCCCTTTGATTGATGCAGTTCAAAACTACCTTGTTTCTTTCATTATTGCTGATATTGGAATTTAGTTTCATTTTTATGTTTATAACATACCTTATTTGTATGTAAGCAAAGTTTGCTTTCTTACTTATATTGGCTGGCTTTCTTGCTGAGATTTTTTTTGTGTGTGTTATGTTTCATGGTTACTACTGTTCCTTGATTATGTTGATTCTTATGAGTCTTTAGTATTTGAAGTTCTAAATGTTATCCCATCTTACTGTGCAGGTAGGGATAGTTTGTATATATTGGCTGAGAATATTTGCTGCATTTTAAACACAAATTGACGTTTTTGGGATCAAATTTCCTCATCTTCTCATCAGCTTTTGGATAAATATTTCTCAGAAACTAAAGACATTAAGGTTGTGTCCTTGTTGGGTTGTAAATTAGAGATTTAAGGTTGTTTTGTGTTGGGACTGAAGTAGTGAATGAGGTCTTGAGAATATACAAGAGTAATTTATATTTATACTGTTTACATGAGGACGTTTGTGGAAATTCACAAATTGGATCTTTACTTATATTTGGGTAAATTTATTTTAATTATGTTTTGTTACAGCCAAATAGTGGAAATATACATTGATAAAATTAGTCTTTGTTATTATAATTAGCGGCAATTTTCGCTGACACACATAAATGTTGGTGATATCACATTCAAATGCCCTTTTGTTGCACTTTTAGCTGCATATTAACACGACATTTTTTGAGGCATTTTTTGGTTTTGCCGCCATTTAGCGGCATTTTTACTTCTGCCGCATCGGACTTTCCCCGACGGCTGCATTTGTGGCATTCTGGCGGCTTTTTTAAATGCGGCTAAAAGTCTTAGGAGCATAAAAAATACGGCTGAAAGTCTTAAAAAATGCCGCGAAAAGTCATTTTTGGTAGTAGTATACATTCCAATTATATCCTATCCTATATCATACTTCCTCCCAACGAACGTATGCTCGTTTTCATTTTTTTGTCATTCCACTCATCGTTCCTCGTTTTCAAAAAAGCAAATTTTTACACACAATTACTCATTCTCTTTTTATGGGACCCACCACTTCACTCACATTTAACAACTCTCCTTAATCTACGTGCAAAAAAGAAATGAGCACAGCTCAATGGGACGGAGGGAGTATTTGTAATCTTATAAAATTACATATTTTAAATCTTAGTAATTAAAGAACATCATCATATCTGAATTTCTTGATAATATATATACGTCATATATCATCTTTCCAATCTAAAAAACTTGTTTAATTAAATATCCGTCAACATACCGGCCCCAATACCAATAAGAAATAATTGGTTATAAAATAAGTATTGGTAATTTACCCAGAAATAAGGTATGAATGTTTTACCATATATCATAACAATATAATTGAATTTTTAGATACCAGCGGGGGCTGTTCGCCCTTTGAGCAGACACAATCATAATAATATTTTATTAATTTTTTTCCTTCAGTGCCGAAATTCCCCCAACTCGCCTAAAGGAAATTCGACAAATGGACTTCCAGAATATTTGTCAAAATTAAATTAGTCTCTTTTTTTTCCAACATACATTCTATCGTAGACATCTACAGTCAAATGGTCAATTGTGTCCGTATCTATAACGGTCCTAAACCAACGAAATTCGTTGTCGAAATAAGCTAAATCGTGTCTTATGGCACTAAAGATTCTTATTCATTTGTTGTCTCATTCTATTTTCCACTAATGAAATAATGATACGTGTTCATTCTCCCTAAATTAACTCTCACCCCAAGGGGTAAATAATCCAAATAGAGTCCCCTTGGATATCAAGGTGTCTAGTCTATGGCCGTAGGCAGGGGTGGGGCAGGGGTGACAGTGGGCCCCCTGAATTAAAGATATTTAGTATATATATTTAATGAAATGTATTTTGATATAGTGGTAAAACTTCTTTTTAATGATTTTTTTTTCTCGGGTTCAATTCCCTACAACTCATTCCCTTTTTCTTCTTTATTTTCCTAATTAAAATGAAAAAAAACTCAGAAATTCACTACTATAAATGACATCTATAAACGTATAATTAGTTGGACCCCCCTAACTGAAGTTTCTGGCTCTGTCCCTGGCCGTAGGTCATGGGTTCAAAACCCACCAATACCGCTATATGTGATTCTGTCACATATGGTTAGCCTAAGGTGATTAGTTCTACACAGTACGCACTTCGGTAGCCGCAACAGCCTACGGATTACCCTCGTCATCCGAAAAAAATAAATAAATCCAAATATGGTATATAATTATATAATAAAATACACATGTCATAATTTCATTGGATAGATATGTGTGACAAAAAAAAGTAAAATAAATAATTCCAAATATGGTATATAATTATATAATAAAATACACATGCCATAATTTCATTGGTAGGATATGGATTGTGACAAAAAATGAATAGAGGATCATGATGGATATACTTTAAAATCACTTATTTAGGGGGAGGATACCTACAAATTTAATCTTCTATTATTGAAATTATAAATGAGTACAATTAATACTGCATATTACTACATGTGTAAAGTTTAGGGGTGTAACGGTTTGATTTGGTTCGGTTTCTTATGCATTTTAGGAACCGAACCAAACACATATAAATGGTTCAGTTCAGTTCGGTTGATGTGTTTTTAAATATCGAAACCGAACCGAACCAAACACATAGAAATGGTTCGGTTCGGTTCGGTTGATGTGTTTTTAAATATCGAAACCGAACCGAACTGAACCGCTTATAAATGGTTTGGTTCGGTTCGGTTTACCGGTTCACCTTTTTATTTATTTATTTATTTATTTTTTAAATCTTAAATAATGCAAGAATAATAGTTTATAGGATGTCACTCGTTCCAAACTCATAAGTATAGAGTTGTTACTTATTTATTCTTCCTTTATATAGATTAGAATTGATATTAACTTAAATCTAATATCTAAATCCAATAATATTCTCATATAAAAAAGACAAATATTAAATTAAAAAATTAAAAAATAAGATATTGGTTCGATTCGGTTCGAACCGTTCAAAATTTCTTGAAAACGCGAACCAAACCGAATATAAACGGTTCCTAAAAAAATAAACCGAACCAAACCGCGAAGCCGAACCGAACCATATTTTGCGGTTTGGTTCGGTTCGGTTTGATCGGTTTCGTGGTTCGGAGCGGAACCACTTACACCCCTAATAAAGTTACATCATTAGTACCGTACGTTTGCATAAGGAGGTTAAAATCCTTATTGTCTGCTAATAAAATCGTACGCTATGGATTAATGAGGTATTATGATAAAATATAAACCACTTTCAATTCCGAATATTATACCTAATTAAATACCTAATACAATCCTAAGTCAATATTTTAGTCTTGAATGAGAATTCGTTTACCAATCACTAGCCTTAGATTTCGTGTATACCATAACTCAAATACTATAAATCTTGCAGAATATTTCGTTGTTCTACGTACCATATATCTCAACACTTCAACTGCTCCATATCATCAACTTGTGATACCCGCGCCGCGGTATGTATTGTTTTCTTCGTAAGTTTTCCGGCCTTGGCGTTAATTTATGATACGCAGACAGCTGGTTTTGGATAATGTTTCGTTAATCATGCACAGGTTGTTGATTTAGAGTCGGCCAAAATGGACAAGGGTCGACGACGATGTTCTGTAATAGTACTGTGTTTCTTCTTCCTTCTTACCCAGATCCATGCAGACAGGTGTCCTTTCCAAACATATATTTCTTGAATTATATTACATTCTTTCTATTTTATTGATCAGCATCTACTACTTCAAATTTGTTTGAATACAAATTAGGCAATCATATCAAGCTATTCTATTTGTGTGTGGATATTTGTCTTCGCTTCCTTGGATAGTTATTTTGAGTTTGTCTGAAATAAGAGATTTTTGTATGTAATCAGGTAACTTAGACAAAAGCTACTTGAGATATGCACCATATGCACTCCACTCATAATAATTTACAAATCAGGACATATAAATCACATTAGACTACAAATAATGTGTGACGAATTCGACTTTAGTTTGAATTGATCGAATTTCAAGCTATAAATAGATCCATATTTAAAAATATGAATTTCAAATATTTAAAATATGAATTTCAAGCTATGAACATAATATATATTTAAAGTGGGAACAATAATTTTTCAAACTATAAAAAAGTCCGGGATTATGTCTATTTGGGGAGACTGGAACCACCACCAGCCACTGTTCCAAACAATCTTGAAAATATGATTACACTACTTTACTTTGTGCAAGTAGTTGGATGCAGACTAGCGAAAGATTATAACTAATTATTAATTTGTATCAAGTCCAATTTTTGCAGTTGAAGTCTTGACATGAAAGTAGGCGTCCAACCACAAATAGCCTTTTTTAGTCATTTTTCTTAACTAATCCTCTACTTTTGGAGAAGTTCTTCGTTCCAATTGAAACCTGCCACCTTTGAATTTTTTTATCAATACCAAATTCATACAAAAGTGCCATAATGTCACGCCCGCCCACCCACACAATTAAAAATTCGAATTTCAACATTCTTATTTTGGGATTTTTTATTATTCTTAATTGGCTATAATAAAAATATCTGCATGCAGTTCGGTTCCACAGAGTAATCAAGATTCATCACCTCCGGTGGAGCTCCATGTAACGGACAACCATGTCAGTCTATTTATAATAAATATATACATATAGTTAAGTTATACCTGGAGATTACTCCCTCTGTCCCAATATTTATGGCTCACTTCTTTTGAGCACAAGAATTTAGGAAGTTATGTTATGTGGTGTAGATTGTTTGACTTTTTGATAGTTAAATTTGGTCCACACCTTCTTTACTTTTTTTAGAAATGAGCCACAAATATTGGGACATTCATTTCGGGAAAGTGAGCCACAAATATTGGGACGGAGGGAGTATAATTTAACTCTATATGATCAGACTTATAAGATCTTTATATATTTTTCAGGTAGAGATAGCTAACGGCATTGTTAAACTCACACTATCAAATCCGGCCGGCTTGATCACAAGCCTTGGATACAAAGGGGTTGACAATGTTCTTGAAGATCACAATGAAGAAGGGCGAAGGGGGTGAGTATAAACCCTAAACCCTTGAAAATGTAGCTATACAATAGTTGATCATTTTTGGCAATGCAGTTATTGGGACATAGTTTGGAGTAGGCCAGATCGCAATGCCAGTCATTTCGACATGTAAGATCTCGAGTTTTTCTTCTATTCGTGTTAAAAAGTACTAGTAAAACTCAAGTTGTTGATGTCTTCCTCCACTGTGAAGGCTCGAATGTACGAGGTTCAGAGTTATAGCAGAAACCGATGATCAGGTTGAAGTCTCCTTCAGAAAGACATGGCATCGGTCCTTTGATGAACAAGTTCCTCTCAATATCGATAAGAGGTGCGCATTTGTTTATGGGCTGATCCATTTTTATTATTAGGGTTTGAACATGAATGTTGCAAAACTAAAATATTATTTGAAGGTTTATTATCCTGCGTGGAGCTTCTGGTTTCTACTCGTATGCGATTTTCGAGCATTTGGAAGGATGGCCTGGTCTGAACATAGACGAAGCAAGAATTGCCTTCAAGCTTCACCAAGACATGTAAATCTTGAAGTTGCACTAATTTTCTTTTTATTTAAATTTTAATTATCAATGGCGATAACTAAGTTTTTGTTCATAGGTTTCATTACATGGTAATATCGGACGATAAGCAAAGAATCATGCCATCAGATAGTGACAGGGAAGAAGGCCATATACTTGATTACAAGGAGGCTGTTCTGATAACAAAACCTAGCAATCCAAAACTCCTAGGGGTGGTGATTTTTGTGAACTACGGACTGCAGTTTTGTCTTGAAAAAATACACTATTACTTAGTTTTTAACTTGAGAGTATGATTTAGGTGGATGATAAGTATCAGTACTCGTGTGATAACAAGGATAACCATGTACACGGGTGGATAAGCTCCAAACCGCGCATTGGATTTTGGGTGATAACGCCTAGTGATGAGTTTAGAGCTGGTGGCCCTATCAAGCAAGACCTCACTTCACATGCTGGAACAACTTCATTAGCTGTGAGTCTATTTGAAACATTTTTTTTACTATGATCAAGAATCTCTCATAACAAGATTAATCTGGATTGATTTTTCATTTACAGACATTTTTTAGTGCTCATTATGCTGGAGATGAATTTGGAGTTAGATTACGCAATGGAGAGGCATGGAAGAAGGTCTATGGCCCTGTGTTCATCTACCTCAACTCTGGTTCTAGCATTGAGGCAATATGGGATGATGCTAAAACACAGGTTCAGTCTTCTTGCAACCTTAAAATACATTTGAAATTAAATGATATCTTTAGTTATGTACCAATAATGTGCTTTTCTAATATCAGACTGCAGAGGAGACCAAGAAATGGCCATATGATTTCCCATTGTCCCCAGACTTCCCCCATGCTAATCAACGCGGTGCAATCACTGGTCGCCTTCTACTAAAATGTGATGATGGGTCCATCATTGTAACAAAACAAGCATATGTAGGATTGGCTCCACCTGGAGATGTTGGATCATGGCAAGAGGACACCAAGGTCATACATATTTCACATCACTAGCTTTCAACTTTTTGCTAAACCTCAATTTCATCTCAGGGCTATCAATTTTGGACCCAAACTGATGAAAGGGGCTACTTCACTGTCAGAGGTGTTAGACCGGGCACTTACAACTTGTATGCTTGGGTTCCCGGTGTTATTGGAGACTACAAACATGACTCCGACATTGTGATCCGACCAGGTCTATCTCTTTTCCTCTAGAATGTATATCTGTCTTTGTTATTACATGCTCATTTTGGACATGTAGGAAGCCGAGTTCGGATAGGGTATGTTGTGTACTATCCTCCAAGAAATGGCCCAACACTATGGGAAATTGGGATCCCTGACCGTACTGCAGCTGAGTTCTACGTACCTGATCCATATCCTCGTCTCATCAACAGGCTATACATAAACCATACAGAAAAGTAAGCTCCTATTGTTAATTTTATCTTGGTTATTATTTGGAGTACAAATTTGTATTGCCTAACAAATAAAATATGGCCAGGTATAGGCAATATGGTTTGTGGAACAGATACACAGATTTGTATCCCAACCAAGATTTGGTTTACACTGTTGGAGTTAGCGATTACCGAAGAGACTGGTTCTTTGCCCATGTAAACAGGTATATCTATCTATATAAACCAAACTATTCTTGATTAAGCTTTCAAGAAAATCATAATTTTTTATAAATGCACCTCTATTTTGCAGACGTGTGAATGGAAACTACATACCAACAACATGGAGAATAGTATTCAACCCAAGAAATGTGACGAGGACTGGAACATACACGCTGAGGCTTGCATTGGCATCTGCTAACTATGCAGAAATCCAAGTATACATCAACGGTCACCTTCAGTTTTCGACGGGGAGAATTGGGCGGGATAATGCGATAGCAAGGCATGGCATTCACGGGCTGTACAAGCTGTACAGTGTGAGTATATCTGGATCCCAACTCGTGGAGGGACTCAACACTGTATCTCTTAGGCAATCGCACGGCTCCTATCCATTCGTCGGGGTTATGTACGACTACATTCGATTGGAAGGCCCATCTCAAGCCTAACCAACACTATCATTTTAAGATTCCAAATAGCTAGGCAAATACTAGTATCTCATAGTTGTTTATTCTTTTTATTCATTTTTGGTGTTTTCGTTTTTTGTTTCAATAGTTTGTTAATGGTAGTTATCCATGCATTATCAAAGAGGAATAATGCTCTCTTCTTGTATTGTACATCAGTAAGGATAGGGGAGCTAGACCCACCCTCCTCGAATTTCATTGCATATTTACAATTTTTTTTTTTTTTTTTGAATTTGCATGTGTTGTTCGGGTGTTTATGTCACTCCCCCCCCCGCCGCAAAATAACAATCCTTATTCTAAAAAATGTTGTACATAAATCCTTTATGTAAAATTTAACACAAAAGCTTGTGCACAACGGGTGAACATACAACAAGATCTAGACCAAGCACTAAACCCGGCCGATTTACCCGATCCACCCCAGATCCGCGCACGATGACATCATGCCGACATGCTGACCTCGTTATATAATTTTTCTAAAATTTTTTTGTTCAATTATTTTTTAAAAGTTTTTCCTTTAATTTTTAATTATTTTTTTTCAATTATTTTAAGGATGAGTAGGTCATCTGTGAACAATAGTATCATTCATTGTGAACAAAAGTGATATATATTGAGTATCATTTGTATCAAACAAAAGTGTCATTAACGCCTTCTACCTTCACTTACAATAATGTCATTCGCGTTAAATAAGAATGTCAATTGTATAGTATCATTTGTTTCTACAAAAATGTCATTTGTATAGAACATAGTTTCATTTATAAAGTATCATTTGTTTTAAACAAAAGTTGTGGAGTATCATTTGCTTCGAATAAAAGTCTCATTTGTAGATCATCATTTGCTTCCAACAAAAATGTCTTTTGTAGGACATCATTTGCTTCGAACAAAAATGTCATTTGTTTGGAACAAATTGTTATTTGTAATTGTATCATTTGATTCGAACAAAAGTGTTATTTATTTTGAGTAAAAGTGTTGGTCCAGAGACGAGCCTTCAGGTGTAGAAGGGGGGGGGGGTGGTGTGAATACACCTGAATTTAGATTTCAACTCAAACGCGAAAGTCAGTGCTATTGAGTATTGCTACTGAACTAGTCAGTTGACCAAGTAAGCTTTCTAGATCGAGTGGACTGAGTCCTATCTACTGACTTCAGTCAATTAATAGTAGTTCAGTATCAGATATGATGTGCAGAAGTGTAGGCCCAAATATGTTCGTCTCAGTTTGAAAACACGCTTTATGCTGATTGATTTCAAGTAAGTTTTATGCAATATAAATAGTAACCAATGCAACAGTAAGACAACAAAAGTAATTTTTAAAGTGGTTCGGATACACTGGATCCTACGTCCACTGTCCTGAACAAAGCAGGAGTTCTTGAATTAATTTATACTGAGCAAGTCTCAGTTGATCTATTCACAAGACAAATATTCTACTTATAGTCGTAGTGACTTGATCTGTGCGCTGGATAGATACCCTATTTATAGTCGTAGTGGTTTTACAAGTCTAAACACAAGGGTTTGATTTTCTTCAACCATTAAGTAGTTCATACAATAAGAACAGTTCAGAAAGCTGAACTCCTTTGAGTTTTTCTAAGCTTATGATATTACAATAAGTTCGCTTAGAGTAGAGAAGGGGAACTAATGAATCTCTAGAGTGAAGAACTTAGAAGATCTCTTTGTATGCAAGTTCTTCATTTTGATGGGCTTTACGTTTGCTAGAGTATTTGTGCACTTGAAGCTTTGGTTCCCTCATGTCTTCTCTGCATGAAGACTCTTCTCTATTTATATTCTCGACGTATGACTAGATCCGTTGGAGGGAGTCTCGATACGTGTCGAAAATGACAAGGAAAATTATCATCTTCAATTTGAATGTTACTGTAGAGATTCCCTCTTTTTCAGTCTAGGAAGCAACTTTATGGCAGAGGAGGTACAGTGCTGGCGACTTCTCAGAGAGTAGGTGAGGTTTGTTCAAACTCCAAGAGCATCCTGAGTTGACTTCCTCTGATTCCTCGGACCTTTTACTGAATTGACATTCTTCTGAGATTAAATATGTGGCTCGAATTCCTTTGCAAATTCAGTGGGTTATAATATTCCTAACCGAGTTCCTGATGTTGAGTTCTTCTGGACGACAGATATTCTACTGAATCGTATCAGCTACTGAACTCTAGTTAGCCTACTGAGTTCCTAACATGCTAAACTCAACTTAGCTATTACATTATATAAGGCTCATCATTTAGCTAGGGTTTTGTGATCTTCAAATCTTATCATGCTGAATCTCATCCCCACAATTTCCCCCTATTTGATGATGCCAAAACCTTTAACATTTAACAATACATCAAACACAATTTCCCTTTTTCTAAAACAATATCCTTCTATCAACACAATTTCCCCCTATAACACAAGACTACTGTCTATGAAATAGATCAACTAAGCACCAAGGGACAGACACATAAATAAGTAACATGTGTGTGTGTGTTTTGATCACTGAGGTGATCAGTAGTGTTAAGATTGAAGAAATAGCCAGGTGACAATGAGTAGTTGTCGTAGGCTAAAAGAGATAGAATTTCATAAATGATTAGAGATATTACATGTACAAGAAATTCTATTCTATTTGAACTAAGACTATCAGAGCAAAAGAGAATCAGCTGGACTTCCAGAATTGTTGCAGTCGCGCCTTAAGGTTAGCAGATTTCTTCTTTGGAAAATCAAGACCATATACGCTATAAACTCAGCTTCTCAGCTTGTTGATCTCTTCCTATCTTCTGAATCATTCATATTCAGTCCTCTTCTAATAGTGGCTAATCTGATCTCAACCTCAATCTCCTTAGTGCAAATATTTCCTTCTAGAGTGCAAGGAGGAGGTAGGGTCCTAAATTTAGGCGCCTTGAGAGTCTGACCTAACTGTTGGAGAGCGATCTGGATTTCAGCATAGACTTTAGGTTTTCAAGTCATCAAAAGTTCTTTGAAGATACTGTCTGGATCTACTTGCTCACTCACTGTCTTCCAGATATAGTAGCTCTTGATGAAGTCGACCTTGATTTGCTCCCACTTCTGATTGATCTTCCAAGGGACCCACTGGTCAACCATTGGATAAATGATTCTTTTAATATTGTTTCCATGTTCCCGCGTTTGAAGAACTTAGAAGTTGTCAAGACGCTCCTGTCTTTCTCAAGGATTCTTTCTCTTACTTCCTTCTCAGTTGTCTTCCTGAGGGCCTCAAGGTCTGCTAATCTTAGTCTTTCTCTAGCAGCTTGAGTTTGGCGGGCCTCAATAGTAATATCCAAGCCTCTTTCGCATGCATCCCACATGGATTTCATATCAACCTCTGGCTCTGTAGATAATTCAGTAGTGGGGATGGTCTGCTGAGATTCAGTTATGGCTTCAGTGTCGAGAGGTTCGCTGACTTAGACTTGGACTTGGACGTTTCTGTTTCCTTGTCAGTGGATTTTGATTTGGACATTTGAGCTCTAGATTGCCTGGGCACTGTAGATCTTGTCTTGGTCGGCACTGGAGACCAGATCTGTATGCCTTTCTTCTTGGCTTTTGATTTTCCTTCCTCTTGTGCTTGTAATTCCTTAGCCAGTTTTTTGTCATAAGCGATTTGTTTATCTGGCGTCCAGAATTTGAGCTCCTTTGCTTTTGGAGGACTAGGAGAAGCTAAGGCTTTTCCTTTAGCAGGCGAGCAGGCTCTTCTTCAGTCAGTTCTTCTAAGAACTCAACTACTTTAGTTATTGCTGCCTCTGTGGGTTCTCCTGACCCTTCCCCCTTTTCCACTATTTTGCTCGTTCCTGCCTCTTCAGCTTTTATGAGGGTCAGTAGTTATTTCATCCTACTTCCTTCCCCCTTTTTGGCATCATCAAGCCGACTTGCCAAGGCAGTGACCTTTGTAGTAAGCCCTGATACTGAAATGCTGATAGTGTCGATCTTGGCCTCAACATCCGCAACGGTATCAGTGTACTCACTCTAGTGTATGTCATTCTCAGACTGAGCTAAGTTGAATATTTCAGATTTTGTAGCTTCAAGCCATTTAAGGTATGTTTCAACCATCGCAATGGCTTCCTTCTTGATAGCTTGGACGGTGTTGTGTTGTTCCACGAGTGCTTTAGAGATACTCTTAGTGGTTAGCTTATTGCGTTCTTCGACGGCCTTGAGCACTTAATCAAATGCAGTGGCCATTTTATCGGAAAATGTATTGGCCTGAGTCTGCAGGATTTGCTGAAACTGAGTATTCAAATCAATCCTCTAAACTTCAAGTGTGCGGCGGAGGATCTCATCAGTATCAGAACTTGTAGGAGTACTGATCCTCTACGCTTCAGTAGTCAGGTCACCTAGCTTCTAGGTCTGAGCCTTAGTAAATTGGCTCCATTTTGAGTTCACGTCTTTGGGAAGAAGACGGTTTTTGCAACCCTGAAGCTTAAGACACTTATTCACTGAAGCCACAAATACGTATTTTGATCTCAACAGCCAGATAGCTAGATTGTTTTGGCTGCGTCTGCAACGTTGACGTAGACGTAGATGATGTCACCTAATGAAGGCGGTGGAGGTGGTGAATCATCATCTCTGGGAGATTTTCCCTTAGCAATTCCTCCTTGATCTGCATCCTTAGGTAACTAATCGTGATCTGAGTCAAGTTTAGTCTGGGGCTGAGTAGACTGTTCAGCAGTACCCCTCAGACTCAGGAGCATGAGCATCGCTGAGCACAGATCATCCATAGATGTTATATCTACTGGTTCTCCATAGCCAATCTCTTCTCTCAACGTCTGCTCCTCATGCATCAGTACAAGGACAGTCCTTAGGTCGATGGTCTCATCCAGAATATCCCACTTGAGGAATCTGAAACGTATCTGGATCCTAACCTTGATTGCGATATCCACTAGATGAGAGTGTGAAGGAAATAGGAGGTGAAGAAAGATATACCTTCCTCCTACGTATGTTGTTGCAGCTCTGATTGTTGCTCGTGTGTCAGATCTTCTGATCTGTGTCCCGACCTTTTTCTTCCTCTGGGTGGTCAGAGAACTGAAGAAAATAAGATTATCGTCTCTCTATAATTCACGCCGTGCGTGTGTAGATTATGTGTGTGTATCTGTTTATGAACATAATACTAATATATAGGCTTCAAAAGCCAATATAATATTATTATTTGTAACCCATTAATTTAATTATATTCCTAATGGAGTTCCACATAATTAACCCATAATATAATTAATTAATCTATTGGGCTACTAATATTTATCAATTAATTGGTCTGCAATTAATTCCAGATAAATAACATTATTAAATAATATAAAATTACATTAATCTTTTAATAATGATTTCTGAGAGACAATAAATAATTAGGCAACTAATTAGGCCAGATCAGGGATATAATACAAGAAATAAAGCAGGGCCTCAAATTAATTAATTATTCATGCTCAGCCCAGAACAAAATTAATTAATAAACATATATTCATTCCACTGGAGAATCCGTGCTGACTTACCCGTTTATCCCATATTGAGCAATGGCTTGTATTTTAGACTTAATCGATCTCCGTATTTAAGATAGAAATATCGGTTAATTAATTAAGCTCACCTACAACATAAATTAATTAACATCTTATTATATTCCTGAGTAGTACGACTCGACCTTATTAACACACCTGAATTTAATCAACCGGCCGGGTCTAGTGTGCTAATCCTTTCGAGTTCCTCAGGGGATATTATCAACCCATTTTATTAGGATACGGTTGCAAGATACAAACAACCAGCCTGAGCCACAAATAACTACTAACACCCAAGATACGTAAATCCAGTCGCGATGACGTTCACCATAGTAGGTCAAAGTGATAGATAGCCAAATGCACTAGCTGAAGTCTTATCAAGCTTAAGACCAGCTAAGTCACCGAGATCTTGGTTCTCAACTAAGGACAATTAGGAGAACACATCTCACAGTGATCCATCAATACACCACCTTAAGTGTACCAGTAAAGACAAGCAGCTAAGACAAGCCACTTCTTATCTAAACTGCAGCTTAAACCAACAACATATCCTTAAGTTGTCTCAGCTGTGATAACAATTTATATATTGTCAATTCAATCAATTTGTGTTGTCTTCTATACACTACACAAATCTAACTTTTATACAAGATAAATGATAACATGTGTAAATATATATATATTTATCAGATAGGAGAATAAAATAGTGGTAAGGACAAAAAAACATTGTATACAAGCATAAAAAACTGCTTCCAGTATACAAAATCCCAACAATTCTCCCACTTATACTAAAACGAACTTGTAGTATACAATGTGTCAGTTCTAGGTACAAACTAGTATTTAGCTATATATCATATCTATCACTCTTCTCCCATTTATACAAAAGTTTACGCAATCCTAAGTGGGGGCATCTCTACCACTCCTAAGCCACGAACATGCTTCTCGTAGCCGGAATAGATAAGCTCTTTGTGAATGGATCGGCTAGGTTGTCTTCAGTTCCGATCTTTTCTATGAGTACGTCGCCTCAATTTACCAATTTCGTATAATGTGGTACTTTATGTCTATGTGTTTAGATGCCTTGTGAGATCTAGGTTCATTAGAATTTGCCACTACACCCGCATTATCACAATAAATCATGATTGTCTTAGGAAAATTCTGAATAATATCAAGATCTAGGAGAAAATTCTTGAGCCAAACCTGTCTCTTTCGAAGCTTCACGAGCGACCCACATACTGCTGCTTCTATGGTTGAGTCCGCAATGCATTTCTGCTTTGCACTCCTCCATGAAATGGCTCCACCTCCCAAGGTAAACACATAGCCCGAGGTCGACTTCTTCTCGTCTCTGTCAGCCTGGAAATCTAAGTCCGTATAACCCAAAGGCACTCGTCTATCTGACTGGTAAACAATTCTATAATCCATAGTCCGTTTAAGGTACTTGAGAATATTTTTTACCGCAGTCCAGTGCGCTTGTCCAAGATTAGACTGATATCTCGAGAGCATGCCTACAACATATGAGATATCTGGTCTCGTACAAAGCATTGCATACATGAGACTATCGACAGCGGAAGCATATGGTACTAGCCTCATACTTTCTATCTCTTCAGGCGTTTTAGGGCACTGGCCCTTTGCCTTAAAAGGCCTAGTCACCATCTTACCTTCCAAGCAGGATTTGCAAGTTGGAAATGGTTCAACTTGGAGAGACTCCAATGATCCATATATCACCAACCTTTGGATCCTATTTAGATTGATGTGACCTAGTCTTAAGTGCCATAGATAAGTTTGGTTTACCTTAGAAGATTCTTTCCTCTTCGTAGGATTTGATGATGAGGAAGCAACATTAAGAGATGTACATGGATTAGACATAATAGTATATAGAGATCCATTTAAAGAGCCATTGCAGATAAGATCTTTCCCTTTTGAAATCGAAATTTGATCATCAAAAACAGATCTATAACCATCCACAATAAAAGGTTTTGAAACGGAAATAATGTTTCGCCTAAACTCAGGCACCAATAAAACATCTCTCAATACTAAACTAGAGTCTAAAATCGATAAATGTAAATCTCCTATGGCAACAGCTGGAACTCACGATCCATTGCCCATGGAAACCACCACCTCGCCATCAGCCAGAACCCTTTTCTGCAGAAACCCTTGCAAGGTGTAACAAACATGATGAGTTGCTCCGTAATCTACTACCCATTCATGGGTAGATCCGGAAACAAGAACAGTTTCAGTTACTAAGGCGATGTGTGTACCTTTTTGTTTTGCCTTGAAGTCGGGACATTCAGTCTTCCAATGTCCAACCTTACCACACTTGAAACACTTCCCCTTAGGTTTTCGAACCCTTCTGGTAGGTGCTAACTTCGTGCTCCCACTTTTCTTCTTGATGTTTGTAGCCTTCTTGCCCTTTTTTTTGGAATCCGCCTTTCGGAGGGTTCCTTGAGCTGCTAGTAGTGTTCAAAATTTGGGTTCCCTTAACTTTAGTCTGACCCATGATTCCTTCTGCAGTAATTAACTCACTCGAAAGTTCATTCAGAGTGTAGATCTTCTTTGACATCACTACATTTAGGCGGAAATTCTCATATGAATTAGGTAGTGAATGTAGAATGATATCTATCTTGCTGCCAAGATCCAAGACACCACCAACATTTACAAGTCGATCTAGCAGCTCGATCATATTTAAAACATGATCCTGCACGGATGCACCTTCAGCCATTTTGCAGGTAGTAACCTGCCTCAGGAGATGAAATCTCCGAGATCTATCGGTCTCACCCGAATTTTTCAGCCATGGAATCTCATATCACTCCTGCATGAGGCGTGTTTTCATACTGTGAAGCAAGAGAATTAACCATAGTAGATAGAATGACAAAACGAGTCTTGTCATTATCCTCTACCCACTTTTCAGATTCCCTTATCTGCTCCTCAGTCGCCCCTTCTTCGGGGAGTTCGTGCTCAGGGGTACTGAGAACATACAAGATTTTCTCATTTTGGAACATTAGTGTAGGGTTTCTCCTCCACTCTTTATAGTTGCCAATGCCCTTTAAGGGTCGGCTCAAAAGATCGTTAACAACAGCTTGAACGCATATATCGAAAAATATTTAAAATAAAATAAAGCATGTAAGAAAAATTTAAATTTGCACATAATTCATAATTAACGATCATTGTAACCTTTTGAAAAACAATGATGTTAAAAACCTCGAACAGCTCTAAGAATTCCACAAGCAAGCCACGCAGGTGGACGTTTACTAGCGTAACCCTAAACCAATCTATTTACCTAGCTCTTTAGTTCCAATCCACTTCTAGGTTTTTAAGACGAATGGAATTAATAGTTCGATATTCTGGACCATGTCACTATTATAACGCGGGAAGGGACTTCGAGGGAAGTGAATTGTGCAAGCGGTGACATCTAAGCATTGACCATTAATTTGACCAAAATAGAATAAATTCTCAAAATTGACATACTTACTCGAACCATGCCGCATTCAATTTCATCTAATTAGCCATCCTATTTAATTATTATCCTCTAGAGTACTCGTGTTTACTAGGCACGCAAGCCACGCATGTGGACGTTTACGGCTTCGCTCCCACTACTCAATAATAATCAAATATTGTTTTGGAAAACTCATCTCACAAAACTTGTAGCTCAAAGATGCAAGCAAGCCACGCAGGTGGACATTTACTCACATAATCTTACTACTTTTGTGTAGATTCCAATTAATCGAGGTCCAATTAAGTGTTTAATATCCAAATTAATGGAATTTAATTAAACATTTAATTTAAAGTTGCTTAGTCTTTTTATTCATAAGGTTTGTTACGAATCATGCATCATCACATAATTCCTAAAGCATGCAATTTCTAAATGCACATAATAAAACGTGCTCGCAAAAATTAAAACATGCTTAATAACGACATAAATCCTATTTACATGCTTTTTTAAGCGTAATTAATCACATAATTGCATGCTAAAGCACAGTAATAAATAAATGCGCAAATAGGAAATTTAAAACATCGTTATCGGGCTTTAAAACACGTAATTCCTAACTATTACATAGCCCGATCAAAATACGGCTCTTCGATCTTTAAAATCTTCGAATCT
The DNA here is from genome assembly GCA_028984105.1 of Lavandula angustifolia. Classification (NCBI taxonomy): domain Eukaryota; kingdom Viridiplantae; phylum Streptophyta; class Magnoliopsida; order Lamiales; family Lamiaceae; genus Lavandula; species Lavandula angustifolia. Next base: position 2,531,566 of record CM054825.1, on the reverse strand, counting down.
GAAACCGCATCGAAAACCGGATCGCCGCCACGTCATCAAGGCGTGCGCCACGTGGTAGACACGTGTCAACAAGGTTAGCAAGGGCGACGTAGCGCGCCACGTCAGCATCGTCTTCCTCAAGCAAAACCACCGCCGCCGCTCCGAGCCGCACTACGCCCGCCGCTCTTCACCGGCCACAAATCGCCGTTGGGAGCGCGCGCGCGACAGTAGTCGCAGCCGCGCCACCGCGGCTCCTTCTCATCGCCGCTGCATTGCTAGGCCTCCTCCGGCCTTTCTTTCATCATTTCCGATGTCCCTGATGTCTGCCGTGAAGAACGACCGGCGCCGTCCCTGCAAACGCGGTAAAACGCGCTGCCCGTCGCCGCCGTCTATGCCGCCCAAAATTCGTCCTCTTCGAGCCGCGATTCGGTCAATTGAAAGACGGGAAACATAATTGGAACACTCACGACCACTGTGTAACGGATTCCGGCCGAGATTAGTTCCTTAATTTCCCGAATTTCAAACGATTCGCCGGAACGAATTCATGACGAGTAGCAAACTTCAGACGTCAATTCCGATCGCATCCGGGATCGGATGACCCCTTACGACCTATTGACACGAAGCTCTTAAGACGGGGAATCCAGAGGTACAAGCCAATCGTCGATTGGACACTGGACGCACCGGGAATCGCCTCCGCAAGGTGCGGCTGAACCCTAGAAAACTAGGGTTTTCGGCAAAAAAAGGTTCGTCTTCGTCTCGTTTTTCGTACCCCCCAGACCATAAAATAGTACAATCACATAACAAATAGTTGCTATCATCAACTTGTGGGTTTTCTCATGAGAAAAACATTACAACGGGGTCAAAACAGTGGCTCGCAGGCTGTCCAAACATGAAATTAGCCCGATAACTACGGAAACAAATCCTAATCATGCTTCTAACAGTAAAAATCAAAGCCTAAATCTGGCTCTGATACCAATTGAAGGAAATAGGAGGTGAAGAACGATATACATTCCTTGTACGCATGTTGTTGCAACTCGATTGTTGCTCGTGTGTCGGATCTTCGATGCGTGTCCCGACCTTTTTCTTCCTCGCGGGTGGTCGAGAGTGAAGAAAATAAGATTATCGTCTCTCTATAATTCACGCCGTGCATGTGTATATTATGTGTGCGTGTATCTCGTTTATGAACGAGAATACTAACATATATAGGAATTATATAATATTATTATTTGTAGCCCATTAATTTAATTATATTCCTAATGGACATATTTAGCCCATAATATAATTAATTAATCTATTGGGCTACTAACATTTATCAATTAGTTGGCCCGGCCAATTAATTTCGAGATAAATAATACTATTAAATAATGTAAAATTACATTAATCTATTAATAATAATTTCGAGAGACAATAAATAATTAGGCAACTAATTGGGCACGATCAGGGGATCTAATACAAGAAATAAAGCGGGGCCTCAAATTAATTAATTATCCATGCTCGATCCAAAGCATAAAATTAATTAATAAACACAAATTCATCCCACTAGAGAATCCGTGCTTACTTACCCCTTTATCCCAAATTGAGCAAGGGCTTGTATTTTAGATTTAATCGATCTCCGTATTTAAGATAGAAATATCCATTAATTAATTAAGCTCACTGACAGCTTAAATTAATTAACATCTTATTATATTCCTGAGTAGTACCACTCGACCTTATTAACACTCGAGTTCCTCAGGGGATATTATCAACCTATTTTACTAGGATACGGTTGCAAGATACAGACAATCAGCCTGAGCCACAAATAACTACTAACACCCAAGATGCGTAGATCCGGTCGCGATGACGTTCACCATAGTAGGTCAAAGTGATAGATAGCCAAATGCACTCAGCTGAAGTCTTATCAAGCTTAAGACCAGCTAAGTCACCGAGATCTTAGTTCTCCACTAAGGTCAGTTAGGAGAACACATCTCACTGTGATCCATCAATACACCACCTTAAGTGTACCAGTAAAGACAAGCAGCTAAGACAAGCCACTTATCTAAACTGTAGCTTAAACCAACAACTTATCCTTAAGTTGTCTCAGCTGTGATAACTGTTTATATCTTGTCAGTTCAACCAATTTGTGTTGTCTTTTGTGATGCCCGACATACTACACAAATTTAACTTTTATACAAGATAAAGGATAACATGTGTAAATATATATATTTATCAGATAGGAGAATAAAATAGTGGTAAGGACAAAACACATTGTATACAAGTATAAAAAACTGCTTCCAGTATACAAAATCCCAACAGAGTGATCTAGGATCTCAGGAATCTGTTCTGCGATCTCTTCAATAGCTCTGATCTGAGCTATCATAACTGAATACGGAACTAAGGTGGAGACTTCAGCTTGAGGTAATTCAGCAGGTTTGTTTGACTACGTCTCCTCTGAGTGTATCCTTTTGACCTTATCAGCCAGAGTCACGTCTTCTTTACCGGACTCTGAATCCTGAATAGATACATGCTTAGGAATAATAACAGAGGGTTCATGCTTCTTCTACAATTTCCTTTTCTTCTGTTGAGTAGGGCGGGGGTCCTGAGTGGACGGGGCTGGGCGCCTGTCATGATGTCCGTGTCCTATTGATTTCTCAGCAGCTACCTCGTTTAGGAACTTTATATTTTTCTTGTCATACAAGTACGCGTCAGCGAAGGCAGTTCTTCCTTGGCAATAATCCTCGATCAAGATTGAATTTAATGCGCCGCAATCAGTATATGAAATGTCGTGCTTTTAATAAAAATATTTTTAATTAATGACATCCTATGAAGATTAATGGCGAAAAATAAATGCAATGACATGCTGAATAATTACTCATAACCTGTCAGTGGAACATAGTAGTTAGCTGATACCACTGTGTAGACACTGAGTAGTTCAGTAGTACTGAGAGTAAGTTTCCCCTTACTCAGTACTTCCGGGATCGTCTTACTGAGCTGAGTCAGGAGGATCCAGTGGACCTAGTTCTACTAAGAGTTCGTTGAATCTGGTCTCTGCTAGAGGTTTGGTCAGTATGTCAGCTCTTTTCTGATCAGTATGGATTTTCTCCATTCTAATATCTTTCTTTTCTACATGATCTTTGATGAAGTAATGTCTTATGTCCCCATACTTGCATCTCGTATGAAGAACAAGATTATGAGTAATTGCAATAGCACTGGTACTCTCGCAGTGGATTGACACTGCATCTCGATAAATATCATAATCTCTCAGCTGTTGCCGCAGCCTTAGAATCTAGGCGCAACACCTTCCATCAGCCATATATTCAGTTTCAGTAGTGGGCGTTGCTACTGAGTGTTGTTTCTTTGAAAACCACGATATTAGCTTACAGCCTAGGAACTGACATGTTTCTGAAGTCGATTTCCTGTCAATTCGACATCCTGCATAATCAGCATCAGAATAACCACTTAGTTTAAGATTATCATCAACAAGATACCATAACCCAACATCAGGTATTCCTTTCAGGTAACGAAGAATCTTCTTTGCTGAGTCAATATGACTTTGCTTGGGATTCGCATGAAATCTAGCGCATACATCTACAACATAGATTATATCAAGTATACTGGCAGTGAAATATAATAATAAGCCAATAATTGCACGATAATCAGTTAAATTAACAAATACTTCCTCTTTATCAAGATCAATCTTCAGATTTGTATTCATGGGTATCTTCACTGATTTGCTGGATTCGCAGCTGAATTTCTTGATGAGATCTCGAGTAAGTTTTTGCTTGGGTATCTATATTCTCGTTTAAGCTTAGATCTTGTAGCTTGCCGCCGACTTGTTGACTTATTCAAGCATTTTCTTCGAGAGTTTTGTTTCTTGTTCTCGGAACTAATTCGTTAAATACAACATGAGAGCTTTTCTCCACGCAAAGTGTCCGGTAGTTAAAGACCCGGAAACTTTTTCGACCCCTGGAGTATCCTAAGAATACTCCCCTGGTTTGACTTTCTATCGAAGACCTTTAACTGATCATTTCCATTATTATGGATAAAGCACGAACAACTAAATATATGGAAATGTGAAATAGAAGGCGTTCTCCCTTTCCATGATTTATATGGTGTCTTCATTTGCATCTGTATCAGTATAGACCGATTTTGAGTATAGCAGGCTGTGTCAGTAGCTTCTGCCCAAAACTTTGATGGTAGACCTGAATCTGTGAGTAGCGTTCTTGCTGCTTCTTTGAGTGTTATGTTCCTTCTTTCGGCAAAACCGTTTTGTTGAGGTGTACGTGCCGCTGAGGTTTCATGCTGAATTTCTTCAGGTTCGCAGTAGTCTTTCATCATTAAGTTTAGAAACTTTGTTCCCCGATCTGAGTGTATTCGTTGAATCTTGATATCCTTCTCAACGCCTCAGTCGTTTCAGTAGTTTCGGCAGTTCAGTTTTGACGTCAGACTTGTTGGCGATGAAAATCACCCAAGTATATCTTGAATAGTCATCAATGACTATAAGAGCATATTTCTTGTCTCTGATCGTCACTGGCGAGACTGGCCCGAATAAGTCCATGTGGAGCAGCTGAAGGATCACATCACTAGAAGATGACGGAATTGGTGTATTGTTTGATCTAGTTTGCTTTCCCTTCATGTATTCTTAACAATTCTAATATCTTTTGAATACTTCATTGGGAAATCCTCGGACTTAAGCATCTCTTGCTAGCTTGTTCATCGTTTTGAAGTTCTGATGACTTAATCTTCTGTGCCACAACCATGTTGTTCTGTCATCTAACTTTGTATGTGATAGCAAGCAGGCTTCAGGTTCAACGGTATTCCAATCAGCATAGTAGATATTTCTTCTCCGCGATCATGATAATACGCTTTTTCCTATAGATTTGTCAAGAACATCACAAAAACCTACGTTAAAAGTCACTTTATTGGAGTTATCATTGAATTGACTGACTGAAAGGAGATTATGTTGAAGTTCTTCAACATATGATACTTTGGGAACTATGGCGGTTCCTATCTTCAGTGTTCCGTATCCCCTTGTATATCCTTTTGAGTTGTCACCAAATTCAATTATGTTTCCTTCTTGTTGAATGTAGTTGGTCGGCCAGATTATTTTGATGCGTTATGTGTCTTGAGCAACCGTTGTCCACGATCCAAGGGTCCTTTAGCACTTGCAAAAAAAAAAAAATTCGGGTACCATTTGGGTTCGAGGTTGGGTCCTAAGAGTTTAGTGGATTTTGGGACCCAAATCGTCCGATAATCCTTGTGGATTCGGATATCCTCTTGCCCTTCTTGTTAGCCGATCTCTCTCGTCGAACTTGGAGATTTTGACTTCTTTGTCTTCGAGGTTCGAGTTTCTTCTTCTTCCGCCGAACCTTAGGACTTTTGTTTCTAAGCTCAAAATAGTATGATCCATATTGAGTTGGATGTGTCTACCGTGGGTGGCCATACCGTTCGCCCATCCGACCTTCTTGATTTCCCCTAAATTAGATATGGGTGTTACGGGGCTTCAACCTCGGGTCATCTTTCGGTAGTCGGGCCGAGGTGCTTTCATCTTTTATTTGCTCTTTGTCCGAGGGGTTGAGGATTCAGCATATTGAGTTCCCCCCTTGGACGGTGGATGCTCAAGACATATGACATACTAGAAGAATCTCTCGACCAACTACGTACACTAAGAAGGACCCGGAGTTGAGTTTGGTGACTACTCCAAAGGATAGACAAGGGGATACAAAACATTGAAAATTGGAACGTCACACAGTTCTTAGAGTAACATATGTTGAAGGACTTCAACATAATCTCCTTTCAGTCAGTCAATTCTGTGATAACCTTAATAGATTCACTTTTGACACGAGTTTCTATGATGTTCTTGATAAATCTATAAGGAAAACTATGTTATAACGATCGCGGAGAAAGAATATTTATGTAGCAGAATGAAATACCACTGTACCTGAAGCTTGCTTACTTGCACAGACTAAGTCATCTGACAAAACAACATGGCTGTGGCACAGAAGACTCAGTCACATGATCTTTAAAACGATGAACAAGTTGGCAAGAGACTAAAAAATTAGAGGACTGCCTAATGAAGTATTCAAACGACATAGAAACTTTGAAGTGTGCTTGAAGGGAAAGCTGACAAAGTCAAGCAATCCACCTATTTCGTCACCCTCTACTGATGGAATCCTTCAGCTGCTCCACCTGGATTTATTCGGGCCAGTCACTCTAGTGACAATTAGAGGCAAGAAGTATGCTCTCGCGGTTATAGATGAATACTCAAGATATACGTGGGTAATCTTCATCGCCAATAAGTCTGATGTCAAGAGTGAACTCCAAAACTACTCAAAAGACTCAGCATAGAGAAAGATACCAAAATCCAGAGGATACAATCAGACAGAGGCACATAATTTCTTAACTCTATGATGAAAGAATACTGTGGAGCTGAGGGAATTCAGCATGAGACGTCAGCAGCACGCACGCTTCAGCAGAACAACTTTGCTGAATGAAAGAGCAGAACAATCAAAGAAGCAGCAAGAACGTTACTCGCAGACTTTGGACTACCATCAAAATTTGGGCAGAAGCTACTGACACAGCATGTTAGACTCAGAACTGCTCACTACATACATAAGCTCACATGAAGATACCATATGAATTATGAAAAGGGAGAACACCTTCAATTTTGCATTTTCATATTTTCGGTTGTCCTTGCTTTATCCACAATATTGGAAAGGATCAATTAAAGGTTTTTGATAACAAGTCAGACCAAGGAGTTTTCTTAGGATACTCCAGGGTCAGCAAAACCTTCATGGTCTTTAACTACCGGACACTTTGCGTGGAGGAAAACCCTCATGTTGTATTTACTGAGTTTGTTATTGAGGACAAACATCTGGACTCAAAGCAAGATGTTGCAAATGTCAGCAGCAAGCTAGAGGATCTGAACCTAAAGGAAAATGTTGAAAGAATCCAGCATTGTTGGGATGATGATTCAAATGATGAAGAAGAAATGCATACTCTCCAAACAAGCAATGTAGCTGAACTGATTGATTCTATTAAACATAATCAATCACAGGTAATTCAGATCGGTGAAGAAACCCAAGTGGTGATTGAGACCAACACTGAGAATACCCCCTCAGGGGGAACTAATGATGTTCCTGAGGTTAATGCCCCTGAACCCGGTAACTCAGTAGATCCCAACCTTATTACAGAAATTCTTCAGATACAGAATAGTACTACTGAGATTCCTAATCATCCTACTAGTGTGCAGAAATAACATCAGAAGAAAAAACGAAAAAAGACGTTCATGGCTCGATGCTCACTCTTATGTTCTTATAATTGGTGATCTAACAGTTAGCTTAAGGACAAGATCCAGATTCTGTCAAGGACAAAATGTACTATACTCCTGCTTCTTGTCTACTGAAGAACCTCAGAATACAGAAGATGCGTTGAACGATGCTGCTTGGATCATTGTCATGCAAGAAGAGCTGAACCAGTTCATCAGAAATGAAGTTTGGGAGCTTGTTGACAGACCTAAGCATCAACACGTTATTAGAACTAAGTGGGTCTTTAAAAACAAGTGAGATGAAAACAATGTCAGAAATAAGGCTAGACTAATTGCCAAATGATACTGTCAAACAGAAGGAATAGATTTTGATGAGACATTCGCACTAGTTGCTAGATTGGAAGTCATTCGTCTATTTCTACCCTATGCAATATCAACGTTTTAAAGTCTATCAAATGAATGTAAAGTCAGCATTTCTAAACGGCATACTGAAGGAAGAAGTCTATGTAGAACAACTGTCCGGCTTTCGGACATCAAGTATACATACTCAAGAAGGCTCTGCATGAGTTAAAACAAGCACCTAGGGCTTGGTGCGATAGCTTTTCAGAGTTTCTACTTCATAAAGGTTTTTAGAAACGAACAGTAGATTGCACTCTATTCAGCATCAAGTAAGAAGATGACATACTACTAGTGCAGATCTATGTGGACGATATTATCTTCAGATCTAAAAATGTGACCTTGTGTCAACAATTAGAGAATATGATGAAAGAGAAGTTTGAAAAGTCTATGATGAGAGAGATGAATTATTTCCTTGGGCTTCAAATAAAACCGACTAAAAAGGAAATTTTTATCAACCAAACGAAGTATACCAGAGATCTCATCAAGACATTTGGCTTAGATTCTAGCAAACCTGTCAAGATTCCTATGAACACGAATCTGAAGATTGATATTGACAAAGAGGGATTATCTTTTAATTCTACTAATTTTAGAGTTATTATTGGTTCTTTATTATACTTAACAGCCAGCAGACCTGACATAACTTATATTGTAGGTGTATGCGTGAGATTTCATGCGAATCCCAAGAGAAGACATCTTGACTCAACAAAGAATATTCTTTAATACCTAAAAGGAACACCATGGGTTATTGTATCCTGCTACTAATGATAATCTTTGGAGGAATCGATATGAAACTCGTATCAATGGAAAAAGAATACTTAAATTAGAGTGATTAGAAAGAATCTGGATATATTATACTATTTTCCCTATTTTTTGGACCCTTATTACTTTCCGTAATTTTATTAAAATGAACCAAATATAGGAATCTAAAAAATTAGTAGAATCAAATTACTATTTTAATTCTATAAAATACGGAAAATTAATAATTTAAAATAAGTTTAGTTTCCCAACTAGATTCCTTGCGAATCAAACAGAACCATTGATATTATATGTTGATGCATTAATTGTGTTTTTACCCATGAATACGTAAGATGCATTTAATATATATATATATATATATATATATATATATATATATATATATATATATATATAAAATAAAAAACAAAAAACCTTGCATATTTGTGATTTATTTGATGCATTGACTATTTGAATTTAATATAAGTCTACTACGCATCACCAAAGTAACCTTCATAATCTCATTCTATTGCATCGTCCCATGAGTCAACATCATAGGCGGAAATAAAAGAAGCAAAATCTTCAGAAACGAGAGACAAAAACCTAAATCTTGTATTTTTAACAGACTGATTGATTCTTGAAGATTCAATAGAATGTTGCACCAAGAAACTAGTAGATCATGCATGTGTAGAATTGCTACACATCTGAAATCCCAAATTATGGATGCAAAATACGTACGGTAGTTATTATTTTTACTATTATTACCCATTTACCCTTTAAAAATCCGCTATACCATTTTAACAATAAATAAATTAAAAACTATAAATAGATATGGATTAGAAGAATTCTTAATTGTTACTTATAAAGGATTCTCACCTGAACCTTGAGTTCGGGGCGAAATGATAATCTAGTTTTGTGTTGAGGTTTCGCGGGCGGAACCTTCGAGCCAATATTTTTGGGTCTTGAGTTTATATACATAGAAATTAAAAGAAATATTTCGTTATCTACTTTATCCATTAAAAATTGAAATAAAAATGAAATTAGAATTAAAGATTTTAACACAAAATTAGGAAGGTGGCAGATGGTGGACTAGCGTCGGTGGTCTTGGCGGCAGCGGAGTAGCTCTGCCTTCAACCTTCTTTTGTTCTTCAACTCTCCCTTCCCGACTGAATTCCGAGTAGCTCCCGCCTTCGGTTCGCTTTTTTCTTTTCTATTTTTCTGTTCCGGAACAAAAGTGGTAAATAAAGAATAAGCGTACAAAAATTAGTAGTAATTGGAATATTGGACCAACTTATTTAATTATCTTGATCTATTTCCAATTTTCTAGGTCTAATTTCAGTTAGAATATTATCTATTTTCAATTCTCCTAGCGCAATTAGAATAATTGAAATAGAAAATTTTCAAATTCATGGTCCAATATCTTGTAATCTTGTAATATATAGAAGAGGGGTGCGAAAATTTTTTTTTCATAAATTTTATATACAAATTTTAGTCTGAATTGGGGGCACGGTCGTCCTCACCCGTACCCGTGTCCCGCCTCAATAAAATTAAAAACTTTAATGATAGTTAAGTTTATTAGCGGTTGATATAATCACTTTTTATATGTAACAATGAAATCCCGCACGTGCGCATCCAGATGATTACTTTCTTGGCCAGACCTTTAACCTTCGCCTACCGGCCAATCCCATTTCAAAATTTAATACCACAATTGGCACATGTTATACCTTTTACGTGCACAGCACTCAAATATTGAAATAGTATTTTGTTTTTAAGAGTGCCTTATTTATAATATATTTCATGTTTGTTATATATTTATTACTTATTTAATTGGCTAGTTACCGATATACTTGATTAATTATCATTCTATTGGCTGTTTAGCAAATATTTTTTCAATTGTTTGATTTCTTCGAGATATGCTAAAATTATTTTTCGCGGATAAATGTAAGTCTGGATAATCGTATCAAGTGCCTTATCTATAATATTATTATAATAACTCATGCAAAGAGTTTTTTCAACAGTCTTTTTAGTGTTTAATTTATTTGTTTTTTGATTGTGTATGTATTTTTTAAGAGTCTGTAAAAAAAATTATAGCTTCTCTAAAATTTAGTAATTAATTAATTTATTTAAATTTATAAATATTAATTAAGATTTTTCGTGTTTAAAGCATCACAATTTTCAAAAATGCTAAATAGACAATTTTAATATACTATGTAGGTAAAAATAATAAGTTTAATATACTATTGCACACAAACCAAATAAATTAAAAATTAAATGAAAAACTCTTAGACATTTTGATGGGACGGGGGATTTGGAATAATGGACCGTTTCACATGGATTTTTCTACCCTACCTTGTGGTTTAAAATCATGTCACATAGGATATTTTAAAAATAAAAAAATACAAAAAAACACAATCAAAGATATTATTTAATTGAAGTTAAATCCTGAACCACAAGGTCTTGTGGACCTGGTCTAGGATAGAAATTTCCGTTTCACATTGATGTATCACTTCACCTAAATTTAGTAGTGCTTCATTTTTTTAGTTTGTATGAAAAGAGTAGCTAAAGCTGTACATCCAAATTTTAGAATTATTTTTTGTTCGTAATTTTTTATTCAGACAGTTAAAAAACTGTATATCCAAATGTAAATTGTACCAACTTATAAAATAAAGTTATTCTGACTAGATGATACTTTAAAAAATTATTAAACCGCTTAAACTAACTAGTATTATACGGAAATTTATTAGGATTATTTACGACTCAAGTTGAGCTAAGCATGCGATTTTCTTTTAAATTTTTCCGGTATATATGGACTTTGAGAATTATACATGAATATGTTTGGTCAATCTATCTAATCGAGCATGATCGATCGAGCTGAACATGAGTCGAGCTAGCTCGGTTACTTGATATTTTTATTTGATATATTTATTGAACCATATGCTAAAATGAAGACATCAACTTCTTTATTTTATATATAATTGTCCAATAACAAAAGATAAATTTTATAAAATACTTAGATAAATAATTAGTAAAAGATATTTCTTCTTCAAATAAATCTATATTATTCGGGACTTATATTATAATAATGTAAGTGTGTATAACCACTTACTTAGACGTGTCCAACGTTAATGCAGCCACGTCCATTCGTTTGGAATATATATTTTTTTTATATAAATAAATGTGAGAAATAAGAATATAAATATAATTAGGTCAAACAATCGAGTGTTTCTTTTCTTTTTATATTATTTCTTTTCTTTTTATATTATTTCCTTTTAATTATCTTCAACAATAACACAACTTTCAGATAAATTTCTACAATATATGGTTGCAGGATCTTTTATTTTGTATATATAACGTCTGAAAATCTCAACTGCATTACATCGCAAATTAAGAGCAAGTCGAAGCAACCAAAAAATTCACTGCAAATCTTACGATAGCCACGGTATGAATTGTTTTCTTTTTGTTTTAATTCTTCAAGACTTTTATCAGTTAATTGTTATTCTACGTATATAACTGGTTTTGTATGTCAGACGCAAACACGATAATGTCCCTTCCGAGGGACGCCTGCCATCTAACTAACGATTTGTTTGCAGGTTGTTGGTAGAGAGCTGTCCGAAATGGACAAGGGTCGACGACGATGCTCTATAATAGTAGTGTGTGTTCTCTTCCTTTTTACCCAGATACATGCAGCCAGGTATCCTTTTCAGACCTATATATCTTGAATTCTGTTTCATTCTTTTAGTTTTGCAAACTAATCGACATACATTTGAGAATGACCGAACCAGTACAAGTCGAACAATTCAAACCTTAATTTCTAAAACCTTAGCCGGCTTATGAAAGGAAATAAAACTCACAAAAAATAAAAAACAAAGTTTTATCCCAAAATAATAAAATGACGTTTTCGTCCCTTAAAACAATCACGTAATGCTGCTCTACAAGTCGTGCATGGATTTTCTTAGCATTACCGAGCGAGTCCGTGACTTTTGTTCGTACTATTACGTCAGTGTACTTCTCTTTAATTAGCTTCTTTGGATATTCAATTTGAGTTTGTATCAATTATGGAAATTTCCATGTAGTGGTCAAAGTTCATCACCTCCAGTCAAGCTCAACGTGGCGGACAAGCAAGTGAGTCTCTAAATAAATTTACAGGCGCTTGTGCAAATAACTTAAATTTACCATATAGTTAAATTCTATATGATCAAACTGTAATTATTATCTTTTTTAGGTGGAGATCAACAACGGTATTGTTAAAATTACATTATCGAACCCGGCTGGCATGATCACAAGCATCGGATACAAAGGGGTCGACAATATTCTTGACGATCGCAAAATGGAAGATCAAAGAGGGCAAGTGTAACTGCTTCCTGGCCTATGTTGAAAGTCTAGCTAGTTACGATCGATCAACCCTTCAATTTTGACTAACTTATTTTTGTCAATGCAGTTATTGGGACATTATGTGGACTAGGCTTGATCGCAACGGGAGGCATTTCGACAAGTACGTGAGATCTCGATTTATTAATAGAATTGAAGATTAGTAAAATTCAAGTTCTTGACAGATGTCTTAATCCTCGGCTGTGCAGGCTTGCCTGTACGAGATTCAGAGTTATAGCAGAAACTGATGGTCAGGTCGAAGTCTCCTTCACAATGACATGGGATCGCTATCTTGATCAACAAGTGCCTCTCAATATTGATAAGAGGTGCACCTTTACTATTTATGGACTATTAGGGCTTTAATTATACCAAACTAACTAAAATCTCACCTATTTGAAGGTACATTGTTCTGCGTGGATCTTCTGGATTCTACTCGTATGCGACTTTCGAGCATTTGGAAGGATGGCCTGATCTAAACGTAGATGAAGCCAGAATTGTCTTCAAGCTTCACCAAGACATGTAAAATTATTCTGATCGATCTTTTATTGCAAATTGGATCTGTATGATGATGATAGATTTGTGCATGTTTAGGTTTCGTTACATGGTGATATCGGACGACAAGCAAAGAATCATGCCAAGAGAGAGCGACATAGAACGAGGCCAAACACTAGCTTACAAGGAAGTTGTACTGTTAACAAATACTAGCAATCCACAACTCCGAGGACAGGTGGCTGATAAGTATCAGTACTCGTGCGATAACAAGGATAACCACGTACACGGCTGGATTAGCTCCAACCCGGGCATCGGTTTTTGGGTGATTACGCCTAGTGATGAGTTCCGATCCGGTGGCCCTACGAAGCAAGATCTCACATCACATGCCGGAACAATTTCATTAGCTGTCAGCTACTAATTAGATTGCCTAGTTTTTTTTTTTCTTTTTCTTGGCTATGATCAAGAATATATATACATATATATATGTCTTATTAACTTGGACAATTTGTTTTCATGTACAGACGTTTTTTAGTGATCATTATGCTGGCCTGACATTTGGAGTTAGATTACGTAATGGAGAGGCGTGGAAGAAGGTTTTTGGCCCTGTGTTCATCTACCTCAACTCTGGTTCTAGCAGTAAGGCAATATGGGATGATGCTAAAACACAGGTTCATTCTTCTTGCAACTTATTCTACGCAAACCTTAAATACATTAGAAATCATATTTTGTTTTGTAATATCAGACAGCGGAAGAGACCAAGAAATGGCCCTACGATTTCCCATTATCCCCAGACTTCCCTCATCCCAATGAACGTGGTGCAATCACCGGTCGGCTACTAGTCCACGACGGGTCCATCCTTGCAACAAAACTAGCATATGTGGGACTGGCTCCACCTGGAGATGTTAGATCTTGGCAAGAGGACGCTAAGGTTATACAAATTTCAAATACCTAATTACTGTATTAGTAGAATCTCTTTGCTAACACTCTGTTTCATTCCAGAGCTATCAGTTTTGGACGAGAAGTGATAAAAGGGGGAATTTCTTTATCAGAGGTGTTAGACCGGGCAATTACAGCTTGTATGCTTGGGTACCAGGTGTCATCGGAGACTTCAAATATCACCTTGACATTATTGTCCGACCAGGTCGGTTTCTTTTCCGTCAATTTCTCTATTATTACATCCTCATTTTGGAGTTATCCAATTGCATCCAGGAAGCCAAGTTCGAATTGGGAATCTTGTGTATAGTCCTCCAAGAAATGGTCCGACGCTATGGGAAATCGGGATCCCTGATCGCACTGCAGCTGAATTCTTCATACCGGATCCATCACCTGGCCTTGTCAACAGACTATTTCTTAACCATACAGAAAAGTAAGCTCTTGGCAGTAATGTTGATTTAGAGTAATGAAAGTCGTCTTACGTATAAATTGTAAATACTTCCAGGTATAGGCAATATGGTTTGTGGGACAGATATACAGATTTGTATCCCAATCAAGATCTGGTTTACACTGTTGGAGTCAGCAACTACCGAAGAGACTGGTTCTTTGCACATGTAAATAGGTATCAATTTATAACGGCAGAGGATCCTCTGCCCCGTTTTTGGTGGGACCACTAGGTGGCGCCCACCAATCACGCGGCGCCACGCGTGCATTGGTGGGCCACCTTCTTTACAATAAAATCACACATGTCTCCACCTTATTGGTGGGACACCCAGTGGGACACCCACTGGGACAGAAAATCCGGACTCATTTATAACATACCAAAGCAAACTCATTAATTAGCTTTCAAGAGAATCATAAATTTTGATGTTTTGCAGACGTGTGAATGGAAACTACGTGCCAACAACATGGAGAATAGTATTCAACGCAAGAAACGTGACAAGGAGAGGAATTTACACGCTGAGGCTTGCATTGGCATCTTCTAACTACGCAGAAATACAATTATTTGTGAACAACCAGAATAGTGTCCGCCCTCAATTCACGACGAGATTGATTGGTCGGGATAATACGATAGCAAGGCATGGCATTCACGGCCTCTACAAGCTGTATAGTGTCACTATATCCGGAGCTCGACTTCTGAATGGACTCAACACTATATTTCTTAGGCAATCGCGCGGCGCCAACCCATTCGTCGGCGTCATGTATGACTACATTCGATTGGAAGGCCCATCTCAAAACTAACTAATTAATTGAAGAGCCTAACATCCATCTTTTATGTGATTATAAAAAATAACGAAAACTAATAAATCAAGCGTGGTTGATGCCCTCATCACGAATTGAATATTGAATTATTTAATTTCATTTTCATCTCTACAAAAAATGAGCAAATATACCATCAAGGCATCAATAGAGATGGCAATGGATCTTGGACCCGGTCCAGATCCGTGGATCCAGATCCATTTTTCTGGATCTTGATCTTAAAAAATTGGACCCATTGGATCTGGATCGGATCTGGACTAATTTTAGAAATTACGGATCTGGATCTGGACTTTACGATCTGAGATCCGGATCCGGTCCAGATCCGCCAATTTTTATAACTAAAATATTATTTTATTATCATATCTAAAATATTATATTTATATTATTCTACCTAAAATATCACATTACATTATTTTTTGAGCTTGAAATACTTAACTAGTAATCTAATAAATAGAAAAGAGGGAGGAGATTGAGTACCCACTGTCCACGAATTTTGAAGTTTTTTTAGAGAGAAGATCATAGTTTTATAGATGATTGTAATATTTTTATAATATCATGAGTAGTTTGACTTTTTTTAATGATAGTAATGCTCTTATAGATTATCGTGTTATCGTAGAATTAATTAACTTAGTTAAATTTTAATTGATTTAGAATTTTTTTAATTTTAGCTAAAAAAACTTATGGATCCGGATCTAGACCCGAGACCCTGTGGATCCAATGGATCTGGGTCTGAATCTCATTTTTTGAGATCCAATGGATCTGGACCGGATTTGGACCAAAATAAAAAATTTTGGATTTGGATCTGGACTGAGGAGGATCCGGTCCAAATCCGATCCATTGCCATCCCTAGGCATCAACTTCATGGTGTATGATTGTCCAACAAAATGATAATGTAATAAAATAAATTCAGAAGACTGAAAAAGATTCCATTGCTATTAAAGTGTGAGTGTGCAACCAGCCAACCCACTTACTAATAGTTAATATGTATCAAATTTTATTCTTTTTAATATAATAATTTTTAAAAAAAAATATAAGTCATATTTAACAGATATCAATACCCTTGTATTGTGGTACACACAAACTTTTGTGCTTATCAATATGCGTATGGTCCACCAATGCCGCCCCGATGGATTTTTGGGAATATGAGTGTATATACTATGATTTAATGTTAAATATTAACATTGACAAGTTCGGCACCTACCTCCCCAACAACTCCTACGTCTATTAGTGGCATCTTCTAGGTTTTAAATTAAATTTGAGGACACAGAGCTAACTAAAAATTAATTATTTTCAAAATGGCTAAATAGAAGTGAAAAATAAAGTAAATGTATTTTAGCTTACATTCAAATTGTGTAGGTGCATTGTCTTAACAGTCCCGTGGTCTGATATAAAATCCTGTAATAGAATGAAAGTGGTCTGATATGCAACAGAAATATACGACCATCTACGGAATAGTTGTGCAATAAAGGACGACTAAGGTTTTAAGGAGAAAGTCTTGTTAGATGGCGGAGTAATACATGTATAATTATAATAATTGTACAATGAATAAATTATTCTTTGATGGGTCCGAAATGATTATTCAACTCAATCATGTCATACAATTTTCCGAAATATGACATTTAGATAAAACTTCATGGGTCCAAAATTTCTCATGTCCTTCCAAATTATGAATTTAGAAATAGGTCGTCTTTTACCAATGTAATTAAATTATTTTTTTTTAGTTTACACGTCAACTTCAACTTGCCACGTCATATTTAGACAACATATATTTTGCAGTGGTGATAGAATTGAAAAAGAGGGAAATTTGGATCTGAAGTTGACATTATTCAAACATTATGATGGAACTGACAAAGACATAGAAAACGATTTAATACTAGGTAATGAAAATACCAATAATTTATTGGGCCTATAAAATTAGCATATTACTTAGACCGTGGCATTGCACTGTCTCTTTGTCTTTATTTATATGCTTATATTCTTAAAATATATTGTCCTAATAATACTACTCCCTCCGTCCCGCTAATTCTGTCCCAGTTGACTTCGACACGAAAATTAAAAAATTTTAGTTTAGTGTGTATTTTATGAGTTTTAATTTTATAAAGAAAATGACACAGTTTTCGAGGAATGATTGGTGGAAGAAAATGAGAATTATCCAAATTTTTGCAAGGCTATTTAAAGGTAATCGATTTTTATTTTTTATATTTTTTTATATCGTATTTGAAGAAATAATCTAAAATTTTCAAAAAGATAAAAATCATAATTTTCTGAGTTCGGAGCAGAACATAATCGGGTGGGAGATAGATTTTTGAAGAGAGAGAGTATAAGAATGTGGGGGTTGAGTAGTGAGTAAGGGGACCCACTTCATTTTATGTTTAAGAGTAATTTTTACTATTTTAGGAAAGAGTACAGTAATAGCGGGACAATCCGATTAGGCAAGTAGGACAGTAATAGCGGGACGGAGGGAGTATCTTATTTTCAAAAAAGAAAATAAAGCAACACTATAAATTACAAAAAATTATTTAAACTCGTCCCGAAATCCTACATGACAATATTAATGGGATGAAGGGAGTATTATATAGATCCAATCCTCAAAATAATAAATAATACTGTCATTATTCATTTCGTGTTTTCTACTGTTCTATTTCAACTTAAAATTACGAATCATGAACCAAATAAATTCGATATGCAAACCACACAAAGATAGAAATCAAACTATATTTGTCATGTGATAAACTCAATTTAGAAGTCATAAGACGAAACAACTCATTCTACAACTAGGATGACATTTTGAAGAGTACACCAAAACCTTACTTGTTGACAACGAGGCACGTAATGAGGGGGAAAATTCTATCCTAGACCCGATCCACAATTTAAGTTGTGGACCCGGTGGTTATAAAACATGCCACATAAAATGTTATTAAAATAAAAAAATCCAAAAAACACACAACTCTAATTCTACACCACAGGTCTACAAGACCGGGTCTAGGATAGAATTTTCCCGTAATGAGCGAGTAGGTGAGCATTTCCGCACCAATTAACAAATTCAATTGCTTATAAATAACACTGCTGTCATTATTCTTTTTGGATCAGAAGGCATTTGCATTTCCTAGATTTGGAAAATGGCAAAATCACCAGAAACAGAGCATCCGGTGAAGGCTTTTGGGTGGGGTTGCCAAGATACATCTGGAGTTTTCTCTCCTTTCAAATTCTCAAGAAGGTACGGATTAATTAACCCCTCCCCTCCATCATAATCAATCGTAATCAATTTGATCATGTGATGTGTTGTTGGTTGCAGGGCGACTGGTGAGCGTGATGTGCAGTTCAAAGTTCTGTATTGCGGTGTCTGCCATTCTGATCTTCACATGGTTAAGAACGAGTGGGGTTTCACACAGTACCCTATTGTACCAGGGTAAACATTCATTCATTATTTCATTCTCTCTCTCTCTCACTCTGCGTGTGTTTATATGTATTTTGATGTTTTCTCCATGCTTTCCAGTATAACAGTAGATGTGCTCTCTTGTGCTATTGCGATGCATCTGATTAGTAATTTTAAGGTTTAGCTAACGCATCAAGTATATATGTGCAAAAACCACATCTCTCACCTAACTGGTCCTTTTAAAGTTGTGATCTGGCGATTCTGTGGTCCTCTGATTTGATGTTAAGACCATCAGAAGTATTTCTGTTTGGAATTGTTGATGCAGGCATGAGATTGTGGGCATAGTAACTGAGGTAGGTAAGGAGGTGGAGAAAGTGAAGGTAGGAGACAAGGTAGGCGTTGGATGCTTGGTGGGATCGTGCCGGCAGTGCGAGCAATGTTCAGACGATCTTGAAAACTACTGCTCCAAACAGATACTGACATACAGCGTGCCTTACGTGGACGGAACCATCACCTATGGAGGCTACTCCGATATCATGGTAGCCGACGAGCACTTCATCATCCGTTGGCCAGAGAGTCTTCCCATGGACATCGGTGCTCCCCTCCTTTGCGCCGGCATCACTACCTACAGCCCCTTGAGGTACTTCGGCCTCGACAAACCCGGGATGAAGATAGGCGTTGTCGGTCTTGGCGGCCTCGGCCATGTAGCCGTCAAATTCGCTAAGGCCTTCGGGACTAAAGTCACGGTTATCAGCACATCTTTGAGCAAGAAGGAGGAAGCAATTTCCAAGCTTGGTGCTGATGAGTTTCTTGTTAGCCGCGATACCGAACAGATGCAGGTAGTTAGTTCGACAAATAGTACTATGTTTATGCTCGAATGAACTAATTTCAGCACCATTTAATTTGCAGGCGGCGGCTGCTACGTTAGATGGGATCATTGACACAGTGGCGGCAATTCATCCACTTCCGCCGTTGATCGGCTTGCTGAAGCCTCATGGGAAGCTTATTTTGGTCGGAGCTCCGGATAAGCCATTGGAGCTTCCGGTTTTTCCGCTGATTATGGGTAATTAATTACAATCTTAAATTTGAACATCAAATCAAATGTATATAATATATGGAGATGTTATAACTGGGTGGATGGATGGCAGGGAGGAAGACGATAGTGGGGAGTGGGATCGGAGGATTGAAGGAAACGCAGGAGATGGTGGATTTTGCGGCGAAGCACAACATACTGCCGGATGTGGAGATTATCCCCATAGACTACGTGAATACGGCGATGGAGCGTCTACTCAAATCCGACGTCAAATATCGCTTCGTGATTGATGTGGCGGGTTCATTGAAACCGCAGTAGGCTGTTCTAAGTTGTGGTTTTCATCCTGATAGTGCTTCAAATTTTACTTTCCTTTGCTGTTTCTCAATAATAACTGCCTGCCACTCACATATTTTGTCCGAAGAAAAACTTACAAGAATTTGCATATTCAAATCAAATCTTTATGAAATGCTATTTTCATATTATATATATATAGTAGATGCATAAAAGTAAAAAACAGTAGCTCCTGTGTAGAATTGTTACAAATCTGAAATCCCAAAAACCAGATGCACAATACTATGATGGAACAAAAGTTCATTTAATCAAGATATTAACTTCATAATTTTTCTAATGATAGATCTATTTTGTACTATCCAAATTCCGTGTATTTTGGCATATTTTGTGGCGTTTGGATTTGTTTTGGTGTTTGTTTTGCAGTGCTTGTTGATGATGTGGCATTTGATGAGGCGGCGAGGTGGCAGTTGAGAGATTTAAGGAATATATGCTCAAAAAGGAAGAAATCAATCTTATCTCTCTTGATTTGCACCGATAGGGAAGGAGGGAAATAAAATGAAGAAATCAATTTTATATCTCCCTTGATTTGCGCCGAAGAGGAAAGGAAGGAATGAAATAGAGGAATCAATCCTTAATTTGATTCACATGTCAATTAAGGAGAGAAAATTAAGGGATTTTATCATTAAGTCTCTTAATGATTCATTCGACCAATAAGGAAAGAACAAGGCTATATAAACACATCTTGAGGGAGGAAGAAATCATCATCTCATTTCATTTCTTTTCCATCTCCATTCCTTCACTATCCAAGGCCAAGAACCACCGAAGCCACTCTGCCAATTCATCATCCTTTTACACCATCCAACGCCGACACCGAGAGAGAGAGAAACTGAAGCCGACGCCGAAGCAAGAATCATCCAAGCAAGCAGACGCCGACGCCTAGGAGAATCCGATCGAGGGGGTGGCTCTATTTAAAGTTTGCATTTCCTATTTTAATTCATGAACTTTGGTTTGATTTGGAAGAAATAATATGTTAACATTTCTTTTGAATTTTCCGGATTTTAATTGTCTACGTTTAATTAGCTTATGGATAGTTTCCTAGTTTTTAATTTATGAAATTTGCATTTCTAAGATTTTAATTCCGTGCACTTAGTATTTTAATTTCTATTAATTAGTTAGAATGTTCATGCATAATCATTAATTGAATTTCATTATGTTTTGTGTTCTGTCAATAACTGATATGCGTAGCTAATTCTCTTTAGGGGCCGGCGAGATGTGAAACACACACCACTTTAATTTCGTGAGACTAGGGCTTAAAATTAATCACATAGGTTTTGAATTAATCTAGGTTTAATTAATTAGATTAATTAATCTAGACTTGATCACCCTACTTAATTTAATTCATAGCTAATTTGGTACTTCCATCGTTTCTCATGGAATTAGGCTAAATAAGTAGCAAATTGTTCTTAGGACAATTGGATTAATTTGGTAGGAGACTATTAGATGCCCATCATACGAGTAGACTCCTAAATTGGGTTCCCTTAGTTCTTAAAGCTGATTAGGTGTTAAATCTATTGATTGCCCACCAACGTAGGTTGCACCTAATTTAGAGAAGTAGTCGTTTCAATGCCCACCATGACGATTACCGATTAATTAAGGGGGAATAGGGGATATGTCAGTTTAATTACGGTGTCCTACAACTAATTGATTTAAGTGGATTAATTAATAATTAGTGTCTGTGATCGATTGTGTGTGTGTGTGAATCATCTTGCTGGACCCGCTTTTATTTGCATAAGTAAATTTTGTGTTAATTTCCTGTTTGCTTTCGTTTATTATTAGAATATAGAAATTTCCCAAACTTGCGTGGTTGCTAACCAAACTCTGATTGATAGGATTTTTAGGTTTAAATTACTCCGTTCCCTGTGTTCGATACCTGTGCTATACTAATATTTGGTCTAGCAATTTTGCAGGATTATTTGGTGTAAACAGCGATCATCATCTAACCACATGTATAAAAACATGATGAATATTATAAAAAAGTAAGATCTGAACCCACCCATGTTCATACTCTTCCTCCCTCTCTCCACAATCTTCTCTCTCCTCATGTAATAAGTATACAAATTTGGAATCCAATCCAAATCCAAAAATTCCAAAATATAAATTATTATCTCCGTCCCGCTATTAATTTATCACTTTCCTAAAATGGACGTTTCGTTATTTTTGTCTCACTTCTCAATTTTAAAAATAAATAGCATCATCTCTCCTACTTTATAATCTCCTATCTCCTATTTTCTCTTACTTTATTACCTTTTTTCTCTACTTTATCATCTACTCATCTCTCATACTTTATCATCTATTCATTTCTCACACTTTATTATCTACTCTCTTAATTTTCGTGTCGAAAAGAAGTGAGACAAAAATAGCGGGATATATATAGTACTCCCTCCGTCCCGCTAAACTTGTCTTAGTGGGTTCCGGCACAAAGTTTAAGAAAGTGAATGGAGGTGTATTAAAGTGGGTAGAAATGTGTTAAAGTGGTGGGGTCCACTATTTCAGTTGATTGTGGTCCACTAGTTCTTTTCCTTTTTTGGGTGAAGACAAGTTTAGTGGGACAACCGAAAATGAAAAGTAAGACAAGTTTAGTAGGACGGAGGGAGTATTAGTTATCACTGGGACTTTAAAAATACATAACACAATATTGAAAATGAACATATCACTTTGTTACATTGTCATCTTTGTTACATTGTCATCATGTGGCTTCTGCTCCTTTCACTGTTTCACAGAGCTATGATTAGATTTCGACATTTTGTATTTCTATTTGATAGAAAAAGTATAAATTAATTTGTTGCATATTAAATACTTACAGTACTCTACGCATAAAAATGAAATGTAACATTGAGGATAAGTTTGCGGGAAGATTTTAAAGCAAATCAAGTTTTCATAATTGTTTGAAGAACAAGAAAAATGCAAAAAACTACACTTAAACCTTGATAAAGTAATACTCCATTCGTTCCACTCCATTAGTCCACTTTCTTTTCGGTACGGAGATTAAGAAAGTTGTTTGTTGTGTGTAAAGTAGTATAAAGTAGTGGGGTCCACTAAAATATATAAGAGTATTATTTTAAGTTAAAAAAGAAAAGTGGACTAATGAAGTGGAACGACCCAAAAAGGAAAACTGGACTAATGGAGTGGAACGAAGGGAGTATTAGTTAGGGCAATAATCTCGCTTAGAAAATAATTTATTCCGGTTCCAATATGGATCAATGCACTAAAATAATGTTCGATAAAGTAATAACCTCGTTAAATGAATATTTTTTCTCGATCCTAATTTTATTATTTTATCGAGGTTTAACAGTACATTTCGTTTAGTTGAAATGGTAGAAAACTACTTTGTGTTCTTTTTTTTTTTTTTTTTTGCACGAAATATCCAGTATTCTTAAATTTTTTGCACAGAATACCCTACCGTTAAATTTAATGTTGCGCGTATTTCACACGTTGTAAATTATTTAATTTCGTTACTTTACCGCTATGATTACATTTTTGCCCACAAATAATATAACAAGAGTTAATCACTCCAAACTATAGGTACTGGTACGATTTAAGGGTGGGTGGGTGGGTGGGTGGGGGGGAGGACATTTGATGTTAAACGTTGCATTTTCATATCCAGTAAATGCGAAAAGTGTTAGGCCCTTATGAAAACGCTTTTCAATGCAACAGTTAAGTTGATAATCACCAATGTAACAGTGAAGCTAAAACAGTACAGAAAGTAAGTAACACAGAGTTTTATAGTGGTTTGGATACACAAGATCCTACGTCCACTTTTCTTCTTTCAGCAGATATCCACTAAGGATACTCGAACGCTATCGAGTTCAGATCAGTCATAATCTATGTTATTAAAACCGGCCCGGCCCGGCCGGTTGACCGGGTTCAACCGTGACCCAGTAAAAAATTCGGGCCGGGCCAATAAAAAATTGGTTTTGGCCTTTGACCCGGTACGACTCGGCAGAACCGGCCGGTTGACTCGGTAACCGGTAACCGATTGACCCGGTTGACCCGGTAATATTAATTAAAAAAATTAAATTTAAATTCTAAATCTTTAATTTACTAATTCTATTTTTGAAGTTTAGACATGGAAAATACTAGGTTAATTTTTGACTTCAAATTATATTAATATTAGATTTTTTATATTTTTAAGTTATTTATTTTATTTATTTGCATTATTAAAAGATATTTAATATTTATTATGTTACACCGGGTTGACCCACCGGTTCGATCGGTTCAACCGGTTGAACCACTAAAATTAATTTTTTCGGGTCAATGATCGGGCCGGGTTTAATAACATAGGTTATAATCAAACAAACAATCTATCAATCTATCTATCAAACCAACACTATCAACAGTATTAGGTAAGGCTTTGAGACTGTTCAACAATCAAGAGTATTAAACACTCTCGACTCCAAGCTTGTGATGTGAAGAGAGAACACTTGAAGTATGAACAGAATGGAATTTCTAAGCAATGGAACAATAAAAGTACGGAAAAAAGTCGGTTCTTTGCTTTGAGAATAGTATGCCTGAGCTTGTGAAATTTCATTAACCTCTCAAGGGTGAGAAGCCTTCTGTATTTGTAGGCGAGCTAGGGATAGATCCGTAGAACAAAGATCTTCTACATTGAATACATGGACACATGTCTCATTCTGCTTGCTTTGGCAGCTAGCGTACTGAGGTACTTTGTTGTCCCCTTTTACTAGAGCTGACGTGACAGTCTGGTATTGGTCAAGATTGATATGGTAGTTGTCTCTTCCTCCGTTGACCATATTCTTTGAAGTTCGTGCCTCGTACCTCGTACTTGCCTTGATATTGAATCATTCAGTTCAGACTGAGGAGGATTTGATATGCCGATCAGTTCAACCCAGAGAAGTCAGCTTGTCAAAGCTGGACTTAGCAATTTTACTGGCTGAATAATCATAACCTGAACTGACCTAATCTGAGAGAAACTATCACCCTGACTATACAAACTTAGGCTGAACAAACCTAACAAAATACATCAGACTAATTCATCAACCAATAGGGGTTTAAGATCATTCAAAACTTATATTATTTCCAAACACAATATCACCCAGTTCACATATTCTCAAGAAAAGCCCTAACGATAGAATTTTCTGAACTAAGTCTTCTTTTTCTCTTCCTCCCATGAATCGGTATGGACTAACAACAGATTTTCTAAAATTCTAACAACAATGCAACGGTAAGTATTTTGATTTCAATATCTCACTATGGCGAATAACTTTATATTTGCATTGCGCTAGGTTTCGTTGTGGTTAATGATATCTAAATTGAGTTTTCTTAGGCTTGAATAGCAATTGCAATTGTATGTGAAATTGAAAGAAAAAAAATCTTTATTTTATTATGATATATGAGATGAATATTTTGTTGTTTTTTTTTGTTTGTTCTTTTGCTTGTTAAAAATAGTACATGTGTGATTTTTTTTTTTTAATTTAGCCCACACTTTAGTTTCTTATTTGTTCCTTTATTTTGTTAATATCTATTTGGGAAAAGAGGGGTATAGAGGACGTGTAGTTTAGTTTTTGGTACTATATCTAATAGGACTACATAATTATATCAGTAAATTAATGTTCTGATTAATGTTTTTCATATTCCCTTTTATTTGGGCTCTTGATTTGTAAAAAAACTTAGCTTGTTGTTCAAATTCTTAGGCCAATTCACTTTTAATTTTGTGGAGGTTTTTGATCAACAACTAAACAACATTATAAGTAGGAGACATCAGAGTGTTAGACCTTCTACATACTCATCCTTACATGTGAAGAAGACAAACGATGTGGATTAAATTTGTGAACCATTTTATTAAGAACATAGTAATATATTTTGCTAGTACTCAGTAATTAATTAAATTAATTATAAATAGCCTCAAAGAGATGAAATACATGTTCAAGATGGTCTCTTAGCGATCTAGATGACCCGACTACAACATGCACAATGTAGAGGATCAAGTTTCTGATGAAGATAGTGATGTATGGCCTGTAGTTTTGAAGGACTCAATGACGATGATGTTTTTGTTGATAGAGCAGTCGATCATGCGATTCGAGAAATGAGAAAGTATAGAGCTGCAATGCGGGTAGAAAGAAGGAGAATAATGAGCAAAGAAAGAAAGAGTGGAGCTGATATAAATGAGATAGAGACTTCACACAAAAGAGGAAGGACACCAGAGCCTGGTTCTTCAAATCAATCCTTTTGGATGTCAAATAGAGAGGGAGGAGGTTGGTATAGTGAAAGTGAATCTCAAAATGATGAAGAGTTAGACAGGAATATGGCATCTGATTCTAAGAAAGAAGAGGACTTTGATATGTATGAACAGTGGAAAGACAAAAATTACCCCGATGTGGTCAAATTTGATATGAAAGTCGGTATGAAATTTAAGTCCAAAGGTGTGTATAGAGCGGTGGTACTTAGAGATTGGGTTGTTAGAAATAGATGGAATATAAAGTTTATTAAAAGTGAGGAGAAATGATAACTACTGCGTGCGAAGCTGGATGTAGTTGGCGCATCCATGCCTCATATCAAGGCAAGACATACATTCCAAGTAAAAAATATACGGGGTGAACATCCATGCTCCCATTTGACCAAGAACTCACAAACCAACTATAAGTACTTGGCCAGGAGACTTCTACCTGACTTTAAGGCAATGTTCAAAGAATTGGATTTGAAAAAAATCTTTTGGAGAGC
Source organism: Lavandula angustifolia (assembly GCA_028984105.1). Classification (NCBI taxonomy): domain Eukaryota; kingdom Viridiplantae; phylum Streptophyta; class Magnoliopsida; order Lamiales; family Lamiaceae; genus Lavandula; species Lavandula angustifolia. The sequence goes on along the minus strand of CM054825.1, from coordinate 2,504,719 downwards.
AACAACTGAAGGAATTGGAGGGAAGAACCAGCTACCTTCCTCCACATATGTTGTTGCAGTTTTGATTTGTTACTCGTGTTTAAGACCTTTTTATCTGTATCCCGTCCCTTTTCTTCCTCCGTGTGGTCAGAGAACTGAAGAAAAATAAATCTTTCTCTCTCTCACTCGCGTGTAAACGTTTGTGAGTATGTGAATATGTGTTCTGATTATGAACAGAATACTAAGATATATAGGCTTCAAAAATCAATATTATACTAATATTTGTAGCCCATTAATTTAATTATACTTCTAATGGTCTTCAACATAATAAACTCATAATATAATAAATGAATCTGCTACGCTACATCCATTTATCAATTAATTGGCTCAGCCAATTAATTCTTGATAAATAACATTATTAAATAATGTAAAATACATTAATCTATTAATAACGATTTCTAAGAGACAATAAATAACTAGTCAACTAATTGGGCCAGATCAAGGATCTAATACAAGAAATAAAGATGGGCCTCAAATTAATTAATTATTTATGCTCAGATAGAGCAAAATCAATTAATAAACACATATTCATTCAACTAAAGAATTCGTGATGACTTACCCCTTTATCCCAACTTGAGCATGGGCTTGTATTTCAGACTTAATCAATCCCCGTATTTAATATAGAAATATCCGTCAATTAATTAAGCCGACTGACAACATAAATTAATTAACATCTTATTATATTTCTGAGTAGTAGCACTCGACCTTATTAACACACCTGAACTTAATCAATCGGCCATGTTTAGTGTGATAATCCTTACGAGTTCCTAAGGCGATATTATCAATGCATTTTACTAGGATACGGTTGTAAGATGCAAACTACTAGCCTGAGCCACAAATAATTACTAGCACCAAAGATACGTAGATCCGGTCGCGATGACGTTAACCATAATAGGTCAAAGTATAGATAGTCAAATGCACTCAGCTGAAGTCTTACCAATCTTAAGACCAGTTAAGTCACCGAGATCTTAGTTCTCCACTAGTGGTTCTCCACTAAGGTCAGTCATGAGAACACATCCCACTGTGATCCATCAATACACCCACCACCTTCAGTATACCAGTATTGACAAGCAGCCAAGACAAACCACTTCTTAGCTAAACTGCAGCTTATACCGACAACTTATCCTTAAGTTGTCTCAACTGTGATAACTGTTTATCCTTAAGTTGTCAGGTCAACCAATTGAGTTGTCTTCTGTGATCTACAACACACTACACAATCTAACTTATATACAAGATAAAGGATTACATGTACAAATATATATTTATCAGATAGGAGAATAAAACAGTGATAAGGACAAAAACACATTGTATGCAAGCATAAAAATGCTTCCAGTATACAAAATCCCAAGAATTCTCTCACTTATACTAAAGCAAACTTTTAGTATATAATGTGTAAGTTTTGGTACTAACTAGTACAAACAAACACACTCAGCTATATGTCCTATCTATCATTGCATTTTCTCCCACTTACACTAAAGTTTACGAGTCCTAAGTAGGGGGCATCTCTACCACTCTTAAGCTACGAACATGCTTCTCGTAAGCCGAGATTGGTAAGCTCTTCGTGAAAGGATCAGACACGTTGTCTTCAGTTCCAATTTTGCCATTCACCACGTCGCCTCGATGTATGAATTATCGTATGATGTGGTACTTATTGTCTGTGTGTTTAGACGCCTTGTGAGATCTAGGTTCCTTAGAATTTGCCACTACACCTACATTATCACAATAAACCGTGATTTCCTTAGGTAAATTAGGAATAATATCAAGATCCAGGAGAATTTTTTTTGAGTCAAACCGCCTCTTTAGAAGCTTCTGAAACACCCACATACTATGCTTCCATGGTAGAGTCTGCAACGCACTTCTGCTTTGCACTCCGCCATGAAATAGATCCACCACCCAAGGTAAACACATAATCCAAAGTAGACTTCTTCTCGTCTCTATCAGCCTGGAAATCTGATTCTGTATAACCCAAAGGAACTAGTCGGTACTTGAGAATATTTTTGACCGCAGTCCAGTGCGCTTGTCCAGGGTTAGACTGATATCTTGAGACCATATCTACATCATATGAGATATCTGGTCTCGTACAAAGCATTGCATATATGAGGCTACCGACAGCAGAAGCATATAGTACTAAAATCATACTTTCTATCTCTTCAGGCATTTTAGGGCACTGATTCTTGAATAGAAAAATGTCATGTCTGAAAGGTACTGAACCTTTCTTGGCATTTTGCATGCTAAAACGAGTAATAATAGTGTCAATGTAGGATGTATGGGATAAACTTAACATTCGTTTCCGGTGATCTCGTATAACCTTGATCCCAAAGATGTAAGGCGCTTCACCCAAATCCTTCATTTGAAACTGCTTGGATAACCACGTTTACATCTGATAACACTTCAACATTGTTGCCAATGAGAAGGATGTCGTCTACGTAAAATACAAGAAACACCATTGATCCATTAACACAGATACGGTGCACGCACACTTTGTTAGGACATGTTACAAAACCATATGATTTGACTACCTCGTTGAAACGCTGGTGCCATAACCAGAAAGCTTGCTTAAGTCCATAAATAAACTTCTTAATCTTTCATATTAGATGCTCTTCGCCCTCTTTCACTGACCTTTCTGGCTCTTTCATGTATATGTCTCAAACTTCTTCAAGGTGACCGTTTAGGAAAGCGGTCTTGACATCCATCTGTCAGATCTCTAGGTTCATGTGAGCTGCTATGACAAGGAGAATTCGAATGGACTTGATCGTTGCTATAGGCGAGAAGGTCTCGTTATAATCGATACCCACTTTATGGGTAAACCCTTTCGCCACTGGCCTGGCCTTATATGCCACGATCTCTAATTCAGTCCTCTCTTTCTTTTGTATACCCACTTACTAGCAATAGTCTTGCAGCCTTTAGGTAATTATGTGACCTCGTACACATCCATATCAGTTTATGGACTCAAATTCCGAGTCCATGGCGACTCGCCATGAATCTGCATCTACATCTCCCACTGCTTCGGTATAGGGATCCACGGTGTCTTGTTCATCAACTGGTAGATGATCAGACGTCTCCCCAGTGAACATATACCGATCAGGCATTAATATCACCTTCCCACTACGTCGAAGGGTGTCAGACGCTGTATTAATAGATTGTGCAGTTGCTCGTGGAGCTCTATCTTGCACGAATATGAGTGTCCACCAAAAAATCATCACCACAATATTATTGCGTGCTCGTAGAGCTACACTGTAGCTTTCTTGAAAGGTGAATTCTGCCTGGACTGATGCCATAATTTCTTTCGATTTTTTGGCGGCGCATTCGACGGACAACATAAGTTGAGGGTGCCTTCGCATGCACCCTCCTTGGACCACTCTGTGATAGATCTCGATTACATGTGTGCTCGGCATGTAAGTTGTTCACAATCAACAACACATCAGTGCGGAACGATGCCCGTAGAAAAAATTGGCACTGCCGACTCCACCTGCATTTATACTCTACCCGACCAGTGTCTGAACAAGCAACCTTGAAATCAAGACCTTGTTCCATATGCCGAAGTGCAACAGCAGCAAACATATCCTCCTTCTCCCAAAATGTCGCCCCTTCACAAAGTAAATACTCCATAATGTGATCTAGATCTCGAACCATAGGTGAGTCGGATGTATCGAGAGTAACAAGTAGAAGTAAACTATCACTTACTTCTTCGCCTCCACCGTATATTATTTCATCATTTGGGGGCTCATTGTTGCTTGACATGAGCATAGATACCAGTTGATTCACACCACCTTTTCATCGGATGCATGTCGTGAAGTCGGCAGACGTACATTCGTTTAATGCATCAGGCACCTCATCGTATTCTTCATCTGATGAACTATCCAAATTATTTTCTCCATCATTGTCGGACACAACACGGACCTCCGATTCGCAAACATTCTCGGCCGGATTGCTACCACCCGCTTGCTCTTGAATACTGAACCTTGAATCGAATTGTTCAACAACATCAGGTCTGTGGTAAGAGTGAACATTGTAGTGCACAAGAAATAAAATAAGCTCGATTGTGTACTACAAAAATGAAGTAAATCCATATTGGTGGTGAGAATGGACCTAAGTGTAATATCATGAGGAGAAACGTAGGTATAATAAATTTCATAATTTGATGAAAGTGAAAAGGGATTAAGTTGTATTGAATAAACTGTTGTAAAATGGGTAGATAAACATTGTTGGCTGGAATGCAGACAACTCTTACTTCATAGCCAACATACACGGGTAAATTGTTAAATTGACCGTTAAAATGAGCAATAATGTTATACCAACTTTTCATTTTTTTTTGAGTATAGAAGCAAAATTCTACATAATGTTTTGTAATTGAAGATGAAATGAAAGAGGATGTATTGTGTTCAATGAGGACGCCAATCATTAATATTAATACAGAAAACATAGAGGTACACAACAAATTTCATGGTCGGTCAATTTTTGCCATGCATAAAGCTGATAAGTCTCGTCCGGTCTGTGAGCGGGACTAGAGCGGGATTTCTAACACTGGATGGGATGTAACATTTTTTTGTTTTATAACTGATCGGGTTTGGAGCAAGACCGAGCTGGACTCGGCAAGCAGAATTCTGCTCCCTACGGAGTCAAAAAAGTCGAGCGGAATTCGACAGTGCGAGCGGGATTGCAGCAGGATGCTGGGCGGGACTCGGCGAGCGGGATTCTGCTCTTGTGGAGTTAGAAGAGCTCAGCGGGATCCGGCAGTGCAAGCGGGACTCGAGAGAGACGCCTAGTGGGATTTCATTTTCTACTTCACTTTGTAGATTTCAATCATTTACGCACAGAACAATGCAAAATAACGAACTAATCATTATTTGCAGGCTGACAAGCCTGAGAAATTGGGATATTTAAGTCAAATTGAGTATTTTATGTAGCAATTATACGGATTATGTAAATTTACCTTTTGCTATATATAAGGATTTGAGTATTAGAAAACACCCTTATATTTATCATTTTTTAAAACTGTGGTTAGAAATTTTATAAAATTATCAATTCTATTTATATTTACACATTGCCACTATTATAATTATTTTTCTTCCTTTTCTGTTATGTCCTTTAAAAACCAACTACAGCATTTTGATAATAAATAAATCAAATATAATTGATATTGTATGATGGAACCTAATTGAATATTGACATCTACAGACTACAATACAATAATTGACTAATATGAAACCTGAAATCGATATTTAATAAAAACATTATTGTTGATTAGTTTACATTATACCTCTTTTGCACTCATTGTCGAGATTGTATTAAAGTAAGCAATATTCCATTAGTGATATATGCATGCACTCAATGTCATGATTTTGTTAAAATATAAGTATAGTTTTTCTTGGAAGTGATGCAGTGGGGCTCCCTGAGATATAAAATGCGGGTGGGGTTTAAAGGTTCAAATATGTTATTATCAATCATTTGCGACCACTTACTAAATTCTTACACAAATCGACCGACTTCATTTGGCCAATAAAAAATATCGAAATTTAATACTCATTCTATTTCACAATTTTTGTTTCACTTTTTTTGGACTGTCCCACAATTCTCATTTCATTTTTTAAAATAAAAAATATTACAATCACTTTATTTGAAAGTTCTATATCTCCACACACAACTAATAACTCTCTTAAAATATCATCCCAAAAAAAATGGAACAAAAATTATGAGACAGATGAAATATTAAACAATTTGATGAATCATATATAGTACTCTCTCTGTCCCGCTTGACTTGTCTTGTTTTCTTTTTTTGGTTGTCCCACTTGACTTGTCTTGTTTCATAAAAAGTAAAATAATTACTACACAAACTCTCACTTTTTCTTTGTGGGACCTACTTTTCTACATACAATTACCTACTCATATACACACAACGACCCACTAATCTTAATCTCCGTGTCGGAAAAAAAAATAAGGCAAATCGGGTAGGACGGAGGGAGTACTTATTTACTTAGTATATCAAACATAGTAATGATATGAAAGTAAGATCGGATCAAGATGTACGACTTACGAGGACATCAAAAGAAAACTTACCCATAAATAAAGATCCCTAACCCCAACCTGTATTAGGTCAAAGTAATATATTTAGAGGTCTTATGACGTGGTATTTTGCAGAGCAGCATAGTAGGGTTATTGGGCTTCGTCTAGTGAGAAAAGCCCGAAATAGAAACTTAGTTATTCTGACCCAATTTGACAAAATAAAAAAAAAAATAAAAAAATCATCAGTGAGCGCAACGGTTTCGTGGCAACTCACTTTGGTTGACAGGAAAAAAGTTGTTTATCATTTAATAATTCTATTATAGCAACTGTTATTCATAATCAAATCCTGTTTGTGTGGTTAAAAAGTAAATAATTATAAAAAATGGTTACAAACACCTCTTTAATAAAAAACAATAAAATGGATTCTCAACGCTAATGAGACGGTTGTTGAACAATTGTGGGACTCTAAATACATCCCCTTCCTTCCCTTGCTAAGGAATGAAAATACCACCACCTTTAATATATTTCTGCACCTTGAAACCCTATGTTGATAGATTTACTAAATAAACATAATCCACAAATATATGTTCACTTGTTCGCATTGGAAACGTCTGTATTTCTTATCGGAATGTTCCGCAAGAAGCGTCCTGCTTCTAAAAAAGACAAAGAATATATAAACAAAAACTAACAAGCCAAAAGTCATTGGGTTAGGCAGAAGCACTTGCCCATCTGATGAAATGCATGCTGCTGTCTCTGCTGCCGCTCATTGGGTTATTGAAGACTGAATTGGTGGTGCTACCCGGCTTTCCTCTGCTTATGGGTAATAAATACATACTTCAATTCTCTCTCATAACTGTTTTATTACTACATCTGAACATAAATTCTTGTGTAGCCAACACCATCAATCCATCTTGAGACTCTTATTTTCAATTTCCACTCTTGTATTTGTTTCCGACTTTATACTTTGTATTGCTTTATTTAATTTGTGCACACATATATATTACAGTAAAATATAAATGCATACTTGCACGATTGGAATCTTGCATCAAGATTGCTTGCTGCTGGCAAATTACAACTGGTTAGTCTTTCAAAGAAATGAGCTGATGATAGGCATTCAACTAAAAGTCTAGAGGGGTTGTCTTAGAAGAGCCCGAACAACTACCAGAAGAAGCATAGGAAGTTCCACTTGATCCATCGATGGGAGCTTGGTTTAGACATTCCAGAACTAAGGATCTTCGCTTCTAGGATTGCAGGAACCTGCTTTTAAAATAATAAGCTATGTTCAGATATGGCACTATTAAGATGTTTCCAGACGTATAGATCATCATGCTATGAAAATCTCAATCAAATTCTTCAAGATAAGTTTAGATGCTTAGTAAAGAGAGGAAAAAGTATAGTGTGTATAAACAACATACAAAACAGCATCAAGATATAGCTATCAAACCATGAATACCTGTGTGTTAATACGTGCGACTTTGTGGACGCTAAGGAGTCCAACCATGTCCTGATATCCTGTAAGAAGCTTAGCCAGTTCCTTGTCTTCATCTGGTTTAAACATAATTTATAAGTTATGTTTCTTCATAAGCAAACTATATATTCCTATGTAAGATGTATGGAAAAGAAGATCTGGAATGGCTTTGACAGAAAGTAAGGTGTCAGCCAAATGTTGCAGCCTTATCGAGTAGTCTGTTGAAACAAGAGAAGGTGGGAATGTTACGACAGCTACTGCGTTTGACAATCTTATAATACTTTTCAAGGATCTTACAAAAGAAAGCATTTCCCATTCCTACAAAAAGAAAGTGCATTCATCATTTAGCAGGAGATGTTTCACTTTTAAAAGAATGTACAACCTAGACATAAAATTAGCAATAGGAAATTATTGACCATTACATAAACACTGTAGTTAAGTAATTCTCCATCAAGGTTGCATTGTGAACAAATATAAAAATAAAATAATAGGAGATTCAAACAATATAGACAGTTACTCTGTTGGAACATTCACACTGTGGCGAACATAGTGACTGAATAGCAATGGTTACGTTTACATTGTTCCTGAAAACAGAAAAAAACAATTAGAAAATAAAAACAATCCCTTGGAACAACAAAGTTTGCATACTCGATGAACAATAACAGACAAGTATCAAACAGTTCAAAAGGATAACCATATGTTAGAAATTTTATGCGTTAGGGCTTTAGTACAAGGAGTAAGTGCAAAATGAATAACTGATTAGCTTGAGATAAGAAGCTCGAACAGCGCTCGTGAAAGGCTTCAAGATCAGCTGATTTTTTAAGGCTAACACAATCAATCTGATGTCCACCAAAGAAGTGCCGCTCCAGGGGCTTTCGCAAATCAAAATCACTGCAGTACTCTGACTTTCCATCTGTTTACCAAGCATAAGATACTCTTTTCAGACATGAAATGTTGAGAATAAACAGCCAGCAAAAAATGGGTGAAAGAAGCCAGGCTATAAAGGGTCTACTGGAGAACAGATGTCACAGACATGGGAAACATTTAGTGCACTAACAAGTCATGTAAATCGAGTCAAGTAATTTGCTGCTGCATCAGGATATGTTGAGTAATAAGCAGTAACAAACTTCTACCAGATCTCACAAATCACAAGTAATGTGTTAGGGATGGCTAAAATAGTATCATAGTGACAGCATAAGCACAACTCAACTTCAATCCAATTCTTAATCTCTGTCTATGTGCTTCAAAGTATACATGGAAAGATCAACAATGCAAGTAAGACAACGGGCAGATTCTTTTTGTTTGAATAGATAAATATTTCACTCTCTATCTAAGAAATCTGTTCATATGTTACTTCAAGCAAGTAACTTTAATCACATCTCACAAAAAGCGTAGCACCACAATAATCTCAGCATTTCTTCGTTCTTGAAGGAAATGTGTTTTCAGTAAGTTAATATAGATTCACAATATGATCTCCATATAGATTCACTAATGCAGAGCTAGTCGTAATCACTTTTGTGAAGTAATAAACATCATTTTAAATCCAAAAAACGGAGAAAGAAAATTACTAAGAAGCACATTAACGGCATTGACAAACAAAATAATAAATGCATAAAAAGGGTATTTAGTAGCATTACCCCTCTGAGATTCTGGACTATGTTCCCCAAAATACTTCTTGTATTGCCAAGCAATTCTCAGCCCCTTCTATAATTCAGAATATGCTTTTTCTGTCAAATGCCACCAATTCCAAGTGAAAATACAGATGCAACCTCACATTCAAAAACTAGAAAATACGCGGACAGCTACCTGCTCCGTCTCATGTACACGGGACTTCTCATCTTTTGACACCATCGGATTAGGTAAGGTGCCAAGAAACCCCTTTGGATCATTTGCAGGGCTTGCATAAATAAGAGGTTGATGGTGAACCAACCCCTGAGACATAAAATTTCTCAACAATAACATATGATGTGGCGCCTCTGGGTCTTCCATAACCATAACTAGACTTCCCAATGCAAACCCACCTCCTAGAATCTCTATCAACATAAAAACCGTCACATAGCTCAATTCGAAAATCTCATAAATAATAACTCAGAGCGTGAATAAAAGGCTAGCAAGTTACTATCAAGGTCAGGGATGCCAGATGAAAGTAACATGGTCCCATTTGGACCGTGCTTAAGCCCAGGAATGCTTGAAACCGAATTTGACGCTGCAGTAAAATTCCGCGAGAAACTGGCGCTCCGAGGTTTGTTAGCAGCCATTACCATCACCACTACAACAGCATAAATATCAAACCCAATTAACAGAACAAGTCAATTCTAGGACCAGAAAAACAGTCAAATATAACAAAAAGGAAACCATCAAAGCGTAGCGCATTTCTTCCAACACATTATGTGTTGTGCATCAATAAACCGGAGTCAGCATCTAATAATAAAAAAGAAGAAACCTTTCAATCAGCAGAACAAAGACCCTGCACTCGATTTTGGTTCGTGAAGCCGCACTAATTCAAACGCAAATCAATCAAAAAATTGTTGGAAGTTTTGCTTTTTCATGATGGTTATTACACAACTCAATTTTGATTTGGGCGAACGCGTATTGTATTCTGCGAAACAATTTTTCCGAACAGTTATAGGAAACTGTCTAGATTCTAAATACTTAAAATATTATTAATCTTATTTATAAAAAATAATTAAAGTGAGAATATATTATCGGAATTCATTTAAAAACATTACAAAATACAAATAGAGAATATACAGAAGAAAAAAAGAGTGATAACAATAAGTAGTTCTATACATCAATAAATTTCAAATCAAATTTAGTATTCTGTTAATCTGAGTCGATTAACACTTCAAATTAATCTGGCTTGAAAATTGAGAAATGAACTTGTTAATTGGCTCTAGATTTTTATTAATTTTTTCCAGAGCAGAGACTAGAGGAAGTGGAAGAGAGAGTGCGGCTGTTTAAGCATAGCGAGAAGGCGACTGGGGTCGAGGGGAGTCGAATTAATGGCGGCTTCTTCCACCGGAGATGGGACGACGACATTCTCACGGGCGAGCTCTATTGAGAGGCTAATTAATTTGACCTTCAGATAATATCATGTTTGCACAAGATTCAAACCAGGTCAACCGAAAATTTACTAACAATCTTAATCACTATAACAACAATTTATTTATTAAATTTAGATAAATATAAAATATATATAATTTTAAAGCGTTATTTTTTTAATTTAAATTTAAAATATAAATAAAAATATAGTAATTTTAATCAAATATAATAATTGTATTTCATGTGAAAAATAAAAAAAAACACAAAAATAAAATCATCTTTCAAATATATTTTGTGGCTTTTATTCATCATATTTCTTTGATTTTTTCAAATATACTTTCATATGTTATGATTCTTATTAAAATATGAATTTCTTATCTATATGTTATGATTATTATGAACTTATGAATGAAGTTCATGAATACTAAGAGTGTGGTTTTTCATTTGTTATAAAAGAAAATTCAATTGTAAATTTGTAATTTTTAATCATAAAGAATTTTAAATTGTGAATTTATAATTTTTCATTAGTTCATAAATACTTATTTTTAATATAGATAATGTTAATCTCATTTTCGAAATACATTTTCATGATTAGAAATTAGAAATTTGAATATAATATATTGAAATATAGAAAGTTAATATTTATTGTATTTTCGTTAGATGTATTTTCACTTGTTATAAAAAGTTTTCAATTGTATTTGTTCATTAATCATAATTGTATTTAGACATATAATCCATTTCAATTAAAGAATAGAAAATTTGAAATAAAAAAATAGTTTTAAATTTAAATTTTGGAAATAAAAATATTAATTTCATTTTAAAAATACAAGCTCGTAATTACAATTTAAATATAGTATATTGAAATCTAGAAAATTAATAAATATATTTTATAAGCTAATTTTTTTGTGAGATGTATTAATTTTTTTTATTTTAGTATGTCATATTCTTATATATAATTATACATGTAGAATATTAACAAGTGTAAATATTAGCTCAAACGTTATAAGTGCATGTAAAGAAATTATTGATGCGGGTTCGAATCTCACAAATAACATTTTTACATTATTAATTTCTAATTTATGACGGGGCGGGTCCATACGGGACGGGTCCGGGACGGGTCCTACACGACCCAAAGGGTCCATATGGGGCGGGGCGGGGTTGCGGCAGGAACTGGACCCGGACCAAACCTTGTACGGGGAAGGGTCCGGAACCGCCCCGCACTCGTACATTGTACGGGGAGGGGTCCGGAACCGCCCCATTACGTGCGGGTCCAACGGGTCCGGGTCCTTTTGCCATCCCTAGAGGAATCGATATGAAAATCCTCATATAATGGAAAAAGAATACGCAATAAATCTGCCTCAAGAAATCAAGTAATGTGATTCTGTTACAAACTAAATAAAATGAAAGAATAATAGAGATAATGAGAAATAGATGTGTATTATTATGAGAATACGCAATAATTCTGCCTCAAGAAATCAAGTAATCTGATTCTGTTATAAACTAAATAAAATGAGAGAATAATAAAGAGAATGAGAAATAAATGTGCATTATTATGAGGATGGAGACCTCTATTTATAGAGTACAAGATGGGCTCATGGGCTTTTAGGGTTTACATGGTCATCACAATATATGGTAAGTAGATATATAAAACATATTTACAACACTCCCCCTTGATTGACCATCTCTAAAAGAAACTGATGCCTCGTTAAAATCTTGCCAGAAAAACCCATTGGGATAAAAACTGGACGAAGGAAAAAGAGTACATCTGCTCCACCTCAATATTGTCATTCTTGATCCTTGAGTCGGTGTATATCGATCTTGTGTAACAACTTCTTGAATGTTGACATTGGTAATGCCTTTGTAAAAGAATCCGCTAGATTGTCACTTGAGCGAATTTGCTGGATGTTGATGCCACCACTCTTTTGGAGATCATGTGTTGCATTGGCTCTTTTATGAATCAATCTCAATAACTCATTTTCTCGTGTGTTGCATTGGATGCCTCGTTAAAAACCTTCACTAAGAAAACCCTTTCGGAAAAATTTAGAAAGAAAAAAAGAGTACAATCATTTAACCTTCAGGGTCATTTGACCTTTAGGAGTCAGTCTAATCTTCAGGATTATTTACAATTTGTTACTCCCCCTCAAGATAACAATCTTCAAGGTTATCTTTAAGGTCTACACTAATATGTGTAACACAAGTTTAATTATCAGCATAGATAATAGCATGAAATATGTCAATATATCATTACTTTAATAAATAGACCAATATCATATTTGTTTCGAAAATAACAAAGGATGGTCAATATCATTTCAAATTCTCCAATTGCACATAATTAAGGAACTTCTGGTCCTCATCTTTGTTATCTTCAATAGGTCTAAATGAGTTTTCATCAACTTCAAGTGATTGAAGCAACCATTAGGTAGCTATGTGGATGAAATACAATAAATCTATTTAAAAACCTTTTAGGTAGGTCGACTAGCGTAACTCCATCAGGGAGATGCTCGATCTACAGGTCGAGACAATTATTAATTCAACCCAAGTATTTTGATTCGAACTCCATCTTTAGGCATGAGTTGATTTCATAAAGTACTTTTGTACATAATGATTCACATATTCTCTTCAGGAGGAATTTGGAGTGATGTGTTCTAATTTTGTATTCCGCAGACTTTTTATCTCTTAGCACCAATAAATCTCTCACGCTTCTGGCGCTAATGAGAATCAATTGATTTATATTTTCTATGAGGAACTTCAGTTCGTTCATGGTGCATATACAACAGGTATATGAGATTTTAGTCACTCCTTTTGCACTAAATAACTTGATGAACTTCTGGTTCATAGTGTGTGAATCTAAATAATTAATCCTACAAGATATTTGCGGCATTCAATCTTTATTTTTCATATCTCCCCCTAATGCCGACGACGATGTGAGTTGGATTATCAATGAATAAAATAATTCATAATTACTTGTTCTATGTAAGTCATTTTGACGGAGTATACATATAAGTATTATGTTCTTCAGGAGTTGTATGCAAACTCAAGTCATCATTTATGTACACTTCTGTCAAAAAATTATCGTCGTTATGATTATATCATATACGGCTGTACTATTTCAGCCCTTACAATGACTTTTGCAGTCTAATTGACAAATCTTTTTGACTTACATGCTTTGAGCAAGTTAAATCCTTCAGAGATCTTCACATATATGTCACTATCTAGTGAATTATATTGATAGATATTTGCTACATCCATAAGGCGCATAGCAAGCCTTTTGTGACATAAGTAGATTAATCAAATTCTAAATACAATGGCGTCTATTATGGGAGAGTACATAATTAATTCCCGGTCTTTGAGAAAAACATTGTGTTACGAGTATTGCCCTATATCTCGTAATTTTTCATTTCTCTTTGTAACAAAGACACATTTGTATCCTTCGGGGATATACTTTCCGGATTTTGGAACTACAGGTCCAAATATTTCCGGCTTTCTAGGAAATATTAATTCATCATATATGACTTCGTTCCTTTTTGGCCAATTATTTCAATCTTGACAATCTCTTATAGATCGTCGTTGATGATCCTCTTTTTTCATTTCAAGAGTCATATTAAAGGCGAATGTATCGTCATGCGTCCACGACAATACTTGATCTCTCCAATATATTGAGATCTCATTAATTAGACGCTGATAGTTCTTTCGGAACTTTTATTTGATTGATTAATCATTATCGTCATTTTTTGGTTCATATGCTGTGCCCCTTTTCTTAGACACAAAATTTCTTTTAGAACGAATTGGTCGACCATATTTTTGACGAATTTTATATTCATTTGCTACCATTTGTACTTGTCCTTCAGGGACATTTATTTGTGCGGGGGTATTTATAGCAAATGTATAACATTGTCACTTATTCTATATACACAAATTAAAAGCATCAAGAACTTGGTTGCAATCTTTTGCAAGTGAGTCTTTTGACTTCTTGTTCACATTGATTACTTCTAGAATCCAAATGTGATTAGTTTGTTCTTGTGTTTTTTGTTGGATGTAGATTTCACATTGATTACTTCAGGAATCCAAATGTGACATATGTTCCACCTAATGTTGGGAACGTTATTTTATCATAATAACAATCTTCTTGTGAGACTCGTTTTTATACGTACAAAACCATTGATTATGCACATGAGCAACTAGTGTTGGATCTCAATTCCAAAGTAATATAATATAAGTCCTCTTTAGAAGGAACTTAGAGTTTAATAAACTCGCTAGCTTTATCAAACAAATTCTTCTTGAGGGAATTGAGTTATTTATTATTTGAACTATTAGTTCTAGCAATTGTTTCATTTATTCTAGAAGTCAAGCATTCATGAAAATCAATGTAAAGATTCTTCAGGATCTCTATTTGCGCTCAGATAATTTTTCAATTATGTTGCGCATGATGGTTGCTCGTGAATGTTCAAACTTCTCATGTCAAAGCATAAAGTCCTTTGAACTTCCGGTTCGTGACATGGTTTGTCTCACTTGTTTTTATAAATGTGTAATACATTTAAAATGGTAGTGTGATAACTTTTCTTTTGTTAGCTTCTGGCTAAATACAAAATAATTTATACAAGAATATGTATCACTACCTTCTTATATTATTTCAATATGGTATCCATTGCAGCGGATATCCTTAAAACTTAGTAAGTTTCTTATAGACTTACTAAAGTAAGGGCAAACTTAACAGTTGATTTCGTGTCATTTGATAAAATGACACATGCTCTTCTGGAGCCTTCCCTAATTTCGATCCACTAGATTTTCAAATATTGCAGTGAAGATGCAACTACTCGTATCGAGCTTTAGGGAGGACAAACAATTAATATCTTGATGCAATCCTGCTGGGGTGCTTCATTTTATTCTATTATTATCTCCCTCATGCCCCCTTATTGACAGATGAACATCGATATCAAGAGTGCATCAATGTCAACAAGACATAGATTAATAATGTTTTTCATTCGGGAATAACATATATCACACAAAATACGAGTTACTCTATAAGAACATTTAATATTCTTCTAGAATATAAATGATGCTACTTCAGGAGCAAAAGTTTAATAGTTTATAAATGTATTATATTGCAGGCATTTCCACAAACATGTGTTAGTAATGTTAATATCACAATATAACCATTCTTCAGGAATTCAATTGTGTTCCTTCCAGAACAATAATTTAATGTTATTTAAGAGAAATAAAATCAGTAAAATGCAAATTGTGAGATATTCTAGATCGCACATAATTACTTGAAAATATATTAAACCATAATGGAATATTATGAATCTATTTATCAACTATATAGGAACTCCGCTACCAATTATATAATTAGGGCATGCATTAAATTAGAATACCCTATAAAGTATGATTGTTCTTCAGAAACATGTAATATTCTTCAATTAATTATGCTACTTTAGGAGCAACAAATTTGAGTACAATCTTGTGTTACATGATTCCAAAATGATAAATTGAATTGTTCTTCAAGAATATGTAGTATTCTTTAGGACGACAAATTGTGCTACTTCAAGAGCAACAATTTTACTATTTATTAAACTATTTCAGGTGAAATGCTAATATTTTCAAGAAATCCAATAGCTCTTTAGGAACATATAGTGTTCTTTGGGGATATCAATTGTGCTACTTCGGGAGCAACAAAAATAACAATTCAAGAATCAAGATTCGTCCATCAATAAAACATATTATATGAATTGTTCATCCAAAGTACATAATATTCGTAAGGAATATTAATTGTGTGCTGCTTCAGGAGCACCAAAATAAGATTGCATGTAATACATAGATATAAATATTATAAAGTATGCAGGAGAAATAAAAAATTGAGGTATATAGTAAATACATAGGTAATATTAATAACTCTTCATGAGTGTGAAACATTCTTCATGAATATTAAATTGTGCTACTTCTGGAGCAACAATTAAATTTCAAAAAATAATTTTGAGTTGCACGTTAAGAGCATGTGATATTCTGCAGGAACATGAATTGTGCTACTTCTGGAGCAACAATATAGATTAAAGCATTAAATAAACAAACAAATAAATAAAAACGTACATAGAAATATTGATTGTAAATGCTCTTCAAGAGCATGTAATTTATTTCAAAACATTGATTGTGCTACTTCTGGAGCAACAATTTAAATTAAAAATATGGTTTTGAATTGCTCTTCAAGAGCATTCATATTCTTCATGAATATGAGTTAGATAAACAAACAAACAAACAATGAAAGAAATAAATAAATAAATAAAAACGTAAAGTAAAAGCTCTTCAAGAGCATATAATATTTTTCAGGAATATTGATTGTGCTACTTCTGGAGCAACAAATCAAGTTGAAAATATGTTTTGGAATAGCTCTTCAAGAGCTTATAATATTCTTCAAGATATTAATATATTGCGCTACTTCTGGAGCAACAATAAATATAATAATTTTCTCGAAGGAAGTGCATGATTCTAAATAAGTAATTGATTTACTTATCTAAACCATGCACGATAATATAACTATCATAATTATTATTGATTCGTATCCGAATTGATAAAAAAAACTGGTACAGAGACATGATAGAAACATGCTGCTACACTAACCCAAACAATTACATCTTATATGATTTAATGATATAGTGCTGCCACACCAAAAGATAACAATTACACTATTTTTATTATTATATATTTAAGAAAAACGAGAGGATAAGGAAAAGTGTAAAAAAAAAAATTTGATTTTGTAAAAATGGTTACCATATTGACGAAAACAAAAAAATAAAATAAAAGGTGTTGGAAATTTTTTTTACCTCCCATGGCCATTGGTGTTTTTCTTTCTTCTTTAGACCTCCTTCGTGCTGATAAACTAAATAAAATAAGAGAATAATAGAGAGAATGAGAAATAGATGTGTATTATTATGAGGGTGAAGACCTCTATTTATAGAGTGTAAGATGAGCTCATGATCATCACAATATATGGTAAGTAGATATATAAAACATATTTACAACAGATTCTAAATTGTCAAAATCCTTTATTTAGTAGTATATAAAAAGTAATTTGATTCCAAAATTTTAAAATTCTTTGTATGATTCAGTTTTAGCAAAACTGATAAAGTAATCGTAATCTAAAAAATAAGGAAAGTAATGTAATAATTGTGGATTCTTATAGGTATTTTTTTCCTTGGTTCAAAGAATGTAATATATTATTATTATTATTAAAAATTAATTTTTATTAATAATAAAAATAAAATAATGATTAATTATTATCGAATATTAATATTATTATTTTGTAGTTAATACATTTTTATAAAGTAATTAAATATTTTAATTTATTTGTACTTTTATTATTTATTATTTATAAACAATAATAACTTCATCAAAATAATTATTTTTCTAAAATAATTTTATTATTATTCTGAAAATTTTATTTTAAAAATAGGTGAGTACTTAAATAAATAATTTTTATTTTTATCATTGTAATATTTATTTTATTATTTTAATAATTAAATAAGTTTATTTATTTATTATATTATTATTCAAGAGTATTAGTAATAAAAAAAGTATTTTTAACTAAAAGTCTATTCAGTCAAATATTTTTAATATATTATTATAAATTAATAACAAAAAATTATAGATAATAATATTTGGGTGATTTTATATATTTATGAATTGATAATTTTACAATTATTTATGATAAAGATATTCTATTTATATTATTGATAACATAATTTACATTTCCTAGTATCATCTAAATAAGTGCTAAGTAATCTACTTTCTTTAGAATCGCATATCATAAAATCAAATTTCTTAGTAATTTTATTTTCTTTAATTATTTTCCTTGCAATCATATTCCACATAATCATATTTCTTAACAATTTTATGTTACTAACAACGAGGGCCAAATTAGAGTAATGGAAAAGAATCCAAAATAAAAAAATTTAAAATCAAATTACTCTTTTAGTTCTACAAAATACAAAATATTAATAATTTGAAATAAGATTACTTTCCCAACTAGATTCCTTGCAAATCAAATAAACCCATTGATATTATATGTGGATGCATTAATTGTATTTTTTTCCATGAATATGTAAGATGCATAAAAGTTTTTTTTTAAAAAAAACACCACCACCACCTTGCATATATGTGATTTAGTTGATGCATTGACTATTTGAATTTAATATGCGTCTACTATGAATCAACAAAGTAACCTTCATAATCTCAGTTTATTGCATCGTCCGATGAGTGAACATCATAGGCAAACAGAAAAGAAGCAAAATCTTCATAAACGAGAGACAAAAAACTAAATCTTGTGTTTTTCAAAGATTCAATAGAATGTTGTACCCAAATTATAGATGGAGAATAGGTACGGTAGTTGTATTCTTTTTACTATTATTATCCATTTACCCTTTAAAAATCCGTTGTACCATTTTAACAATAAATAAATTAAATACTATAAATACTCTGATTATGAAATCAGACCCTATATTGCATGTTATATGGATTAGAAGAATTCTTAGTTGTTACTTAAAAAAAGGATTCTCACGGAAACCTACCTAAAGGCTTTCGCTAAAATTTATAATAAAATTAAACATTTTTTATGATAGTTAAGGTTATTAAGAAGTGCTATAACCATTTTTTATACGTAATAAGAAAATATCGCATGTGTCCCCATGAAATGGCATAGCGGTGAAGGTGGGGGCCCGGGATTGAAAGATTATGTGGCTGAGGGTTACTTGTCATAAAAATAAAAAAAAATCCCGCACGTGCGCACGCAGATGATTACTTTTCTTGGCCAGACCTTTAACCTTCGCCTACCGGCCAATCCCAGTTCAAACTTTAATACCACATTTGGCACATGTTATACCTTATACGTGCACAACACTCAAATATTGAAATAGTATTTTATTTTTAAGAGTGCTTTATTTATAATATATTTCATGTAACATTTTTAATTTCGGGACGTCCCACCATTCTTGTAACATTCCGAAAATGGAACAAAAATTTAAACTTAACCATTTTTTTTAATTATGTCTAAATAAGTCATTTACTTTAATTAAACCTCACAACTAATAAACTACAAAAAAATATTAATTATAACTCACCTACCTTTTTTATTTTCTCTATCTCAAACCCTAGATCTAATATTATCTTTGCCTCTCATTTCTTCATCTTCTTCAACTTGAAGAAGAGATCCATCGCCCCTTCATCTTCTTCGTCTTCTTCAATCTCTAGCATCCTAGATCTCGGCCCCTCCGAGCCCGCAATGATGGATTACGACTAGATATTCACTCCGTTGGACAGATACTACGGTTAATAAGAACATAAATGAAGGAAAGTGGTGAACATCTGAGCGGATCGAAGGTGGCCGACGGCGGCGCGACCGATGTAAGTTCTGGATGGAGCCAATTGAGCAACTCTTTGGTTGATTGCCCATACTTGCAGCGGGCAGCGAAGAGATTGACAGCCCCTTCCGCAGATCTATTTACGCGAGCGAAACTGCCCCCTTCTACGCTGCCGGCTTCGACGATATACGGCAGTCGGCCTCTAAGGCATTCGAAAGCCAATTGCTGGTGGCTGAAGAGGAGAGTGAAAGTGGCCATTTCTTCCCCACCGGCTTCAACGATATAAGGCAGTCAGATTCTAAGGCTTTCAAAAGCCAATTGTCGGCAGGTGAGGAAGAGAGGTACAGTGGCCCTTTCTTCCCCATCGACTTCGACGATATATGGCAGCTGAATTATGAGGCTTTCAAAAGTCAATTGCCTGCAGCTGAAGAGGAGAGCGAAATTAGGCCATTCTACCCTACCGGATACAATGACATACGACGAGATGATACGATGAAATTGCCCGCATCATATTGACTTTGAGTAAATGAAAAACCAAGAAGAGTGGATCGAAGCTTTTCAAACCAAACACGCGGTTCCTGCTTTAAGCCATATAAAGAGCGTTTTATTTTGCAAACATCAGTAGGTGAAGTAGTAGGCATACCATAAGGTAGTTTGATATATACTTCCTCGTTCAAATCACCATGAGGGAACGCATTTATAACGTCCATTTGGTGCAAAGACCATGATTTAGATGCATCAAGAGCTAGGACTGTTTGGACAGTTGTCATCTTAGCGATGGGTGCAAATGTTTCGTCGTAGTCTAAGCCATACTCTTGCTTATTCCCAAGAAACACTAGCCTAGCCTTGTAACGATCTATGGATCCATCGGGACGAAGCTTAATATTGAACACTAATTTACTGCCAAGTGGCTTCACAGAAGGAGGACATGAAACAACATCCCATGTTTGATTTTCTACAAGGGCTAAAAATTCTACCTCAATAGCTTTTCTCCAACAATCATGCTCCATTGCCTGCCTATATGATGACAGAATAGAAACATCAGACAAAGTGGCAGTCATAGATGTAGGAGAGCTGAAACCATACCTAGCTGGTGGTTTACGGTCATGGTTACTTCGTCGAATTGGCTGAGATGAAGCTTCTGGATCAGCATGATCAACATTCAGGGAATGATCAGGATGGGGCCGCGGAAGGACAAAATTCTGATTTGATGGTGGACGTCTCTGATATACTAAGAGAGGCTTAGAAGGTGTAGAAGCGGCACTAGAGTCATTAAAACATGGTAGTATAGAAAATGAAGATGAAAGAGGATCATGGTAAGTGGCAAAAAAATACTGCACCTCAAAGAAAACCACATTTTTGGAAATTCGTATACGGCGTAGATTTGGATCGTAACAAAGATAACATTTGTGATGTGTTGAGTATCCTAGAAAAGTACATTTAACAGATTGAGATGTTAGTTTTGTACTATCATGTTCTGGAAAATGTACAAAACATACACAACCGAAAGTACGAAGTGTGGAATAATTTGGAGCATGACCAAATAAGCGAGTGAAAGGAGAGATTTTTTGTAATATGGGAGATGGTAATCGATTTATGAGATGTACAGCAGTAGAGAGAGCTTCACACCAAAATCGAGAGGGAACAAATGCCTCTAATAAAAGGGTACGGATAACATCGAGAAGATAACGGTTCTTTCTTTTAGCTACTCCGTTTTGTTGTGGGGTGGAAGGACAAGATCGTTGAGATATTATTCCATGAATTTGTAAGCATTCCTAAATTGCATGAGACATGTATTCACCCACTTTATCAGTCCGAAGAATTTTGATATTGTCTGAGAATTGGGTCTGAACATGGGTATGAAAAATCTTAAAAATAGAAAATAATTCATCTTTAGAATGCAAGAAATATATCCATGTGAACCGACTATAATCATCTATGAAAGTGACAAAGTATTTATAGTTGGCATGAGAAATGACGGGTGACATGCCCCATACATCACTATGTATCATATGGAATGGATGCTCTGGATAGATGTGTGAGTTGGAAAGGGTAAAGTTTTGCTTTTTCCTAGTCTAAAAGAGGTACAATCAAATTGGATATCACGAAGAGAAAGTAACTGTTTATTACCAAGTAGACCAGAATTTATCAAATGATGGAGAACACTAGAGTTTGGGTGCCTGAGACGTTTATGCCACGCTCTACCATCAACAATAGAATAATTACAAGTGAAAAATGGCAACGGAAAAGATGAAGACAGTGGAAAAGGAACTTTGAGAGGGAACAAGTGTCCTACTTTAGGCCCCTTTGCCATCACTTTCCCCGATTGTTGATCCTGCAAAACACAACCAGATTTAGGGAATTTCACTGTACAATCATTATCAACCATTTGCCCAACAGACATAAGATTACTAGCAAGTTATGGTGATATAAGAACATCAGATAAGGAAGGAGAAATATCACCAGTAGCCGTGATGGATAAAGAATTTCCATTGGCTGTATAATCTTGAGATTTCTAGAATATTTCTTTAGGTTTGTGAGGAAATTAACATCGTTGGTCATGTGATGTGAAGCTCCAGAATCAAAGTACCAAGGAGGTAATGTAGACAAGAATTTACCTGATAGCCCTAAAGCTGAGAATGCAGAGATAATCATTTGTTGAATCATTTCAGAAGTTATAGATGAAATAGAAGCAGGAGCACTTGATGTTGTTTCCTCACAATTGCTAGCAGTTGAAGAACCAACTGAAGTAGCATATACTATTTCAGATTTCTTTGGAGGGGCGAATAGGACATTCTTTGATGATATGGCCGCTCTTTTTACAGTAGTTGCATAACTTCTTTGAACAGTTTGAGGCATAGTGTCAAAATCTTTTACAACAAAAATACTGAATAGTGCTAATGTCCTTTCCTTTTGGTTTGCCTTGAGTGACATAAGCTACATGAACTGAAGATACTCATTGTTGTTCCATAGTTTTTTGAGTGAGAAGACGATGCTCCTCCCGTAACAAATCATTGAGACAAGTATCCAAGGATGGCATGGGTAGTCGGTTCATGAGATTAGACCTGGTACCTTCAAATTCAGATCCGAGCTTCATAAGAAATTGATCTCTTTTAGTAGTTTCATGAACATATTGGACATGCCTAAGTTCTTCGGGAGCTAAGGTTGCATAAACTATATCAGTATATTCACTCCAAAGATTTATAAAATAGGAATAAAATTAGAAATAGAGAGAGTCCCTTGTTGAATAGTTTCCATTTCATGTTCAAGCTAAAATCGACGTGCAATATTTTGTTCATGATAGATAGTCCTGAAATAATTCCACATTTCAGCAGCAGTCTTGAAAGGTTGAAGATTCAAGATGAAATTAGGCTCAATGGAGCCTAGAATCCATGCCATGATCTGGGAATCCTTGATCATCCACTTCGCGTAATCTTCTTTTGCTTTATCTATGTCTGGAGCAGACATGTTGCCATCAAGATGTCCCCACAAATCCTTGCCTTCAACATAAATCTCGAAGTGGAATGCCCAGGCCGAATAGTTTTTCCATTAAAACGAATCAAAATTGAGTCATATTTATCTGGAGACATGATAATTAGGAATACGAAGACTTGAGATAAAAAAAACAAGAGACAAGAGACTTGAGATAGAAAAATTACTGGGCTCTTGATACCATGTTAACTTAGAGATATTTGGGGTGGTAAAGATGTCCTCTCTTGGAGGATAACTCTCAATATATATAAACACAATACAAGGCTATACTACAGCTATCAAATCCTATCTTAAATGAAAAAATAATATATTTACATTAACGATATGCACAAATTAAGGCTAAAAATCTTGTAGTAATTGAAATCTGAATAGTAATCGAAATCTGCAATTAATGCATTTAACATATTATGTGTTGAAAGATCGTGTAGGGAATGGTTTATTAACAACATGACAATTTAAAGGCAATATTCTAGTTTAAAATCTAAGGTCATATATAGTTTTACCTTGCTGATAATCTTATTGAGTTCATTGCTAATCATTCAGGCTCAAATATTGAAAATCTGGGCTTGCAAAACATTCAGGCTCAAATCAGAATGGTCTTACCATTTATGCTAGCGTCACTCTTGCCATGGGTTCATAATAAACCTGGTTTCTATTTGGTCTTAGGGAGCTCCAACGTTGATGAAGGATTACGTGGTTAGTTAACCAAGATACTACAAATGTTTACAATCATTATTGGCAAGGTCACTATTACTTTAAATCCATTTAAATTATTGTGTGCTTTCCAAAACCATTTTGTTAATTGTAACTTCAGTCAAACACCAAACTCAAGTGAGATCTATGAGAAAAATAAATTACAGGTAAATTTTAGCGTAAAGCACTCCTAGATGGCTGGTTCGAGTGCATCAGCAAGCAAGACCTAAGGAGATTCTTAAAATGGGCTGCTTTCCATTTGGGTTTCTCTTCTTTGGCAGAAATTGAAGCTGCTCCACCCACCGCTGAGTTGGAGCCAATACGTTTCAATTACAGCCAGGTAGCTATTTAATCACACTGTAAAAATGCTAAAATTAGCTAAATCTTTACCCCCAAACTTTTCCCCTCTTTCATATGCTGTGGGAAGAAGTTCCTTTACTATTTGGTACCTCCAATTCTTTCCACTGGTCATTCCGGCTTTTGCTCTCTTTTTTGAGGCCTTGTTGTGAGACGCATTGAGATTTACTGTTAAATTATCAAATAGTGCATTACTGAATGGATATTTACTTAAAACAGCTCGATGAAGGTGATATGAGAATGACATACGAAGAACTATAAGTATATGGTATTGGAAAAATCGAAAGTATATATATATATATATATTTATATATATATATATATATATGAATAAATTGGTTATTATGGAAATGGTATTAGCATTTAATGTTAATATGACTTGGGCGAAATTCAGTCCGTTTCGATCGCGTTTTTGAGCCACGTATGTCATTAGTTTGACGAAGTACAATATACAGTGATGAACTACGTTCCGAGTAGATGGTCGTAGTATACTCTATTTCTCAATTCCGATTTTCGGTGAGTAGGAAATAGGTGCACGATGAAGTGGGAGTTAAAGTATTATATGTATATATATAAATCTATAATGTATATATATGTATATATACGTTATTGCATAAGAATTTGAAATGTTTCAAATTCTCTTTGTATTTTGATTACTCCCACGTTTCCAATAATTAATGGAAATGATGGCTTGTTAATGAATTGTAACCGATGGCCATGATGGCTTGTTAATGGCTTTTATGATGATAATTAATAGCATTTGCTCCCTCTATGGTGACATAGCTATAAATAGGAGTGGTAGAAATCATTTCATACACACTCAAGCATATCATATCATTCTTATATTAGCTCTAAGTTCATCTAGCTCTTGTCCTCGTCATTCGTCAAGTTCGCCGGAGCTTGTTGTATTGCGGTGCTGCCTACAATAGGACGAAAGTCGTTTCATCTTTGGGGAGATCACACCAACACCGAGAGCACTACCGGGACGTTTATCTCTTGCGGATAGAGAACATTCTCGACTCGGCTTTATATTTGGTTCTTATTCCTTTCAAGTTGTATTTGTCATTTCCTATTTACGTGTTTTGTTGGTTGTTTTCGGCAGATTTCGTATATTTTTGTAACATATGGAAGGCTCTGGAAGCTTGTGGGCCCGTATCCATGTTTAAGGTTTGTTCTTACTCTGCTTTAACTTTTAAGGCTTATCCGTGTGATGAATATGAGTATGCATGTCGATCCTTCTACACATAATATAATCATACTTAGCAATTGAAGTATCTTGTAATTTGGTCAAATTGATCTGAGTTTGGGTTGCAATTAATCGAATTTTCTCTTTTCGTTTAAGAATCTCTGCTATAAATTAACTCCAGCTGAGGTTGCTGAGAAAGTGAAGTATTTCTTCATGTACTATTCCATCAATAGGCACAAGATGACTGTTCTAACTCCTTCCTACCATGCAGAGGTACATTTTCATGTCTAATTAATTGAAGGCCTTGTATGATTTCCACCTCTAATTTTCGTTCGAATTCAAACGCGTCGGTGCAGAGCTATTCACCCGAAGACAATAGGTTCGATCTACGACAGTTCCTCTACAATGCAAGGTGGCCGTATCAGTTCAAGAAGATCGGTGAACTCGTGACTCAGTTGAATGGCGATTGGATGGCTATTACGAAACTAGCGATCAACGGGTCAGACCCAATGGTTGGATGGGTGTCATAGCTGCGGGTTCGGGCAATCCAAGCGTTGGTTTTTAAATCCCGGCATAGGCAGATACATGGGTGCTCATGAGGCCACTGGTAATGGTAAGAAATGATATGGGGGTTCTTTTGTTCATGTATTTGGTCTTTGTAAATGTGATGATGCTCATAGATAATAATTTAATCGAATAAAGATACTCGAATCAAATAAATTTGACCTTATCTTCCGAAGACAAGATAAACAATTAAGGTTGGGGTTTAATACACTTATAAAATCGAACTTACCTTTCCAAACTCCCTGATTGCTTTCTAACTGCATTTATATTTGTTACAAATTGTATTTATATTATTTACAAATTGTACTTACTAAAACTTGCTCATCTTATATTTCTAATTATATCTTAAATCATCAAAATAATATAAATGAACAAACCATCATTTACAAAGATCAAAATAATATAAATGAAGATGCGGTTATGAATATAATTATTTTGATTATAAATATTTTCATTTAAAATTATTTAATTAGCCTTTAAATGCAATAGCAATACATTGTAAGTGCAGTTCGATAATTTAAATTTAAAAAATAAAATCTGACAATTCAATCCATAAAATTAAAGGCATAAATTTGTTCGTAACCTATAACACTGTTGATATTTAAACCTCTCTCTATAACCAATTACATCAAGAAAAAACTCAACCAATTAAAACTTAATATTATCACGGTTTTTATAGTATCCGGGATCTCTATATCTTCTCTCTCTCCACACTTTATATTATTCCATCATATCCAACTCCCAAGTACAGCTAACATTTTTGTGTTTTTCTTCTTGATGAAAATCACAGGTCATAAACTTCATGCATGAAACCAATGAATCACATTTGACATTACCATCTTTCCCATCTATAACCACAACTAATTTCCTCCCTTCCTATAAATACAAGATTACTAGGGTTTCATTCATCTCCCCCATATATATATATATAGATACCATGTTACCGGAAACTGAACCACCAGCCGGAAAAGATAGCTCGACAAGCCGGAAAACCTCCTCCAGCAGGCCGCAGGAGGCAGCCCTCAAGTGCCCAAGATGCGACTCACCAAACACCAAGTTCTGCTACTACAACAACTACAGCCTCACGCAGCCTCGCCACTTCTGCATGACATGCAGACGCTACTGGACTAGAGGCGGCGCTCTCCGCACCGTTCCCATAGGCGGCGGCTGCCGGAAAAATAAGAAAATGAGGTCCTCCCCTCAGCCGGAAAACGGTGGGTTGAAATTCTTCCAAGGAGTCTCACCGGCCATGGACTTCCAGCTCAATTTCCCAAGGCTTCACTCCTCCCCAACCACCGCCTTATTCAACCACTTCTCGGACTTGGGACTTTCATCCACCACCTCTCCTGCTAATTCTTCAACCCCCACTTACAACTTCGCTCTTTCTGCAACAAATACTCCTTTAATCGGATTCGATTATACTGCAAATCAAGAAATGGGGTTTCGAAGCGACATAGCGTCATCGATCGAATCGCTGAGTTCTATCAATCAAGATCTCCACTGGAAGATGCCGAAGCAAAGATTAGCAATGCTTCTACCCGAAGACAATCAGAAAAGCATCAATTCGGTGAAATCGATCGAGCCTGATTCTCGGAAACCGCAGCCAATTTTGTTCGGGGATCTGGAGGTTTCGTCAAAGCCAGAATCTTGCGGAATCAAAACGCCAAGAACAGAAGGCGGTGGTGTGGTTGGAAATCTTTCAACAGAATGGTTCTTTGATAATTCTTATGCAACTCCAGGCCTTAATGCTGAAAGTAGCAGCGGCTGGAGCGCTGGAGTCCAGGCATGGACTGATCTATCACAGTATTCTTCAATTCCTTAATTAAATGTTGTTGTTAATGAAGAAAGCTTTTTAGGGTTTTATGACGATCAAACTTTTTTAGTCTAGTGAACTGTCCCATGTTCAGATCAAGATGTAACCTTTCTTCTCTGTGTTGTTCTTATGTTCTTTCTTTTGTTAAAATCAAAAAATTGGTACTTAGAAATTTAAAGATGGCTTTTAGCACCCTGTTTCAAGTTCCATATCATGATTATGACGAGTGGAACTTTGCAATACATTAGTTGAGTTGCTTAATTTAATTATGGTTGCACTCGAAACACATCAGAGCTATACTAAGTGTGAGTCTGTCATCTAGGATGGTTTACCTCTCTTATAGTTTCTTGGTTATTGCACATAAACTGTGTTTACTCATTACCCACTTTAGTCATAGCTTCATTGAAAAAAGGGTTTAATTTGCAACAATTAATGTGATGCAAAAAAACCCAGAGGCAAAATAACAATATTGAAGTATCTATTCTGTTAGGTTGAGTGATTGATGTCTTGGGGATTGATGATATGTGTTTTGGACCATTAATAAATTACTCCCTCCGTTCCACTCCATTAGTCCACTTTTTTTTCGACACGAAGATTAAGAAAGTTGTTTATTGTGTGTAAAGTAGTATAAAGTAGTGGGGTCCGCTAGAATATATAAGAGTGTTATTTTAAGTTAAAAAAGGAAAGTGGACTAATGGAGTGGAACAGCCCGAAAATGAATACTGGACTAATGGAGTGGAACGGAAGGGTAATTAAGTAGTACTGTTGAGAAAGTCTTGTTGTTGTAGCTAGACTGATACACTGTCTCCCTCTTATCAGGTAACTGAGTTCCAGACTTTGGTATCAGCTACTGACAGTTTAATTTATCCAGCAGTAACTCATAAATTAAAGGAGCCTTCTTTATGTATGCCTACACCTAAAAAACTGCTACACACACACATATATATAAATATAAACTGGTAGATGCCTAGTAGGGTTGAATTAATAATTCGTATCAAGAGTGGAGGTGTCTGAAAAAGTGGTGGCATGAAAGCGAAGTGTTGTGAAGGACAGTCAAACTTCGAATAAATATACTCAGAGTAGTCGGGAGATCGCGGATAGCAAATTAAACTTTAATATTCCAACTCTTAACGTTTAATCTATTTTCCTTGTTACTCATGATTCGGCAGATTTAAATGATAACATCCGAGGCGTGAGAGAGGGGGGGGGGTTCTATGCTTGAGGTATCCCTTCCATGCCTTTTGAATCCTCCATGCTGGCAACGGGGCTATGTACCCTTTTTCAATTAAAAATAAAAACTAATTAACGATTAGACCATAGTGAAATTAATATAATTTACTCAGTATAGTTAATATTGCAATAAGTAAAAATGTATACATCCTATTCTTATAAAAATAATCCAAAACCAATAAATGCCCCTAATCGGATCCATCTCAAGCAATGCATTGCTTTTCTTATCTTATGCAATCGTGTTCATTCTTTGAATTTAAACTTTTCGGCAAAAGAGGAAGAATTTAGAGTCCCATAATTCAAAGAATAATCATTTTTCAACAACCAACTTTGTCTTTTGGTTTCCGTCACAATTCTACAGAAATTAAAATTTTAATTACTGATTAGTAATTATGAACTCTTTTATTGTTTTTATGAAGGGTGCTTGCAACTGTTTAAATAAACATTAATTGATATGATTTCGTAACTTAAAGCACTATAAAATATAATAATATTCTAATTTTAATTAAAAAAACCCTACGTTTTACTTGTAATAAGACAAGCCATATACATAGATATATAGCTCTATACTTTGAATATTTCATACCTAAAACTGCCATAATACCATATTTGAAAACCAAACCTTAAAAGTGGATACAGATTGACACACCAAAAAAAAATAATATATAGTACTACATATTATATAAATATTATTTGTGCATTTATTTATTACGTGTGTCAGTGTGTGCATGTGACTTCTTTCCATTCCGCTTACATGCTTTTCTCCTTTTTTCCTTTGGTACCAACTTTTGCTTCGTATATAATACTCCCTCCATTCCATTATTAATGTCTATTATACATTTTTAGGTTGTCCCATTATTAATGTTCACTTTCCTAAAATGGCAAATTTCTTACTACCCATCTCATATGAGGTGGACCCTCATTATTCATTATCCACATCATATTCTTATACACTCTCTCTCTCCAAAAGTTTATCTCTTACATGATTCTGCTTGGCTCCAAACATAGAACATTTTATTTTTTAACTTTTTGAAAACTTTAGATTATTTCTTTAATTACAACATAAAAAATGGAAAAAAAAGTTAAATCAAATGCTTCAACTATGTCTTATTAAAATTTAGATAAACTCTTATTCATATAAACTCTTATTCATTCTCCCCAACCATTCATTGAAAATCGTATTAATTTATTAATACAATTAATAACTTATAAAATATATCTCTAAATAAAGTTTCTTAATCTCCGTGTCCATTCTCAAGTGGATATTAATAATGGGACGGAAGGAATAATTCCACAAGCGAATATATTTTCAAGAAAAAAAAATTCCTAATACAAAATATTTATGTGGTGGCTGAGGTTTGTCCAGGAAGAAGACATCGTGAGTAACGTGATGCAAACAAGAATTAAGAATTGGCCTTTTCTTCAACTGTCAAATTACTATGCAAGAATTTCATGAGCCATCACAACTAAATATTACAAAAAGATTACACCACATCTTCTTGTTTTGGTATTTTACTAAAATTAATATTTCGTGAATTTACCAATAAATCTAAAAAAATATTGCAGTTTTGCTAATTATTATAACCGTTGAAGATGAGAACAACCTTGGAAACTACATGAACTTAACGTTTGGCGAGAACCGGCGAAAATTCCGTCGATAAAGATAATTTTATGCTGTAATATTCTTACAGCTATATAATATTTGACATGTATTGTTAAAAATGAAATGTAAGTAAAATTATTTGCCTTATATTTGTTTTTATCCTTATTATTCCTTTAGGTAAATAAACACTTCACATTTACTCAAACAATTATTTATTACACTTGATATATTTTTCAATTTTTCAAATCGATAAATTTGATACTCAAACATTTTCCGGTTCAACAAACTTTATTTCTTGGAAAGTTGGCCCTCAAATATCTCATAATTTTGATATTAATTCTTCAATTAGTAATTCTGTTAATCAAACCGTTAGTTACTATTTAAAAAATATATATATTATTAAAATTAAAAGGGTATTTTTTGAAAATAAATTAGAAGAACCAATATTACCAATAAAAAATATTTGATGATCTATTAAAAAAAAAGGATTGATGAATAATTCCACCAATTCTAACCAAATAAGTGCATTAACATTGTATCCAACAAAATATGTAATGATATGAACGAAATTTACTCGCAAATTGAACATGGGTTGCGGGTTTTGCTCTTACAAAAAAAGAACAAACAACCCCTAAGTCTTTTAATTAATCAAAGTATCACGGACTCTAGTTTATTAACAGAATTTGACTATATAAATTTAGGCAAAAACTTTTGTGCAACCGACTGCATAAAGATAAATACCATATTAATGTAACTTATCATAGTAGTGCTCATGTAGTGTAGTTGGTTTGTTGCTAGGATATTACCCGAGTGACTCGGGTTTGAGACCCAGCAACATTCTTTTTATTTTTTTTAAAATTTTTGACATTAAAATTGAATTTTTATTTTCAAATTACATTATGATACAAAAAAATTTATTCTTTTATTTTCAAAAAAAAAATAATATAGGACTCAAAAAAAATTAATATATATATTAGAATTTATTATTGTCAATAAAAATACAATATCTTTTTTTTTTCAATTTTTTTCAATTACATGATGGGGAATATGAAAAAATATAATAAATTTATTTTTACCACCACACACACACACCTGAAGACTCGTTTCTGGACCAACAGGAGGCTACGTATTGTTCGGTGATACTAGATTAGACTTCTGACATAAGTCATAATGAGCAAATGCCTTTAGTAGTTAGGTGTGTTGATATGTTTGGCTTTCAAATAATGGTAAGAGAGTACTTTCTTGAATTTTTAAGTATGAATGATACATCAGGATTAACTATTTTTAATGGCATACAAGCAACTTTACAATTACTTAAGTTTGATATTGATGATGTGAGAGGACAAGGTTATGACAATGGTTCAAAATATGAAAGAAAAATATCAGGGGGTACAAAAAAGATTTATTGAAATCAATCCTAGAGCATTCTATATGCCATGTACCCGTCACTATTTTAATTTAACAATTTGTGATATGACTAGTTCTTATGTTAAATCCAACTCTTTTTTTGGACTTGTGCAAAGCTTGTATACTTTATTTGTTGGTTCTACAAGAAATGGAAAAAAAATTACAAGATCATGTTTCTCATTTAACTTTAAAGTCACTATCGACAACAAGATGGAAAAGTCATGTTAATAGAGTTCATGCCATAGTAACTGAACCTAATAAAATATTAACTTAGTCTTAGTGATTTTGTTGAAACTATGAGTGAGGCTTAGTCTTTGGTTACTAATGAACTTGATAATTTTAATTTTTTGTTGGGAATGACTATATGGCTTAGTATTTTGAACAAAATAAATTTGATTAGCAAAAAATTACAATCTAAAGATATGCAAATTGATGTTGCAATAACTATCTCGAAAGACTTGATTTCTTATTTTGAGGAGTATAGGAATCAAGGTTTTCAATCTACATTGACATTAGCTAAGGAGCTTGCATCTAAAATGAAATTTGATCCAAATTTTCCTCCAAAACGTAAGGTTCATAGGGAAAAAACAATTGATGAAAGTTATCATGAAGATACATGATAGTTTGATTAGGAGTCTTATAGGATTAGTTACTTTATTGTTATAGTAGACATTGCTATTTTATACGTAACGATTAGATTTGAGCAATTGGTAGTCTTTGAAGATGTTTTTGTTTTTTATTTAATCATGAGGTTTTAAGTCCATTGGATGATAATACATTGCACAAATGTTGTGTTAAGCTTCAAGATGCTCTTAAAAATAATGAAAAGTTTGAGATTGATACTGAAGATTTATATTTTGAATTGCAAGTGCTACAAATGTGCTTACCTTAAGAAAAAAAAATTCCATTGATGAAATTCTTGAGTTAGTAAAACTTCAAACTGCTTTCCTATTGTTTCTATTGTATATAGAATATTGACAATTATACATGTTACTGTAGCTTCAAAGAGAAGAAGTTTTTAAAACTAAAATTGAGAAAATCATATTTTTGTTATACTATGTCTCAGAAAAGGTAAAATGGACTAGCAATTTTATGTATTGAAAATGAGGTATTGGAAAAACTTGATCTTGGTGATGTTATTGATGATTTTGCTTATCAAAATGCCAGAAGATCTAAATTATTTCAAAAATCATTTCATCCTTGTTTTTTTAGTTTGTAGCACTTTATGGTTTCTACTTTTCAAGTTATGTAGGCACAAGCATGGAAGATCATTATGTGTTCTCCTTAGCCGACAAAGCTTCAATAAGGGGCTCAGTATTGCTTTTCGCCCATGGCCTCCGGAATGTCAGGGTGTGCCCTGGTTTTGAGGTTGGGCATGGTTTGATCCTTGGTTTATTGACTGGTATGGCTGCGTAGTGTCTTTAGTTTTTATAGAGTTTGTCCTTGTGTTCTGTTCTTTCTCATTTTAGTCTATGTGATTGAGTCTGTTTGTGTGTCTGGGGGAGTAAGTCATGTGAGCTACAATCCATCCTTAGAAATTCTCTTCATATTTAAGTGTGAGGAAGTTTATAAGCCCGGATTTATAACTTCTTATTACTGGATAATGTGTGTGTTATGGTTGTATTACTGTGGACTTAGGTCAAATATGGAAGGAAAGATGCATGGAAACGAAGAAGGAAGAAAGAGGAGTAGCAAGAAGGAAGACTGTGAAATCTAGGCTAGAATACACCATCTACTGGGCTTAGTAGACTTTGGACTGCATCGAGCTTGTTGGGCCAGAGGAGTATTAGGCCGAATGGTTAAAGAAAGAACTAATTTCCCATTCTGGCCTACTTCTCTTGTTGTGGGAACCGGCGGGAAAGGAAGAAATTGAAGAGAAGGAAGTACATCACAGCAAACCCATTTATCCAACAGTACATGCAATCCCATCACTTTTGCAACAATTCAGCACAACCCGTTTTTCAAGACAAGCAGCCTACTCCAAAAGGAAAAGAGCAGAATGTCAAAACTAAACACCACTTTTATGAAATATCAAAATCAAACACTTTGAACTTCAAAAATGCAATACTTGACACTGGACAATAAAGCCCCTACTTTTCAACTTTCAGTCAACATTTTTGTTGAATTCAAGGAGATGCACGCCTTCCTGCAAAATATGTCAGTCCAACTGTTCCCTACTCCCTGCTCCACCTACTCCCTACTCCCCCTACTCCCTGCTCCCTACTCCCTGCTCCACCTACTCTCTGCTTCTTGTTCCCTCTCCCTACGCATAACACAAAAATAATATGAAAAAGTGCACAGCTTTTTGCAAAAATTTCCTGCTAAATTTGGTGCAGATGATGCATTGGAACTCGACACGAACTATTATGAAGAAATCGTGCAACAATAATTTACAGATATCATGCAATAAAATATGAATAGTAATGACAAATTAGGGTTTTTATTATCTAAAGCAAAACCGCCTTATATCTAAAGCAAAATATGAATAGTAATGACAAATCAGGTGGGATTTATTATCTAAAGCATAACCGCCTTATATATTTTTATAAAAATTTAAAAAGCAAAAATCTGCTTTTATTACCTACCTTATGTACAATTATGATTATTCTCCTAAAAATTATTTGAATCCCTTAAAAGTAGGGATTTATAAAATTATCTCAATAGTATAAAGTAGGGAGTATTTATGGAATTGACACCACTCTCTCATGTACATCAAATTTCCAAAAAAAAAAATACACGCTCCTCGATAACTGATGTCTACTACACATATAATGGATAATGGAGAAGTTACATTTACAACACTCAACGTTTCACCATCTCCTCCACTCAACGTTTCACCATCGCTTCTCCAATGACTCATAACGACGGTAGAGAGCAGGTTAGTACACATTCAATCTCGGTTCCTTCTCTTAATGAATAATGCTAGTAGTTGTGATAAATTAGTATTTGAAAACTATGGTTTATTACTAGATTTTTAGGAAAAATGTGGTTTGGAAAATTGAGAGAGAGAGAGAGAGAGAAGAGAGAGAGAGAGAGCGAAGAAAGAAGAGATAAGAGAGAGAGAGAGAGAGAGAGAGAGAGAGTTAGTTTTCGCTTTTATTTTTTTTATTAATTAAATTATATTTTAATTGAATTTTTGCTTTATTAATTCAAGGAAAAATGTGACAATTTATTAATTCAATTCTATCTTATATCGATTTATGATGAATAATTTGAAAAATGTGACGCTTTACTAATTCAGCTATTATCAATAATATGTCTTCTTTGACATATTAAAATTGTCTTATTTCTCTGTAGTTTAAATAATTACAAAGTGCTATGATGTAACAGTGAAGAAATAAGATTAATTGTTTCCCACATGTACATGCAGAGACCGTGGACTTGGGTTAGACACGCTGCTAGATCGGCAAAGCCGCAGTAATGACGTCAGTCCTGCACACTGGGTCACGGTTCGAATACGTCTGATGACATGGGCCATAGAGCTATACAATTCTTTGTGGGTAATCGGCGACGAGAAATATCGTCGAATGAGGATGGAATCGATACAGCCTATCACATATCTCATGTATAGGTTGTTTGATTACAATGACTATTTAATGCACATTTACGGCTATCCTCGACAGCCCGAGTGGCGTGAAATGCAATTAGAAGTGCCCGTTGCATCTCAATTTGCACAGTTCGATCATAATAGTTGTGGCGTATATGCCTTGCTACCGGTGCATCGTTTGATCGACGGATATCCGCCCTTAGACTTGGTCGCTACCCCCGATGGATTTGTCCAACATACGACATATTATGGCTTTGCGTATCTGGATGATGTGTGTTGCGGACGGATGATCTGCCAGTCTATGTTTATTGTTTTTTTTATAATTCGGTCGTTGGAACATGACTTATTTACGTTATTATGTCTTAATTCTCCTTTTATAAATATTAGTTCTCTGCAAAACAATGACAACCTCTAATATATATTCTTACAAATTAATGTTTTGCTTGCATATCGGTGGACATGAATATCGGGACTCTTATATAGAACAATTACAAATCATATTTCTTCGATAACTACTACTGAGTAGAAACATACAGAGAAATAAGTATAAATATATAATGTTTTTTCTATTTTTTCTTTTAATTGTACTTTATGTATAATTTCATTAATCATATAGACACATGGCTCAAGGAAGAAGGTGAAAATGAATACTAGATCAAATTAACAAATGTTACTAAAAAAGACGAAAATTAAATACAAATTACAACTTCTAATATACA
Source organism: Lavandula angustifolia (assembly GCA_028984105.1). Taxonomy (NCBI): domain Eukaryota; kingdom Viridiplantae; phylum Streptophyta; class Magnoliopsida; order Lamiales; family Lamiaceae; genus Lavandula; species Lavandula angustifolia. The sequence goes on along the minus strand of CM054825.1, from coordinate 2,468,209 downwards.
TTCTTACAAATTAATGTTTTGTCTGCATATAGGTGGACAGGAACATCGGGACGATTATATAGAACAATTACTTATAATGAGAAATACAATTTCTTCATAAACATATCATATTTCTCTGATGATTAGTATTGAGTAGAAACATACAGAGAAATAAATATAAATATATAATGTTTTTCTATTTTTACATCTCAATTGTACTTGAATGTTGGAATATAGTAAAATATTATCTATAATTTCTTTAATCGTATAGACACATGGCTCAAGCAAGAGGATGAAAATGAATACTAGATCAAATTAACAAATACTATTAAAAAAGATGAAAATTAAATACAAATTACAACTTCTAATATACATTCTTACAAATTAATGTTTTGTCTGCATATAGGTGGACAGGAACATCGGGGCGATTATATAGAACAATTACGTATAATGAGAAATATAATTTCTTCGTAAACATATTATATTTCTCTAATGATTAGTATTGAGTAGAAACATACAGAGAAATAAGTATAAAATGTTTTTCTATTTTTACGTCTTAATTGTACTTGAATGTTGTAATATAGTAAAATATTATCTATAATTTCATTAATCGTATTGACACATGGCTCAAGCAAGAAAGTGAAAATGATTACTAGATTTCATTAACAAATACTACTAAAAAAGATGAAAATTAAATACAAATTACAACTTCTAATATACATTCTTAGAAATTAATGTTTTGTTTGCATATAGGTGGGTAGGAACATCGGAACGATTATATAGAACAATTACATATCTTGAGAAATATAATTTCTTCGTATACATATCATATTTCTCTGATGATTACTACTGAGTAGAAACATACAAAGAAATAATTATAAATATATAATATTTTTCTATTTTTATGTCTCAATTGTACTTGAATGTTGAAATATAGTAAAATATTATCTATAATTTCTTTAATCGTATAGACACATGGCTCAAGCAAGAGGATAAAAATGAATACTAGATCAAATTAACAAATACTACTAAAAAAGTCGAAAAGTAAATACAAATTACAACTTCTAATATACATTCTTACAAATTAATGTTTTGTCTGCATATAAGTGGACATGAACATTGGGAGGATTATATAGAACAATTACGTATCATGAGAAATATAATTTCTTCATAAACATATTATATTTCTCTTATGATTACTACTGAGTAGAAACATACAGAGAAATAAGTATAAATATATAATGTTTTTCTATTTTTACGTCTCAATTGTACTTGAATGTTGGAGTATAGTAAAATATGATCTATAATTTCTTTAATCGTATAGACACATGACTTAAGCAAGAGGATGAAAATAAATACTAGATCAAATTAACAAATACTACTAAAAAAAGATGAAAATTAAATACAAATTACAACTTCTAATATACATTCTTACAAATTAATGTTTTGTCTGCATATAGGTGGACAGGAACATCGGGGTGAATTTATAGAACAATTACGTAAATGAGAAATATAATTTCTTTGTAAACATATCATATTTCTCTGATGAGTAGTACTGAGTAGAAACATACAGAGAAATAAGTATAAAATGTTTTTCTATTTTTACATCTCAATTGTACTTTAATGTTGGAATATAGTAAAATATAATGTAAAATGAATACTAGCTCTTGATAAAGTAGTAATAAATACTCTGTAAGGGAGTTGGAAAATATATCCAATGCCATGACATAGAAATATGGTTTAAATAATTCATAAAAACATCATATCTTTCGGTTTGAAAATTCGTAGTTCTTCATGTTATACTGACCAACAAACAAAGCATTGACAAAAAACATGAAGAAATAAGTTCATGCTTAGGTCCCCCTAATTGAGCAAGTCCTCCTAGTGTGACCAAGCTCGTGGCAGAGGCCACACTTCCTAGGTCCCCTAGTGCTGCTCCCAGCACGTGCTTCAATCCCAAATCTATAGCGCCTTGACTTCGGCCGACCAGCACGTCTTCTCGCCAAGGGGGGAAGAACTGTTGGCACATTGGATATTTCTGGTGGTGTAGTCCAGAGCTGATGTGGAGGTAACGAATGGAACTGATGGTCATATAAATCCCGATGTGTTGACTTACCGTAGAATGTTGATATGAAGTCATAGATATCATTGCCGCTGTGACTGTAGGAGAATTTTTGTTAGTATAGTAGGTATAGCAATAGTTGAAGAGGTAGTAGGTTAAAACTGATGAATACTTACATAATAGTGGCTGCAGCATGCTCGCACGGAACTAAGATATCGTATTAACACACGAAAATTATTTATTCAAACTTCATTCATACTTCATTCTCATAGTTTATAGAAATGGTATTAACATACGAAAATTACTTTATTCCTCTTTTATTCATAGTTCCTATTTTTAGCATATTAACACATAAAAATTACTTTATCATCCACAAATATTAATGTTACGATTATCCACCTAATTTACGGATAGTGTTACTTAACCTCTAGAATAAACGTATAAAATGAATTGTTGGAAAAATAATAAATATACACATTATATAATGCATACCTTGTGCTTTTGAGATAAAAAAAAGTTGGTTGAGATCCAATATTTTCGTGGGCTCCAATACACGGATTTTTTTATTTTGCGAGATCAAATATTTTCTACCAATTACTTCCACAAAATATTCTCTCTCTCTATCTATCTCTCTTATTTGGAAAGATGAAGGTGATGAGTTTGTATATATAATAGAAAATTAAGAAAGAGAGAGAGAGAGAGGACGTGACAAAAAAAAGAGAGAGAAGAGAAAAAAAAAATGAGCTGGAAAGAAATAAAAAATGAACTGGAAAGACAAAAATGACAGGATGTGACATTAGATGAAAAGAGAAATAAGTGTGACAAGAGAGAGAAGGTGACGTGACATGATACATGATTTGGTCAAAAAGTTATTCAACACGTTGGAATCTACAAGAAGAGAGAGAAGACCTATGATTAAGACCCCTCTAGACCTACTTTTTAGGAATAAAAAAGAAATATTTATTATTGTGATAGGTCTAAATTGTACTATCCATATTCCGTATAATTTGGCACATTTTGTGGCGTTTGGAATTGTTTTGATGTTTGTTTTGCAGTATTTATTGATGATGTGGCATTTGACGAGGCGTTGAGGTGGCATTGCATAATCAAAGATATATCTACTCAATTTGGAGGAATCAATTAGGGATTAAGTATAGAAGGAAAAATAAATTAATTTATTTTACTTCTATATTTAATTACCCTAATAGAGGAGGATAAGGAGGGAATTAATTTATTTGATTCCATATCATAATACACGCGGCCGAGGGGAAGGAGATATGGAAGGATAATCATATCTTATCTTGAATTCTCACGGCAATTGCAAAGGAAGGGGGATCTTGATTATTTTTATCCATCATCACCGTTCCGATATTATTCATCAACCTCACGAGCCGAAGAAGAAGAAAAATCCTGACCGCCACTCTGCCGTTCATCATCAAACATTCCAATCAATTCCATCGCTGCACACCGAGAGGGAGAGTCCGAAGCCGTCGAAGTAGAGATCATCCAATCACGAATTCGACGAGAGCCGAGGAAGTTCGATCGAGGGGTGTTTCAAAATTAAGTTTGCATTTCTACACTTTGATTTAAGAATTGTGTTTAGATTTGGAAGAAACAACATGCTATCGTTTTCGTTTTGCATTTCCGGATTTTATTTATCTCCGTTTAATTAGCTTATGGATGAATACTAAGTTTGTTTTTAATTCATGGAATTTTTTATTTCTAGGATGATAATTCATGCTATTTGATATTCTGAATTTAGATCATTAATTAGAATTTTCGTATATTTTGATTTATTGAATTTCATTATGGTTTGTGTTCCGTCAAAGAAACCTGGTCCGTCCGGCTAGTCCGGCCGATATGCGTAGCTAAGTCTTTTAAGGGGCCGGCGAGATGTAACACACACACCACTTAAATTTCGTGAGACTAGGGCTTAAAATTAATCATTTTGGTTCTGAATTAATCTAGGTTTAATTAATTGGATTAATTAATTTAGGCTTGATCACCCTAGGTTAATTTAATTCATAGCTAATTTAGTACTTCCATCGTTTCTCATGGGATTAGGCTAAATAAGTAGCAAATTGTTCTTAGGACAATTGGATTAATTTGGTAGGAGACTATTAGATGCCCACCATACGAGTAGGCTCCTAAATTGGGTTCCCTTAGTTCTTAAAGCTGATTAGGTGTTAAATCTATTGATTGCCCACCAACGTAGGTTGCATCTAATTTAGAGAAGTAGTCGTTTCAATGCCCACCATGGCGATTACCGAATAATTAAGGGGGAATAGGGGATATGTCCGTTTAATTACGGTGTCCTACAACTGATTGATTTAAGTGGTTTAATTAATTATTAGTGTCTATGATCGATTGTGTGTGTGTGTGAATCATCTTGCTGGACCCGCTTTTACTTGCATTAGATAAATTTCGTGTTTATTTCTTGTTTAAATTTTCGTTGTCTTAGGTTTAGTTATTCCCAAAACTTGCGTGGTCGCTAACCAAAAATCTTGATTGATAGGATTTTTAAGTTTGAATTTATCCGTTCCCTGTGTTCGATACCTGTGCTATACTGTTTTAAGTTCTAGCATTTGCAGGATTTATTTGGTGTTAAACATCGACCACCAAATTGGCGCCGTTGCCGGGGAACGGTGTTATATTTAAGCTTATTTTTCCTACTGATCTTTTGTGCTTTTTAAGTGTTGCATGAGCAGGTCTTCCCGCCCTTTTCTACACTTTGATCCAGAAATTGAAAAGACGGCGAAAAGGAACCGGAAGGCAACAAAGCTGCAGAAGCAACCGGTGCTGTCACGAACAGAAACAGGTCTGACTGACCATACAGAGGGAAGAACCAGTGAGTCAGAGTCTGAAATCGGTCCGAGGCAGCCGGAGCACCCGTTTTCGAAGACAGCAATTTCGAATACGAAGAAGAAATCATGGGCCGAAGATCAAGCGTGCCAATCGAGGATGAACTCAGGTTCGAGGAACTTGGGAGAGGACTTGCCTGGACCAATCTACATAACTACCACGGAGCAAATAGATGTGAAGTTGAATTTGGTCGCGGCATGTCCAAAATTTTACGGGAAGCTGAATGAGAATCCCTTTTCTTTTCGGAGGGATTCAATCGAGTCCGTGATCCTGCACGTACAAGGACATCTGGATGCCTTCAAGTTAAAGGCATTTCCTTTTACTCTACAAGATGGTGCTCGTGCTTGGTTTTCCGGATTGAGACCTAGGTCAATCACTACCTGGGCTCAAATGCGCCAAACTTTCTTGGACAAATACTTTCCTCAGTCCAAGACAAATGTACTCAAGAAGGAGATTTCCAGGATTACTCAAGAGCTGGACGAATCTTTTGGAGCTTACTGGGAGCGATTTGGGAAGCTATGTGATAGCTGCCCAAACCATGGTTTTTCTGAAGTCGATCTACTTCAAATTTTCTACCAAGGAATGACGGATGAATCCAAGACCATGGTGAATGTTGGATTGAAGGGTAGCTTTGCTAACAGCTACTTTACTGATGCAAAGGCAATCATTGAGGGACTTGCCGAATCCACATCTCAATACAAACGACCAAGAATGCAAAGGCGGTCTATTAATCTTTCAAGCGGAGACTTCCTAGATGATCTAGATATGAAGGTTGGCATGAAGATGGAGGAGAAGTTCAGTCAACTTGAAGATAAATTGGATAGGCTATTCAAGGAGAGGAATCCTCCCTCTTCATCCTCCTCATCTGCCCGATCAATGGCGGATCATATATGTGGAGCATGCGGACAAAAAGGACATACATCTCTACAGTGTCAAGGTGAAGATGTTAATGCAGCAGGTAATTGGAATAATCAAAACAAGGTGCATCCGAATTTGAGGTGGAGGCAAGACGAACAAGTACAACAAGCACCAAGGAACCCTCCACAACAAGCATTCCAACAACCTACTTATCAACATCAACAATATTAGCCACCGCAGCCACAAGGGTTTCAGCAACCCTATAGACCTCCACATCAAAGGCGCTTCCCGCAAGAGCTCAGCAGCCAGATCGCCCCTTCGTCGGTCGACGCACAGAGCCCCCTCTTGAGAAGATGATGGCTGAAATGATCAACTCACAGAAGAATGCCATAGCCTATCAGCAGCAGATGCAGGAGGAGTTTACCCAATCTAAAAGGGATACTCAAAGTACCTTTGAGGATTTGGCCAAGCAGATTTCAAGGCTTAATTCTTCTGTTCAGGAAATCAAAGGAAATCAAGGTAAACTCCCATCCCAGACGGAACCGAATCCAAATTCTCATAACTGCAATAAGATTTTATTGAGAAGTGGAAAAGAGTTGTCTGAGCCCACACCAAGGGCAAAATTCAACAAGTCTGAACTGACAAACGGAGAGGGTCCTTCTGCCCATAACGACCTGACAGAAGGTCTGACAGAAAGAAAGCTGGATAACAGCGAAGGTCCGACCGCCCAGAACGACCTGATAGAGTTACAGAATTTTACTAATGAAGTTCACGCAAACGAGAGGGCCGATCCGTCCGCACGGCCCCGAAACCGCTTCGTACCTCCACCATTTCCTGAAGCCTTGGAGAGGAAGAGAACGCCGAACAAAGACTATATGGACTATGTGAAGTTGTTTGGGAACCTGGAAATCAACATAGCCTTTTTGGAGGCTGTGAAAATTCCCCAATTTGGGAAATTTGTCAAAGATTTCATAGCAGGTAAGATCCAGCAAACTGGGAAAGTATTGATGGATACATCTGTGTCAGCAATTATCCAAAAGATGCTACCCACAAAATGTGTGGATCCAGGTATGTTTACTCTTCCTTGTCTTATGGGGAATGTGATGGTTGAGCGGGCTATGTGTGATCTAGGTGCATCAATTAATGTTATGCCACTCTCTCGTGTATAATCAATTATCCGGAGTTGAATTGGTATCTACCGATGTGATTATACGGCCTTGCTGATAGATCATGCATTGCACCTGTTGGTTTACTTGAAAACATCCTTGTTAGAATCAATGATTTTGTCTATCCCGGGTGATTTCTACGTTATAGATACAAATGATAGACAAGTGGAGGGTACTGCGGGTGTTTTGTTGGGTAGACCATTTCTGAAAACTGTGAAAGCTGTTATTGATGTGGATGAAGGTTCTATTAGTGTGCGATATCATAATGAGACTTATGTTCATCATATTGCTAGTGCACTTAAGAAACCTTATGATCATGAGAATGAAATGGCTTTTTCTGCTGACGAGATTGAAAGTTTTGTCCAAGATTATCTTGAGACGCATTTGTTGCAGGATAAAATGGAACTCACCTTAATCAAAGGGCTGACTGACCTTGATCTTAAGGATATTAGGGATGAAGAGATCCGAGACAGCATCAAAGCACTCTATGCAGCACCAGAATTTGCTGCTGTCAGCAGTATCGCCGATCTGCCCAGACAGGCCGAATCTGACAGAATTCTGCCTTCATTGGTGAAACCCCCAGTGCTCGAACTGAAGCAACTTCCTAAGCATTTAAAGTATGCTTATCTTGGAGAGGATGACACGCCGGTGATCATTAGCAAAGAGCCGAATCGAGTCAAGAGGACGCTTTATTGGCGACTCTAAGGAAGCACAAGAAGGCGATTGGCTGGACTTTAGCCGATATCACTGGCATTAGTCCTGACATCTGCACTCATTCTATCCATATGGAGCCTGATAGCAAGCCATTTCGAGATCATCAAAGGAAGCTCAACCCAAACATGAGAGAGGTAGTGTTAAAGGAGGTTTTAAAACTTCTTTCTATGGGTATCATTTACCCTATTTCTGACAGCAAATGGGTAAGCCTAGTTCATGTGGTGCCAAAGAAGTCTGGTTTTCAAGTGGTAGAGAACGAGAAAAACGAGCTTGTGCCAATGAGATTGGTGACAGGATGGCGCATGTGCATAGAATACAGGAAGTTGAATGAAGCCACCCGAAAAGACCATTTTCCACTGCCGTTTATTGATCAGATGCTAGAAAGGCTCGCAGGACAAGCCTACTTTAGTTTTTTGGATGGGTATAGCGGCTATTTTCAGATCCATGTAAAGGAGGAGGATCAGGACAAGACCACATTCACTTGTCCATTCGGCACTTTTGCTTACCGGCGTATGCCCTTCGGATTATGTAATGCACCGGGCACCTTCCAAAGATGCATGATGAGCATCTTTTCGGACTTGATCGAGGATCGCATAGAGGTGTTCATGGACGACTTCACTGTTTATGGGAGTTCATACACAGGATGCTTGAAGAATTTAGACAAGGTCCTTGCTCGGTGTGTGGAGAAGAACTTGGTACTCAACTATGAGAAGTGCCATTTTATGGTGACCGAAGGAATTGTACTCGGTCATGTGGTATCTAGCAGAGGCATTGAAGTGGACAAGGCCAAGGTTGACCTAATTGCTAAGCCGCCGCCCCTACATCCTGCGAAGGAGATTCGCGGTTTCTTAGGCCATGCGGGTTTTTATCGGCGATTCATCAAGGACTTTGCAAAGGTAGCTCAACCACTCACAAGACTCCTACAACAAGATGTTGAGTTCGTGTTCGATGATCAGTGTAAGGAGGCCTTCAACCTCCTCAAGACAAAGCTCACTATCGCCCCAATAATGCAACCACCGATTGGAACAAGCCATTCGAGATCATGTGTGATGCATCCGACCGAGCCGTAGGAGCAGCCTTGGGACAAAAGAATGGAAGAGAGAGCCACGTGATATACTATGCTTCAAAGACACTTAACTCGCCTCGGTGCAATTACTCTACCACGGAGAAGGAGTTGTTGGCTATTGTCTTCGCATTTGACAAGTACAGATCCTACTTACTTGGCTCCAAAATTGTGGTCTACACTGATCATGCTGCCGTCAAACACCTTCTATCCAAGAAGGAGTCTAAACCTCGATTGATACGATGGATACTCTTACTTCAAGAGTTTGATTGGGAGGTTAAGGACAAAAGAGGAGCGAGAGAATCAAGTGGCGGACCATCTAAGTCGATTGATCCAAGAAGAAGATGGAGAATCTATTAAGGAGACTTTTCCCGAGGAGCATTTGTATGCGGTTCCGACGACCTGTCACCGATGCAGTCCATGCGGACGAGCAGCACCCATGTTCGATGTTTTTCGGCTTATGCACGATCACGGCCTGCATCGACGCAGCAGACCGATTCCGATCCGAATGGCTAAAGGCTATTGGTAAGTTATCTAAACTTCCTTGGTTTACTAACATTGTGAATTACTTGACTTCCAAGCAGATTCCATCCAATTTCACACATGCCCAAAGAAAAAGATTGGAGAGCGAATGCCGACAATACTTTTGGGATTCTCCAATACTATGGAAGATGGGAATAGATCAAGTAATTCGCCGTTGCATTCCTGAGGCCGAACAAGGTGAGATTCTTTTTCATTGTCATTCATCCCCTTATGGTGGACACTTTGGCCCAAAACGTACTGCCAGAAAGGTTTTGGATGCAGGTTTTTTCTGGCCGACCTTAAACCTCGACTCATATAATTTTTGCAAGACGTGTACACGTTGCCAAATGACCGTAACATATCCCGAAGGATGAAATGCCCCAAAAGCCGTTGCGCTTACGTGAAATCTTTGATGTGTGGGGCATGGACTTCATGGGCCCTTTTCCGAGTTCATGCGGGAACTTGTACATTTTGCTTCTTTGTGGACTACGTGTCTAAATGGGTCGAGGCTAAGGCCGTGAGGACTAATGATTCTAAAGTGGTTGCAGGTTTTCTTAGAACTAATATTTTCAGCAGATTTGGAGTACCGACGGCCATCATTAGTGATCAAGGAAGCCATTTCTGCAACCGCACTATAGAAGCACTCATGAAGAAATACGGTGTCAAGCATCGTATCTCTACACCCTACCATCCACAAACGAATGGGCAAGCCGAGGTCTCCAATAGGGAAGTAAAAGCTATACTTGAGAAGACCGTGAATCCTTCTCGGGAGGATTGGAGTTTAAGGTTAGACGATGCTTTATGGGCTTATCGCATCGCTTATAAAACTCCTATAGGTATGTCTCCGTATCGGCTTATATTTGAGAAGCTTTGCCATCTACCTCGTGGAATTGGAGCACAAGGCATGGTGGGGTCAAGAAGAAGATTAATATGGATCCGCAAGGATGTGCGAAAGAAAGAAAATATCGAGTTACAAGAACTTGAAGAGATCCGTCGTGAGGCCTACGACACGGCAATGAGATACAAGGATCACACGAAGGCATGGCATGACGTACACATCCGTACAAAGGAATTTGAGGAGGGACGAGTTAGTGTTGCTATACCAATCTCGCCTCCGTCTCATGCCAGGGCAAGCTCCGTTCGCGTTGGATCGGTCCTTTCAGGATTCGATCCGTCTCGAAGAATGGAGCAGTTACAATCTCAAAGCTGGATTTCGACACGTAGTTTACTCGTCAATGGCCACCGGCCGAAACTCTTCCACGTTGCTGAACGAATAGAGGTAGTGGATGAGCTTAGCTTGTCCAATCCCGCTTATTCTTAATCTAGAAGGAGTCTAGCCAAAGACAATAAAGAAAGGCGCTACCGGGAGGCAGCCCGGTTTGTTCTCTTGTTCTTATTTCTTTCATTTTATTTGTTTATGTTTCGTCTTGTTTTTCTTGTTGTTTTTCCAGATCTAAGCTATGAAGCTGTTTAAGAGCTTAAGTGTAAGGAGGAAATTTAAAGATAGGGCAAAAATTTCGAAGAATTGGCGTGGGAGTGAATGTTGATTTCTTTTGGGGCCATTTTCGAATTTAGGAGAGAGTTAAAAATAAAAAAAAAAAAAAAAAAAAAAAAATTCAGAAAACGTTATCACGTTTTCTCCCTTTTTTTTCCCCCTTTATTCTTCCCCTTCTCCCATTTCTTCCATTATTCTTCCCCAAATTTTTACCCTAACTTACCTCCTCCAAAATTCACTCTCTCCATTCGAAATCTTACCACATCTCACACCCGCCAAACCTCCTTAGCCAAGTCACCGCCATGGCCCCGAAAAAGAAATCGAAGATCCTCGATGCTCCCTCTTCGGCAACCGCAACTGTGGGAGAAAGCTCGCGCCGGCCGCGCCGCACGGGACGCATTCGGCGTGCTTTAAATCCTTCGGTTTCAGGCCCATTCCTCATTGACGATGATGAGCCGGAAGTGGAACTCCAAGCTGCTGAGGTTGACGCTGTTGAAACCACCACCCCTGCTCCAGAAATTCCTTCTCGGTTCGACGAGGAGGAACCTGCCGAGGATGAAATAACCGCCAACGACGAAGATGACTTCGACTGGGAGAACCCTAATGCCGAATTCCACTCGGCGGATGTGTATACCAGATTTGGGTTTTTACGGGAGTCCTACCCCTTCGTACCGCCTCCATCTTTCGATGGAGTTAATTGGGTTTCCGAAGTGCGCGCGCCTCCTCTGCCGTCGGACGAGTCCGACTATCACCTGTCCAGTGAGGAGGACGATCTTTCCTTGGAGCAGCTTTCACTGGCGGATTCCGCAAATTCCGATTCTATGCCGTCGTCTGAAGTGTACGGGAACATGATTGTTCTCCGTTTCCCTGACCGAGAGGCGGTGAAGGCTGCCATGACGTTCGAAGACGACCCCTACCGCCACCGCGCCTTTATTCGTCGTGGGAAGAATTTCCGCAATGGTAGGACCATAAATCACGCCTTTCTTCGCTCTACGGGAGTGCAAGGTCGGCTTTTACGAGTATTTCGGCGCATTGGTTGGCTCGGTTAACGGTAATCACATCATTATCCATGCTACCATCATCCGGTTTCTGAGTTTTTCAATTCCTTCTCATTTACTTTCACTACTGATATTTATGTGCCTAGTATTTCTTTTCGCATTGGTTGTGTCTTTTATGAGATGTCTCTATCTAAGTGGTCTGCTAGGTTAGGAACTGTGTCTTTAGAGGATTTAGATGATGGTACCTATGCTCTTACACCTCGTGGTATTCCTTCGTCTATTGGTGATTATATTGGTCCTAAGAATGCTTGGTGTTTGATTGCTCCTTCTGATCATGCGGATTTTCGACCCTCGGTTTCTGATATTTCATACGTTACCGATCCTGCTTTACGTCTGTGTCATCAATTTCTGTGTCATAATTTGACTGGTCGTTGGACTGGGTTTACCACCCTCACGGATAATGACCTGTATTTTCTGTGGTGTATGCATACGGGTAGGAGGGTTGATCTTGGATATTGGGTAGCGCGATGTATGAGTGATCTTGCTACCCATCCGGCTAGGCATTTGACTCTGTGGCATTTGTTTGCTACGTTCCTTGCTAGGAACTTTATGATTATGGATGATTCTTTGCTTACTCGCCTTTCTGATCCACCTCTGTTTGATCTTGAGTTGATGGGTTATGCCCGCATTTGCTATAGGGATCCTGACGGTACTGTTCGATTTTATCCACCGGGACCTCGAGTCCCGAGTGCTGCCCCCTATGTAGCTTTGCAGGTATCCGACGATTCGGTCCAGGTGTTGAGGGCCGAGGTTTGCTACCTCCGTGGCGCTTTGATGATTTGGAGCGCACGGTTCTCTCTCGTCTTCCGCCTCCCGGGCGATCGGTGATGTCTTTTCTTCCCCCTTTTGTTTTCTTTTATGTTTTATGTGAGTCTGTGAGTTTTTTTTTTTTTTTATATATTTGTGTCTTTGTGTTGTTCTCTTTAACTTGATCGTTTGTAACGCTCAAGTGTAAGGAGGCGTTCTTCTTATGTGTTTGTCATGTTCTCCGTCTTTGCTTTGTGTTTTCTTGTGTGAGGGCACACAAGGGGTTTAGTGTAAGGAGGAGGAATGTCTCTTCTTCGTGTCACTTTGTTTCGTCATTTCTTTTGTGTCGTCGAAGCATGCCAAAAATTGAAGTTTTTGATGCACTCTTGTTCTTGATTAAGCATGTTTACTTATGCTTTATGTCTCAATATGCAAATTTGTAGTTATTGTGAAGAGTAGGAGAAGGTGCACATTTGTATGTGATTTGGGATGAGAAATAATAAGTGAATTGTGGATCGCATTGTATACACTCCTTATATTAGATTTGAGCCGTTAAAGTAGGACACTTCCTACTAATTTCATTGAGAGAGTTGTTCATGAAGTTGCAATAACAGTGTGTCATTTGTGATAAGTGATAGGAGGCACTAGGGATCGAGCCATTTAACCGCGACAATATGTCCTACCCTATATTATCCCCTAGTGAGCTAATTTGTGCCTTAATCCATTCCTTGATTTAGTCAGAAAAATTCAAACCGAGGCCTTTTAGCTTTCTTTTTCCCATGTCATTGTATGTTTTGCAAGCAAAATTGAGATTGATCTTTCTTATCACCTACTAAGTATACTTATGTTGTGGTGCAAATAATTATTGACAAAGTTTGACGAATATGAAGAAGTCAATTTGGTGATCAACATCCGGTAATAGGCTGTATTTTGGGCTGCTGCTATGAATGTGCTGCTATTTTTACTCTGAAAAAAAAAAAAAAAAAAAAAAAAAAAAAGAGTATAGTTTATGAGTTACAATGGCAGCAGCTAATGTGCTAATTCTTGTAGTAGGTGTTGGATATTAATTCTTAGTAATCTCTATTTTTGGCAAGTAAAACATACGTGACATTTTGGTACAAGTTGTGGAGCTTAGAACCCCTAGGACCCTTACCAATGCAAATTTGTCTATGTCCTAAGCCCCATTACAACCAAAGAATAAAGACCTCCTTGATATTACAGTTATGACACTCTTTTATCGTGATGGATGAACTTTATTTTATTGAGAGGCTTGACCGGACCTAGACTAGAGAGTGTTGAGTGAACCGTGAGGATGATCCATGTTTGCTTAGGTTTTTGACTAAGTTGATATTTGTGTGCCTAATCTAAAATTTGCAATTCTACTTGTTTGATGAGATGCATATTTGTGTGGTGGACATGTTTTGTTAGTTCATTGAGTGCAAAGATTATGGATATGATTGGTATTGCTTCTTTCGTTTGTTGTGTCGTTCTTTTCCGTGTTCGTGGTTTTGTTTTCTTTGTCCTTGTTGTTTGTGTCTTGTTTTGTCCGTGTCTTTTTCTTGTTTTCTTTTAGAGTCTTGAGTCTTGGGGGAGGAACAGGAATTGGATAGTACTTATGCTTTGGTTTTCCTTATACTTGAGGGCAAGTATGTTTTAAGTGTAAGGAGGTTTGATAGGTCTAAATTGTACTATCCATATTCCGTATAATTTGGCACATTTTGTGGCGTTTGGAATTGTTTTGATGTTTGTTTTGCAGTGTTTATTGATGATGTGGCATTTGACAAGGCGTTGAGGTGGCATTGCATAATCAAAGATATATCTACTCAATTTGGAGGAATCAATTAGGGATTAAGTATAGAAGGAAAAATAAATTAATTTATTTTACTTCTATATTTAATTACCCTAATAGAGGAGGATAAGGAGGGAATTAATTTATTTGATTCCATATCATAATACACGCGGCCGAGGGGAAGGAGATATGGAAGGATAATCATATCTTATCTTGAATTCTCACGGCAATTGCAAAGGAAGGGGGATCTTGATTATTTTTATCCATCATCACCGTTCCGATATTATTCATCAACCTCACGAGCCGAAGAAGAAGAAAAATCCCGACCGCCACTCGCCGTTCATCATCAAACATTCCAATCAATTCCATCGCCGCACACCGAGAGGGAGAGTCCGAAGCCGTCGAAGTAGAGATCATCCAATCACGAATTCGACGAGAGCCGAGGAAGTTCGATCGAGGGGTGTTTCAAAATTAAGTTTGCATTTCTACACTTTGATTTAAGAATTGTGTTTAGATTTGGAAGAAACAACATGCTATCGTTTTCGTTTTGCATTTCCGGATTTTATTTATCTCCGTTTAATTAGCTTATGGATGAATACTAAGTTTGTTTTTAATTCATGGAATTTTTTATTTCTAGGATGATAATTCATGCTATTTGATATTCTCGAATTTAGATCATTAATTAGAATTTTCGTATATTTTGATTTATTGAATTTCATTATGGTTTGTGTTACGTCCGAAGAAACCGGTCCGTCTGGCTAGTCCGGCCGATATGCGTAGCTAAGTCTTTTAAGGGGCCGGCGAGATGTAACACACACACCACTTAAATTTCGTGAGACTAGGGCTTAAAATTAATCATTTTGGTTCTGAATTAATCTAGGTTTAATTAATTGGATTAATTAATTTAGGCTTGATCACCCTAGGTTAATTTAATTCATAGCTAATTTAGTACTTCCATCGTTTCTCATGGGATTAGGCTAAATAAGTAGCAAATTGTTCTTAGGACAATTGGATTAATTTGGTAGGAGACTATTAGATGCCCACCATACGAGTAGGCTCCTAAATTGGGTTCCCTTAGTTCTTAAAGCTGATTAGGTGTTAAATCTATTGATTGCCCACCAACGTAGGTTGCATCTAATTTAGAGAAGTAGTCGTTTCAATGCCCACCATGGCGATTACCGAATAATTAAGGGGAATAGGGGATATGTCCGTTTAATTACGGTGTCCTACAACTGATTGATTTAACTGGTTTAATTAATTATTAGTGTCTATGATCGATTGTGTGTGTGTGAATCATCGTGCTGGACCCGCTTTTACTTGCATTAGATAAATTTCGTGTTTATTTCTTGTTTAAATTTTCGTTGTCTTAGGTTTAGTTATTCCCAAAACTTGCATGGTCGCTAACCAAAAATCTTGATTGATAGGATTTTTAAGTTTGAATTTATCCGTTCCCTGTGTTCGATACCTGTGCTATACTGTTTTAAGTTCTAGCATTTGCAGGATTTATTTGGTGTTAAACATCGACCACCATATTGCAATTATACTAATTTGTGTCTATATATGCATTTTCTATCTTTAAAATATGCATTTCTGCACATTGCCCAAAGGAAAACGTGAGAAATGATAAGGGAAGCTTATCTTGGAGGAGGAGGCATAATTGTACCGAATAATATCTCATTCTCAATCTCCATCCTAGCAGTAGTTGTAGTTTTTCTCTCTAAATTCTACCACAAACAAGAACGCCAAGAACATCTATAAATTTCTGTCTAGCTTAGTTTATATCTATTATGTCTAGTTAGTAGTTAATGCTTGAAGCTCTCCAAGTGAGAAGAAGACTTGAATGTTTCCAACCTTTTGGTTAGTATTAATGTGTAGCTTTAATGTTTATTATTTCATGACGTCTTTAAGCTTGTCTTCAAGAATCTGTTTGTTTCTGCACGTGTCTTTGAAATTGTTTAAGATTTTGCCTTTCTGTCTATGTCTGTGAGTGGGGACGTACCTTGAAAGTTTATTCTTGTGGTAAGTTTGTACTAAAATATTTCATCTCCTTTTAAAGAAGCTCTTTCTTGTTCATATTTTTAACTTTTTCAGAAATTTGACTATTCAACTTTTAAGATCCGGATTTGCATGATATTGTTTAATATAGCTAAGCTTATAGATATCACTAAGCCAATGAAGCTCCATTCTTGAGTTCGTGAGATCCGTTTTGTGTGGATAATTGGTAGCTCTAAGGTTTTGATGGCAATCTGTGTAGGATAGTGTTTGAACTACTTGGACTTAAATCATTTTTAGTAGTTAGTCTCTCTCTGAGCATAAGTAAATTAAGTAGGAAACCATGTTTCCTTGCTCCTAATGCATTTAAGTGATAATTTAGTCATTGCTAAACAAGGTTGAATGTTCGCTAGAATAGATGAGTATTGTTATGCTAAACATGCTAATCACACCCTTAAGTGTAAGTGTTGGATGCCCATGTGCTTAACACTGGCCTGATAGCATTGACTTAATCAATTAATGTTGTATCGAGGATCGAACGTGAGTAGTGTGGATTTGCCCTAGCCAGGTCCCCTAACTGTTTTAAACCCCAGTTTATTTGTTGCAAGTTATTGTGTTACTCTATGTATAGAAAATCCAAAAACTATGGGGTTGCTAACCAAAATTAGGTCGTAGTAATTGCTTGATTAAATCACTCGTTCCTTGTAACTAATTTATTATAGTGCTCCATGCAGGAGACATATAAATTGTGTTTGATTCGGCCTCGACCTCCGATCATCGATCGATCTCTTAATTAAAGAAAGCTACACATATCTACTTTGGGATCAAATTATTATTGTCATAAATATTAGTGGTTCAAGTATCATTGCAATATGATCAAACAAATTTTATTTAACTAAAAGAGAAACAAATTGAAGCAATAATTCATTACATCACAACAAGGAAAGGACAAGATAACACTTTATTGCATGACCTTCAAACGAGTGAAGCAGGATTTGGAGGAGGAGGGACTTCCACTGAACCTTCAAGCATCTGAATTACTCTCTTCATTCGTGGCCTCATTTCTGGATCTTCTTGAACGCACCATAACGCCACCTTCACTAATTTCTCGATACGTCTCATATCGTCCGCCATTTCTGGGTCGTCGGATACTAACAAATCCAACCTCGCTGTGCTGAAGCAATCATAAGCCCAATCAGCTAGAATCTGCATTCTGCTATCCTCAGTATCTGGATCGAAATTCTTTCTGAAGCAAAGCAACTCTAACAGCATTACCCCGTAGCTGTAAACATCCACTTTGGCAGTTATAGGCATATTTCTGAACCATTCTGGAGCAAGATACCCTCTAGTCCCCCTTATTCCGGTAGTAGTTCTAGTCTGATCTGGTCTCAGAAGCTTGGCTAACCCGAAATCGGATATCTTTGCTGTATGAGTATCGTCCAAAAGCACGTTTTGATGCTTGATGTCACAGTGAATGATCTGAGTGGTGCAGTCCTCGTGCAAATAGCAAAGCCCTCTTGCAACTGCAAATGCAATCTGAATCCTTGTGTACAAACTCGGCTTTGATGAATTATTGAATAGAAAGTCGGCGGAGGAGCCATTGCTCATGAACTCATACACCAGAATCCTGTGCTGGCCCTCATCACAATATCCCAACAACTGTACGAGGTGTTTGTGGTTGGTCCTGCTGATTGAACTCACTTCAGCTTTGAACTGCTCATCTGCTTCACCCGCTATCCGCTTCAGCTTTTTAACGGCAACAACTTTTCCATTTTCATGTTGGAGAGTCCCCTTATACACTGTTGCGAAAGCGCCGTTGCCAATTTCTTCCCCGAAACCGTTGGTAGCTTCTTGTAGCTCTTTGAAACTGTAGCACCGTACGCTAATTCCGTGATAAACACTCTTATTTGCATCAACAGTCGTTAAAATTGATTTTCGTCGGTTGAAATGGAAAACCAACAACAGTATTGAGGAAAGCAGGAGTATGTTAACAAATGCCGAACTGCCAAGCAAAACCGATCCGGCTACAATCAAACCAGATTTTGTTTTGGCCGGCTTATAACTTGATGGGTTTTCCACCGCAGTGCTGCTTCTCCTTATCTTTATCAAAGTCTTGCCCGATATGCTAGGATCGACCATCCCACTG
This sequence comes from Lavandula angustifolia, assembly GCA_028984105.1. Lineage (NCBI taxonomy): Eukaryota > Viridiplantae > Streptophyta > Magnoliopsida > Lamiales > Lamiaceae > Lavandula > Lavandula angustifolia. Next base: position 2,449,756 of record CM054825.1, on the reverse strand, counting down.
GAAAGAGGGACTCTCTTCTTCCAACATCCGCTGCCGCTATTATATACCACAGCATCACATAAACAGTCAGCAAGGCAATCACGCCGGCACCAATCCTCCGTGACTGGCATAAAATGTGCGTAATCATTAAAAGGGCAATTTGTATTAGGCATCTCGTACAAGCCAAAGAGACCGGTTTCGTTTGATCCTTGATCACAGCTTTGGCGAACAAAATCAGGTTTGCATCCACCCATGGAGTCGTCCGGATGGAGTAGAGAGTAGCCGTTTGGGCAGCCGCATTGAGGCCTCTGATCTGTTCGTATTGAGCAGAAACTATTAAAACCGCAAGCACCTCCTCCTGTGTCTTGCGCGATTGCAGTACATATATTCCCAGGCAAGAAGGCTTGAACCGACCACTCAGCTGCTCTCCCACCGCTCAAATTACCAAACTTGGGATACAAATAGTGTCTCAGAACCCCATCATATTCAAGAGTCAACCTCTGAAAATACTCACTTGTTGAAGGTCGGCTGCTATCCAACAGAGTGGTAAGCACAGTCCCATTTTGCGCGATGAGGTTCAAGTATCCGGATTCGTTGAAGACAAAACTGAAACCAGAATCCACGGTATTCGTCTTAAAATATGCTTTAATGCAGTTTCCCATGGGGAAGTTTCTGGTGCACAAGGAAAGATCTCCGTCACTCTGCAGAGTTAACAAGAATCTCCCTTCAGAGTGGTTTGTTTGAGAAAAGCTCGAAACAAGCTCCCCACTCCGATTCAATTTCTGAGATGGTACGAACGTATCAGTGGGGTGGTCGAAGCTCTGCCACAAGATGGATGAAGCAGCACTAGCTATCACCAAATTGCCGGTGTCGAGCATGGCGGCGTAGGAAGCTTCGGAGACAGCAGAGTCAGAAGCCCAGATCCCCTGCCCTCTTGGATCGTTGAGCTCCAGCCTCCCATCTCGAGTAAGGTGGATTCTTGACCCCTTGGGGGCTGGATTGTTACGATTGGCGGACCAAATTATGGTTTTTTCCGGTATTTGATCGAACCAGATACCCAGCAAGTAGCCTCCTCCAGCCGCCGCCGGCCGGAATCCGAAAGCGAATTCTCTAGAAGGAGAGAACCAACTGGCATTCGTAGCATCTGCAAGTAGGGATGCACCTACAGTTACGTTGGTGTATGATTGTGCAGCGCCAGAAATTGGTAGCAATACCGTAACTGCAAGAATCTGTAGTAACTTGCATAGTGGTGAAGCCATTTCAGATGTGAGTACTGGATTCTTTGCTCGCCACAGATGAAGAAAATTATTTGGGAGAGACGCGTGAACAAGAGTCTTGTAGCGGGTCTTTGGGACCGTAGACTCGTAAGAGTCGCAAGTCTTTGTTGAGAATGGTCGACTAAAGCACGTATAAAATTCAACAGATTGATTTTCCTTTTGTTTCACTAGTTGACTTAGATACTACTCTTCTATAATTATTCCATCCAACTTGGTTGAATTTCCTTGTCGAATCATCCCAACCTACTTGACTTATTTTCCTAAATAGAAAATAATTAACCTAATTAATTATTCTACTAAATATTTGTATCAATAAATAAAAAACATATCTTTTAAAAATCATCTAAACCCTAAATCAGAATAAGGTCCTTCTTATTCTCTCTATATCGTCGTCTCCCTCTCCACCCTTGTCGCCTGCAAGAACCACCATTGTCGACCTCCTTGTTCTCCGTTGCCTGTCACCACAGTGATGGAGTCCGAGGTGACGTACGATCTCCGCCATTTTTGTCTCTCTCTCTCGCCGCCTTCTTCTCCCTCCACCATTTTCGATCTTCCTTCTTCTCCGTCGCCTACCACGGCAATGATGATGTCGGAGGTTAGATACACAAAATTTTGCCTCCGATCTTACCTTATCTCTACATCCAACTTCGTTCGAACAGATACTACTCTTGGTACCCTTGGTACTTCTCTATGGATGAATTAAACCCTTACCTCTGATTTAAGGTTTATCTCAGTCTCCTTTAGTGCATTTATTAGATATTGATCTTTAGAGGTTTACTTCAGTCTCCTTTAGTGCAGAAATGCAGTAATTTAGTGGAATTAGTATTTTGTCTGATGGTAATTGAAAATTCTTTAATTCATATGAGGTAGGATCAATTGGAAGTTAATATACATTTAATGAAGTAAGCAATTGGGGTTTACTATTTCATTTGGATTTTTTTTACAGAATTTGGAACAGAATGTTGTCGGGTCGCCACAGAGCAGTTTCAGAAAAACTCTAGGTGCCTTAAAAGACACTACTACTCTTAGTTTGGCAAAAATGAGCAGCGACTACAAGGTATGTTTAACGTTCTCTTACGGAGCAGAAAATATATGTTTTACTTAGCCCATTTCCTGGATGACTCCAGTCCTAATGGTATAGATTTCTCCTCATTCTACAATCTAGCAAAACTTAAAAATGAACTAATTCAATAATAAACTTCATTATGATCTCTTGGACGGCTTATTCTGCTTGGAATCTTTTTGTTATGCATTGTTTCTAGAGGAGAGTCTAGAATGTTTCCTAGTGTTGAAGTATGACATTGAAGTATGCACTGTTTGGTATGACTTCTTATTAACATTAACCCGCTCCTTTTATTACTCTTGGTCAGTGTCAATTTGGTTTCTAGTTGTTAGTGGCTTTTTTTGCCGAGCTACAACAAGCACTACTTGAAATACTTCACTTTAAATAGGAATTGCATCTTACAAAAGATAGTTACAAGATTACTTGTTTACAAAATATACCTACGTACAAAAGATAGTTACAATAGGGTTTCAAAACATAAGTTTGCCCTTGAGATAAAATCTAATTACATCAGCCTACTAAATTGGTACCTAAAATCTGTGTAGGATAGTGTATGAACTACTTGGACTTAATCATTTTGAGTAGTTAGTCTCTCTCTGAGCATAAGTAAATTAAGTAGGAAACCATGTTTCCTTGCTCCTAATGCATTTAAGTGATAATTTAGTCATTGCTAAACAAGGTTGAATATTCGCTAGAATAGATGAGTATTGTTATGCTAAACATGCTAATCACACCCTTAAGTGTAAGTGTTGGATGCCCATGTGCTTAACAACGGCTCGATAGCATTGACTTAATCAATTAATGTTGTATCGAGGATCGAACGTGAGTAGTGTGGATTTGCCCTAGCCAGGTCCCCTAACTGTTTTAAACCCCAGTTTATTTGTTGCAAGTTATTGTGTTACTCTATGTATAGAAAATCCAAAAACTATGGGGTTGCTAACCAAAATTAGGTCGTAGTAATTGCTTGATTAAATCACTCGTTCCTTGTAACTAATTTATTATAGTGCTCCATGCAGGAGACATATAAATTGTGTTTGATTCGGCCTCGACCTCCGATCATCGATCGATCTCTTAATTAAAGAAAGCTACACATATCTACTTTGGGATCAAATTATTATTGTCATAAATATTAGTGGTTCAAGTATCATTGCAATATGATCAAACAAATTTTATTTAACTAAAAGAGAAACAAATTGAAGCAATAATTCATTACATCACAACAAGGAAAGGACAAGATAACACTTTATTGCATGACCTTCAAACGAGTGAAGCAGGATTTGGAGGAGGAGGGACTTCCACTGAACCTTCAAGCATCTGAATTACTCTCTTCATTCGTGGCCTCATTTCTGGATCTTCTTGAACGCACCATAACGCCACCTTCACTAATTTCTCGATACGTCTCATATCGTCCGCCATTTCTGGGTCGTCGGATACTAACAAATCCAACCTCGCTGTGCTGAAGCAATCATAAGCCCAATCAGCTAGAATCTGCATTCTGCTATCCTCAGTATCTGGATCGAAATTCTTTCTGAAGCAAAGCAACTCTAACAGCATTACCCCGTAGCTGTAAACATCCACTTTGGCAGTTATAGGCATATTTCTGAACCATTCTGGAGCAAGATACCCTCTAGTCCCCCTTATTCCGGTAGTAGTTCTAGTCTGATCTGGTCTCAGAAGCTTGGCTAACCCGAAATCGGATATCTTTGCTGTATGAGTATCGTCCAAAAGCACGTTTTGATGCTTGATGTCACAGTGAATGATCTGAGTGGTGCAGTCCTCGTGCAAATAGCAAAGCCCTCTTGCAACTGCAAATGCAATCTGAATCCTTGTGTACAAACTCGGCTTTGATGAATTATTGAATAGAAAGTCGGCGGAGGAGCCATTGCTCATGAACTCATACACCAGAATCCTGTGCTGGCCCTCATCACAATATCCCAACAACTGTACGAGGTGTTTGTGGTTGGTCCTGCTGATTGAACTCACTTCAGCTTTGAACTGCTCATCTGCTTCACCCGCTATCCGCTTCAGCTTTTTAACGGCAACAACTTTTCCATTTTCATGTTGGAGAGTCCCCTTATACACTGTTGCGAAAGCGCCGTTGCCAATTTCTTCCCCGAAACCGTTGGTAGCTTCTTGTAGCTCTTTGAAACTGTAGCACCGTACGCTAATTCCGTGATAAACACTCTTATTTGCATCAACAGTCGTTAAAATTGATTTTCGTCGGTTGAAATGGAAAACCAACAACAGTATTGAGGAAAGCAGGAGTATGTTAACAAATGCCGAACTGCCAAGCAAAACCGATCCGGCTACAATCAAACCAGATTTTGTTTTGGCCGGCTTATAACTTGATGGGTTTTCCACCGCAGTGCTGCTTCTCCTTATCTTTATCAAAGTCTTGCCCGATATGCTAGGATCGACCATCCCACTGGAAAGAGGGACTCTCTTCTTCCAACATCCGCTGCCGCTATTATATACCACAGCATCACATAAACAGTCAGCAAGGCAATCACGCCGGCACCAATCCTCCGTGACTGGCATAAAATGTGCGTAATCATTAAAAGGGCAATTTGTATTAGGCATCTCGTACAAGCCAAAGAGACCGGTTTCGTTTGATCCTTGATCACAGCTTTGGCGAACAAAATCAGGTTTGCATCCACCCATGGAGTCGTCCGGATGGAGTAGAGAGTAGCCGTTTGGGCAGCCGCATTGAGGCCTCTGATCTGTTCGTATTGAGCAGAAACTATTAAAACCGCAAGCACCTCCTCCTGTGTCTTGCGCGATTGCAGTACATATATTCCCAGGCAAGAAGGCTTGAACCGACCACTCAGCTGCTCTCCCACCGCTCAAATTACCAAACTTGGGATACAAATAGTGTCTCAGAACCCCATCATATTCAAGAGTCAACCTCTGAAAATACTCACTTGTTGAAGGTCGGCTGCTATCCAACAGAGTGGTAAGCACAGTCCCATTTTGCGCGATGAGGTTCAAGTATCCGGATTCGTTGAAGACAAAACTGAAACCAGAATCCACGGTATTCGTCTTAAAATATGCTTTAATGCAGTTTCCCATGGGGAAGTTTCTGGTGCACAAGGAAAGATCTCCGTCACTCTGCAGAGTTAACAAGAATCTCCCTTCAGAGTGGTTTGTTTGAGAAAAGCTCGAAACAAGCTCCCCACTCCGATTCAATTTCTGAGATGGTACGAACGTATCAGTGGGGTGGTCGAAGCTCTGCCACAAGATGGATGAAGCAGCACTAGCTATCACCAAATTGCCGGTGTCGAGCATGGCGGCGTAGGAAGCTTCGGAGACAGCAGAGTCAGAAGCCCAGATCCCCTGCCCTCTTGGATCGTTGAGCTCCAGCCTCCCATCTCGAGTAAGGTGGATTCTTGACCCCTTGGGGGCTGGATTGTTACGATTGGCGGACCAAATTATGGTTTTTTCCGGTATTTGATCGAACCAGATACCCAGCAAGTAGCCTCCTCCAGCCGCCGCCGGCCGGAATCCGAAAGCGAATTCTCTAGAAGGAGAGAACCAACTGGCATTCGTAGCATCTGCAAGTAGGGATGCACCTACAGTTACGTTGGTGTATGATTGTGCAGCGCCAGAAATTGGTAGCAATACCGTAACTGCAAGAATCTGTAGTAACTTGCATAGTGGTGAAGCCATTTCAGATGTGAGTACTGGATTCTTTGCTCACCACAGATGAAGAAAATTATTTGGGAGAGACGCGTGAACAAGAGTCTTGTAGCGGGTCTTTGGGACCGTAGACTCGTAAGAGTCGCAAGTCTTTGTTGAGAATGGTCGACTAAAGCACATATAAAATTCAACAGATTGATTTTCCTTTTGTTTCAGTTGACTTAGATACTACTCTTCTATAATTATTACTCCCTCCGTGAATTTCCTTTTCGAATCATCCCCGACTTAGACTTATTTTCCTAAATAGAAAATAATTAACCTAATTAATTATTCTAATAAACATTTTTATCAATAAATAAAGGCAAATTGAATTTTTTAGTCCCCAAACTATGCTTATTTGGTCAATTTGATCCTTTATTTATTTTTTTAGTTAATTGGTCCCAAAACTATAGAATTTTGGATGAATTGGTTCTTCTGTTAATTTTTTGGTAAGTCAACTATTAGTCAACGATTTTTAAAGGGTATTTTCGGTATAATATTATTGAGGACCAAAACGTCCAAATACTAAAAAATTGAGGACCAATTTGGCCAAATTTTTTTTTTACTGAAATTTTTTTAATTTTACAAAAATCGAAAAGTATTTTAGTCGCTTTGATTTTTTTAAGGACCAACTACGCCAATTTTAAATAAGTTGAAGACCAATCCCTATATTTTGGGATCATAATCGTCAAATTTTATAGCTCTGTTATCTAAATTTTCGAATATATTATTATGATAAAGAGAGATAAAAACGTAGAATATTTAATAATCAATGAATAAAATTATAGTAGATTTCCATTCAAAACATGTTTTCATTCCAATATGATTTATTCATTAATTTTTCGTATATTTTATGTTTTAATCCCCTATTTTCATAGTAATATTCGGAAAAAAATTAATTACGGAGTAATATATTTTATGTTTTAATCCATCGTTTTCATAGTAATATGATCCCCAAATATATTATAATTAACGGGATTGGTCCTCAGCCTATTTTTCGATTTTTGAAAAACTTAAAAAAATTAAAGAAAAAATTTTGGTCAAATTGATCCTCAATCTTTCAATATTTGGACGTTTTGGTCCTCAATAATATTATACCGAAAATACCCTTTTAAAAATCGTTGACTAACAGTTGACTAACAAAAAAATTAACAGAATGACCAATTCGTCCAAAATTCTATAGTTTGGGGACCAATTAACTAAAATAAATAAATAAGGGACCAAATTGGCTAAACACGTAGTTTGATGACTAAAAAATTCAATTTGCCATAAATAAAAAACAAATCTTTTGAAAATCATCTAAACCCTAAATCAGAATGAGGTCCTTCTTATTCTCTCTATATCGCCGTCTCCCTCTCCACCCTTGTCGCCGCAAGAACCACCATTGTCGACCTCCTTGTTCTCCGTTGCCGCCACCACGGTCATGGAGTCCGAGGCGACGTACGATCTGCCATTTTTGTCTCTCTCTCTCTCTCTCTCTCTCTCTCTCTCTCTCTCTCTCTCTCCGCCTTCTTCTCCCTCCACCATTTTCGATCTTCCTTCTTCTCCGTCGCCTACCACGACAGTGATGATGTCGGAGGTTAGATACACAAAATTTTGCCTCCGATCTTACCTTATCTCTACATCCAACCTTCGTTCGAACAGATACTACTCTTGGTACCCTTGGTACTTCTCTATGGATGAATTAAACCCTTACCTCCGATTTAAGGTTTATCTCAGTCTCCTTTAGTGCATTTATTAGATATTGATCTTTAGAGGTTTACTTCAGTCTCCTTAGTGCAGAAATGCAGTAATTTAGTGGAATTAGTATTTTGTCTGATGGTAATTGAAAATTCTTTAATTCATATGAGGTAGGATCAATTGGAAGTTGATATACATTTAATGAAGTAAGCAATTGGGGTTTACTATTTCATTTGGATTTTTTTTTACAGAATTTGGAACAGCATGTTGTCGGGTCGCCACAGAGCAGTTTCAGAAAAACTCTAGGTGCCTTAAAAGACACTACTACTCTTAGTTTGGCAAAAATGAGCAGCGACTACAAGGTATGTTTAGCGTTCTCTTACGGAGCAGAAAATATATGTTTTACTTAGCCCATTTCCTGGATGACTCCAGTCCTAATGGTATAGATTTCTCCTCATTCTACAATCTAGGAAAACTTAAAAATGAACTAATTCAATAATAAACTTCATTATGATCTCTTGGACAGCTTATTCTGCTTGGAATCTTTTTGTTATGCATTGTTTCTAGAGGAGAGGCTAGAATGTTTCCGAGTGTTGAAGTATGACATTGAAGTATGCACTGTTTGGTATGACTTCTTATTACCATTAACCCGCTCCTTTTATTACTCTTGGTCAGTGTCAATTTGGTTTCTAGTTGTTAGTGGCTTTTTTTGCCGAGCTACTACAAGCACTACTTGAAATACTTCACTTTAAATAGGAATTGCATCTTACAAAAGATAATTACAAGATTACTTGTTTACAAAATATACCTACGTACAAAAGATAGTTACAATAGGGTTTCAAAACATAAGTTTGCCCTTGAGATAAAATCTAATTACATCAGCCTACTAAATTGGTACCTAAAATCCTAGTCTTGACCTCAATGCTTGCACATCTTGTACTATGTCACTCTCTACCATAAATGTTATGCATTCCCTCACCAAACAAGATGGCACTTCCAAGTCAATTGGAAGTTGGCCTTATCTTATGAGAGTATCTTTTTGCATGTGAGGTACTTTATGTGAATTGTGACACTTGACCTTCACTATTTTCATCAAGCAGCCTTGAAGGGATACGAAAACTTTGTTTAATGTCATAGGGGATAGTTCCTCAAATGAACTAGCAACTGCATTAACTAATTCTTCTATTGTTGTACATGCTCTTTCAATTTGTATGCTTTGGATTGCCCTAAACCACCTCAAATCATTGACATTAGTGTCAGGTGAATTGGGTGGTTGATGGACACTCCTAATGTTAAATCCATCAGAACTTGTTGGTTTTGCATTGTCCTGTTGTATGAATATTAACTTGCTTGGAAATGGTGGTCACTTAGCCTTAATAGTAGGGATAATCTGTTATACAATAGAATAGTTTAATTTGCAATAACAGTGTAATTTGCAATAAGAGTCTAATTTGCAATAAGAATAGTTTAATTTGCATAGTATAAAAGAGACAAAAGATTAAAGAAGACTCTTAAGGTTAAAGAATCAATACGACAGTGTAAGCAAAAATGAGTAAACTGACATACCTATTGAATCAAACAATCTTTAATAATAGCTTTTGTAATTGAATCAATAGGCTTCATCTCTAGAGTTCCTTTAGGTCTATTTTTGTTGTTTCTAATTGCTAGAACCATTTGTGTGAAAGAGAACATTCCTATTTTCCCATGAAATTGATGGGTACTTTGTGTCATGGAGAACCATTTTCATCAATGTGAATGGTGTTGTTCATGCTCTTGAATTTTGAGATGTTCATAATTCTATCATATTTAAGAGACTCCATAGAAAACCTTAACATGTGGATTTTGTTTGGCATTGTAGTTGAGGGTTTATTGGCACTTGAATGAGCTATGATCAACCCTGCTTTCGCATATCTTCCAATTGTGCTAGGAGAGCAGTTGACTGAATATGCAAGCTTCCTAATTGCTGCTCTCTTCTGCACCTCTATGTTTTGAATTAACTCAATATTAATATGCATTGTTTTGCATCGGTTGGGATGTTTCTTTCCACTTGTGAGATATATGGCTTGACCTACTTGTTGTTTCTTGGCTTTTTTTCCACAACCGAGTGATTGTGCTTGGAGAGCAGCCGAAATTCTTAAACGCTTCGGCGGCTTTGCCTCGATTAATTCTGCTATTTGTAGAATTTTGTTGTAGGAATTGAACAATGGCATTTCTTTGGTTTTCTGACAATTCTTTTTCCCTCATTTTTTTTGTGTTTTATTTGGAGATGTTAGATTAGAACTGTTCGTTTTGAGCTTCTTTTATAATGTGTGTAAGGTGAAAATTTGAGAGGGAAACTCTTTAAATTTTCCCCTCAAAATTTGAGAGGGAAACTGAAATTTTCCCTTAGAACTGCTCGTTTTGAGCTTCTTTTATGATGTTGTAATAGGATTTCTACTTATTAAAGTTTGGTTGCCGCCATTTAGACTTGTTATATTAGGATTTCTATTTTTTCTAAATTTCATCTTTCTACATTGACCTTATACAAATTCAATGCTTATACCATTTGAATACGATAAATGATTACGCACTAAATAGTTAATTAATTAAGTATGCTTATACCATTTGAATACGATAAATGATTACGCACTAAATAGTTAATTAATCGAGTATGCAATTACCATTTGAATACGATAAGTGATTACGCACTAAATAGATAATTAATCGAGTATGCAATTAACATTTGAATACGATAAAATGATTGCGCACTAGATAGTTATACAATTTGAATACGACTTATGAGTACACACTGAAGAGACTAATTAATCGAATTTCAGTAAGGATTTCGTCCATGCCTCAAATACCATTTGAGTAAGGATTTCAAAAAGAAACATGCATGATTAGAAACTCTCTGGTCATTTCAAATAGAGATGTTATGAGGATTTCAAATACTCCCTCCGTCCCATTATTTATGTCCCATTGGGACTGGGCATGATAATTAAGATAGTGGAGGTAAAGGTGTAAAGTTGTGGTGTAAAAGTATAAAGTGGTGGGGTCCACTCGCTTAGATTGATTGTGGTCCACTTATTTATTTCCTTATTTGGTATGGGACATAAATAATGGGACAACCAAAAAAGACAAATGGGACATTAATAATGGGACGGAGGGAATAAGAAACAAGCAGCTTTAGCATAAAATGCGACAATGGCACATTGTGATTGAAAGGATTAAGTCAATTTACATTAACACAAATTCTAGTCAAAATAGTCGAGTTTCTAGGTTTCATCACCTTGTAGCGAGGCAGCATACGGAGGCTCTTCAGTCTTTGGGCTGATACAAAATAACAACAAGCACTAATATAAGCAACAAAGCCTATCAGAAATAGGAGTGTAACGGTTCGGTTCGGTTCGACTTTTTATGTACTTTAGGAACCGAACCAAACACATAGAAATGGTTCGGTTCGGTTCGGTTTGATGGATTTTTCAATATCGGAACCGAACCGAACCGCTTATAAATGGTTCGGTTCGGTTCATCGGTTCACTTTTTTTATTTATTTATTGTTAAATCTTAAATAATGCAAGAATAATAGTTTATAAGATGTCACTCATTCCGAACTCATAAGTATAGAGTTGTTACTCCTTTCTCTTCATTTGTATAGAATAGAATTGATCTAAACTTAAATCTAATATCTAAATCCAACAATATTCTCATATAAGAAAGACAAATATTAAATAAAAAAAATTAAAAAATAGGATATTAGTTCGGTTCGGTTCGAACCGTTCAAAAATTCTTGAAACCGCGAACCGAACCGAATGTAAACGGTTTCTAAAAAAATAAACCGAACCAAACCGAACCACATTTTTCGGTTTGGTTCGGTTCGGTCCGACCGGTTTCGCGGTTCGGAGCGGAACCACTTACACCCCTATTTCAGAAATATGTTCATAAATCAACTCAACCAACCAAGCATGTCTTTCAGAAACGTGCATGTATTCAACATTTAACCATGATCAAGGCATCAACCAATATAGGCACATAAACAACAAGCAAGACAAAATTTGTTCATAAATAACTTAACCAACCAAGCATGTCGATACATATATTCAACACTAAAACATCATGAAGGCAACATAACAAAGCATCAAGGTGGAAATTTGTTCATAAATGAAGTCAACCAACCTTGCACGTTTTTGTGAAAATTTAAAAGTAATTTACATTAAACCATCATGAAGGCAACATCAAAACCTCATCAGGGCATCAACCAATTAAGTCACATAAACAACAACCAAGACAAATATATGTTCATAAATCAACTAAACCAACCAACCATGCCTTTCAGTCAATACATGTATTCAACACTAAACCATCATCAAGGCAGCATAACTCAATGCATCAAGGCAGAAATCTGTTCATAAATGAAGTCAACCAACCTTGCATGCCTTTCAGAAAATTTAAACGTGTTCAACATTAAACCATGATGTAGGCAGCATCAAAACCTCATCAGGGCATCATAAATTAACTAAACCAACCAACCATGCCTTTCAGCCAATGCATGTATTCAACACTAAACCATCATCAAGGTAGCATAACATAACATCAAGGCATAAATCTAAATGTAAATGTATTCAACATTAAACTAATCAAGGCACATAGACAACCTCCAAGGAAGAAGAGAGTATGGGAAAGATCTAACTAAATTGACGAAAGCAGGGACCCAAATCACTATGAACTCATCAACATTAGGTTGCACAATCGGGTTTGTCATCTCGTCGAAGTAGGCGACCATTGATGCATCATACCTTGCTGCAACTCCGACTCCAACACCGCCCCGGACTCCTCCTACGGCGACGTCTGCGCAGCCGTCAAAAGCCATCTCGACTCTTCCCCATTCATCAACGATAGAATTGACGAATCGAACATGGTTTCGGGAACAATCACGTCCGAATATGCAATTAAATAATCGTCTCCGGCTTTAGGAAGAATCTCACCCGAGTACTCAATTGAAGAATCGAACACGGTTTCGGGAACAAAAGAGGAACAACCATAGACATTTAGATCTGACGGCTTAAACGCCGTTTCAGACTCAAAGAATTCCCTCTCGGTTCGAATCAAGGCCGCAAGGCCAAAGTCCGTGTCCATCGGCCCCAGATCTGAGTAGTTGAACCCAAAGACCGGCGGTCGTCGGTGGTGGCATGGGCGTCGCCGCAGACGTCTCCTTGACTCCAAAACAAAAATCGCACTGACCCACTTTTCCTGGATGTAGTATCAAAGGGGGAATGACAGGGATTTATTAGTTTTAGTAGGGGATTCATCAGGCCGCCGTATAATGGAGGAGATGATGGCGGGGAGCGACAACGGCGTGTTCTTAAGGGAAAGAGGCGAGAGGAGAGAGTTTTTGGATTAATACATTTGAATTAGGTTTTTGGAGTTTTGTAATTTATTTATTTATTGAAATAGATAATAAGGGATTAGTTGGATCATTAAAAAAAGTGAAATAAGTTAAACTAGTGGACCATACATCTTTTAAAATAATTAAGAACTCTTTTTAAACTCCGCGCTAAAAGCTTGATATAATAAATCTTATTCATATCCTATTACTATATTAAGTGCTCATGAAAGTGTCTATGTCTTGTACATCAAAAGTTCAAAACTTTATTACGTACACATAAAAAAACGAAAAAAAAAAAAAACGAAACGATGCTAGTGAATTAGGAATTAGTCTTCAACATTAACTAAATAATTTTCTTACGTACTCAAGTAAAATGACCATATGTAGGCAGGGGCGGATCCAAGGGGGGGCGCCCGGCGGCGGCGGCCCCCCCGAACTCGTGTCGAAACGCGATTTTATATGTGTAATTTTTAAGAAATTTCGTATTTCGCCCCCCCGAATGTACACTTCACCCTCTTCTCTATCGAATTTTTAAATTTCGCCCCCCCTCCCTTGTAATCCTAAATCCGCCCCTGTATATAGGGTTCTTATGTTAGAAAAATAAGTCGATTAACTTGAACCCTATTAAAATTGACTATGTACATTAATCTTGTACGTGAATGTAGGATTACGTGACATACCAAAAATAGGAATGTTATGCTAAATATGCGCCAAATCGGCAACTTCTCATTTTTGCCCCTATATCCATTAGCTATGATAATTTGATGTTTAGACTATCTATGTATATGATTAATTATGATAATTTGATGTTTAGGCTATCTATGTATATGAAAAATGTATTTATCTTCATGTCTTTTAAATTGAAATAATTTATAATTATGCACATTAAGTATTTTGAATTAAATATAATAATTAATTAAAATTATGAAAATGTAGGTCTTCAGTGAAATTTAAGAATAATTTGAATTTTTCCAAAATATATATTAACTCAAAATATTAGGTAAACAACAAAAAAAATTATATCGTCTTAAAAATTGAACAAAACTGTTAACAAGTACAACAATAATATGAAAAAAAAATATGAATACAGGGAAAAAAAAAGACAGTCTATTTTATGCATATTTGACATAAGTTGCCTTTTTTGTATTTAATAGGCTGTCTAAATGGGATTGGGATACGAATACCGTACCTCTATCGACGGGTATTGGGATACCAAAATACATTGGGTATGAAGCGGTATTTGGTAATAACCGATACCAAAATACTGTATTAACCAATATACCAATGTAATATTGACTAATTAGTCTAATTTTACTAATTATAACTCCACCAGCCCACGACTCCATTCCATCCACCTCAACACGGTTCCGCCTCCTGCACTGCAAAGACGAAAACAAATCTGGTGAATCGAGCAAGCTCACCGGACTCAATCCCGGCGGAATGGTGATAGTTTCCGGCGGATGCGACACGGTCAAACCGATCCACGGTCTCCACTCTCCATTCTCCACCTCCAAAATCTCCAATTAGATTTAGGGCTTTTGATTCTAATTGATTCACAACGGAAAAGCAGCCCCCCCCCCGATTCCGTCGTCCGCCCACCCAGGCTCGTTCGTCCCCTCTGCGTTTGCATCTGGCAGCCGGCAACCCCTCGGCCCTAATTTAAGGTATTGAACTTGCCTATTTTCATTTTTTACTAATGACTCAATATATATAAGTGTTTTACGGTTAATTGGTCCTCTTAAAAAAAGGCATATATATAATAGTTAAGTGTTACTTATTTTATTTATTTTTTTAAATAATGACTAAACGTATATCGTCCCATAAGAATACTAACGTAACTTTCTAATTTTAGATCCCTACATAAAGCACACCTTATATAATACGATAGATATAATATATATATATATATATATATGAAATGATTCAAATAAAAACTTTATACTTTGTTGAGACAAATTTGTTTCTCGTTTTATATAATATATATTTTTCAATTAAATCATATATATGAAATGATTCAACTATATATAATATATATTTTTCAATTAAATCATTTTAAAATGGGGTTTTGGTAAAAAAAATTAATTTCAGTTTCTCGTTTCCTTTTTCATTGAGTCACTAACTCACTATCCATTAATTAAGATGATTTTTATTAACCATAGAACGTGAATATGAAAACGATACAAATTACATAAGTATATTCCGCTCCACGTAATTAATTATTGAAACTTAAACCGCATTTTCACCTTTAAACACACTTTAGCACTTCCCAAATAAATCATACCATAGAAAAGAGATTCAATTTCCCACTAATTTATAAATACCGTAGTAAAATATGATTATATCTTATCATTGTCTTCAAAGTTAATGATATTTCTATAATAATGAATTTTAGTAATAATCTATTATTTTTAATCAACGAAATCTAACATATAGCTACGGTAATGTTAATTAAATGTAATTTATTATTCTAAAATACACAAAATTGTAAAATCTAAAATTTTCAACAAATTTAACCTATTTGGGAAAATTGTGATATTATTACTAATTATTATTACTAAAATTAATAAATTATGATATTATTACTAAAAGTAACGAAATTAATAAATTATGATGTATATTAAAAGAAAATAGTGAAACAATTGGGTATCACTCGGTAATTTACTATCGTGAACTCCCGTAACGTTATACTATATCCTTAAGAATTTTTTTACCCATAAATCCTTAAACGATAACACTAAGGCTCCGTTTGAAAGAGTTTATATACAATTTATTTTAACTTATTCTAAATGTAAGTTATTTTTACCAGCATTTGGGAGAACTTATCGAAATAACTTATTCTAAATAATAAGTTACTTTTAAGTTTTAACTTATTTTTATAATGACAACTTATAAGTAATTTTTAAGGAAGTTCACTTATCAAATCCCAAAACTGCATTTTTATTAATTTTTTATTTTTTGCCTATAAAGATTATTATTATTGTATGTATCCAAACACAATTAACTTTTAAATTTATGTACTTATACCTTAAGTTCTTATGGAAAAATTCTTTTGTCATAAGTTTGTAATTATGTTATTGTCAATAGATCTTATAAATGAGTCGTAGTAAACTAGATTAATATTATTAACGAGACGATGGATCTACGTATGATAATTAGGTCAGTCCCTTTGTCTAATAAACACTAGGTCTGTTTTGGGACAAAAGGAACATTACATATGATCATGCGAAATCAGGGAGACGAAGAAGAAAACTAGATAAATAATCAACGAATAAATCAATGTAAGAAGTTACGGACATAATTTACGGACGAAGAAGAAATTGAGACTACGACGGACACTAACGTGGCCATCATTAGGACATAATCTACATATGATGCTCCGACGTGGGCGTGTGAAGGTGAAATAAGGGAGAACGTGGGTGTGAAGTTTGGTGAATTGAGGTGAAATAAGGGGGGAATGTGTGAAGCATAATTGGAAGGTAGAATTATTCAAACTTAGAATTATTCAAACTTTTTTTTTTAAATGATGAGAGTAATCCGCAACCGCTATCGATGTGCACAGTGAGTAAACGGCTAAACACCTTAATCGTTATGTCATTCCAAAAATACTTATGTATTTTTCATTAATAGTTGATGTTGATAATGATTCTTTATATTACGATATTGATATATTTTGAAAGTAGTGATTTTAAACTTTTTTCAGAATGCATGCGAGGCATGCATGCAAATATACATAAAACTCGATCCTTACAAACTGTCAAAATATTGTATTAAGATGTAATGATATAATATCAGACGTCAAAATATTTTATAATGAATTCTTTAAAATAATTTAGTAAAGTACTGAAGTTAACATATTTAGTTGGTATCTCAATTGGTATAGAAATCACATGCCTTTGCATGCAAGCACAACAAACCCACTACATAAAAAAAAAAAAAAAAAATAGATGAGTGGGAAGGGGACAATATGACCAAATGCAGTTGAGTGCCGACCGAATGAAGTAAGATTTGTGGCAGAATTTTGAAGAAAAACTAAAATGTAGATGTTGGTTCCGATACAATTTCGGGTGTCTTGGGGGAAGGATACACCTAATGACAAACATTGTTTTTTCATATGAAAGGGGTTGACTGATAGTGAGTCAATCAGAATGCAAAATAAAGACAGGCTCAGTAAGAATAAAGTTTTTCGTGTATGCAACAGTTAATTTGATATGACAAGTGATGAAAAGTAATCAGAATGCAATGAAACAGTAGATAACACCGATTTTATAGTGGTTCGGATTCACAAGATCCTACGTTCACTCTTCTGCTTTCTCAACAAGAATCCACTATTGGATACTTATAGACTGACGAGCGCATGCAGATCAATACAATTAATCAATCAAACACGTTATCTATCCAACAAGCTATCAATCTATGAAACAACTTCTTTCTAACAAACTATCAAGTTGGGGTTAGGTTTGAAGGATGTTGTTCAACAACAAGAGTATAAGACACTCTTGACTCCAGGCTTATGATGATGAAACTTGTTTACTTGAAGTATGAACAATTATGAAATTTCTAACAAGAGAATAATGAGTATGAAGAATGAAGACACCTTCTTTTGCTTGAGTATACTTGAGCGTTGTGAAATTCTATAACCTCTGAAGTAGATGTCTTCTTCTATTTATAGCCGAGCTTGGGGATATGACCGTTGGAAAATTATTGCTCTCCCAACGTTCGGATGCACTAAATGTATGGACACGTGTCGTGCTCAGCTTGCTTCTACAGATTATGTATGAGGTACTATTTTGTCCCTTTGACTAGGGGCCGACATGTCGGGCTTGAGATTGGTCGAGGTTGATCTAATAATTGTCGTTTATTTCCATTGACCATCTTCTTTGAATATCGCGTCTTGTACCTTTTACGATCTTCACATTTGAATACTTCAAAGCGATCTGGTGAAGATTCGATCCAAAATCGTAACACCCGAAATTTCCTAAATAATAATAATAATAATAATAATTATTATTATAATAGTAAAAAACATTTACACTTGCATTTCATGCATGATATCTTTGTGGGTAAGTCTTATAAGTCGCGCCTTAGAATTTAACTAAATGTTAAGCAACAAGTATAATTTAACGCCATGTCATGTATATTGTGAATGATTGTATGTTTTAGTAGTCTAAATGCTTCATATACGTACGCCAATTAACATTAAGGATATTGGGAGAAACTATAATAATCAGAAAAATTGTTATGATATACTTGTTAATTATTATAATAATCTAGGTATATCCATATCTATATACTTGAAGACGTGGCATTATATTTGGAATATATATATTACCCTTATATATGAGGGGATATATGGGTTATTGTTATCACAAACATAGAACTCCCACACAGTTGCTCTACTGTTCCTAGGAACAGTACTTATAATTGTGAATTAGTAAAAAAGTATCTGGCTTGTTTCTATCTACAGTGCACCCAATTGTGATTTTACCATAATAGCTTCCATTCGTAGAGACTTGTGAATTCTCTTTCAACTCCACTTCTTGCTCTACTCTCTCTTCACACTTCCCTATCGAAAGAGTTGCCCTCTTCTCCACATGATCAGATAGAAATTCCAATCAACCTTCAGTTGATCTTCAGATCTTCCAACTATTTCGTGTAATTAACTCGTATATCCCCTATTGATGGATCAGGACCAGGCTTCGGAAGCCCTAAATTCACCAACAACTTCCATCGGTAAAAATCTCAACGCCAGGGCTCCGGAGTTCGGACCCCGTATCCCCGCCGCCTCCACCGCTGCTTCAACCTGTGTACGCCGCGGTCTTTCGTGCAGCCTCTGCCGCCGCCTTACTACGCTACGAGACCTATTACCAGCAAGATGCGGCGTCGTTCTATGGGTATAATGCGGATCCAGTTGAGCATTCGGCTGATGGAAACAATGGTAGCGCTGAGCCTAAGGCGAAAATGGGTTGTCCGATGCCCACCAGAAATTAGTCAACTAGGTTAGATTTTCATTCGTGCCTGATACATAAATAGTATCAATATTCCGATTCTTTTCACCTCCATGAATCGTCTTTATTGTTTTAAGGAGAAAACATAAACATATGAAAAATACATAAAATGAAATAATAATTGATAGCCACTTAAGAAATATGACATTTATGAATGGTAGCACACAAAATGGTGACAAGTGATTAAATTGTTGCGGACTTGCGGTGGATAGACTAAAATTTAAGGTCCTAGGACCTGAATAAAAGGAGTCCACACAAGAAGAGATAGTTTTTGGTAGAAATGCATTAGTTTTGAATATTATGATGAAAATAAAGATTTTCCAGCTCGGTGATGGGAGATTGGAAGGCAATAGTTCTGTATAAAGATTGTGAAATATGGGCATGTGCCTAACTTCTATGAATCTAACTTGTGAAAGGTGCTAGACTTGGTCGATTTCAAGGAGATTCAACTTTGAAGAATGTGCTTCATGCAATTAGATCCACCTTATGTAGTAAATGGAGGATGTATCAAACAAAACGTAGAAAAAATATGAAGATATGATACATGTTATCTTAAATACTAATACTATCAAAGAAAAAAATAAGCTTCTGTGCTTACCCTTGTATCATTAAGTTTCCCTTCCAAACTGGAAGATTTCATGTTTGATTCTAATCTCTGCAATTCAGCTTCAAGCTCTGCTTTAATTTCATTTAAGGATTTCTCCTCAGCTTTCGCACTGCAATATTCTTCATCAACTTTCTCTTCAAGAGACAAAGAATGCACTATATCATCAACATAATGATCTGTTTGCACATCCTGTGATTCATAATCCTCTGAAGCTAACTCCTTTACAGTTAATGAATCTTTCATATGAAGTTCCTCCTGCAGATCCTGGACCAGATTTTCACTCTGCTTCAAGAAACATTTAATATTTTCTACTTCTTGCTTGTTTGCCAAGAAAGAATACTATACCCATCGTTAGCCCAAGATAGAAAAGAAGAGCCCTGTCAGATGTTCCTGATAGAGAAAAGGATATTAGGCATAGAAATCACAAACATAAAATCAGCAACATGATTGTATGTAAGAAAGCTTGCATGTCAGTCCAAATAATTATTCAGTTACTACAAATAACAAATCTAGAATAGTTCCCTACTAAGCTACATTTTGTAACTTCATTTACTAAGAGAAAATCTGATTATTTCCCATCAAGACTGAATGTTCCAAGGTTTATTAAATTCCAGATTGTACCATTATAAGCTCCAAATGATAAATAATGCAGTTGTTTCCATCACCATAGATAAATTGTCCCAAGGCAACTACTTGTGTCTTTCTTGGATATGCTCAGTCCGGGTATAGATGCTATGACGTGAAATCGGGTTCTATGTACCGATATGCCCATTCGCGAAGGTCATGTTTGAAAGGTCAAAGACGACCTGATAGAACAATATGTTCCCCCGCCGCACCGCCTCTGCCGCTGCTTCAACCCGTGTACGCTAGGCTGCGGTCTTTCGTGTGTGTTCTTCAAGAGGCAAAAAGAAAGGCGCTCCACCGCGGTCTTTTGTATGTATTCTTCAAGAGGCAAAAAGAAAGACGCTCCGATTAAGTTCTCGGTCCCTCTCATCTACGCTCTTGCTCTTCCTCTTAGTAAGTCATGATTGGTTTTTTTTTTGTCATTCTGCTTTCTTTTATTTTACATTGAGGAGATAATTCATATTGTTTTTGGCACTGTTTGAAGTATAGCCTGCAAAGATTTCCTTGTATAAATTTGTTTAAGGAGTATCTCTTATGAGTTAATTCTGAAGCTCAGTTGGGAATGAACTATTTCTTCTGATATTGATGTGAACTGGATATACCTGCTAGGCTGCTACCTCTGTGGTACAACGATGGTGGTGTTTTAGTCAGACTGACATTATAAAGACCGAAAAATAACTCTGAATGGTTTTCATCATATCCCAAAAACTCTCTCTTTTTATTGGAAATTCAAGCTTTGAAATGCTCCAACCTACCCCTAGTTCCAAAGAAGTCAAGATTTGGTTAAGCATGAGAATCTTTATCCAACCTTCTTAACTCAGTCTTCAACCTACCTCTTATTGAACTTGTATACTTTATGCAAAGATCTCTCCTGTAGGAGAGGGACCGGAAATTATATATAATGCCTATAGTTTCCATTTAATGGTTACATGATATGAAATATTTAAGCAGGGTGAATTTTCTCTTGTAGATATTTCTAATTTTTTGCGTGGGGAAGCATGTATGCAAGGTTCTGATGTTCAAGTAATTGTTATTCTGCAGGATCCTCCTGAAAATGCAGTTGTCATAATGTGTGGACATGTTTTCTGTTACCAATGTGTTTCAGATCATTTATCTGGGGAAGACAACACTGTCCTGCCATGAAGTGTAAAGAACAACTTGGTGCTGATGTTGTATTTTGAAGATCTACCTTAAAGACCGCCTTCATGTTCCCTGGTATACTCTTTGCAATCTTCTTCATATTGAATGCACTCATTTGGGAAGAAAAGTCATCCGGTGTTGTACCCTTTGGAATAATGTTTGCTCTTGTCTGTCTATGGTTTGGAATATCGGTAGCTATTTAGGATTCAAGAAACCCGCCATTGAAGATCCGGTGAAGACCAATAAGATCCTGAGGCAAGTACATGAACAAGCCTGGTACATGAAACCGATATTCTCTGTACTTATCGGGGGAATTCTTCCACTCGGTGTTGTTTTCATAGAGTTGTTCTTCATCTTGACTTCCATCTGGCTGAACCAATTCTACTACATCTCCGGCTTCCTTTTCATAGTATTTGGTATCTTGATAGTCACATGTGCAGAGGCAACGATCGTTCTATGCTACTTCCAACTCTGCAATGAAGACTACCATTGGTGGTGGAGAGCTTATCTAACTGCTGGCTCCTCTACTTTATACCTCTTCCTATACTTAGTTTTCTACTTCTTCACCAAGCTTGAAATCTCTAAATTGGTCTCGGGCATTTTGTATTTCAGGTACATGCTAATTGCATCTTATGCTTTCTTCGTGTTGACAAGAACAATCGGGTTCTACGCTTGCTTCTGGTTTGTCCAAAAGATCTATTCCTCCGTGAAGATCAACTGAGGAAAACTTAGAAACGAAATTGGGATTCATCACTCTTTCGGGTGGAAGGCAAGCTAGAAATCAGGTATCTTGGATTTGCAGGATGAGTTTTAATGGTGTAAATGTTTACTGCTGCAGAAAAAATCTCAATTTACTGTTGTCATTGTAGGTCTTGTCTTGTATTCTTAATAGCTTTACTTTTGTCATTTTCTTGACTCCTAAGATTTGTGAATAACAACTTTCTTAGTAGGAAGAGATTCTACTTGTGTTGGGGTTTGTTGGATCCAAATTATAACTATTTTCAACTTGACAATTTAAATCCGCATTATACCCATAGAACGGCGCCGCATCTTGCTGGTAATAGGTCTCGTAGCGTAGTAAGGTGGCGGCAGAGGCTGCACGAAAGACCGCGGCGTAAAGGGGTTGAAGCAGCGGTGGAGGCGGTGAGGCGGCGGGGACACGGGGTCCGAACTCCGGAGCCCTGCTTATTATTATTGAGCATTTATATTCTTCGAATTATCGCGTACAACCAAGCAATTATTAATGATTGTTGTCGCGTCACGCCTTAGTTCTTGAAGAAATTTCTCTTTTATGTGTAACTGATACTAGTCCACGCGACTTTTTTTATTTTGTAGTATTATTTTATTTTTTTCCATTAGTGAAATCCAATTCTTCATTTTAGTTGCTAACAATTAAACCGCGGATAACTTTGGTGATTTCCATTCTATTTTATCCAAATCGAAATTAGCCTACCTATGCATTACGTAAACAATAAAGAACTACTAAAATCTTATTTTCTTGCCTAGATTGATCTTTTTACGAGTTCTAAGTGATTTTTCAACAAACTTAGAAAACTCACAGCAAAAAAAATTTGTAACAAAAATTTTACACAAAATGTTTTAAAAAAACACACTTTAATTAACATTTATCGGGCCAGGCACTGCGCTAGCGCGGTGATCAATTTCTAGTATATATATATATATATATATATATATATATATATATATATATATATATAAAAGTTTTGTTTTGGGATGAAGTCCTGATCATATTTTATAAATATGTGTTGGCAGCCAAAGATTTCTTCAAATTAAAAGGATATTAAATTAATGCATATATTGTTTATGATCTTATAGTCAAACGTGTTTTTCAGTTAGAGAAAATATCTACTATATCTTGTGTTTATCTTAAGAATATAATTTATAGAGTTATATAATATAACTTAGAGAAGCACATATATTTTCCAACGATGATACACGAATCCATCTTCTAGGAATACTTCCTCCACGCCGCAAACTACATCTCCTATATTCTTCTTCGATTTTTTTTCTCCTTACCGCAAGAATTTATCGGTTTTCTGGAATCAGCAAAGGTACTCCTGATCCTAATTTCAATCATGTGAACATTTTTCTAGATGCATTATACTCAATACCTTGTGTTTTATGAACTAGTGTGATAATTTGACCATTTGACTTAGTCACATAAACTGTTTGTTTTAAATTAATAGGTAGGATTGGTGGCAAGTACATTAGGGATCATAATGACTAAATTATAGTCACGTAAGTGGTAAAGTTGCTAGTTTTTGGATTAACGATTAGACTTGATGATGATCAAACTTGATTATTCTAAAATATGGAATTACATGATAAGATTAAGTTAAATGTTTTGGTATTTGGTCAGCTTCTTTTGTTAATTAGCCTTCAAATTAAGATAGAGATACCCGTCAAATTCAATCTCTAACTAAGGGTTTGACTTTACTTCATCTATGAGAGTGTTTCTGTATAAATAAATAAAATATAGTACAATATATTGTTAATTATGTGATCTTACATGATTAATCTATTTTGCCGAGACGGTTTAGGAAAGAAAGAAAGAAAATGTTTAGTTTTTGTTGTCGTAGAGATCCAAATTCGAGAAGCACAAAAGAGAGATAGGTTTTTGTGCAAGATAAGAGATCAAGTTCGGGAAGGGCAGAATAAGGGGTTTGAGATTGCAGCAGAAGAGACGCTGATGTTCGAGAGAATGATCTGTGTACCTAAAGGAAGTGAAATGATGAGGGAGATTTTAGAAGAGGCACACAACACTCCATACACTATCCATCCTGGAGGGACAAAAATGTAACATGATCTGAAGAGACACTTTTGGTGGAGGAATATGAAGAGAACTATTGCAAAATTCATACAGAGTTGTATGACTTGCCAATAAGTAAAAGCTGAATACCAACGACCATCCGACCTATTAAAGCCGCTTGATATATCTCAATGGAAGTGGGAGGAGATATCCATGGACTTCGTGGTAGCTTTACCTAAAACCCGAAAAGGAAATCACTCAATTTGGGTAATTGTGGATAGACTCACGAAATCGGCTCATTTTCTGCCGATGAAGATAACTGACAACATGGATCGTTTGGCACAAATCTATATAGACGAGATAGTAAGATTACATGGAGTGCCTAATGGTATCGTATGTGATCGAGATCCGATGTTCACATCAAAATTTTGGAGTAGTTTGCAAGCTGCTATGGGTACTAAGTTGAAGTTTAGTACCGCTTACCATCCAAAAACTGATGAACAGTCTGAAAGAACTATTCAGACTTTAGAAGATATGTTGTGAGCATGCGTTATGGATTTTGGAACCAATTGGGAGAAACATTTGTCTTTAGTGGAGTTTGCATATAATAACAGCTATCAAGCAAGCATAGGGATGACACCATTTGAAGCATTGTATGGAAGAAAGTGTAGATCTTGGGATGAGATTGGCGAGATAAGAATATTGGGACCCGAGATCGTAGAAAGAACCGTGGGAGTCATTGCAAAGATTTGAAAGAGAATAAAGATTGCTCAAGATAGACAGAAGTCCTACGCTGATTTGAAGAGGAAGGATATACAATTCGAGAAGGGTGACAAAGTGTTTCTCAAGTTGTCACCAATGAAAGGTGTAGTGAGGATTGGAAAGAGAGGAAAACTTAGGCCTCGATACATTGGACCGTTTGAGATACTCAAAAGAATTGGAGAAGTGTCATACGAGTTGGCACTACCGCCAAGTTTGACGTCCATTTATAATGTTTTTCATGTGGCGAATTTGAGGAAGTATGTGCATGACCCAAGCAACATAGTCAATTATGAAGGATTAGAGCTGAACAAAGATTTGTCATATGAAGAGACGCCAAATGCCATCTAAGACCTAAAGGTTATCCAACTTAGGAACAAAAAAGTGTCATTAATTAAATTTTTTTGGAGTAGACATGATGCGAGTGAAGTAACATGGGAAGTAGAAAAAGGTATGGAGCTAAGATATCCGAACTTCATTGACAAAGGTAATAATAATAATAATAGTAATAGTAAAAAGCATTTACACTTGCATTTCATGCATGATATCTTGTGAGTAAGTCTTATAAGTCACGCCTTAGAATTTAACTAAATATTAAGCAACAAGTATAATTTAACGCCATGTTATGTATATTGTGAATGATTGTATGTTTTAGTGGTCTAAATGCTTCATATACGTACGCCAATTAACATTAAGGATATTGGGAGAAACTACAATAATCAGAAATTTTTTTATGATATACTTGTTAATTATTATAATAACCTAGGTATGCCCATATCTATATACTTGAAGATGTGGCATTATATATATATATATATATATATATATATATATGCATATCTCAATTAAGTTTTGTTTTGGGATGAAGTCCTGATCATATTTTTTAAATATGCGTTGGCAGCCAAAGATTTCTCCAAATTAAAAGGATTATTAAATTAATACATATAGTGTTTATGATCTTATAGTCAAACGTGTTTTTCAGTTAGAGAAAATATCTACTATATCTTGTGTTTATCTTAAGCATATAATTTATAGAGTTATATAATATAACTTAGAGAAGCACATATATTTTCCAACGATGATACACGAATCTATCTTCTAGGAATACTTCCTCCACGCAGCAAACTACATCTCCTATATTCTTCTTCGATTTTTTTTCTCCTTACCGCAAGAATTTATCGGTTTTCTGGAATCAGCAAAGGTACCCCTGATCCTAATTTCAATCATGTGAACATTTTTCTAGATGCATTATACTCAATTTCTTGTGTTTTATGAACTAGTGTGATAATTTGACTTAGTCACATAAACTGTTTGTTTTAAATTAATAGGTAGGATTGGTGGCAAGTACATTAGGATCATAATGACTAAATTATAGTCACGTAAGTGGTAAAGTTGCTAGTTTTTGGATTAACGATTAGACTTGATGATGATCAAACTTGATTATTCTAAAATATGGAATTACATGATAAGATTAAGTTAAATGTTTTGGTATTTGGTTAGCTTCTTTTGTTAATTAGCCTTCAAATTAAGATAGAGATACACGTCAAATTCAATCTCTAACTAAGGATTTGACTTTACTTCATCTATGAGTGTTTCAGTATAAATAAATAAAATATAGTACAATATATTGTTAATTATGTGATCTTACGTGATTAATCTATTTTGCCGAGACGGTTTAGGAAAGAAAGAAAAAAAAATGTTTAGTTTTTGTTGTCGTAGAGATCCAAAACTCTTTTGTTTATTTTCAGACTATTACTTTAATTACTTGGTCAACTTTGTTTAATTATCATGTCAAAGTATAACTAGTTGTTAGGCTACTGTTTTGGAATTTTTATATAGCATGATATTTATTTTATTTACATTACATGTGGTTTAATGGTTTGTATGATGCATACACGACATGATATTAAGATAAAAATCTGTATATTTAAGGCAGGTGCGCGGGACTTAGTTACTTGATATTTTAAACACTTTCCACTCAAGTTAAGGTTAAGGTGGGGTTTTTCTTTTATCCTTATTATACACTATACAATTTTTCTCATGCGTTATTCAGTACAGATAGAGCCTTCGGACAATTCACGCAGTAAAACCTTCGGGTTAGCCTTCGGGCAATTCACGCAGTAAAACCTTCGGGTTAGCCCTCGAGCATTAACGCAGTAAAACCTTAGGGTTAAGCCTCCGGGCTTGCATGTCTAATTTCTCATGTTAAATCCTTTATAGTTTATAGTTTGGATAATGTTTGACCCCACTGAGTAGTCGTACTCACCCCCTTATAATTTTACCTTTTCAGATCATGGTCCGACAGATGCTTGAAGTGGCGGATGGTGATGGTCACACATGAGAAATTATCTAAAACATTTTTTAACGCATTAATTTAGTTTTATCTTGAATTATGTTTTTGATTCTATTTAATTATGTGAACTAATAGGTGAACATGTTTTTGAATCAAGTCTTCCGATATTATGAAATGCATTAAAATCTTATTGCTTTTATGAATCTATATTTTTTGAAAAATTAAATTGAGAAGATTAAATCTATGCACGAGGTGACGTCCCCTTAAAAGGTTATGAAAATTGGGGCGTTACAAGATCAATTAAGACTGGAGACGTCAGCTCCAAAGATTATTCAGTTGGTTTAACTAGTTGAACTATCACGAACTGAACAACGTAGTCAGAAAACAAATCAGCCTGACTATACAGACACAGGTTGAAAATATTATAGTAAATTACATCAGACTAGTTCATCGATCAATAGAGGTTTGAGATCATTCAAAACTTATATTATTTCCCAACAGTAGGGATAAAACTGACATCATGTATATTTTTCTATTTTAATTTGTGTATAGTTATGTACATTTTTGCATTTTAAATCCCCGTTTGGTTGGTAGAAATGAATGAAATCGGAATTAGGATAATATAATAAAATGAATGATTCCTGAATAAGTTGTTTGGTTTGCAGAAGGAATAATAATTCATGTTTGTTTCGATCAAAAAGAAAGGAATCAACTTTTTTTTAATAATTTTTCATTTACAAATGCCAAAATTCTCAACCCTGATTCCCAATTTAAGAATCCTAAATTACAATTAATAACACAAAATTTCGTTAATTTTCAAATTAAGCAGAATTCAAACCCTGAACCCCAATTGCCCCACCGTCAATGTAAAAGCATCAATTTCCACCTTTGATAATGCAACTGTATAACTCTCAAAAACTCCAACTCGCCAGTATCAAAATTCCTATGAATCGCTGACTGGAGAGCAAAGACGAGAGAGAGAGATGCTGGAGAGAGAATGAGAGAGAGAGAGAGACGTTGGAGCACTGGAGCAGCGGCGAGAGAGAGAGACGCCAGAGCAGTGGAGCGGCGACGGCTAAGTTCCATTACTTTTGCAAAATTTACAAATCAAACACTTTGAATGAAATCATACCTTTAAAATGATTCATAATTTCATTCTTTCACCCAACCAAACCGAGCCTAAATTTGTTGTGTATATTTTTAACATTTGTCTCTAAAATTTATCATCCTTTTACCTGATGATATTTTTCTATCCAACCCAGTAACCAGTGGATCCCATCATCACTCCAAAATCACCATTTCATGGTGTTGTAGACAATAATCTTGAAAGTCTAATTATCACATGTGAGTAGTTCGACACTTTCTCTATCTCAAGCCTCCAAGGAAATTGAGAGCTATACAGCTGAATTTTACATGTCTTGCTAGGATTTCAATTCTCAAGCATTTGCATCCTTCAATTAATTATATTTCCGTAATCACTTCTTTTCATTGATATAATAATTCAATATCTAAACCGATGACCTATTAACTTTCGTTATGATAGATAATAATCTGGTCGTCCAAATTCCGTCGGAGCTGTCAACTATGACGAGCTTGATTTCTTTGGGCCTTTCCGTCAAAGGCAAACTTCTGAGAGTTTTTCATAACTAAATAACTTGACGTTAATCAATTTGTTCCAGATAAATTCGAAAGAAGTACTCCCTCCATCCCGTTAATTCTGTCCCAGTTGACTTCGGCACGGAGATTAAGAATTTTTAGTTTAGTGTGTATTTTATGAGTTTTAATTGTATAAAGAAAATGACACAGTTTCGAGGAGTGGTTGGTGGAAAGAAATGAGAATTATCCAAATTTTTGCAAGGCTAGTAAAAGACAATCGATTTTTATTTTTTATATTTTTTTATATTGTATTTGAAGAAATAATCTAAAGTTTTCAAAAAATAAAAATCATAATTTTCTGAGTTCGGAGCGGAACATAATCGAGTGTGAGATAGATTTTTGAAGAGAGAGATTATAAGAATGTGAGGGTTGAGTAGTGAGTAAGGGGGACCCACTTCATTTTATGTTTAAAAGTAATTTTTACTATTTTAGAAAAGATGACAGTAATAATGAGACAGCCCGATTAGGCAAGTAGGACAGTAATAGCGGGACGGAGGGAGTATGTGATTTCACTGGCAGTCTAATAGATTTGAAACTACAATTGCATGCTAGGTATACCGAAATCTTTGCTGGAACAACTGACTCTCGCTGCTCGACGTGACGAAATCGGAAAGTTTAATGACAATCCCTTCACCAATTAACTGCCGGAGGAGGTTTCTGGTGAGATTATACGGGAGATTTTGAGATGATATTAGACCCGATTTCTCTCTTTTTATTTTACAATGTTTTTTTTTTTTTTTTTTGTGATATTCTTTGAGAAAAAATCGGCTAGTGTGATTCACTCTCCTTCATATGATTAATTAAAATGATAGAGGTGATTTTTAATGACCAAGATCGAAAATAATCTAAATTACAAGTCCAAAATTAATTTTTCCTCAATCTTTTATTTATTAATTTTTTTTGGTTTATTTATTTATTACTACTAAGTTCTCAAATTAAGTTCATTAAACCGGCGGTTATAACCGAGACTGTCCCACTATCCTAAGAGGCGGTGTTGATTAGTAGTTAGGGCTACCAAAATGGGTTGGGCTCCATTTTCTTAATGATTTTTAAATAAAAGGGCCCCCAACATACGGCCCAAGCCCAATACAACCAAGTACTTAACCCTTTCCTAGCCAACAACAACCAAACCAAAGCCCTAGCAGTCAGTCTCCAGTAACATTTGAACTAGGGTTTTCGCCATAATTACACAATCGCAACCATGGAAAACCCCTCGGACGAAATCAGTGCTGCCGCCTCCACTCCCATTGGAATGGAGGTCGAGCCCTCAGTCGCTCCGCCGAAACAGCCATCAGTCCAGTTCGCCAAGAAACCGAACTTCCGGCCTCTGAAGGCGCACGAAATCTCCGACGGGCAGGTCCAGTTCCGAAAAGTTTCCGTTCCGCCGCATCGCTACACTCCGCTGAAGAAAGCTTGGCTCGAAATCTACACTCCGATCTACGAAGAAATGAAAATCGATATCCGTATGAATCTCAAGGCGCGCAGGGTTGAGCTCAAGACTCGAGCTGATACCCCCCGACGTCAGCAACCTGCAGAAATGCGCCGACTTCGTGCACGCCTTCATGCTCGGATTCGATGTGATCGACGCGGTGGCGATGCTTCGGATGGATGAGCTGTACATCGAGTCCTTCGAGATTAAAGATGTGAAAACGTTAAGAGGGGAGCACTTGTCTCGAGCGATTGGGCGGCTGAGTGGAAAGGGAGGAAAGACCAAATTTGCGATTGAAAACGCGACGAGGACGAGGATTGTGATCGCGGAGACGAAGATTCATATGCTTGGGTCGTTTGCTAATATTAAGGTTGCGAGGGACTCGCTTTGTAGCTTAATTTTGGGGTCTCCTGCTGCTAAAGTATACTCAAAGCTAAGGGCTGTTACCGCTCGCCTAGCGGAAAGGTTTTGATTTTTTCTTCTTCTTTCAAGTCTGTTTTACCTCTTTTGATAATGTGTTGTGGAATAGGAACTCTCACACATCTGCGTGTGACAAGATACTGATATTTTGGGCATTTATCGATATTCATTTGATGCTGGTACAAATATGTTGCTATCTATATGACTGATTGTGGTGCAGCAGTATTACTGGAAAGACTCTTTTATACTGCTCATTCATTTGCTTTTCCTACTAGGGTGAGATTTGTCTTAAGTGCCGTACTTCATATCCTTACACCCTCTGTACAGTTTTGCTTCTTAAGTGCTTAACAACATAATTTTGAATCAAGTTTGTTGTGTCTTTTGTTGAGTGATTCGGTGATGCTCTTGTTAGCCTCTTGACCTGTGTGTCGTTTTAGACCTTTGTCTTGGGTTGTGAAGATTTTCGCGTCTTTGGGTTGCTAGTGTTTTTAGGCATGATAATGTTCTTGACCTTTCTTACCGGATACAAAGGAGCCACACTCCAGACCATGGTGTTGCAGAAAATTGGACTTGGTGAAGATATAATGCTAACTCATCTGGTTTGGTTGGGCATAATGAAGTTAAACTACAGCTGTGAGTTTAATAAATTTAACGAATATCCTCGATTTGCAATAGATTCGGCTTTGACGCTTATTGTTCATTCGCAGCATCCTTTTTTACGCACTCTAGATTTTAGTTTCATTAAAGTAATTGTTTTGTAACTTTATAATTAATAATTTGCACAAATGGATTTTTAGTTTAATTAAAGTAATTGTTTTGCAATTTTAAGATTAATAATTTGTACAAATGTTTTTTTGGTAAACTACTCATTTATGCAAAACAGTTTTTAGTATAGAACCAACCCCTTGTGGTTTGGAGAAAAGGTGCAAATAGCCCTTGTGTTTTTAAATTGTGCACATCACCTCCTTGTAGTTTCTAAAATGGTGAATATTATTCTGTGAATGAATTTGAAGATGATGCACGATAATTGAGATTAGTGTTCTAAAAATTCTAATATATTATTATGGCAATTAGCCCTTGTGGTTTTGTGGAGATGTAAATGCCCCATGTGGTCATGTAACCCCTTCAATTTTCAAAGATGGTGCAAGTAACCTCTCTTTAAATTCAATTAAGAAGAAATAAGTGCAAATGATTTTGATTTTAAAGCAAACAAAAATATTCAACCGAGTGGTTTTTTGTTTCTCTCTCGAATCTTGTAAGATGTACCAACGCTTTTGTCACCCTAAACATTAGATACTTTAAGGATTCGGATTTATTACCACATAAATATAAAATGCAAAAGCTTTTCCTTGTACATAAAAGTAGTCGGATTATTATCGACGATCATAATACAATCAACTTTTAACATGTCCTTTTATGTTCTATTGAGAAGGAAAGAACTAGCATCAGCTTATTATATTAAACAAGATCTTAGGAAAACAGTTCCTAAAAATACCTATGATGCATGCCATAGCTTTCTATTATATGCCAAATCATCTTCATTTTGCTAGTCATTCAACAAGTCATCCTGCAATTGTGATGTACTTCTCTAGAGAACAAATAACATGAGATGATAACATATGTTAACAAAAGATGTACCAACAAGTTTGTCACCGAAAATATGAAAATCATCCTGCAACTAGTAAACAAAAGTTGCACTTGGCATTTTCTCAAAAAAATTGCAATATAAGTCAATTCAGCCTAAACACCATCATATTTGGGACGCATCTCTCGGCAGATTGAATGAGTTTTGAGTTTGAGATTATGCATCTGCCTTTAGACCTTTATCCTAACAATTAAGGAGAAAAACAATATCTATTATGCATAAAGTTGTTAAATAACAAGAAATGATAAAATATCAAATCAAAAGACAATTCACCATGTAAAGC
The DNA here is from genome assembly GCA_028984105.1 of Lavandula angustifolia. Classification (NCBI taxonomy): domain Eukaryota; kingdom Viridiplantae; phylum Streptophyta; class Magnoliopsida; order Lamiales; family Lamiaceae; genus Lavandula; species Lavandula angustifolia. The sequence continues at coordinate 2,417,086 of CM054825.1, read as the reverse complement.
TTGGATTTTGGATGAGTTGGCTTACAACTTCTTTCATTGTGGCATGTTTCGAGACAATTTGCAAATCTTGTAGTGAGACCCATTCGAGTGGATGGAAGGACAACTGCTAATTCGCCAACACTCTTTCTCCTCATTTTTGCTCTCCTTCCTTTAACCTTTTCTAGTTTAGGTGGCCCTAGAGGTTGATACCATGTCTTAACGTAGTCTTTTGTCCTGGAACTCCATTAATGGCATAATCATGCACTTTCAAATACGTCTCCTTGAAATAAACATGAACATAATCTTCCAATGGGAGTCTTTAGTTTATCAGTGGCTACAATTGCATGACGACAATAATAACCCTTCAACTGATACATTCAACAACTATATGTCATATCCTCCAAATCAACAAAATATTTTTCTAGGTCTTCATCCACTGGATATTTATAACCTTGGGACCATGTTGGAAAATAAGTCTCATTTTTCACAATTTCCTTCTTCAATTTTTCTCATTTTTTCTCAAATCCACTCTAACATTATAGTAATTGGCATCTCTCTTGCCTCAAGGATGTAACTTTTGAAAGACTTGGAAATATTGTTGGTAATACTACCAGTCCTGCTCATGATGAGAAAAATATTCGACACCAATGCTTTGGAGGGATTTTTCTTAACCATTCAATTGTTGTTTCCAATTCTTCATTAATTTTTGGATCAACCTTCTCGATTTGCACCATGTAATCATTAAAATCCATCTCATTTGCATTAGACGCCGCCTTCCGTAATATATGTTTTAAGCTAGGCACTTTGAACTTCTTCTTGAAATTAGCATACAAATGACAACAACAAAATCGATGTTCAGATAAAGGATAGTTCATCTAGAGCATCAATCAAGCCTTTTTTTTATCGATCAGACATAAAGATAAATGTGTTTGTATCAGCCCTCCTATATCCTCTAACAAGGTCCTAATGAAAGATATCCAATATTATCTATTTCCAGTAGGCACAACAGTCATTGCAAGAGGCCACATATTATCATTATCATCCCTACTGTCCTTCATATGGAGTCTTAAAAAACATCCATCAAGTCTAATAAATGGCCTACAACCTAGTATGATCATGCACTTGGAACATAATATATGTTTAACTCGAGAACAATGATAAAATTTAAAAACCATAAAATTCATAAAAGAAATTACCCGCTAAAAAGTCTTTCTTCATGCCATCTAGATACAAGTGCATCCTCTCAAACATTGGTGGATCAGAATTATCGATCCTCTTTAAAAATAATGTGGTTCCAGGGTTAAATGCTCGAACCGTCTCACATTAATCCCTAGGTAAGCATATCGCTTGTCTTTTGCACCGCATATGATCTTTTCAGCATGTTTTTTTTACACTAATTGACTTTTATAGAAATTGGTACGATGGAATGAAGAGATTCAATAGAAAATTCGAAATTACAGTAATTAATCTTGCCCCAAAAAAGAGCGGATGCTCTTGCCCCTTTTTCCCCAAGGAAACCCTAAACAAAAAAATTTCAATGTCTAACTATGAAAATTCCTATCTATTTATCTCCTCCGGGCTTCATAAACCCTTTGGTTTTCATGCATTTTAAAAACCGAACCAAATGCATATAAGTGGTTCAGTTTGGTTCGGTTCGAACTGTATTTAAGTGTTGAAATCAAATCGAACCGAACCGAACAAGTATAGATGGTTTGGTTTGGTTCATTGGTTCAACTTTTTATTTTTTATTTTTATTTTTAAATCCTAATAATGAAAGAACTCAACTCATAAGTATTGAATAGTTACTCGTTTCTCTTCCCTTGTGTAGATTATGATTAATCTTGGCTTAACTATTACTAAATCCCTCAATATTCTCATATTAGAAAGAAAAAATATTAAATAAAAAATAAAAAGATAGGAGTTTGGTTTGGTTTGGTTCGAACCGTTCAAAACTTTTTGGAACCACACAACTTACTGATTGTAAACGGTTCCTAAAAAAATAAACCGAACCAAACCATAAAATCGAACCGAACCACATTTTGGTTCCAATCGGTTTCACAATTCAGATCAGAACCACTTACATCCCTATCCACAAGCATACATGTTTTCTATGTCGTTAAAATGGTTTTCCTAAAACTAGTCGATCTTACACATTCCGTATTTCTGATTGTCACTAAATTTGTGTTACTGATAAAGGAGTCCCGATGTCTACAAGTTAGTCACTGATCCTGTGATCTTGTGTTGAGTAAGAATTTGTGTACAAATGCATTCCCCTCGTACACATGTTTATCTCGTTTTAGTACCATCACATATTAAAATAGCATTTGAACATTATTAGAATAACATTTGTACATTATTACATATGTGTTCATTAGATGATTTTAACACTAGCCATTTTCAAATCGAAAATTTAAATTTCTATCGAGAAATAATAAATTGAGGGTTGTACCTTGGATTTACAACTTATGGTCGACTCTTTATCCGATGATAGTGGGCCGTTGGTCATCTGTTTATCGACTTTCAACTTATTATTATAAGAGGTTAAATTGAAACTAAATACATTTCAACTTATTATTACAAGAATTTAAATTGGAACTATACATTTACTGTACGGTTGTATTGGTTGTTCGATTATTTTTAACAATTATCTCATCAAGTTATGCTATAAGGGAATTGAAATAAATTATAAATTGGGAAACTATATTTTAGGTAGATTAATTAAATAGGTTAGTTTTCTCAAATTAAGTATTAGATGAATGGAAAATTAATGTACGAAGTGAATATAGTAAATGAAAATGTACTTTGAAAATGAAGAGGTGTTTCTCTTTATAGTGTCTAATCATAATCTTTTGATTGGATGATTATGACTCTTCTAAACCAAATAGTAACACATTTTCGTAAATAGACATTACAACTTTTTGGTATTTAAAAATAGATACCCGACTTGAAGATAAATCAATCAATTTGAGAATAGCATAGTATACTAGTATGGATCATTACATATTCTCAGTCTTGAGTATTAAGTAGTTTGTCAGAAATACGATAATCAGTGCAACTTCTCACATTTGTAGAAGTCGTTCTATCTTAGAGATAAATATTATAGGCTACATGCACTAGAGCATAGGCTACATGCACTAGAGCAGAGCAATTTTGTCTTACGAAGAGAGTCTCTCGCATCGATTTACATTTCGTTGTTTTGTTGTTCAATTCTTCATATATTAGTTGTTCTATCTGTAATAATATTTTTACTAACATTGAATTTTATTGTCGCAACATTTCTACATACCACTTACTAACATTTGTAACTAGACGTTTAAAGTTCAAGAACACAAACATAAGACACAAGTATTTAATTAAATCAAGTTTTTTAAATGAGAAAATCACAATCTCTATTCGAAGATAACATTGGGCAAACTCTAATTAATTTTTAATATATTATGCATAAAAAAAAAGTTTGGGTTAGTTTTTTTTTTTTTTGATTTGAGGAACCCGCAGCCGCTACCTTCGGTACGTTCTGGATAAACCTCAACTCCTTGTGCAGTAGCCTGCAAATCACACAGGAGGTTCAACCACCCTAAAGTGACAGACTCACACGGAATGACTTCAGTGAGGATTGAACCCATGACCTGTCGGTCCCGGGCCACCTCACCTTAACCACTCCGCCATCCCCTAGGGGACAAAGTTTGGGTTAGTTATTTTCCTGGGTAGTGGAAGATGACCAGCCGAGACAACTGAACCACCTTTGACCTTTTTAGGCTAACTCATTAACCAACCCAATGTTAGTTACCTATGTTTTCGTGTTTTAAATACTAATAATAATATCTACGACTCCATCACGTAGACTTTTTTCTAATCCTTTTAACTTATGGTTGGTGCCCCACTTTTGAATTTGGACTACCAAATCCTATTTTGCCAACGCTTTAATATGTTGTAGTACTTGTTCAGAGGTCCACTAAATGAGTTTTTTTCAAACATTATCAAGACCTAATAGGTTGCTAATTGTATCTAATAACTCATCTCAATATTCATTGTTTTTTTCTTTTTTTTTTATAATGAAATTCACAATCATTACTAAGGCGTGTATTGATAAACACAAGCGAACCTAAGGGCACCCCTCATAATCTTAAAAAGCACTTAAGTTTTTTTTTTTTAAATTACTATTTTATCCTTTTAAAATATGCGCACCAATCAAAAGTTTAATTTTTAATTTACAAACACACACCAATATAGTTATTGGGTATGCCCGGTAAACTTTCTGTATAATAGTTTGCCAAATATATAGAAGATATAAATCACCGTAGGCTAATACTTCATCCGTTTCATTATTATTGATTTGGTTTCGACATGAAGATTAGAAAGTTGGTAGTGATGTGTTAAAGTAATGGGGTCTATTTATTTTCTTTGATTGTGGTCTACAAATTATTTTTATTTTCGAAAATAGACACCCCCATAAAAAAAACAGATCAACAATAATAGAATGGAGAAAGTAATATGCAACCGATACATCCGAGAACCTAGCGTTATTGGTGAGATGAGAGTGAATTTTTTTTTAAAGCGACTTACGTTAGATAGCAACTATAATAACAGAATTTGGCACATTCGGACCCATGCATTTAGCAAAATTAAGAATGTGTTGAGGATTTAGTTCACCTACTAAACTATGATTCTTATGTCACATGTTTAGTCTTCCATATGTATAACTAAATCTTCATACAATCGTTACATTACATTCTATCGCTTTTTTGTGTTGGGTTATATCGGGTACAAGAACCTAATGTTTACTTTAGTTTGTATTTCTCACTCCTAAGTGAATAATTAATTTAATGTTCAATAATAATAATAATAATAATAATAATAATAATAATAATAATAATAATAATAATAATAATAATACAAGAACCTAACTAATGAGAATAGTTGAACTTGAATACATAAAATGAGAATAGTTGAACTTGAATACATAAAGTAAAGTAATAAACCTCAATTATGAATATCCAAGATTACAATCGAGTAATGATTTACTTAGTAAGTCATTATTCGTTATTCTCATGCCGTAATTTGTTAAGACTAATTTGATTTGGTACGTAGGTATTTCTCATCCATGTTTGGAATGAGATCTCGTGTCTAAATTTTTTATACCCAATTTGTATTACAGATAAAATGGTGACACATATTTGATTTAATCTCAAATCTTTAAATAATTCATTTCCTAAGATTAACAAATATATACTAGAGTATTTTTTTATTAAATGAAGACATGTATCACCATTCTATTATTAAACACACATTTAACACAATTTAGAAAATGAAAAATTAGATAGGTGATCCGCTCTACTTACAATATCCCATTCACAATCAATTGATCCATTGATTTAATAAATGTTAATTTGGTACTAAATAAACCCCTTAATTTTATTTTCTCTGGACAAAAACATTTAAATTTGTGACATATACATTTAAACTCAGTACTAGATTCCAAATTCAATTATAATTGTACTTGATTCAATCACTAATTCACTACTAAATAAATCTTTAAGAATGTTTGCACGCCCAAATCTAGACTTTTTCTTTTTTTTTTTGCTTACCCCAAAGATTCTTTTCATTTGCGGCTCAAAAAGTATAAGAATATCTCTCTGTTCAGATTGTGATTCTTTTCTTAGCAATCGCACTAAAAATTGTATGATAAACGAAGTAAATATTATTTAATGAGAAAATAAAAAAATGTCATTAGCAATGAAAAATTCTTGCCTGACTTTCAAAATTCGGAGGAATTGAAATGACTAAAACAGCCTTGGCAGGTTCGTTATCTCTGTTGCGGTAGTTACGCCAGGAATCATGTACCTAATCATGATCGGTCAAGTTTTCATCAATGTGTCACACTCTAGTATCATGTTACATACAAAAAAGTGAAACTGATAATCGATTCAATTTGCCTCTGTTTAATTTGTGATCATCAATGGAATGGTGACATGATACTCATTTAATAAAAATGATGATTATTAGTATAGCTTTGTAAATCCTAATGAATGAGATTATTTGACATGTCACAATCCCCAATAAAAAATAAACGAAATGGAATTAAATTAAAATGTGGTTAGTATAAATATAGCATTTATTCTCTTCACCACTCATTAAGCTGCTCAGGTTTTCCCTCAAAGAATATCAAGCTTTAGAGAGGAGAGAGATACCAATTCCCCTCCTTGTGCTTTCTCTCTCTACTGTATTTGTCTCTCTACCTTTCCTCTGTTCATGCAGGACAGAGGGAATGAGGACTCTGCTCCAATGCCAATTCCCTTCATTTTGATCATGAAAGGTATAAGGATTTGTATTACTCTCTGACATCATCTGCATGATTTTTTCTGAAAATTTAAAGTTTACTTTTGTGTTTAAAAAGGTGAGAAAGAAATAGAGCAGAAGGAAGAAACATTAAAGAAGAAGAATGAGGAAGAAAGAGATGAGGGGTCGTCTCCAAGAGGGGTTCTTGAAATGCCAATATATTCGGACACAAGCAGCGCGGACCAGAGCGAGAGAAGGACTGCATGGGAGGTGAGTTATGGGACTCTGCATTGGAAGAAACTGTTTGGTCAGATAAAGAAGAAGTCTCCTATGAAATTCTCCACTATCCCTTTGCTAGGCGGTTATGGATATGACTTGTCAAAGAAGGCCTTCAAGAAAAGGCTTGGGAGAAACCACAGTGCAGGTGAAGCTGCTATTGGTTCTGGTTCTGGAGATATTGCCATGCCAAAGCCATCTTGGAGGAACTTTTCTTATCAAGAGCTTAAACTAGCTACTCATAATTTCAGCCCAGGTCTCTCTCTCTCTCTCTCTCTCTCTCTTCACAGTTTCTGAGTGTACTGTCTGGGCAGACAGGGCATATAATAGTAGTATTAATTACTAATGGACGCATGATATGTTATAATGTTAAGTTCGATAAAGTGTTGAGGTTCGCAATTTCAACAACTTATAGGGTACACAATAATTCAAACTTCAACAAAGTAGAAATGGTGGGACGTCTCTGTCGGCTCAAGTCTCGATCACATAACTATGCATAAAATTAAATCCCCTCAAAACACTAATTATTGTTCGATTAAATCCACAAGTTTTTGCAAGTGCAGGTGTCTTTATTTAACTGCTAGCATTTTGATTGAAGGATTAAGCTCATATACTTTTTCACGGTTGATAGCACCAAACATAAATCAATGAAAAGTATTTTATTCGGTGTAGCATGTAGAATGCGCGGTTGGGTCCATGTCTCTGACTGCCTAGTGCCTCCATACAGTGTCTGATGTATGAGTAAATGTATTCAATCGTTCAGCCCAACCTACAAGAATAAAGTTTGAAATTTATTAGGCCAAGTTGGAGTAGTTGCTGTGCTCTATAACTAACCATCATTCAACATGAGAAAGTTAATGCTTACATAATTTTGTTGAACAGATAATATGATTGGGAAAGGGGGGGCATGCTGAAGTGTACAAAGGGTTCTTACCAGATGGTCAGGTTGTGGCTGTCAAGAAGATAATGAAGGAACAGATGAACAATGAGGATAGAGTTGGTGATTTCTTGTCTGAGCTTGGTATCATTGCTCACATTGATCATCCTAATACTGCTAAGCTGATGGGATTCAGCGCTGATGGCGGTCTACACCTTGTTCTTCAGTTCTCTCCACATGGAAGCCTCTCCACCGTACTACATGGCGGTAAGAGAATACTTTGTTAGACTTCAATTATACCATGCTACCAAGATGAGAAAGAAAACATGAATAAGATTATAAGACAACAACAGAACAATACCCCCATGTAATTCATAGTATAGTTTTACTTGCTAATGATTAGTTTCAACTATTTCAGATTCAGAGGAGAAAATGGATTGGAGAAGACGGTACAAGGTGGCTAAAGGGGTAGCTGAGGGATTGTTATACCTGCACTGCGACTGCCAACGCCGTATAGTTCATAGGGATATCACAGCCTCAAACATATTACTCTCTGAAGACTATGTAGCCCAGGTTTCTTTCCCATTTCTCTAATTAGAACACGAGCGAGCCTCAATAGCAAGAGAACGAAGCTTTCTGTATGTTGTGCAGATATCTGATTTCGGACTAGCAAAATGGTTGCCGGAGAATTGGGTTCACCATGTTGTTTCTCCAATTGAAGGCACTTTTGGGTAATAGACATCATCTACTTGCATTCTTACATTAGTTTCATTCGTGCTGCTGAATATGCACCCTGTCTATAATGGTACGTACTTGAATCCAGATACATGGCTCCGGAATATTTCATGCACGGAATAGTTCATGAGAAGACCGACGTATTTGCTTTTGGAGTCCTACTTCTTGAGCTCATAACAGGCCGTCGAGCTGTTGATACCTCTAGCAGACAAAGCCTTGTGTTGTGGGTATGATTCCGTCTACTCATCCTTCATACTGGTTTCTGGTTCTGGTAACAACGTTTACCCTTGTTGAAGGCAAAACCATATCTGGAGAAGAATAGCATTAAAGAAATGGCAGATCCCAAGTTAGAAGATGATTACGAGATTGCAGAAATGAAACGTGCCATGTTCACAGCTTCAATATGCATACACCATTTGCCTAACATGCGGCCAAACATGTCACGGGTAATGCACCATCCACTCCCTCGTTCATATTACACTTTGGAAGTTTCGAGAATAATCATCTTTCCACAGGTTGTTAAACTGTTAAAAGGTGAGAATGAAGCAGTAGACATAAAGCAGAAGTCAATGGGGATGTGGGAGTGTTGCGACTTGGAGGACTACACTTGTACCACCTACCTAAAGGACTTGAATCGCCATATGGAACTAGTCATGGAGTAAGTAGTTGATGGGTAGCTTATTATATCCAAGAAAGAGGAACTAAAAACTGATAAAAAAGTATAGGAGAATATATCACTCTTGTTTCTGATGTTTTTCCTGATGAAATTGATAGATATATATAACTTCTTAACCTTGCCAAATTTAATCTCATCAACTGAGGTCCGAGGAGAGTGAAGCTTGTTAATAATTACATATAAATACCCAATGACCTTTTCAAGCCTCCAACGACGATAATTCTTCATCGAAATACCTCATCATCATCATCATCCAATTCAAACCGCTAAGCTACTTCATCCAGGGAGCCTACAGCCTAATGGGTGAATAAAATCGCTGGATCTGGCGCTCTGCTGAACCGGTATGAAAGAGACGAATTGGGATGTTCTCCAATTTTCTCTATACAACAATTGCACACATAGACAAATATAATTAAATGAATATCACAATCCAGCTCGTTACTAATTCTAGTGACAAATCTTGAAAGCCATATTTCTTGATATATATATATATATCTCAATTATCAGTATAAACTACCTAGATGATGATGATGATGATGATGATGATGTTGTCATCGAACGCCCAAACATTTGGCCCAACGAAAGCATGGAGCAACTTTAGGTGGGAGGTTGTAATCTGCAAGCGCAGATGGATCTGCGCCTAAATCTTCAGCATCTGACCATATGTAAACTCCTCGTTCTTGCCTGCTTCCAGGCACTGTGTTGTCCAGTAACAACGCTGTCAAGAATGTCACCACCATGTTCAGTGACAAAAGTCCATTGATAGTAAAATCAAGCTGAAACAAGGAGAAGAAGAATCAATCAACCATTAGTTAATACAAACTGAGCTACATACATGACATGAATCTCTTACTTCTTTACTTCCGGTGTGGACTGGTCCATCAGATGCAGCTGAGTAGGGTATAAGATAGGTAGGTAGAATCAGACTGGACTCCGGTAGGTACTGCTCAAAATACGCAGGAACGGACAAACCGAGGAACAACGAAACACCAACAATTGTTATGTTTCTAAAACATGCTGTTTGAGTATATTGAAGTGTGGAGAGACCTAATGCCACAACCAGAGCCCACATGAAGCAAAGGACAGCTGCTGCTAAAGCTTGCGGTATTGAAGCAAGAATAGCCCCAATTTTACCTAACCAAATAAACAATCACATAACACAACTTGTACATTTGCAGCATAACCATATATGGTTTAGAATATGGTACCTATAAATGAGGAGGCAATTAAGATAACTGCTCCAACCTCCACCACTTTTCGGCTTGCAACCTTAGTTATATCAATAGTATGTACATTCTCGGTCAGTGTAGTTGATCCGGTCCCTGACCCCCAAAGTCCAGCCAATACACTGCAAAACCCTTCTAACCCGATTCCTCGACTAACAATGCCCGGGGTTGGAGCCTTTGCATTTATTCTCATGGATGCAGTGTGATATGTCCCGACCTGCATAGAGAATCAATTGCATCAACGCTACACATTTTGTAATATGCATCTGGTAAAACTGAAGTTTACTAACCGAATCAACTGATGCAACAAGTGATACGAATATCATTATGAGCGAAGTTCGCAACCGGAAGATAGGAATACCCCATTGTAAAGGGTATGGGATCCTAACCCATGCAGCAGTTCTCATCGCATCAGAAACGTCAGTCCTGCAATGCTTCATTGTATATGCATGCTTTCTACAATCATCAATGAGAATATTCGAACTAGGTATGTCGGCGCTGCAGCCTTTGAAGTTATAAGCCCCACCAGCTGTCAGAAAAAATGCATACGCCCATATAATCATGACACTGAGGGGAACCTGCAAATGACAGATTTGCGGAAAGTCATAAAAAAGATAGCAAGCAAAATACTCTGCTTCTAGAATAACATAAAAAAGAAAGAACGATCATCTTCATAATTCAAGTGAGGCAATGAGAAAGTTTTGCACAGCGCAATTTTAAGATACATAATCAATCAGATGTGTACGTGCTTACTTACTGCATAAATACGGAAAACTCTGTTGCCAAAAACTGATATTCCTCTTAGGTACTGCAAAGAAGTAGAAAAGGAATATTTACCATTTGTCATTTTCGAGTAACATAAGTAGATTCATGTTGAACCAGAAATATTAATTTAAAGAACAGATTCTAATGTAGTCGTACATTCAGCTGAAACACTCACCAAGGTAAAAATGAGAACCAATAAGATCTCTGGAACGCTTATTTCCACGCAGGCACCGGCTTGAGGGAAGCCAAAGCTGAAAAAAGCTAACCCCAATGCTGTAACTGTTGGTGCAACCACAACAGGATTTATGAACCTACAACGTGTTAAGACAAATCAGTAAATAAACTAAGATTTGATGTTATTCATGAAATTAAAATGGTCTTTCCTTATCTCATTGAATTGATAATTTACAAACCGAACATCCAGATAAAGAAGAATAAGAAAATAGTCATGTTAAATTCCTAAGGAATGTTAAGGAGATCAATTGCTTGTATGAATCAGAAATAAATGACCCTGTGCAATATCTGCAGAAAATGACAAATAGAATCCTCCCAGAATAAGAACAAGGAAACTTGAAATCTTAAAACAAAGGCATCCTCCTTAAGATTAACCTTAATAACAGAGACATTAAGCCGCTGAAACCCATCATGCACTGGAACATTGAGCCGATAATTATAGCTCCCTGTAGTTCCCTCATGGTGTGCTTGAATCTCTGTATACAACAGAAGATGCAGCATAACTCATTATACCAAATTCTTAAGTAAATATAGTTCACAGACAAATTTTTACTAAAATATATTCCGGCAGAGGAATCATGACTATGTTAGTATGTTTGACTTTAAACTTCACAACCTAGATATGAAGTTTTCTTTATAATATTTTCCATTCCTCAAGTTTTAGCAGAATATGTTAATGAGGGTAATGATGCTTGATAAAAACTGGAACAGCAATAAACTGTGTAATCAATACACTGAGATAACATAACAAGAGACAAATTATGGGTATATGCACTTTTAGTTTATGGAGTCCACACCTATGAGTGCAGAGAGAGTAGAACATTCTTGCAGTAGTTTTAGGTGATCTAGATAGCACTACACTGAATAGTGGCTTCCTCGTCTAAGGTCTTGTGGCCTTGTTACAACTTGAAAAGTATAAACTCATTTGTAGATATAGAATGAGTTCTTAATATGCTATGTAGTCTAATCAGTAGAGCTTACATGTTCGGTCAGATTCCTGAACTCCCGTGAGTTCGTGATAGCTAATGCAGGAGCCAAATAAGCAAAGGAACTGCCTTGAACCAATGGAAGGCGAGTTCCAAAGTGTGTATGTAGTATTGTTGTGAGACCTGAAAGCAGCAGCATAGTAGAAATCACAGTAGCGGTATCCTTCTGCCAACATTACAGGACAATATCAGGAATAGATAATTAAATTTGGATATCTCCTATTCCAAATTTTGGGAGCATATGCTTACATCGGTTCCGTCCATTGCCGGTACAATGATCAGAGGAATGAAAATAAGAGAACCAGCCAATGACAGATAGTGTTGCAAACTGTAGAATATAATAGGCACTGCAGTATAACATAGACATGGAAGTGAATTACTGAAGTTTCAAAAGAAACATAAAGAAGGTATAAAACGTGTAAGTAGATCAATTAATTTTTAGCTCATATTTGTAATCAATCATGATGTTGATACAAAAATCCAACTGTGACTGGGAAGTGTGAACATTACAAAAATTACTCCAATTACTGAAGGGCCTAATGAAGATGAAATAATAAGCTTTGAACTCACTGACCTACAGCTAAGTGAAGTATGCAACAAAAAAGTTCCTGCCCAGAAAAATATGATTAGATTGGTTTAGCACTGAGGTCTGTTTATCCCAATTCACGAAAAATATGATTCAGTCAGTCTATAGGAAAATAGACAATTAGCAACTCCATTATTCAGACGTAACTTAGTACATGAAGGATGAAAATAAACTATAGTACCCACTTCCCAAGTCAAAGAACTCACTATCACATGCGCAGCATTTGTCCAATCTTAGATCAAGGAACGACCAGTCATAGCAAACTGGCTATTGTAAGTAGCAATTCAGCAGAAACTTTCCTAGAAAGTAGTCCCAATGCAAATCAAAATGGTTACTGAACATATTACTATCTCATTCAATCGAAAACAGACTTCATACAGACTGCACTAGAAATATTTCATTTCTGGCATTGCAACTTTCATCCGCCTACGTTCTTCCTGTTTAATTACAATAGTTAATATGATTAACGATTATATCTACTGATCTTAGTATAGTTTTTAAATCTTTTTAGTGGAAAGAAGTAATGAAACAAAATAAGCGGTTAGAGTTACATAGAAAAAACAAAGCAACATAACTTTTAGAACCCAACATCTAGGCCAAATATAGTAGCATTTTATTAACAACGATCATAAAATTAGCAAAGTTGCATATATAACAAGAAACTAACCATAGCCAGGGTTATCCTTAAGACCAACAATCATTTTTGGCGACGGATGCCATCCCCCATCATCCAAATACTCTCCTTCCGGATAAATATTTACATCATCACTGTTCTTTAGCTCCATAGCCGGAGCATCTGCCCCAATGCTCTGTCCATTCCCAATCACCGTGTCACTCTCATTCAGATTATTGCCGTCTGTTGTAGCAGCATTATTCGTGCCCAAACTCGTCCCCGGCGCCCCATTCCTCCTCGCTTCGCCATCACCTCTCTCCCCTCCATCTTTAAACCCCCAACCCCAATCTCTCTCCCTTGCATTGCCAACACCCCTAACTGGTTCAATCTCAGGCCCTCTTTTCCTAGTCCTCCCCAAAACAGGGTCAATTTCAATCTTGGGAGAAATCGAATCGTTCTTCTGAACAACACTGTTCTCCAGATCAGCATGGCCCAATTCCCTTCTCCCGCTCACACTTCTCTCAGTCTCACCAGAGAAAGTTGACACAAAACCAGTTCTCTTAGCCCAAGATCTCAACTCTCTCGGGTCATACCCTTTTCTTGGTACAAATGGCTCAACCTTGGGATCCAAAACGCCTCCAAATTTCTCACCCTTTCTCCTCTCATCCTTATTTCCCTTCTCTAATCTAGACCCACCTTCCATCACAAATCCTACTCAAATGGGACTTCAGCGTTATCTAGAAAACTAGCCAACAAAAACTTCTCCGTCAATAAACGCACGCACCCTCCAGCCGTATTTCAAGAAACAAGAAGAGAGAGAGAGAGAAAAAAAAATCGCCTCCACTTGCAAAAGTGAAGCTAGATGGAGCTTTTAGTGAGAGAAAGTGATGCGTCTTTAGGAGTACTGGGGGAGTGGAACTCAACTGAGCTAGCTGAGAGAAGCAACTTTCTCTTCCTTTTTTCGTTTTTGGCTCGGCCGCTCGAAAGTTGCCATCAGCTCGAAGTTGAAGTTACGAGAATGCCCTTGCAAGTGGCCGTTGGAACAGTGAAATATTGAAATATGATGATTTTGGAAGGGTGAGTTGGCAATTATGCCCCCGGGTGTATGAAGTTTCCTTAGTTTTGAAGCCTGATAATAATGGCTTTCTCTCGTCATAGTGAAGGCACTGAAAAGGACCGCTGAGTGGAATCGGTTGTTGGCTCAGTTCAACTCAGTGAATCACCCCTGAAACATAGAAGTAGACTTGGTCTTGAAGTGTCCTCTTGGGATGACGTAGCAGTAAAGGTGGATGGTCCGAGACCAGTGGCGGAACCAGAAATTTTTCGTCAGGAGGTCGAAGTAGAGAAACAAAAGTGATCATAGATAGTGGTGTGGAGCAAGGACTGATTCGAATTCAAACTGATTATAAGAGATATGTGTGTAGCTCTTCGGGGCCAAAATTATATTATACGAACAAGGAACTTGCAAAATGTGAACTGTAATGCATATAAATTCAAGAGAATAAAGTATGAAGGAAAGTTTGTATATGGATATCAACAATAATAGAACTGGGTAAAAAAAATATGGCGAAAGTAAAAAACCAACATAAAAAAGTTTGGCTAAAAATTAAGAATTATGGTGAAAAATTATGAAAATCGAAATAAGAAAAAGAAAGAATTATAGTTGTATTATAACTGGAAGTAAAATGAAATTAAGAAAAATTAGGCTACTCCTAAATAAATAAATAAAACAGGTAGTTCAAATTAATTGCGATAAAAAAGTAATTACAAAAAGTAAAAAATGAGACGAATAAGAGAAAAATACAAGATCAATTAGAAAGATTATAAAGGAAATAGTGCAACCCCAATATCCATAAGAAAAAAAAGGAATAAGAAAAGAGTTTTAAAAGAAGTAATCCAATATGAAAATATTAAAATTTAAGATAAGAAAGTGAAATAAAAATATAAAACAAGCTTAGGAAAAATGAAAATATAAAAATTTAAGATAAGAAAGTGAAATAAAATAAAAAACAAGCATACAAATAAGGGAAAAAATTATATATTTAGAATGGCCTTTCAAGGATTCGAACCCTGTTCGTCAAGGTAAAGAAGTTGAGACGCTTACCATTGGGCTACAGGCATTTATGAGTTATATTTGCTACCTTACCTATATAACAATAACGTATGCTATACCCTACGTAGATAAAAACCCGGCGGCCGAGGGGTCGATCGACCCACCTGACCCGGCTGTAGATCCGCCCCTGTCCGAGACCGATAGATCATGAGTTTAAATGAATAATTTCAATAGAACCGCTATGTATTGTCTGTCACCTATGATTAGCCTAGGGTAGTCGGGTTATCCTAATAATCCCTAATAATTCAAAAAAAGAATTGGTCTTCAGGTTTTTTGTTATGTAGTGGAAAGCTATGAATCTAGAATAATTAGACTATATATAACGGTGACTAATTGTTGTTGAGGTCGACTGCCAGCTCAACAATTGGAAAAAGAAAAAAAAAGAAAAAGCAAAAAATTACATATCTCCACTTATTTAAACCGTCCACGATTATTTGGTAACCGACCCCAACCCCAACCTTGTTTGCAGTGAGTTCGGATCTTCTATCCCACAATTGATGGACCACTTGGTGGCCCACCAATCACGCAGTGCTACGCGTGCATTGGTGGTCCCCCAAGTCAATAAATTAATATTTGAGTGTTAAAAAGATGACTCATCAATGCACGCGTGGCGCCACGTGATTGGTGGGCCACCAAGTGGTCCACCAATTGTGGGATAGAGGATCCTTAGGCGTTTGCAGTAAACTTACTTCCGTTATTTCCTTTTTCTGTTTGGTGATGTTCTCTACTTCGCACACGCATAAATAAATACATTCCTTAAATAAAATGTCATTATTTTAATTAAGTATCAAATATTTATTTTTAATTTCAAATATAAATTGATAAAGTTTTCTTTTGTTTCACTTTTTGTGTAATATAGTTATACGAACACTATAATTATCTTAATTTATTTATATATAACTATCATTATTTATATAATTAAATCAAAATTTTATAGTAATTATATTTTATTGCAAGTAATTAATTTATAATTTTAACTTACATTATAATTAAGAATAATTTGCTAATTATATTGTAATTAAAAATAATTTAAATAAGGTTGTGGTTGGACATGTCGCTGATAAACCATAAAAAAAGCCATTGTGCTTGAATTGAGATAAAAATTAGTGATGGGAAATTGTTGGGAATTAGGTTCACTATGATAGATTTGAAGATCCCAAAACCCTAGCTGGATGATGAGCCTTCGATATTGTTATAGCTTAACTGAGTTCACCGTGTTAGGAACTCGAGGACTAGCTAAAGTTCAACAATTGTGTATTCGGTGAGAAGACCCTTCACTACGTGAAGAACTCGTATCAAAGAAGTCGATCGGACCGATATAGACCGACTGAATATGCATAGTAACACCCTTGTCTCTTGTGTTTCAGACTCAGTAGACTTGCCTTCAGCATGGTCAGGCTCAGTAGTTCCGTCTGCTGACCTTCAGTAGACTATCCGCCTCAATACCATGGAGTGAAGACTCAGTAGAGCTGGACTCAGTAGGAGCAGCATATTGAGAGGTGTTCAGTAGAAGACTCGGTAAATCTTGGACTCGGCAGAGCAAAGATATGCGAAAGGAGTCGATCGAACCGAACTCGGCAGGAGTAGTTCACCTGTACTCGAGTTGATCTTCGCAAGAGCGGACTCAGCGAGGTTATCTACGAATCAAGATCGGACTCAACAACGGTCGGTCAGTTACTTTAACTGACCATGGACTTTAGAAGAACAATTCAGTAGAGTTGTCTGAGGTCGTACATCTGAGAAGTCAGCTTCAGTATCAACTTGAAGTCTGCATAGATCTCAACCACTCTCTGTACCTCGACCAATGACAAGCAGCCAGCTGGCAGAGTCTCCGACATAAAGCTGCAAGTCAACCACTTTCATTAAAGTTAGTGGACTCTACAGAATTCAAATAGAGCCGTTTGCTACCCCATAGAGTGACACGTGGCATCGTCCTCTCCAACGGATATATGCCTAGGTCACCTCTATAAATAGAGAAGTGTCTTCACTCAAAGGAGAGAGAGAAGAAAAAGAGGTGAGGTCAATCATGACGATGATGGACACATCCAAGGAACCGAGCTCAACCGAACAAACACTCTAGAAGATTCGAGCCATATCCAGAGAAGAACTTAATCTTTCATAGATATATTCTTATAGTTCTTCTCTCTAGAGTTCTATCTCGTTCCCCTTCTCTAATCTAAGCTGATCTTATTGTAGTATCCATAGCTTAGACGAAGGAATTCATATTTGAACTTGTTCCTTATTGTAAAAGGACTCCTTCATAGTTGGAGAGTTTGTCAAACACTTTAGTTTGATAACCGTGTAAGCCGGGACTTGCTCGATATAATCCCCAAGCCGCGGCTTTGTCCACGTGTACAAGCCGACCGAGACTATCTCAGTATAATAAATAGCCTCCCCGATCTTTCGGGGACGGTGGACGTAGGATCGTGTGATATCTGAACCACTTTAAAAACTCTGTGTTGATTTATTGTCGCTCTGCTTAATTGTTCACTTGCATAAAACTGACTTTAAATCAAACAACATAAAAACGGTGTTTTCGGGATCGAGACGAATATTCTTTTGGGCCTACTCTTCCGCACTCGAAACGTCTTGAACTCTTTGTTCTACCGACCGAATTCGCAGACCGTACTCGATGAAGGATTCTCTCGCCCGCGCGTTCGCAGCATGCGATTCGGCGATCTTGACCGTCGCGCTCGTTGCTGAACTTTGACTTAGGTGTATCCCACACCTGAAGACTCGTTTACTCTCGGGGACCAACAATTGGTATCAGAGCGCACGGTGTTCTTCTGATCAAAGCGCACAGTGTTTTTCTTATCAAACCACATGATGTACTTCTGATCAAAGTGCATGGTGTTCTTCTGATAAGAGCTCTGGTCTAACTGGACTGATCCTGAAAAACCGTTTTCTCAGCATGCGCATATTGCATAATCTTCATAGCATCCTATACCATGTTCTTAATGTTAGATATTTCAGGTATAAGGACTCTGAAGAGATCTTAATGGCTAAGCAACTACTGAAGGACAGAAAAGCTCCGATCAGCTGGCTGATAGGTTTGTCCAAGGGGGAACTCGACACGCAGAATCTACAACCCCTCAAACAAGGAATGAACAGAAGATGTAAACACCTCTGCCCAGCTATCAAAGGAAGATCCAAGGTTCAAGCCCCAAAACACCCAGATCCAACTCAGGGGGAACCAAGAGGTCGAAAAGGCCTACAGATCAGATCCTCAGTGTCTATCAATTAGATCTGTAGTGTCCCAAATTTCAGAGCATGTTCTTATCTTTCAACACTCACACACACTTCACTGATATATATCTATGTGTCTTGTAATTATGTGCCACTTGCCCAGGGGGAAGTTGTCAGACTTATGTCTTATGTTTTAGGGGATTTGGTATCATGATCAAAAGGGGGAACTGTGTTGATTAGATTAGTAGTTGCATGTAGAAAGTTTTTAGGAGAAGTTTGTAGAAGTTTTGGCATCATCAAATAGGGGGAAATTGTTGGGAATTAGGTTCACTATGATAGATTTGAAGATCTCAAAACCCTAGCTGGATGATGAGCCTTCGATATTGTTATAGCTTAACTGAGTTCACCGTGTTAGGAACTCAGTAGACTAGCTAAAGTTCAACAGCTGTGCATTCAGTAGAAGACCCTTCACTCAGCTGAAGAACTCAGTATCAAAGAAGTCAGTCGGACTGATATAGACCGACTGAATATGCATAGTAACACCCTTGTCTCTTGTGTTTCAGACTCAGTAGACTTGCCTTCAGCATGGTCCGGCTCAGTAGTTCCGTCTGCTGACCTTCAGTAGACTATCCGCCTCAATACCATGGAGTGAAGACTCAGTAGAGCTGGACTCGAGTAGGAGCAAACATACCGAGAGGTGTTCGATAGAAGACTCGGTAAATACTTGGACTCGGCGGGAGCAAGATATGCGAAAGGAGTCGATCGAACCGAACTCGGCGAGAGTAGTTCACTGTACTCAGAGTTGATCTTCAGTAAGAGCAGACTCAGCAGAAGTTATCTACTGAATCAAGATCAGACTCAGCAACGGTCGGTCAGTTACTTTAACTGACCATGGACTTCAGAAGAACAATTCAGTAGAGTTGTCCGAGGTCGTACATCTGAGAAGTCAGCTTCAGTATCAACTTGAAGTCTGCATAGATCTCAACCACTCTCGTACCTCGACCAATGACAAGCGGCCCAGTGGCGGAGTCTCCGACATAAAGCCGCAAGTCAACCACTTTCATTAAAGTTAGTGGACTCTACAGAATTCAAATAGAGCCGTTTGCTACCCCATAGAGTGACACGTGGCATCGTCCTCTCCAACGGATATATGCCTAGGTCACCTCTATAAATAGAGAAGTGTCTTCACTCAAAGGAGAGAGAGAAGAAAAAGAGGTGAGGTCAATCATGACGATGATGGACACATCCAAGGAACCGAGCTCAACCGAACAAACACTCTAGAAGATTCGAGCCATATCCAGAGAAGAACTTAATCTTTCATAGATATATTCTTATAGTTCTTCTCTCTAGAGTTCTATCTCGTTCCCCTTCTCTAATCTAAGCTGATCTTATTGTAATATCCATAGCTTAGACGAAGGAGTTCATATTTGAACTTGTTCCTTATTGTAAAAGGACTCCTTCATAGTTGGAGAGTTTGTCAAACACTTTAGTTTGATAACCGTGTAAACTGGGACTTGCTCAGTATAATCCCCAAGCCGCGGCTTTGTCCTGTGTACAAGCTGACTGAGACTATCTCAGTATAATAAATAACCTCCTGATCTTTCGGGACAGTGGACGTAGGATTGTGTGATATCCGAACCACTTTAAAAACTCTGTGTTGATTTATTGTCGCTCTGCTTAATTGTTCACTTGCATAAAACTGACTTTAAATCAAACAGCATAAAAACGGTGTTTTCAGACTGAGACGAATATTCTTTTGGGCCTACTCTTCCGCACTCGAAACCTAATATTGAACTCATCGTTCTACTGATCGAATTCGATGGACCGTACTCGCAGAAGGATTCTCTGCCCTCGCGTTCAGCAGTACTGATTCAGCAGTACTGACTGTCACGCTCGTTGCTGAACTTTGACTCAGGTGTATCCCACACCTGAAGACTCGTCTACTCTCGGGGACCAACAGAAATAGAGGAAAATTAATAAAATATTAAAAAAGTTGGCTAGTTGGTCGATTGGAGTGGTTGTTGTTAAACATAATCTTAGACTCATTTGATGCACATTCTCGCGGATCTCCCCATTTTTCGGGTTAACCAAAGAAGTTTATTACATGAGTTTTAAACTGAAATTTGGATTCAATTTGGAGTTGGAGTAATAATCCTTTTTATTTCGTTTTATCTTTTTTATATAATAAGAAACTATTTATATTTATATACTGTATACTAATTATAGGTTACTAAAATGTGCAAGTACATAATTAGAAAAATGTAGTTTATAATTTATATAATAATGTATATTGGTATAATGAAATTGAATATGTGATCAATACGCATTTTTCAGAAAAATTATGTGATTAGTACTTGCAGATAAATATAATACTAAACCACATTCAAACCCAGGTCTCCTGGAAGAAAGCCAGATATCCTAACCGCTCGACGACAACGGATTGTTGATAAGTAACGCTTGATTACTCTTTTACTTATAATATATTATCAAGAAATAAACTCAGTTTCCAGAATAGTATTGCATAATTATTGTGATTTATTATGAGAATACGATCCTCTATATTACATTTGGATTTTGATAGATAGTTGTATGAATTATATCATCAACCCCTCTCTGGACATTCGATAAAATATTTTCATTTGTCAACTATCTTAATTATTAAAAGTCACAAGTTAGAATCATTATAAATAATTATATCATTAGAATTTGTCCTACATAATTTGCATAGTGAAGTTCAAATATTTAGTGTGATTTGTAGTGGGTAGATATATAGCGGTTCTTAGATGTTGGGTATGAGATTAGTATTAGAAGATTTGAAGATCCCAAAACCCCTTAGCTGAATGATGAACCTCACAATGTAATAACTTAGTTGAGTTCAACATGTTAGAAACTTAGTATGCTAGCTAGAATTCAGTAGCTGATAGGTTTAGTAGAATATCTTATGTCAGCTGGATGGACTCAGGATGAGGAAATCACTAAATCACTAGAGAAAATCGTGCCAAGTACTGAATATCTCAAAAGAATGTCAGCAGAAGACAACTCAGTAAAAGCGTCCGAGGAATCAGAGGAAGTCAACTCAGTTTCCACTTGAAGATTGAACAAACCTCACTAACTCTCTAACCTCGACCAATGAGGAGCTTCCAACATTGTACCTGCTCTGACACAAAGCTGCTCCCTAAACCGAAAAAGAGAAAATCTCTACAGTGGCATTCAAAGCTCAAGATGGTTATTTTTCTTGTCGTTTTCGACACGTGTCTAGACCTCTTCCAACGGATCTAAATATAGAAGAGTCTTCATGCCGAGAAGACCAGAGAAGACATCAAGAACCAAAATCATTCAAGCATTCAAACGCTCTAGTGACCAAAAAGATTACACAACGAAGAACTTATACACAGAGAGATATAATTAGTTCTTCACTCTAGAGATCTATTGTTCCCATTCTCTATTCTAAGCAATTCTTGTAATATCTCAAACTTAGAAAATTCGAAGGAGTTAGCTTATTGAACTGTTCTAATTGTAAGAACTCTTTCCCAGTTGGAGAAAATCAAACCTCCTGTTTGAAACTGTAAAGTCACTAAGACTATAACTAGAGTATCTATCCAGCGTACAGATCGACTGAGACTTGCTCATTATAAATAATCAAGAACTCCTGCTTCGTTCAGGACAGTGGACGTAGGATCCAGCGTATCCGAACTACTTTAAAAACTGATTGGTGTTGATTTACTATCTCATTGACTATTTGTTCATACATTCTATTCAAGACCTCCTGATAATTCAAGACAGTGGACGTAGGATCTTGAGTATCTAAACCACTTTAAAAATTACGTGCTTGTTTACTGTTTATAGATCACTGTTCATCCTACATAAAACTATTTCAAAAACAGTGTTCAGTATCTTGAACCATTCCGCACATCGTCTTGTAAAGAGTCGCTTGTGGACTGTCTGAGGTCAGTAAACAGTGTTCAGTATCTTGAACCACTATGCCCACGCGATCAGAAAGCTTATTTAGCGAGCTGAACCACTCAGTATCAGACTGACTTTCGCGTTTGAGTTTGAACTTGGACTCGGGTGTATTAACCCCCCCCACATACACACCTGAAGACTTGTATTTGGACCAACAATTGGTATCAGAGGTTGTTTTCTGATCATCGCTTCTTGAAAATTAGTGGTCTACTCAAACAGATCCTGAAAAATGTTTTTCATTGCATTTGCATTTCTTTCTTTCATCTTATACTCACCATGTTTGAATGTCAGGTATAAGGATGGTCCTGATGTTCTCTGTGGAGAACTATGGTGTATAGCTAGTGAGAATAGAAGCGCACCTAACGTCGCTCCATGACAGTATGACTGAACTCTATGAATCCGGACCCATTGTGCCCATGATCGATAGAGTTGAATACGCTGCTGATGGAGGAGAGGAGCAAGAACAGGGGAGAGAGTTCCAAAGGATAAAAACACCTTCACACCTGAAGAACGAAAGTTGCACAACCTCAACCGAGTAGCTCAAAATGCTATACTGACAACACTCAGTGACTCCTACCTCCCAAAGGTGCATGATTGCAAGACTGCCAAGGAACTCTGGGATACTCCTGCAGTATTGAGCTGGGGCACTCTGCTAATTAAAGAAAACAAACTAGAGCTTAAGCTGCAAAAGTTTGAGGCATTCTTTATGTGCCTGGTGAAAAGATCAAAGATCTCAACATAAGATTTATGAACTAGATCAACATCTTCAACGGGCTGAGAAAGATGTTCACCAACAAAGAAATGAATACTAAGATTCTCAGAGCTCTACCTAGACCTGAATGGTGTCCATTTGCTACTTATATAAGACGTTGTGGTCTTAAAACTGTTACTCCTGAATTTATATTTTTAGAACTCAAGGCTGTAGAGTATGAACACAGTCTTCCACAAAAAAGTCTGAGTGCCCATGCTAACACAACCGTGGATCATGCATATAGAGCAACAGTCAGCACTTCAACAGCAGGCCAATCAATAGCTAGTGTCAAACTCTACTGCTGAAAATCTTGTCGATCGCTATGCTCTACATGCCTTGAAGTATGTTGGTCCCGAGATAAACGTACAGATGTAGAGGGGGGGTGAATACACCTGAAAAATTTCTCAACTTAAAACGCGAACAGTCCTTTTCAGGAAGATGTCGTACTGAACAGGTTCAGTAGACCAGATAAGCTGTTCTGAATCGCGTGGCAGAGTGACTGACTTCACTGAGGCCTGCTAGCTGACTTAGGTCAGAATTCAGTACCGTTCAGAAGAGGTTCAGTATAGTGCGGAAAAGTATAGGCCCAATTCAGTTGAGTTAGAAAATATTTTTAGAAAAACTGTTTCAGTATATTAGTGCAGTCGTTTAAGTTTGCTGAAACACAGTTGAATGATTTGAAAGATATTTTCAGTATGAACAATACTCAATGCAACAGTAAAACAAAGCACACAAAACACAACGATTTTTAAAGTGGATCTGATCCAACAATCCTACGTCCACTGACCCGAAAAGATCAGGAGGCTATTTTATTATACTGAATTAGTCTCAGTCGGTTTATGCACTGGACAAACACTGGTCTTAGTGATTATACTAAGCAAGTCTCAGTTTACAAGGTATCAAACTAAAGCGTTTGACAAACTCTCCAACTATGAAGGAGTTCTTTACAATAAAGAACAGTTCAAGGATGAACTCCTTCGATCTAAGCTATGGATATGGTCTGCTGAGTAGGTTAGAGGGAAGGGAACGAGAATGAGGCTTCTAGAGCGACAAACGGTGAGGTATAAACTCTGGGTTCGTGTTCAATCGCTTGGATACTAGAGGATATAAGTCTGATTCAGCACGGTTCCCTTTGAACAAGAATGTCGTCTTTCGCTTGGAATAACTCTTTGAAGATCTTGCGGAAAGCTTTTAAGTCGATTTGAAGTTGCTCGTACTTGCTCGTATGTTCTTGATATGTGTCGTGAGCTTTGATTTGAATTCTTCTCTCTATTTATAGATGAGAGGTATAGAAAGATCCGTTGGAGTCGACGATCCATGTGTCTCTCTCTTTTGGGTAGCTAACGACTCTTTCAAAGAATGGTGGCATAGTCTTTTCCCTCCATTTCCGGAAAAGTGTTGACTTGCAGCTTTAATCAGAAAGTAGACAGCTGGCTACTCGTCATTGGTCGAGGCTGAAGAAAGTAGGTGAGACAAAAAGACTTCAAGACAGATCTGAAGCTGACTTCTCTGTACCTCGTATGACTCTGCTGATTTGACTTATAGGATCTCTAACAGTCAAGAGACTGTCTGGCCGTTGCTGAGTCTGATCTATGTTCAGTAGCATACTCCTGCTGAGTCTAGCTCTACTGAAGATCAACTCTGAGTTCAGTGAACTACTCCTGCTGAGTTCAGTTCCACTGACTCCTTTCGATATCTTTGCTCCCGCTTGAGTCCAAGCCTACTCGAGTCTTCTTCTCATGGTACTGAGGTTGATAATCTACTGAAGAGTCAGCAGACAGAAATGAACGTCTGAACCATGTAGGAAGGATGTCTACTGAGTCTGAAACTCTCAGAGACAGAGACAGAACAAATACAACTCAATGGTTCACCAATCAAAGTAAGGTTTTGGGATCATTCAAATCTGTAAGCATAGAGCTACTGAATCATCTCCCAACAGATACTAAGTTTACTTTTCTGATAAGATACCTCAGACACTTTACTGAGTCGACATCTCTTCTGCATTCTTCTTGACTTTTGATAGTTGACCGTTGCTTTACTGACTCAACTTGACACCTTTAGTAGGTTCCTTATACCGAGTAAGACCATACTAAGTCTTCAAATTGTCGATCTTCAGACACTACTGAACCTTTAAACTTCTGAACTCCGAGCATCTACTGAAACTAGCAGTCTAACCTACTGAGCTCATAATAAGATGAACATCTATAACATTATATAGGTTCATCAATCATCTAGAGTGTTGGGATCATAAAAATCTTTTATTACAAATCATCACCCAACAAATCATAATCTAGGGTAAAAGAATTAGAACCTTTAATTTTTAGTATTTAATTTGAATAGTTTGTATATAAATAAGGATTGCATGTGGGTATACCCGTACATGCTTAGGTACCCGCGCTCCACTCGGGTACGGGAATGGGTAGTAAGATTTAGAATCTGCAGGCGCGGGTATCCGCGCGTGGGTACCCGTCTCACACCTACCCCTAAGACTTTGTGCGAACGTATCAAATAATCAAAATCAAATGAAGGAATGTAAGGTTGGTCTACAGATGTTCCAACACCATTATTCGTACTCGTGTGGTCATGTAGATAGTAGGTTATGCCTCTAAGCTGATAAGTCTAGCTCTACTGAGGATCAACTTTGAGCTCAGTGAACTGCTCCTGCTGAGTCCAGTTCCACTGACTCCTTTCGCATATCTTGCTCTGTTGAGTCCAAAGCCTATCGAGTCTTCTTCTCATGGTGCGAGGCCGATAGTCTACCAAGAATCGGCGAGTAACCGAACGCCTGAACCATGTAGGAAGGATGTCTACCGAGTCCGAAACTCTTAGAGACGAGAGACAGAACAAATACAACTGAATGGTTCACCAATCAAACTAGGGTTTTGGGATCATTCAAATCTATAAGCACTAAGCTACTGAATCATCTCCCAACAATTTTCCCCTATTTGATCATGCCAAAACCTAACACTATAAACTGTCAGAGACAAACTCCTTACAAATATTACAAGTAGAATCAGTGTAGTTGTTCATCAAGTTCTAAACTACCGAGGGAGAACATGAGAGAAGTATCAGAACCTATACAGAAATCTAACAACAAATTCCCTCTGAACATCCTAATACAATAACTTCCCTCAAGCTTCTAAAGAAACAAATCTATCAGCTAAGCAAAACAGACAAACACAGATATTAGCAGTGAGTGTGTGAGTCAGTAATCACTTAGGTGATTCTAAGTGTTAAGCATAAACAAATAAGGCCATGAAGACAATAAGGTATTATCGGGCCGAACAAGAAAGATATTTTATAGATATGAAAATTTAGTACATTAGATCACTTGCTATTCAAGAAAACAAAATAAGATACAATGAAGCTTCTATCTATCTTCTGAATTGCTGGATCCGTGCTTTGAAATCTCTTGACTTCTCCTTTGGCAACGACAATCCATGCATCTAGTAGGTGTCTTTTCTGAGCTTCTGTATCTTCAGCATATCAGCAGGAACATTTTCTTCAAGATCTAAGACTTTGATAGCATTGCTGACCTCTCCTTCTATTACTCCAGTATGTAGAGATCCATCAAGCTTCAGTGGAGGAGGCAACGGTCTTGGAACCGGGATTCTGACATTTTCTTTTTCAGCTAAGGCTTTCTGGACTCTTGCATAGATCTCAGGATCACTCACCAGAAGCCATTCAGCGAATGCAGTAACCTTGTCCATGTCGGGCCAGAACTTCCAGACAAAGTATCTCTTCACAAATTCAGCTTTGAGAGTTTCCCATCTCTGAGTCCGCTCCCATGGCATCCATTGATCAATCCTTGACCATCTAATGATCTTCATATCAGTAGGCTTCTTGGCTCTTCTGTACCTATCAGGAATCTCAGCTTGTTTGTCAGGTACTCTTTCTCGAGCTTCTTTCTCAGTTCTTATTCTCAGAGCTTCTAAGTCAGCCTGTCACAGCCTTTCACGAGCTTCTTTGATTTGTCTGGCTTCAGTAGTCCTGTCTAAAGCCCTTTCCATCGTGTCCCACATCTCTTTCATCTCCAATTCCTGTTCCTTAGAGGGGACGTACGACGGTACATGTTCCTCTTCTTCTTCTAACTCAGCAGGTGTTTGAGATTTTAACTTGGTTTCACCCTGCTAACCAGTCTGATGCTGCTGCTGTTCCTTTTCTTTTTTCCTTCTCGGCCTCATCGCTGATTTTTAGCTTTCTAGGAGGTGGCCTAGACCCCGGCTTCCTTCCCCCTTAGACCTTAGTCTTTGCCTTCACAGGAGCTTTCTTAGGCTTATTGGCAGCCTCGGCCTCAACAATTTCCCGGGCGAGCTTTTCATCTACCTCGATCTGAGCTCTCTCCTCAGGACTAATGTACCTCTTAGCTCCTTTCTTTGGTGGGGTTGGGAGTTTCAGCAGTTTCTTCCCCTTACCCGCCACCGGAGGAGGCAGATGAGTTTCCTCCTCATCAGAGTCCTCCTCAATAAAGTCAGCAACCTCCTTGATATGTTCACTGGGAGTTTGGGTTGCTGAGTCTTCTAGTCTTGAGCCGCTTGGGCCGGTCTCAGCAGGCTTTACATCTCCTGTTGCTGAGACACCCTGGGTCTGACCATTACCTTGGGAGTCACTAGGAGCAGATTGACGTCCAGGTGCTCCTCTTACTGATCTAGTCCCCCTCGGTACCTTCAGTGTCCTTTCCCTTTCCCCCTTTTTGGCATCATCAACTGAGCCAGGGGCAGGGACCAAAATCTTCTTATTCAGACCTTCGTATGCCGTGGCTAGCTGATCCAAACCTGCCTGCATTTTCTCGAGGCAGAGGTGGAGGTCATTCCTTTCTTCAATAAGCTCATCGCCATACTTCTTATGTGAAGAATCCACCACGATCTGAATGGCCTGCAACTTAGCATCCATCTTTTCTTCTAGAGTTTTCTGGATAGTTTGAAGTCTGAGCACGGAGGCTTGACTCATTGAAGAAATGGATTCAGTATAAGCTGACTGGGCTACCTTAAAATCTTCGAGTAGTTTCTTCTGGGCAGCTTCCATCAGTGCTTGTTGCCTTTCGAACTCTGCTCTTTTAGTGGATAGAGCATCTGAGAGAATAGTGGAGCTCCTTCATCTCCTCACTCTGAGCTAGAGTTGACTGTTTCCACGTCTTGTGGACAGCCTTGGCCAGAAGTCTGTTCTGAGCACCTTGACTTCTCAGGGCCTTGGCCACAGTCTTCAATCGTCGGCTCTTGGGGCTAGGCACTACCTCGAATGCAAATCCCAACAGAAGCTGTACTAGGTCTGCGGTCTGAGAGGTACCAACCGCCAACTTGACTGGAGGGAGTATGTTGAGTGGAACTTCAGCAGTTGAGGGTTGGGCACCCTCCTCTAGTTGAGATCCCTCAACAGGCTTCTCAGGTCCTGAATCACTAGGCGGGTCCTGATCATCAGGATCAGACCCATCTGAAGGCACGACTGTTGTAGTCGGGGCACAGTCATTCAGCATAGCCAGCATCGCTGCCCTTAAATCCTTCATGGAGCAGAGATCCGCAGGCTCAGAATAGCCTATCTTCTCGCGGATAATCAGCTCCTCCTCGTGTAGCTGTTCGCAGGTATGGTGTTGGATCAGCTTGTTAAGAGTTGGCCACGCCTGGAACATGATCAGTGTATGAAGCCTGGCCTGCCTTGCGAGAGAAACCAAGTCAGAATGACTTGATATCTCTGGGATGGCCTCTGAGACTTCTGAGGAGGCTCTGGTTTGAAGAGCTGAAGCCTCCATCCCAATGGTCTCAACTTCTGATGCTGTCTCCGAATCTTCCACCTCTATCGGAGACATCTCTTTCTCAGCAGATGGGATACTGCTGAGAGGTGGAACATCCAGTGGGGTCTGAGTAGTAGGAGTAGTAGGCTCAGCATCTGACCCCTGTTCCACTGTCTCTCCCTTTTCAGTGGAGACTGTCTTCTCCACTGAGATAGTTTTCTCAGATGAATCTGCCTCATCACGCAGTCTGAACGGAGGGACAGCTACTGCCTTAGATACCGTCTTCTGCTTCTTCGACGGTGTCTTCTGAGCAGTTTTGGGAGGCGACCTCTTCTTGGTCGGGGTGGTGGACTTCTTCGATCCTTTCTTGGGCTCAGCAGGCCCTGCTCCAATTTGCTGTAGGGCTGTTGCCCTGTTGTGAAAGCGGATCTTCTTTGGGTTGAAGTACCCCTTGTCAGCATATGCAATGTGGTCAGCACCGCAGAGGTCCTCTATCATCACTGTCAGCTTCATCCCATAGAGAAGCTTTCCTTTGACAGTGAGACAGTTCGTAGCTTTATCAAACTTTGCAGCCTGAGTCATGGACTCTTTCAGGAAAAATTCTGTCTAGTTGACCTGTGCTCTGTCATAAATCACCATTATCATCATCTGTAGCTTAGGTCTGGACACCTGATCAAATGATCCCGCTTGGCTAGTCAAGATCTGAGTGACTATGTACGCCAGCGCTCTGAATTTCGGTAGCATTGAGTTCTTCGGGAAGGCAGCCCTGAACGATGTGGGTTCGCCATAGAAGATCTCGAAGTACTCGTCCAACATATCATCTTTGTATCCAGTCACGCTGATACCGGTGCTGGGCAAATGAAAGCTCCGCTGAAGAGCTTGGTTTATTGACATATGTTTGATTTATGAATCTACGCGAGTAGGATCTATCACATGATGGATGAGAAAGCGTCCCACAATATCTCCATCATCCACTGAGTTGGAGTTCAAGTACAACTCCGATACTTGTCGCGGGAGGAAGAAGGCCGGCTTCCTCGACAAGAATCCTTCAAGACCAGACGCTCTCAGCGCCTCGAAGATCTCGGCCATGAAGTCCAGATCACAGGAGTCGAACTCCATGATTGGCTCGCACCAAACACGGTCTTTCTCCAGGATTTCTACGAGGTTGCCCGGGGCAGCAACAACAACATTCGTAGATGCCATTTCTATAATCTGCAAAATGAGAAATCAGTATTGAAAGAAAAAAAATATCGCAAATAATCATAAAATACTGAATATGCATGTAAGTTTACAGTAAAGATTTCTGAGAGGTTATGAAAGAAATTTGCAAATAGTAGATTAAATTCTCAGAAAGTTTTAGGGTTTAAGGCTGCAGAGCGAAAATGGCGATTTTCAAACTTTGAACGTTTTTTATATGATCAAGAAGGTGAACAGTTTTATATCAACGGTTTAGTTCAAATCTGCTTTAAGAGATGGACGGCCAAGATTTAATGTGATAAAATAGGTAATGATCAAAATAGCCGCCTAAGTCAAATTACAGTTGTATATAGTCAAAGAAGTAACTTGATTAGACATACATTTAATGCGCCGCAGAGTTCAGCATACTTAGCATAGAATGTCGTGTATTAAATGTAAACCGTTATATTAAATGACATTTTCTAAGGCATTGAATACGAAGCTGAATCTGAATCTGAATCATTAATGTATATATAATATTGGCTACTGAGTAGAGATACGCAAACCTGTCAGCTGAACATCGTAGTCAGCTGATACCTCGTGTAGATGGTTTCTCAATCTCCATGTACTGAATGAATTCACTACTGAGAGTGAACATTCCCCCTTGTTGAATGCTCCTCTCCTGAATCCACTTACTGACTGGAGTCAGTAGGGTCCAGCAGACCTAGCTCTACTGAAAGTTCTCTGAATCTGGCTTCAGCTAGATGCTTGGTCAGAATATCGGCCCTTTGATGGTCAGTATGAATTTTCTCCATCCTGATATCCTTCTTTTCGACATGATCACGAATGAAGTGGTGTCTGATGTCCACGTGCTTGCATCTAGTATGAAGTACAGGGTTCTGACTGATTGCAATTGCACTGGAGCTGTCGCAGAAGATTGGCACTTCATTCTGAATGACGTCATAGTCGCGTAGCTGCTGTCTCAGTTGAAGGATTTGGGCGTAACAACTTCCGGCAGCCATGTATTCAGCTTCAGTAGTTGACATCGCTACTGAATGCTATTTCTTTGAGAACCATGAGATCAGCTTACTGCCAAGGAACTGACATGTTCCAGAAGTTGATTTTCGGTCAATCATAATCCTGCATAGTCAGCATCAGAATATCCTGTTAGTTCAATATTATCATCTACTGGATACCATAAACCCATGTCAGGTGTTCCTCTGAGATAGCGGAGAATCTTCTTTACTGAGTCCATATGACTCTGCTTAGGATTCGCCTGAAATCGAGCGCAGACACCTACAACATAAGTTATGTCAAGTCTAGTAGCAGTTAGATATAATAATAAATCAATTATAGCACAAAATTCAGTATGGTCTACTGATACTCCCTCTTTATCAAGATCGATTATCATATTCGTGTTCATCAGGATCTTGATTGGTTTGCCGGATGTGCAACCGAATTTCTTGATGAGGTCTCGAGTGTATTTGCCTTGATTGATGAAAGTTCCCTTCTCCGATTGTTTGACTTGAAAACCAAGAAAATAATTCATCTCTCCTATCATCGACATCTTGAACTTATCCTTCATCATTTTCTCGAACTGCTGACATATGATGACGTTCTTTGAGCCAAATATTATGTCATCTACGTAGATCTGCACAAGCAAAATGTCATCGTCCAATCGAATGCTGAATAATGTGCGGTCTATTGTGCTCTTCTAAAAACCTTTCTGAAGAAGAAACTCAGACAGGGTATCGTACCAAGCCCTGGGTGCTTGTTTTAACCCATACAGAGTCTTTCTGAGTCTATAAACCTGATGTCCCTACTGAAAGCCGGGAGGCTGTTCTACATAGACTTCTTCTTTCAGCACGCCGTTCAGGAACGCAGACTTCACATCCATTTGATAAACTCTGAAGCGTTGATGTGTTGCGTAGGCTGGGAATAGTCTGATTGCCTCTAATCTTGCAACTGGAACGCAGAGCCTTTTGCCACGAGTCTCGCTTTGTTCCTTACTATGACGTTTTCATCTCGCTTGTTCTTGAAGACCCATTTAGTTCCGATTACATGTTGATGTTGGGGTCTATCAACAAGCTCCCATACTTCATTTCTCGTGAACTGATTCAGCTCTTCCTGCATATCTATGATCCAATCAGCATCCTTAAGTGCGTCCTCAACTGACTGAGGTTCTTCAGTAGACAAGAAGCAGGAATATAATGCGCTTTCTCCCTGACAAAATCTGGATCTTGTCTTTACGCTAGCTGAAGGGTCTCCAATAATAAAATTAGGAGTGTGAGCGTCCAGCCACGATCGACGATGTTTTAACTCTTCATCTGAAATTTGTTCAACACAGATAGTAGGTGAGTTAGGCATTTCGATTGTACTATTCTGAGATTGAAGCAATTCAGTTACGAGAGTTGGGTCTACTGAGTCACCAGGTTCAGGGGCATTCAGCTCGGGAACTTCATTTATTCCCCCTGAATTATTATCCTCAGTAGAGGTCTCAGTTACCACTTGGGTTTCTTCATCGACCTGGGTTACCTGGGATTGATTATGTTTAGTAGAGTCACTCTATTCAGCTACGTCTGCTGTTGGCTGAGATTCAGTAGTCTTATCTTCAATTTCTTCTTCTGAATCATCATCCCAACACAGCTGGATCTTTTCAACTTTATCTTTTTAAGCTCGGATCCTGTAGCTGCTTACTGATGTCCTCAGATTCTGATTTTGAGTTTTCGTTCCTGTCTTCAGTAGCAAACTCATTAAAAACAACATGAGGGCTTTCCTCCATGCAAAGGGTCCGGTAGTTAAAAACTCTGAAGGCTTTGCTGACCCAGGAGTATCCTAAGAAGACTCCCTGGTCTGACTTGCTATCAAAAGTCTTTAACTGGTCCTTTCCATTATTGTGGATAAAGCACGAACACCCAAAAATATGGAAATAAGATAAGAAAGGCTTCCTGCCGTTCCATAATTCATATGGTGTTTTCTGATGCTGCTTTGTCAATAGAGATCTGTTCTGAGTGTAACATGCAGTGTCAGTTGCTTCTGCCCAGAATTTTGATGGGAGTCCTGAGTCTGTGAGCAGGGTTCTTGCTGCTTCTTTGAGTGTTCTGTTCTTCCTCTCAGTAATCCCATTTTGTTGAGGCGTGCACGCGGCAGACGTCTCATGCTCTAGGCCTTCAGCTTTGCAGAACTCTTCCACCATCGAATTCAGGAACTCAGTTCCTCTGTCTAAACGTATCTTTATGATTTTGGTGTTCTTCTCGACACTGAGCCTTTTCAGAAGCGCATACAACTCTGTTTTGACGTCAGACTTGTTGGCAATAAATATGACCCATGTGTAGCGTGAGTAGTCATCAATGACCACCAAAGCATACTTTTTGCCTCTGATCGTCACCGGAGAGACTGAACCGAATAAATCCATATGTAGCAGCTGAAGGATTCCATCAGTGGAAGGTGATGGAACCGGCGGATTTTGCTTCTTTGTTTGCTTTCCCTTCAGACATGCTTCACACTGAGTGTCTTTGTTGAATGCTTCATTCAGCAGTCCTCTCGCTAGAGCGTTTCTAGCTAGCTTGTTGAGCGTCTTGAAGTTGAGATGGCCGAGTCTTCTATGCCAAAGCCACCTTGTTCTGTTATCGTTCTTCGCCAGGAAGCAAGCTTCAGGTTCAGCTGAGTTCCAGTCAGCTACATAGATATTCTTTTTGCGCGAACCTCATAACACTGTTTTCCCTGTAGATTTATCAATACATCAAAGAAACCAGCGTAAAAAATCACTCTATTCGAGTTATCACAAAATTGACTAACAGAGAGAAGATTATGCTGAAGTCCTTCAACATATGATACTCTTGAAACTGTGGCGGTTCCAATAATAAGTGTTCCATAACCTCTGGTATAGCCTTTTGCATTGTCTCCGAACTCGATTCTGGTTCCTTCTTCAGTAGTATAATTCTTCAGTAGGTTCCTCTGGTATGTCATATGTCTTGAGCATCCGTTGTCAACATACCAAGGGTCCTTGTGCACCTGCAAAATAGAATTATATCCAGGTACCCTTTATTTTTGATTTTGGGTCCTTAGATGTTAGTTTTGGAAACCCAAATCTGTCTCACGACCCTTGTGGTCTCAGACAGTTTCTTTCCACTCTGATCAACATACTTGACCACTGGACTGGTCAATGCTGACTTCTGAGGCTTCACTAGTTCAGGAGTCCTGATCTTCTGAATTGGTGGACTGCTGACCTTAGCCTTCTGAACAACTTTCTTCCTTTTCTTCTGACTTCTGGATCCTCTCCTGACTATAGGATCATAGTAATATGACATATACTGAGCTGGATGTGTCAGCTGCGGAGGTCCATACTGATCAACCCACTTAACTCTATTGGTTCCCCCTTGACTGAACTGGGGTGATTTTAAGCTAATCTTCTTGTCAGAATGCTGATAGCTAGGATGAGGTGCTTTCATCTTTTGTTTGTTCTTTGCTAGGGGGTTCAGGATCTCAACATTGATAGTCTCCCCTTGAACAAATCTATCAGCAAGCCGATTCTCTGAACGTACGGGGGTAGATGAGGAGGCTCCATGGCTATAACCGAGTCCCTCCTTGCAGTGCTTTGGCTTGTTGCTGGCTAGCATTGCCTTAAGCTTCTTTTCGGCGCCCATGTACCGCTTCATGATCAGATTCCTCCAGACATCATCACTCTTCTTAAGCATTTCATTTTCGGTCTGAAGTCCTGACAACTCTTGCTTCAATAGACTCAGTTCAGTATCCTTTTGAGTCAATTTATTGGTCAGTATTGAGATCTGATCTTCTTGATGCTGAGACTTGGTCATCAGAGAGTTAATCTCCTGTTTGAGCCTCAACACAAGTCCTTCCGACTCAGTAGCAACCTGACTCTCCTGAGAAAGTCTCTAATTTTCCACTTTCAGGGTATCCAACTCCTGAAGAGTCTTACTGAGCTGCAGGCTCATCTGAATCTGCTCGTCTAATAGTTCTTCATACGCGATCGAGATATCCAGATTCTCTTTTGCACCTGAAATAGTGTCGTGTGTGCAGTGTGAAGAGGAGTTAAATGGAGCGTGAGAGTTTAACTCATCCTCTTCTCCTGCCATAAGACACTTTTCAGCATCTTCTTCAAGCTCTACGGCCATGAATGCCGCTTCATCGTCTGATGAATCCATGAAGGAGTCGACTTCATCTGAGTCGTCTGAGAGTTCACCAGCAATATACGCTTGACGCTTCTTGATGAACTTCTCCCTTCGAGCTTTACATGCTTCTCTCTCAGCTGTACTGAGCTCAGGGCAGTCATATTGGTAGTGTCTTGGCTTCATGCAGTTGTAACAGGTGGTGACTCTATCTTCTTTGCTCTCACTGTCTTTCGACTGAGCTGAGTCCTCCTGTTTCCTGCAATCAGAAGTATGTGATTCAGGAGTGCGCTTGGGTGTATATTCTGACTTACCCTTTGAGTCTCTGACGACTCTAGAGAGTTTTCTGCGCCTCTCCTTCTCCTTCTGATACTTCACGGCAAGCATTGTATATTTCTTAGCTAGGTTTCCTTCTTATAGATAACTGATTGAAGGTTCTGCCTTGCTAGATGCGGGGTCTGCTGTGCTGTTGATGCTTTAAAGGCATGGTCGATTTGAGTGTCAGCTTCAGCTCACTGCTTCCTTTGAGGTAGACCGAATTCGAACTCCTCAGCTTTTAATTCTGAAAAGATATGATCAAGAAAAACAATATCAAGGTCAGAATGTCTAAGCAATGTAGCAAATGGAGTCCAATGTCCGTCCGACAGTGCTCTCAATATTTTGAGATTCATTTCTCGGTTGGAGAACGTTCCCAAGCCCGTTGATAGTGTTCATCAGATCCGTAAATCTGACGTTAAGATCTTCAATCATGTCGCCAGGCATGAGAGACAGTCTCTCCAGCTTCTGAAGTTCCAGCGCTAGTTTGTTTTCTTTGATCTTCTGAGTCCCCCGACTTAGTAGCGCTAGAGCATCCCAGAGTTCCTTCGCGGACTTGCAGTCCTGAACTCTTCCGAGATAGGAATCACTCTGGGTGGTCAGTATGGCATTTCTGGCAACCCGGTCTAGATTGTGAAGCTTCTTCTCCTCAGAGGTGAAAAGGCTTCTGTCTTTAGGGATCTTCTTCCCGGTCACCATGCCACCTCCTTGTGCTGGATCCTGTACTTCGACACTATCAATCATAGGAACGATAAGTCTGTCTTCCAGTACCTCTGTCATGCTGTCGTGGAGGGAAGTTAGATGAGCTTCCATTCTGACACGCCATACCTCGTAGTTCTCTACTGAGAACATGGGTACCATCCTGATTCCTGACATATCAGACATTGTAGATTGTGATATGAATGAAGAATGATATGCAGTGAAAACGTTTTCTGGATCCGTTCAAGTAGACCAGTTTCAGATAACAAGAGTCTTAGAGACAACCTGCTCTGATACCAATTGTTGGTCCTAAGATAAACGTACAGTGTAGAGGGGGGGGGGTAAATACACCTGAAAACTTTCTCAACTTAAAACGCGAATAGTCCTTTTCAGGATGATGTTGTACTGAACAGGTTCAGTAGACCAAATAAGTTGTTCTGAATCGCGTGGCAGAGTGACTGACTTCACTAAGGCCTGCTAGCTGACTTAGGTCAGAATTCAGTACCGTTCAGTAGAGGTTCAGTATAGTGCGGAAAAGTGCAGGCCCAATTCAGTTGAGTTAGAAAACATTTTTAGAAAAATTGTTTCAGTATATTAGTGCAGTCTTTTAAGTTTGCTGAAACACAGTTGAATGATTTGAAAGATATTTTCAATATGAACAATACTCAATGCAACAGTAAAACAAAGCATACAGAACACAACGATTTTTAAAGTGGTTCAGATCCAACAATCCTACGTCCACTGTCCCGAAAAGATCAGGAGGCTATTTTATTATACTGAGTTAGTCTCAGTCGATTTGTGCACTGGACAAACACTGGTCTTAGTGATTATACTAAGCAAGTCTCAGTTTACAAGGTATCAAACTAAAGTGTTTGACAAACTCTCCAACTATGAAGGAGTTCTTTACAATAAAGAACAGTTCAAGGATGAACTCCTTCGATCTAAGCTATAGATATGGTCTGCTGAGCTTAGGTTAGAGGGAAGGGAACGAGAATGAGGCTTCTAGAGCGACGAACGGTGAGGTATAAACTCTGGGTTCATGTTCAATTGCTTGGATACTAGAGGCTATAAGTCTGATTTAGCACGGTTCCTTTTGAGCAAGAATGTCGCCTTTCGCTTGGAATAACTCTTTGAAGATCTTACAGAAAGCTTTTAAGTCGATTCGAAGTAGCTTGTAATTGCTCGTGTGTTCTTGATATGTTTTGTGAGCTTTGATTTGAATTCTTCCCTCTATCTATAGATGAGAGGCATGGAAATATCCGTTGGAGACGATGATCCATGTGTCTCTCTCTTTTGGTTAGCTAACGACTCTTTCAAATAATGGTGGCAGAGTCCTTTCCCTCCATTTCCGAAAAAGTGTTGACTTGGAGCTTTAATCAGAAAGTGGACAGCTGACTGCTCGTCATTGGTCGAGGCTGAAGAAAGTAGGTGAGACAAACAGACTTCAAGACAGATCTAAAGCTGACTTCTCTGTACCTCGTATGACTCTGCTGATTTGACTTATAGGATCTCTAACAGTCAGGAGACTGCCTGGCCGTTGCTGAGTCTGATCTATGTTCAGTAGCATACTCATGCTGAGTCTAGCTCTACTGAGGATCAACTCTGAGCTCAGTGAATTGCTCCTGCTGAATCCAGTTCCACTGACTCCTTTCAGTATGCTGCTCCTACTGAGTCCAGCACTACTGAGTCTTCTTCTCATGGTACTGAGGGCGATAGTCTACGAAAAATCGGCGAGACGTGACCGAACGCCTGAACCATGTAGGAAGGATGTCTACTGAGTCTGAAACTCTTAGAGATAGAGACATAACAAATACAACTGAATGGTTCACCAATCAAACTAGGGTTTTGGGATCATTAAAATCTATAAGCACTAAGCTACTGAATCATCTCCCAACAAAGTATCAGAAGGAGAAAGATAGAGTCAGGAAACTGAAGAGAGTTGCGAAAGGATCACAAGGTAAGAAAGATACCTCTATTATGAAAGAAAAGTCTAACTCTAAGTCTGAATGCGGGAACATGGAGAATGTCGCCACTCCAACTAAAGAGACATCCAAAGGAGGAGGCAGGACCTCATCGTGTTACAACTGAAAGAAATCTGCACATTATCAATATGGCCATCCAGAGCTCTCAGCTGTAGAAAGAGCTGAACGGTAGGCTAGAAGGGACAAATTCTCCAAGAAGAGGCAGGTCTACATAGCCGGAGAGCTATCAAATTGCTCAAGTGAAGAGGATCTATTCATGAATTCATTTAAACATGAAGCTAGGTTCATGGCAATCGAAGTCGAAGAGAATGAACAATACCTAATGGCTGGAGATGAGGTTGAGATAACTTCTCATTACATATGAATCCCTCTTCACCACGCACACACGACACTTGCTCAGCTGCAGGTGAACCTCTAGATGTGGTTTTAGCTTATAAAGATCTCGTAGAAGGGCATATCCAGATGAGCACTCAGTTCAGTAAGATATTACAGGAGCTGAAACTCCTAAGAGCTGAAAATGAGAGACTTTCCCTAGAACGTCAGGTCTCTACTGAGTCATAAGGACTTATTTTGAGACAAAAGGAAGAGATTAATTCTCTGATGACCCAGTCTCAGCAACAAGAACCTTAGATCTCAGTACTAATGACATTTTTGAGAAAGATACTGAAATTACCAGTCAAAGTCAGAAGCTTACAGAGGTCAAAGAAGACTATTAAGCATTGAGGAAAAGTGATGAGGTTTAGAGAACCTTGATGACTGACAAATACCTAGGAGCCAAAGAAAAGCTTGAAGGGATGCTAAGAGTTCAACTACTAGCCTTCACTAAGGGAGGACATGGATATACACATAAGGCATCAACTTCAACACACAAAGGCTCAGAAAATTTGGTTGAAAGATTTATCTAAGGGAGAACTGAATATGGTGAACCTATCAACCCCCAAGCAAAGATTTATCAGCAGATGACCAGAGGTTCAAGCCCCAGCCCTGTCTAATTCAGGGGGAACCAAGAAAGTAAGATGGGCTATACAGTGTGGTCAACCACGGTGGACTCATCCAGCATGGTATGGATCATACTACTATGAGCCCAATGTCATAAGAAGTCCCAAGATTCAGAAAAAGAGAACTCTTGAACCTCAACCGGCTAAGAAGTCAGTATCTCCCAATTCAATAGTGAGATATGTTGACAACAAGGGAAAAAAAGATGGTTGAAACACCAGAGTTATAAGACAGATTTAGGTTCCAAAAATGACTAGCATCTAAGGACGCAACCTGCAAATAAAGGATACCTGAATTTATTTTTGTTTTGCAGGGGCACAAGAACCCTTGGATCGTGGACAGTGGATGTTCAAGGCACATAACATACCAAAAGAATCTACTAACCAATTATGTACAACAAGAAGTACCCAAAATTGAGTTTGGTGACAACTCCAAAGAATATATAAGGGGATATGGAACACTGAAAATTGAAACAGCTATATAGTTCCAAGAGTAACATATGTTGAAAGACTTCAACGTAATCTCCTTTCAGTCAGTCAATTCTGTGATAACTTCAATAGAGTACTTTGGACATTGGTTTCTATGATATTCTTGAAAAATCTATAGGGAAAACAGTGTTATCAAGGTTACGGAAGAAGAACATATATGTTACAAAATGGAATAACACTGAACCAAAAGCCTGCTTACTTGCACAAACCAAATTGAATGACAAAACATGATGGTTGTGACCCAGACAACTCAGCCACTTGAACTTCAAAGCAATGAACAAGCTGGCAATGGACTCAAAAGTCAGAGGACCGCCCAATCAAGTATTCAAGTGACACAAAAATTGTGAAGCATGCATGAAGGGAAAGCAGACAAAGTCAAGCAATCCACCTATTACGTCACCTTCTACTAATGGAATCCTTCAGCTTCTTCACATGGACTTATTCTGCCCAGTCTCTCCAGTGACTATTAGAGGCAAGAAGTATGCCCTCGTGGTTATTGATGATTAATCAGGATATACATGTGTAATATTCATCACCAACAAATCAGATGTCAAGACTGAACTGCCAAAGCTACTGAAGAAACTCAGTGAAGAAAAGGACATCAAGATTTAGAGAATACGCTCAGGAATTCTTAATTCAGTGATGAAAGAGTATTGCGAGACTGGGGGAATTCAGCATGAGATGTCAACAACAAGTACGCCTCAGCAGCATGGACTTTCTGAATGAGAGAATAGAACAATTAAAGAAGCCGTAAGAATGCTCCTCGCTGACTCAAGATTACTGTCGAAATTCTGGGCAGAAGCTACTTACACAACTTGCTCCACTCATAATCGCTTACTACTAACAAAGATTGACATGAAGACACCATACGAATTATGGAAAGGGAGAACACCTTCTATTTCGCATTTCCATATTTTCAGTTGTCCTTGATTTATCCGCAATAATGGAAAGAATCAGTTAAAGGTCTTCGATAGCAAGTCGGACCAAGAAGTTTTCTTATGACACTCTAGGGTCAACAAAGATTTCAAGGTTTAACTATCGTACACTTTGCGTGGAGGAAATCCCTCAAGTTGTATTTAATGAGTTCATTGCTAAGAACAGGCACTACGATTCAAAGAAAGATACTGAAGATATCAGCGACAAGCTACATGATCTTAACTTAACTGATGACGTTGAGAAGATCTAGCATTATTGAGATGATGATTCAGACGATGAAGAGGAAACTTACATTCATCTTACCAACAACATAACTGAACCGATTGATTTTACTGAACATAATCAATCCCAGGTAACTCAGGTCGATAACCCAAGTGGTAACTGAGACCTCTACTGAGAATAACAACTCAGGGGGAACTAATGATGTTCCTCATCTTAATGTCCCTAAACCTGGTGAGTTAGTAGATCCCAACCTTGTTACTGAATTACTTCAGTCGCATAATTTTACTACTGAACTTCCTAACCATCCTACTGTGTGTGCAGAAGCAATTTCAGAAGAAGAAACAAGGAGAAGACGTTTGTAGCTAGATGCTCACTCTTTTGATCTTATTATTGAAGATCTATCAGCTAGTGTTAAGATAAGAACCAGATTCTGTCACGGAGAAAATGTCATATATTCCTGCTTCATGTCTACTGAAGAACCTCAGACTATAGAGGATGCACTGAATAGTGCTGACTAGCTCACAGCATGCAAGGAACTGAAACAGTTTGTTAGAAATGAAGTTTGAGAGCTTGTTGACAGACCAAAGCATTAACATGTGATTAGAACTAAGTAGGTCTTCAAGAACAAGCGAGATGAAAACAATGTCATCGTTAGGAACAAAGAACGACTAGTTGTCAAAGGATACTGTTAAGCTGAAGGAATACACTTTGACGAAACATTCGCCCCAGTCGCCTATTTCGAGCCTATGCAACACATAAGCGTTTCAAAGTATATCAGATGGATGAGAAGTCAATTTTCCTGAACGGAGTACTGAAGGAAGAATCTACATGGAACAACCGCTCGGTTGCCACTAGGGACATCAAGTATACAGACTTAAGAAGACTTTGTATGGGTTAAACAAGCACACATGGCTTGGAACAATACCCTCTCAGAGTTCCTATTTCATAAAGGTTTTCAGAAAGGAACAATAGATCACACCCTATTCAGTATCAAGTTAGGACATGACATTCTACTGATGTAGATTTACGTGTACGACATTATCTTCGGATCTAGAAACTTGACCATGTGACAACAATTCGATCAGATGATGAAGGAGAAATTCGAGATGTCTATGATGGGAGAGATGGACTATTTCCTTGGACTTCAGGTCAAACAATCAGGTAAGGGAATCTTCATCAATCAAGCCAAGTACACTCAAGAGAATTTTGATTGCGACTCTAGCAAACCAGTCAAGATTCTAATGAACAAGAATATGAAAAATTGATCTTCACAAAGAGGGAGTATATGTAAACTCTACTGATTATAGAGCAATTATTGGGTTCTTTATTATATCTAAGAGCTAGCAGACCTGACATAACTTATGTTGTAGGTGTATGCGTGAGATTTCAGGCAAATCCTAAGAGAAGTCATCTAGACTTAGCAAAGAAGATTCTCCGATACCTGAAAGGAACACCTAACATGGGGTTATGGTATCTTGGTGATGATAACCTTTTCACTAAACGGGTACTCTGATGTTGGTTATGCAGGTTGCAGAATAGACATAAAATCCACTTCAAGAACATGTCAGTTCATGGGCAGTAAGCTTGTATCATGATTTTCAAAGAAACAACACTCAGTAGGTACGTCCACTACTGAAGCTGAATATATGGCTGCCGGAAGTTGTTATGACCAAATCCTATGGCTTTGACAACAACAGAAAAATTATGACATCAATCATGATGAAGTGTCAATCTACTGCGATAATACCAGTGACATTGCAATTACACAGAATCCTATTCTACATATGAGGTGCAAGCAAGTGGATATCAGACATCATTTCATCAGGGAATTATGTCGAAAATAAGGATAGGTAAATGGAGAAAATCCATATTGACAAGCAAAGAGCTGATATACTAACCAAACCTCTAGCTGAAACTAGATTCAGAGAACTCTTAGTGGAGTTAGGTCTACTGTACCCTACTGACCCTCTTCAGTAAAGGGATACATGATGTATTCAGTAAGGAAAAACATAAACAGGAGTACTGAACTCACTCAGTATCAACCAAGTGGTATCAGCTGACTAATATGTTCAGCTGACAGGTTTGAGTATCAAAACTCAGTATTTAATCTTCAGTACATGTATCACATTTTTTCCACCATTAATTCATAAACGAAGTCATTAATAAAAATGTTTTCATTTAAAGCGCGACATTCTATTTACTGACTGTGGCGTAATTAATGCATGTCATCTCATCTTATCCTTATAAGCTATAGATACGTTGGTCAAGATTATAGGCGACACCGTAATCATTATTAGTTATAACATAAAATCCTGACCGTCTAAATTAAAGCGAGATCAAATCTGAACCGTCTACTAAGAAAACCGCATCATATTCGAATCTTACTTAAGCCAAACTTGATCAAATCCAAACGATTTTCCGCCATTAACATATTTTCAAGTGCTCTGCATATTTCAATTACATATCGTTTTCTAGTACCTTCAAGCATTTAATCTACGGTAAATATTCTTGATCTTAATTTGCAAGTACTAACTTACTCTATTTTCAAGTGCTAACGCTTGTTTTGAACATTTATCATATTCAAATGCTAAAGTATCAAGATGAAGTTGTTCTCGTTTCTTCAGACAAAGACGATATCATCAAGAACAGAGTGTGGTTTGAGCTTGTTATGGCATTCCACAAGTCGAAGTTGGACTTTATGGAGCCGATATATGACGCTCTGACAGTGTCTGGGTTGGACATATTTCTCACTCGTCTACCCAAGTTGTCTTCCTTGGTAGGTCGCCGAAGTCTATTATAATCTTAGACTTAATGAAGACAACGAGGGGGTTTCCTCTATTACATATCTTGAAGA
Organism: Lavandula angustifolia; assembly: GCA_028984105.1. Classification (NCBI taxonomy): domain Eukaryota; kingdom Viridiplantae; phylum Streptophyta; class Magnoliopsida; order Lamiales; family Lamiaceae; genus Lavandula; species Lavandula angustifolia. The sequence goes on along the minus strand of CM054825.1, from coordinate 2,373,319 downwards.
GGTTAAGCAAAATCAGTAGGACACCAAAGTTGCTACCGTTCAGTTGAAGGAGTGTCTTCATAAAAGCTTTCATCTTTCGAACGATGGTATTTCACCCATTGGATATAAAGAGACTGATCTGAATGCATATCCTCAGAGGTTCTGCGGTCGCGATGATGTTGTATTCAAGGCTGCCTTTCCAAAAAGTCAGTTGTTGCCAGAGTACATGCACTTGCATATATAGTTTCTCACATACTGACTAGCTCAACAGGATCCTTTGATCAACTCTCTAAACCCAAGTTACAGCTGATGATGGTCTTAGAAGACAGAGTAAGAGTTAACCAGGTTAACTTCCTCAATAACGAACTGGGACTCAGGCTCAGAAACTCAATAAGACAGAGGATAAGGATGGGGTTAGGAGCCTCACCTTAGTAGGCTTGTTATTATATGGAAGTAGAGTCTCACTCATGATCACAGACTCTTGCGTAGGCAAAGTCACCTATGCGGATTTCAAATACTTTGATCCGAAGTTGGTCAAATTTCAGAGCAAAGCCGTAATTGAGAAGTCAACAGGACATGGTGCAGCAGTAAAACATTCAGCACAAATATCTCAAAGCACACGTCCTGAACCCTCCAAGAAGAGGAAATTGGCTAAGAAGACTGACATTCCACCAGCTATAGTTGAGCAGATAGATATTTAGGAGTCATAGTCGGGCAAGGAGGAGGCCACTCAGAAGGATAAAGTTAAGAGACTCACCTCAGAGGAAACTCGGTCGGAGTAGTTGATAAGAACTGAAGAGCTCCCCATGACTGAAGCTTCAGCAGACCTACCAGCAATAGTCCAGTCTGTTAAGAATCGAGCTGAAGAAGAAGTGACAAATCTCATTCCAGAGAATGCAGATCACCCTAATCTGATAGACATAACCTGCAGGGCTAGAGTTCAGATGCTTCTTAGATTTCTGGACTGGGATATTCTTACCGAGACAATAGAGCTCAGATTTGCGCCCATGCTGACAGCAGAGCAACGATTAAGGTCAAAGATAGGGTATGGCGATGTTGGGATTTTGTATACTGGAAGCAGTTTTATGCTTGTATACAATGTATTTTTGTCCTTACCACTGTTTTATTCTCCTGTCTGATAAATACATATTTGCACATGTAATCATTTATCTTGTATATATGTCAGATTGTGTAGTGTGTTGTAGATCAAATAAGACTACTCAATTGGTTGACCTGACAAGATATAAACAGTAATCACAGCTGAGACAACTTAAGTATAAGTTGTCGGTATAAGCTACAGTTTAGATAAGAAGTGGTTTGTCTTGGCTGCTTGTCTATACTGGTACACTGAAGGTTGTGTATTGATGGATCATAGTGAGATGTGTTCTCCTGACTGACCTTAGTGGAGAACCACTAGTGGAGAACCAAGATCTTAGTGACTTAGCTGATCTTAAGCTTGGTAAGACTTCAGCTGAGTACATTTGGCTACTATGGTGAACGTCATCGCGATCGAATCTATGTATCTTGGGTATCAGTAGTCATTTGTGGCTCAGGCTGGTTGTATATATCTTGCAACCGTATCCTAGTAAAATGGGTTGACAATATCCCTTGAGGAACTCATAAGGATTATCACACTAAACCCGACCGGTTGATTAAGTTCAGGTGTGTTAATAATGTCGAGTGATACTATATAAAAATATACTAAGATGTTAATTAATTTAAGCTGTTAGTTGGCTTAATTAATTAACAAATATTTCTATCTTAAATACGAGAATCGATTAAGTCTAAAATACAAGCCCATGCTTAAGTTGGGATAAAGGGGTAAGTCAACACGGATTCTTTAGTCGAATGAATATGTTTATTAATTGATGTTGCTCTGGGCTGAGCATAAATAATTAATTGATTTGAGGCCCATCTTTAATTCTTGTATTGGATCTCTGATCTGGTCCAATTAGTTGCCTAGTTATTTATTGTCTCTCAAAAATAATTATTAATATATTAATGTCTTTTGTATTATTTAATAATGTTATTTATCTGGAATGAATTGGCTGGCAAATTCATTGATAAATAAAAGTAGCTCAGCAGATTAATTTATTATATTATGGGCTAATTGATGTAAAAGCTCATTAGGGATATAATTAAATTAATGGGCTACAAATATTAATATAATATTGTCTTTTTAAGCCTATATATATTAGTATTATCTTCATAATCAGAACACACATTCACATTCTCACAAACGTTTACACGCGAGTGAGAGAGAGAAGAGACAAATTTATTTTTTCTTCAGTTCTCTGACCACATGGAGGAAGAAAAGGGCCGGGACACAGATCAAAAGGTCTGAAACACGAGCAACAATCAAAGCTACAACAACATACGTAGAGGAAGGCAACTGATTCTCCTTCCTATTCCTTTAGGCGAACCCTCTCACATAGCATCGATGGATGATTTGAGATCAACCATACTCCTCTTGCTGAGTATGAAAGAAGGAACTGAATCACTAACTCCAAGTCAACATGCTAATGCTGATAATGATACCGCTGATAAGGATTCAGCACCCAAGGAAAATTTATTGAGGGTAATTCTCCTAGTGATCATGAAGACACACACCCACCTCCTCCATCTGGTACTGTCACGCTGCAACCACTTCTTCTGAACAGCAACAGCTAATCACTACCACTGAGCTGAGACTTGCTAGCTCTCGCTATCAGGCCAAACCCATCAGAGAAATATCTGAGAAGAGCATCAATAAGGTTCTGAAGAGGCAAGGCGACAAGAACAGATTGTTATGGTTTCAATACACCAAGGCACAGACTGAGAGGCTGGATGCTCTTAATGCTGAAGTCAAGAGGATTAGTGTGGCTCCATCTCTTGATACTGAGATGATCCTCAAGAGTGCCTTAGAAGCTCAGAAGATAGATCTTACAGCTCAATTAAACAGACACTCAAAACTCAGGCAAAATCATTCTCTACTGAATTGACTGAAGTTGTGAAGGCTATACTAAAGATTACAGTAGAGAGAAACAAGCTCGCTGCTGCTAGTGTCTCGCAGGCGCTCACACAACAAACGTCTGCTCTGATGCTTATTCGAGAGGAATCTTCACGCCTAATAGATGACTCCCTCAAGAAACACAAAGCTAACTCCAATACGCTTTTGAAAGTCATCCGAGACGATCATGAGAAGGACTGGAATCCCTCTCAGGATCCATATATGACGTTGAGGAGGGATTTGATATTGTCAAAAAAAAAAGTGGAAGCCCTCAATCGTCAGGTTACAGCCCTTACCACCCTCATGACCAATGCGGATGATGCCAAAAAGGGGGAAGGAGAGGTTAAGCAAGAAGAGTTGACAATTATTGGTGAGAAAGAGAAGGAAGGAGAGAAAGATAAGGAAGGAGAGGAAGGGCAGGTGGCTATAGTACCTGCTACTTTTGGAGGATTAGGAGAAGGATTAGCAGCTCAGGTCGTAATAGAAGAGGTCACTCAGTTCGTAGATGAAGATTATCCAATTATACGATTAGAGGCGAAAGGCAAGGCCCCAGCCACAAGGAGCTCTCCTACTCTATCTCCCAAATTCAAAAATGTTGATGAACAAGTAGCTTATGACGAGAAAATGACCAAAGAGCTTCAAGAAAAAGAGGAATGCGCTGCTAAGCTCAAGGCATAGAAGAAAAAGGATATAATAATCAAAACAACAGTTCCTAATAGAGATAGGACTGTTATACCGAGATAAACCAGAGCCGCAACAGCTAAATCTTAGAAGGTCAAGGATGCTGATACACCTATATCAACCGAGTCGCCTGCTCAAGACTCAGAAGCTGAAGCTGTGAGCCCTACTGATCATCAACATCTATCATCTAGATTGACTAAAGCTCAAGAAGCTAAAGCAAAGGCGATGTGGGGTGATTGTGAAAGAGGCATGGATATTGCAGCCGACGCCATACAAGTTAGAGAGGCCAGAGAAAGACTGAGAAAAGTAGAACTTGAAGCACAAATATCTAAATCACAGAAAGAAGCCAGAGAAAGAATTCCAGAGAAAAGCAGAGAGATTCCAACGACTTCCAAAAATTCCTGACGAGGTGCTCAGAAAAGAAATTTGAAGACACCCATTTACCCTCGTACTGACAAATGGATTACATGGCGACTTAATCAGATGGAAATAGATAAAAGTGAACTTTATTAAGAGCTTATACATATGGAAAATGTGGGATAGCTCAGTAGATGCATATCAGTTATTCGAGGAGAACTTATCTATCACTAATCCTGATCTTTTCAATGATGTCATACGCTACTACAGAAAGCAGGACTACCACTTAAAGCGTCTGAATTCAGAACACTTTCTCCTCCCATGAATCTAGAAGGAAGTATATGTATGAAGGAGATTGTAGAAGAATTTAGAATTGCTATGTCGAAGAAAGCGCTGCACCTGAAGAGCAAAGAAGATCTACCGGAATTCAAATAGCTCAGGTTAGACATTTTCAAAGCATATGGACTTGAAGCCCCTAAAGCGACTTCTAATTCATTTGACGCGTTGAATGATGAAGATGCAAGCAAAATTGCAGAAGTTCAGAACCAAGAATGAGTAGATGATTACCCAAGCATAGTTTTTCTAATGATAGACTGATTCTTTACTTATAATTTCACATATCTTAATGAAATCAGTATCACGTTTTGGCCAAGACAACTACTCATTGTCACAATGGCTATTGTTTTAAATTTAACACTAGTGATCACCTAAGTGATCAACACACACTCACACTTATGTCTTATTGCTTATTTTATTTGTGATGTCTTCAGATTTATAGTTTGAACTGTAACGGTTTTGGCAACATCAAATAGGCGAAAATCATTGGGTGATGATTTAATATAAGATTTTAAAATCTAAAAACCTTGTATGATGAACCAATATAATATAATAGCTTAGTTGAGCTCAGTATGTTAAGTGCTCAATATGCTAGATCGAGTTCAATAGCTGAAAGACTCAGTAGATTATTATTCTCAACTGATTGATGGACTCAATGATTGAAGACTCAGTAAGATTCAACCGAATCTATTGAATGTGTGTTGAGTATCAATATAGAAGGATCGACCTACAAACTAAATCTTTTAGAGAATGACAGTAGATGACTACTTAGTAAAGTGTCCGAGGAATTAGGAGAAGTCAACTCAACATCAGTCTTGGCATTTGAACAAGCTTCACTTACCAATCAACCTCGACCAATGAGTAGCTGGGAGCACTATACTTATCCTAACATAAAGATTCCCTCAAGACTGAAAAAGAGAGAATCTCTACAGTGTTGTTCAAAAAAAGATAGTTGTTTTCCTTGTCGCTTTTGAAACGTGGCTAGGTCCTCTCCAACGGATCTTTTCATGAGTCAAAACTATAAATAGAGATTTATCTTCAAGCGATGAAGACACCGGGAACACAAAGCATTTGAGCAATCAAAGCTCTAGCACTCTCGAAGTATACAAAGTGAACAACTCTCATGACCGAAGAAATCAGATATAGTTCTTAACTCTAGAGTACCTTAGTTCTCATTCTCTATTCTTTAATCAAACCCTATTAGATCTTAGGCTTAGACATCGAAGGAGTTTATATCCGAACTTTTCTTATTGTAAGAACTCCTTCTCAGTTGGAGAATCTCAACCTTGTGTTTGAACCCATTGTAAAGTCGCTAGGACTGTAACTAGTGATTTCTCCGGTGCACGGATCGACTGAGACTTGCTCAGTACATTCTATTCAAGACCTCCTGATAATTCAGGATCGCAGCCGTAGGATCTTGAGTAACTGAACCACTTTAAAAATTGCGTGTCTTTTTTACTATTTATTGATCACTGATCATCCTGCATAAAACTATTTCGAAAAACTCATAAATCTGGATTTTCAGTAACACCTCCTAAAACAAGCACAAGCATAGACTAAAACAATTTTCAATATAATTTTTTTCAAAGAGACGACTAAAATCGGGCCTACATTATTCCGCACAACTTCTTGTAAAGAGTCGCTCGTGGAATGACTGAAGTCTGTAAGCAGTGTTCAGTATCTTAAACCACTCTGCGCATGCGATCAGAAAGCTTATTTGGAATGACTGAAGTCTGTAAGCAGTACAAGAAGTTGTGCAGAATGTGTAGGCCCAATTTTATCATCTCTTTAGAAAAACATTTTTTACGGAAAACAATTTCAGTTATGCTTGTGAGTATATTCAGGTTTTTCTGAAAATCCAGACTTATGAATTTTGCAGATCAGTTTTATGCAGGATGAAAAGTTAACCAATAAAAAGTAAATGGCACAGGAAGTTTTTAAAGTGGTTCGGATACGCAAGATCCTACGTCCACTGTTCTTAATTACTAGGAGGTCTTGAATTAATTATACTGCACAAGTCACAATCGATCCGTTCACTGGACAGATCTCTAGTTTTAGTCCTAGTGACTTTACTTTAAAGGGTTCGAACACAAGGTTTGAGATTCTCACAACTAAGAAGGAGTTCGTACAATAAAAACAATTCAAGATATAAACTCTTTCTATGTCTAAGCGTATAATCTAACAAGGTTAGATTAGAATAGAGAATGGGAACTAGAATACTCTAGAGTGAAGAACTGTTTAGGATATCTATCTATACATGGAGTTCTTCGCTGGATTTGATTTGAGAGTACTAGAGCTTGAATACTTGAACGCTTGGTGTTCCCGGTGTCTTTAACGCTTGAAGATCGATCGCTATTTATAATCTTGACTCATGGAAAGATCCATTGGAGAGAACCTAGCCACGTGTCCAAAACGACTGGAAAAACGACCATCTCAAATTTGAATATTACTTTAGAGATTCTCTCTTTTTCAATCTTGATGGCAACTTTATATCAGTGCAAGTATAGTGCTGGCAGTCCTCATTGATCGGGGTTGCATGGTAGGTGAGGCTTGTTCAAACTCTAAGACTGATATTGGGTTGACTTCCTCTGATACCTCGGGCACTTTAATTGAGTTGTCCTCTACTGACATTCTTCTGAAAGATTCAGATTGTAGGTCGATTCCGTTGTACTGATGTCCAACACACATTCAGTATGTTATGAGCAACCCTATTGAATCTTCAATACTCAGTTCAAACATATGAGAAAGATATGCTACTAAGTCTATCAACTACTTATTTCCTAATATGCTGAACTCAACTAAAATATTATATTATATTAGTTCATCACTCAGCTAGGGATTTTGGGATTTTCAAATCTTATATTGAATCATCGTCCAATATGTTTTCTGGAAACAAATGGCTACTCTGATGCTCTTATTGGAACCCTTAAATTAACTCACTTAAATTCAACATGCATGATATACTCTCTTTTGGCAATTTATTGGCTTATTTTTAGTGAATTCATCTTACAACTCTTTTAAGTGAATGTTTATATTATGTTTACACGATCAAATAATCAAATTGAATAAAGTAAAGGTACCAATGATTCAGATATGTGAAATTATAAATATTCCTATTCGACCATGTGCTTTTTTGTGTTCAATTGTATTTTATGAAAACTTTCAGCACTGTATTTATACAACACCATTTGAAATAATACAGAAGAGAATAGTTTGGGTCCTCTTGGGATGGCATAACGGTTAAGGGGGTAGCCTATGGCCGGAAGGTCATGGGTTCAAAACCAACCAAGACCTTATGTGTGAGTCTGTCACCTATGGTTAGTCTGCGGATTCTGTACGAGGTACTGTTTTGTCGCCTTTGACTGGGGCTAACATGGCAGCCTGATATTAATCAATATTGATCTGGTAATTATCGTTTTCTCCATTGACCATCTTCTTAGAATATCGCACCTCGTACCTTTTACTTTCATCAGTTCAAACTGGTGAAGAATCTGATCTTAAGATCAATTCAGCTTAAAAGGGTCAGCTTATCAAAGCTAGACTCAGTACGATCCACTAGCTGAAATACCATAACCTGAACGAACAGTCTAAACTAAGTAGTCAGTCATACTATACAATTACAGGCTGAGATTCTATAAATATATCAGATTGGTTCATCAATCAATTAAAGGTTTAGGATCATTCAAAACTTATATTATTTTCCAATAATCACTAACATGCATGTATAAATATCAAATGATACTCAATAAATGATATTTTGTTCACAACAAATAACACTTTTGTTCATAACAATCGACACTTCTTTCACAAACAAATGACATTATTTCAAAACAAATCACATTTTTTTCCAAAATAATTGATATTTAATAAATGATACTCTGCAAATGACACTTTGTTCGAAACAAGTGACACTTTTGATCGAAGCAAATGACACTTTTGTTCACAATGAATGACACTATTGTTCACAACAAACGACACATTCGTCCTTAAAATAATTGAAAATAATAAAAAATATACAAATAAAAAATAATATAATGACGTCAGCATGACGTTATCGCGCTTGGATCTTGGACGGGTCGATAAATGGGCTAGGTTTGGTGATTGGTCTAGATCCTATTGTATGTATACACGTTATAGACAAGTTTTTGTATTATTTTTATGTTAATATATAGGGGTGATGACCAAATAAAACACGGAGTTGTAAATTTAGCAAATTAAAGCACGAAGATTCAAATTTTTGCAATTCAATCCCCAAAATCTTCCGACAATCAAAAAATACTAAAACGACATCGTTTTGCTGGCTTGGTTGACAAGTTGGATCAGAATTGCCACATCAGCAAAATTGTTACTTCAAACATTTAGCCATAAAAAAACAAATACGACTTCAAATTCCTAAAAATAAAATCATAAATCAAAAGCGTTCTAGCTCTTGATTCCAGTTCTCGTCGTCTATGTTACAATCTATAGGTACTTCAACCATTTCACCGGAAGATTCACACTTCACATAATCTTCGATGAAGAAGAGAGCACAAGAGCCCAAACCCTTGATTTTGGCTCTCACCGCCTCTACTGGGCCCACCTTGATCGAACACTTGGCGTCGTGCAATACTACAGTCAGATCTCAATATATGTAGCTTCTTCAGTTGTGGCTCGCCTCTAAGTCGCAGCAGCTCTCCGATTCGGACATTAAGAAATTGTGGAAAGGCCTATTTTACAGCCTATGGCACGCCGACAAGACTCCCAGTCAGCTTGCTCTAATCAATCGGTTGGTTTCTCTCTTTTGTGAAGGTATTGTTTGAGTTAATGAGGTTAAGGAAGTGGGATACACATGTTTTGGAGGAATATTTTGAGGTTTTGAAGAATGAGGTGTTGTTGGCGGATGATAATGTAGGTATTACAAGTAAACTGTTAAATAACAAAAGAAAATAAACAACACAAGAACCGTCGAGTCGAGGGAGTCCTCTCTCCGCAAGACGAAAAACGCCCCGGTAGTGCTCTCGGTTTTGGCGTTTCGTCCCCAAAGATGAAACGACGACGTCTCGAGGATTGCAGCACCGCAGGATCTTCGAGCTCCGGCGAACAGGACTTTTCCGGCGAGGACAGAAGCTGCAGGACTTGAGCTAAGAAATGCAGCTAAGATGGAATGCAGAGCTAACTAAGGAATGTTTGTTGTTTTGCTGGTGTAGAATGACATGCAGACTGGTCCTATTTATAGGCAGTCCCAGCTCAGGTGTTGATTGCAGGAGCCATTAATACTGGAGGTCGTGGATGGTAAGTGGAGTGATGGACACCTGAAGAGTCTCATTCCAGAGACTTCCATCCAAAAGTACTGCTTGGGTGTGGCAGGTGCACAACACCCACGGAGAGCAATCCAGTGCAGCCGGTCCACTGCACCGCCCGACCCAACACCCGACCCGGCGAACGACCCGACGGACCACCCAAAGGACCAATTGCCAAGATCCAAGATCCAAGATCCAAGTCCAAGTCCAAGTCCAAGTCCAAGTCCAAGTCCAAGTCCACGGACACGGACCGGAACCGGAACCGGAGCCGGAGCCGGGGCCGGGCACGGGCAAGGGCACGGGGCGCGGGCGCGGTGCGGGCGCGGCGCGCGCGCGCCGCGTGTGAGGCGGTCGGGCGAAAAGGCTCGCGCGCATGAACATGTGTGGCCCAAGCCCACCACATGTCACTTAGTTATCTCCTACAATATTGTAGAGACTTAAATACCACACAAAACATTATTCATTAATCGATGTGGGACATGATTAATGTAATTCTCTCCAAAACCCGAATAAGGTAAGTTTCTCCACTTTAGGTAACATTTAAGTTTTGTCCCCCCAAACTTGAGCCACTATTTCTCACTCACCGAAAATCGGAATCGAGAAATTAAGAACACTATAATTATCTACTCGAAACGTAGATCGACGTCATATATCTCAAAACATTAATCGGATAAATATCGAGGCTCGAAAATACGATCGAAAAGGGCTGAATTTTGCCCAAGCCAAATTAACATTTAATGCTAATTGAATTTCCATAATAACTAAATAATTTATTTATATATATATATATATAAATATATATATATATATCGATTCCAACAATCCCCCACATGAGTGGAAATAGCCAAATGCATGCATGCAGACACACAGCTCTGTCCTCAAGAGACAATAAAGCATCAGGATAGGTGGCTTGTGACCTTGAACCTTCCTTAGTCAGTGCTATCGAGCATACCGGCGGATTAGTGGACACGTGGCCTTGAACTATTCCTCCATGGTGTATACTTAGACAATAGCACTAGCACTATAAAGTCTCAACCGCGTCCGTTCTCACGTTTGTGTCCTTTACTGGCCATGGACAACCTCTTTGGATTCATAAGTGTTACGTAGAAGCGGCCCTCACTTCTCACTTACATAGGTGATTCTTACTCGAGTATCCTGTCATACTCCACCTTCTTAAGGCATCCAAGAATCATTAAAAGTCAAAGACTTAACCTCACCACTTGACAGGTCACCAACACTCTCGAGCTCTTTTAGGGAATAGACTATTTGAGTGTGGTATCAACAGACTCATATAGCTTAGTTTTCCCATTGAACCAAGTTCATGGGATCTCCAATCTACAAGGTTGGGTATCCACTATAATCGTCTTTAATTTGTGGATTTAACTCCCATTCCCGCTACGAGCTTATACATTTGATCTCGATTCGAGACTTTTAGTAAGCGGATCCGCTAGGTTATCTATAGACTTGACATAGTCTACGAGAGATAACCCCACTCGTGATCAAATGTCTTACGGTATTATGTCGACGACGAATATGTCTCGACTTACCATTATACAACCCACTCTTGGCCCTACCAATAGCCGCTTGGCTATCACGATGAATCATCACAGGTGGCACGGGTTTCGGCCCAACATGGAATATCTTCAAGAAAATTACGGAGCCATTCGGCCTCCTCACCGGCTTTATCTAAAGCAATAAATCCAGATTCCATGGTGGATCTGGCAATGCACGTCTGTTTCGTGGATCTCCACGACACAGCTCCTCCCCCTATAGTGAACACATAACCACTAGTAGACAACGAGTCTTTAGTGTCGGATATCCAATTTGCATCACAGTACCCTTCAAGTACTAGGGGATGTCTCGAGTAGTGCAGTCCAAAGTTAAGAGTGTATTTCAAATACCTCATAACTCTTACAAGAGATTTCCAATGTTCTCTACTAGGATTACTAGTATAGCGACTCAGTTTGTTCACCGGACAAGCTAGATCAGGCCTCGTACAATTCGTGATGTACATAAGACAACCAATGACTCTAGCATAATCCTCTTGAGCAACAGGATCACCCCTATTCTTGCTCAAATGAACATTAACTTCTAGAGGAGTCTTTGCTAGCGCACTATCAAAGGCATTAAACCTCTTAAGTACTTTCTCAATATAATGACATTGAGACAAAACAATCCCTTTGGGAGTTCTTTGTATCTTTACTCCAAGAATAACATCAGCAACTCCCATATCTTTCATATCGAAATTCCTTTTAAGCATTCGCTTGGTGTCATTTATGACTTGAAGGTTTTGTCCCATAATTAACATGTCGTCTACATAAAGACAAACAATTACAAAACCATTCTTTGTATTCTTTATGTAAACACACTTGTCACATTCATTAATCTTAAAACCATTCGACAACATAGCCTCGTCGAATTTCAAGTGTCATTGCAAAGGTGCTTGTTTCAAACCATATAGGAATTTCACCAACTTACATACCTTTCGCTCTTGGCCAGGTACTACAAACCCTTCAGGTTGTTCTATATAAATTTCCTCTTCTAAATCTCCATTTAGAAAGGCAGTTTTCACATCCATTTGATGAATCTCAAGATTGTGCAAAGCAGCAATCGCGAGAAGCACACGGATAGACGTAATTCTCGTTACAGGCGAATAAGTATCGAAGAAATCATATCCTTCAATTTGCTTAAAGCCTTTAACCACTAAACGAGCTTTATATTTATCAATTGACCCATCGCCTTATACTTTCTTTTTAGGATCCATTTACATCCTAAGGGCTTGCAACCTTCGGGTAAGTACTCCTAAGACCCAAGTGTGATTCTGCATAATGGAATCAATTTCACTTTGGACAGCTTCTTGCCAAAGTGGACCATCGGGTCTAGAAAGAGCTTCTTTTATAGATCGCGGCTCTTCATCCAAAAGAAAAACAACATAATCAGGACCAAAGTCCTTAGCAACTTTTGCTCTAGAGCTACGTCTTGGTTCTAAAGTTTCAAGATCAGGAGCTTGCCTTTTATGCGTAGTGGGTTCTACCCCCACATTTCCAGAACTACTAGCAACTTCTCTTGCTTCACCATTAGAGTTTGACTCAACCTTATCATCCCTTTTACAAGGATAGATATGTTCAAAGAATATAGCATTCCTTGACTCAATAGTAGTTCCAACGTTCATATCGGGCACGACCGACTTATGAATGACAAACCGATATGCACTACTATTCAATGCGTATCCTATAAAGATACAATCGACAGTCTTAGGTCCGATTGTAACTTGTTTAGGCAAAGGCACTTCTACCTTAGCCAAACACCCCCACACTTTGAGGTATTTATAGGAAGGTTTCCTTCCTTTCCACAACTCATAAGGAGTTACATCTCTACCTTTCAAAGGTATTTTGTTTAATAAGTAGTTAGCCGTCAAAACGGCTTCCCCCCACATGTTCTGGGGCAGTCCAGAACTTATTAACAAAGCATTCATCATCTCCTTTAGAGTTCGGTTCTTCCTTTCAGCTACACCATTTGATTGAGGCGAATAGGGGGCAGTGGTTTGATGAATAATACCACTTGTCTTACATAACTCTTCAAAAGGAGCTACATATTCTCCACCTCTATCACTTCGTACCATTTTGATTTTACAATCAAGTTGGTTTTCGGCTTCTGCTTTGAAGTTAGAAAAAGCTTCAATCGCCTCATCTTTACTCCTTAAAAGATAAAGAGTACAATACTTGGTGCAGTCATCAATAAAAGTAATAAAATACTTTTTCCCACCTCTAGTTTGTACAAACTTTAAGTCACATACATCAGTGTGAATGAGTTCTAGAGGTTTAGTGTTCCTTTCTACAGAATGAAATGGCTGCTTAGCCAATTTTGCTTCAACACAAACTTCACACTTAGTTTTGTTAAACTCATTTACTTTAAGTAAATCGAGATTAACTAATCTTTTTATAGCATTTAGATTAACATGTCCTAATCTAGAATGCCATAAATCGGAACACTCAATCAAGTAAGAGGAAGTAGTTGCGTTTTCATTATCTTTGGCCTCAATGGCCTCTTGGCGTATCACCATTACAGACAGTTTAAAAAGGCCCTCAGAGAGGTAACCTTTTCCTAAAAACATTCCAAATTTTGTCAAAATAAACTTGTCAGACTCAAAAACTAGTCTAAACCCTCTCTTAACTAGTACAGAGCCGGACACCAAATTCTTCCGGATATCAGGGACATGCAGCACCTCTCCAAGAGTAAGGTTCTTGCCGGAGCTCAACCTTAGCACCACAGTACCATAACCAACCACCTCAGACGAGGCTTGATTACCCATATTGAGCTTCCTCCCTTGGCAGCTCTTGTACTTGGTGAAGCGGCTTCGGTCACCACAAACATGTGCCGTGGCAGCGGTATCAATATACCACTTCCCCTCATTCTCCACGACGTTTGCTTCTTCAGTGACAACGGCCGCAAGGTCGGCTTCAGTGAGGTCAATCTCCAACATATTGGCTTGACGAGCCCTCTTCTTCTTCGGCTTTCGGCAGTCCTTGGACATGTGGCCGGATTTGCCACAGTTGTAGCAGTCCCCTTCAAACTTACGGGATTGCACCTTGCCCTTCCCTTTGGGGTTGCTATTCGGACGCCCTCTCTTAGCATTGTTGGAGTTGCCACCTTTTTCAGCAAGGTTGACTCTTGGCTCCACGGGTGCTTTGCCCTTCCCATCTCGAGTCCTCATGTCGGTCTCGATGCGGAGCTTAACCACAAGGTCCTCAAGCGTCATTTCCTTTCGCTTGTGCTTCAAGTAGCTCTTGAAGTCCTTCCAGCTCGGGGGAAGCTTCTCAATTACAGTTGCCACGATAAAAGCATCTGGCAAAAGCATACCTTCGGCGTGGACATCATGGACAATGAGTTGGAACTCTTGCACTTGGTCCATAACTGGTCGAGAGTCCACCATTTTGTAGTCCAAGAACTTGGCGACTACAAACTTCTTGGTACTTGCATCGTCAGTACAGTATTTTCTTTCAAGTGCCTCCCAAATTGCCTTGGAGGTCTTTACATTTGCATATACACTGTACAGACTATCATCTAGTCCACTAAGCAAGAAGTTTTTACAAAAGTAGTCGAAGTCGGCCCAATTATCATAAGGCTATGCGGACTTCCAAGTTCTCTTCGTTGTCACTTGGAGGGGCGGGTGCATTCTCCATCAGCACGGATCGTGAACCCCAATGTTGTCAAATAGAACAACATCTTACGTTGCCACCTCTTGAAGTCGGCTCCACCAAACTTGGCCGGCTTCTCGGCGATGGCGGCACTCTAGACGAGTGCGGAGGTGCCGTCGGGGTTGGGTTTGAACCCCCCACCACACCATGGTGGTTCACACTCCCAAATGGGAGCGTTGCTCTGCAAGGCGCAGGACATAGCGGTGAAGTTGAATGCCGTGTGTGGCGGCATTAGCACTGGTTAAGTGCTATCCTGGCGTCGGTAGCGGCGGAAAAGGCGCCTAGGGTTGGATTAGCAAAGGCCGGAGCAGGTGTAGGGGACGGGACGTCGGTGGAACAGTGTTGCGGGAGGAGGCGATGACGTCGAATACTGATGGGGTTGGTGGCGGGCGAGCGGACGGCGGCGGTAGCATCGAAGAAAGACACTTGAGGAAGACATCTTCTTAGTTTACTTGAAGCGAGATATAGTTTATTTTTCGTCTTGCGATTGTAGGTATTACAAAGCGCTATTACAAGTAAACCTGTTAAATAACAAAAGAAAATAAACAACACAAGAACCGTCGAGTCGAGGGAGTCCTCTCTCCGCAAGACGAAAAACGCCCGGTAGTGCTCTCGGTTTTGGCGTTTCGTCCCCCAAAGATGAAACGACGACGTCTCGAGGATTGCAGCACCGCGAGATCTTCGAGCTCCGGTGAACGAGGACTTTTTCCGGGCGAGGACATAAGCTGCTGGACTTGAGCTAAGAAATGCAGCTAAGATGGAATGCAGAGCTAACTAAGGAATGTTTGTTGTTTTGCTGGTGTAGAATGACATGCAGACTGGTCCTATTTATAGGCAGTCCCAGCTCAGGTGTTGATTGCGGGAGCCATTAATCTCGGAGGTCGTAGATGGTAAGTGGAGTGATGGACACCTAAAGAGTCTCATTCCGGAGACTTCCATCCAAAGAATCTTGCTTGGGTGTGGCGGGTGCACAACACCCACGGAGAGCAATCCAAAGGCGGCCGGTCCCACTGCACCGCCCGACCCCCGCCCGACCCAACACCCGACCCGGCGAACGACCCGACGGACCAATTGCCAAGATCCAAGATCCAAGATCCAAGATCCAAGATCCAAGATCCAAGTCCAAGTCAAGTCAAGTCTAAGTCCAAGTCCACGGACACGGGCCGGAACCGGAACGGGCCGGGCACGGGCACGGGCACGGGCGCGGGCGCGGTGCGGCGCGGCGCGCCGCGCCGCGTGTGAGGCGGTCGGCGAAAAGGCTCGCGCGCATGAACATGTGTGGCCCAAGCCCACCACATGTCACTTAGTTATCTCCTACAATATTGTAGAGACTTAAATACCACACAAAACATTATTCATTAATCGATGTGGGACATGATTAATGTAATTCTCTCCAAAACCCGAATAAGGTAAGTTTCTCCACTTTAGGTAACATTTAAGTTTTGTCCCCCCAAACTTCGAGCCACTATTTCTCACTCACCGAAAATCGGAATCGAGAAATTAAGAACACTATAATTATCTACTCGAAACGTAGATCGACGTCATATATCTCAAAACATTAATCGGATAAATATCGAGGCTCGAAAATACGATCGAAAAGGGCTGAATTTTGCCCAAGCCAAATTAACATTTAATGCTAATTGAATTTCCATAATAACTAAATAATTTATTTATATATATATATATATATATATAAATATATATATATATATATATATATATATATATATATCGATTCCAACAGATAAATTGGAGGGGAATGGGGATCTAAAAAAATTACAAAAAAATTGATATTTTCATGACTTAATTTGCGTGGACCCAAACTTAATATGTTCTAAATTGCAAAAAATAAAAAAGTTCATAATTCATGCAAAATATTTATGATTCAAAAACGACGTTGTTTGGTATTGTACACGTAGGCATCCACCTCAGTTTTTCAGCTGTTGAAAAAATTTGGGAATTAGAGCGTGTCTGGAATTGCAAAAAATTGAAATTTCATGCTTTAATTCGTCAAGTTTACAAATTTATGTGAAAATTGCATAATTTGACAAGTTCGTGATTTATTTGGTCATTAACCATAATATATAATTATATAAAATTGTACTGTCTCACGGATATTTTATCCAGTATACAGGTGTTGTTATTGAGAAATGAGGAGTACTTCTTATCATTTATTTAGAAAATATTTTCTATGATTTTAGGTGTTGTTAACAAAAGTCCCCTATATCTAAAATACAAAAACTTGTGTGAGCCAGATGTACATATATTCGACTCATTTTGAGATCCCATTTGTGGCCCATTTACCTGTCCTATCCGGATCCCGCTCGTTGATGTCAATATTCTATTACTTTTTAATTTTTTTAATTAAAAAATCATTTAAAAAAATTAATTATTGTAAGGATGGGCATGACATTTTTGTGATTAAGAGTGTGTTGGTCCCGAGACGAGTATCATGTGTGTGTGGGGGGGGGGTGAATACACCTGAGTCCAAGTTTTTGCTCAAACGCGAAGGTCAGTATTTTACTAAATCTGTTACTGAACGAGCTCAGTTGCCAATTAAATCTTCTGATCGCGGGGCGGAGTGATTCAACAATTGAACCCTTTCTACTGACTCATGTCAGTAGTGAGTAATTCAGTAGTTGAATAAGTGCGGAATTGTGTAGGCCCGGTTTAAGTTCGTCTCTTTGAAAAGCTTTTATGCAAACCAAATCAGTTGGCTAGTGCACTTTTAAATCTGTTTTACTAAAAATATGATTTTACAAACAGTTGACAACAGATTCTATAAAACAGTAAATGACACGAGAAATTTTTAGCGTGGTTCGGATACGGAAGATCCGACATCCACTGTCCTGCTGAACAGGAGGTCTTGCCGATTAATCTGAGCAAGCCTCAGCAAGATTCTGTGCACTGGACAAAACCGAAGTTTGAAGGTTTTGTCTCCAACTAAGAAGGAGTTCTTACAATAAGAACGTTTCACTAAAAGTGAACTCCTTCAAGTGTTTAAGCGTAAGATCTAAAAAGGTTAGCTTAGAAAAGAGATCGGGAACAACTCTAGAGTGAAGAACTACTAGGATATCACTAAGATTTCTAGTTCTTCGCTGGATGTAACAGTTACGCTCACTAGAGTGCTTGAGTATGTGTTTGTGAAATTCTTGCGTCTCTGTTCCCTTTGTTGTATATTCTTCAATTCTTGAAGATGATCTCTTTATATATTTGTGACCCAGGCATAGATCCGTTGGAGGGGACCATGCCACGTGTCACAAGATTCCAAGGAAAACGGCCATATAATTTGAATGTCGCTGCAGAGAGTGGTTGGCTTTCTGTGCATGAGAGCAGCTTTGTGTCAGAGCAGATAAGCTTCGCTTGCTTCTCATTGGTCGAGGTATGGCGGTAGGTGAGACTTGTCAGGCATCAGTCTTCTAGCTGAGTTGACTTCCTTTGAACCTCGGACATTAAATGTTCCTCTACTGACATCCGACTGATAAGGTCAGACTGTTGATTTCCCTTGTACGGTCTGCAACTAAGTCGCAGCTCATTTCAGTAGATCAAGGATGATCATACTGAGTCTTCTTTCTGAGTCGGCTGAAGAGTGATCTTCTACTGAGTGCTTCCAGCTACTGACTCGAAGACAAACAACTGAGCTCTTATACTGACAGATCTCTATTGAACCGATGACATAGGGTTTTGGAACCTTAACTTCTCTAGTGAAGTTCAGTCTAACAATTTACCCCTTACAGGACATAGACAAAATAATCTAGGAAGATCAAAGCAGGTCTAGCTTATTAAATCATGTCAGTTCATCACACACTCAAGGGTTTTGGGATCTTCAATTCCTCTTTAAACATTTATACAACAATTACTCAATATCAGAGGTACTAAATCATCTCCCTACAATTTCCCCCGAACCATTGACTCATATCCTTACAAATTCCTACAATTTCCCCCTAGAATATGAACTATGAATCATCTCCTTACTCATATCCCTACAATTTCCACTAACTGATGATGCCAAAACCATTAACCACTAAACCCGGTTACTAACTGATGAGTGGTTTTTATACCGTCTCATGGTGTTCTTTTTAAGCTTATTTACATCATTTTCAATCCATTTTTAGCTTTTTGTTTTGCTTGGAATTGTATACTTTCAATGGTTTTTGGTTTTGCAGGTTTCTCACGCGTTTTGAGCATTTTTGGTGCTATTTGGCACCTAAATGAAAGAAACCATGACCATTGATGCATTTTTGGCAAAGATGGAGTCATTTGGATAAAGAATGAAGAGGATTTGAAGCCGGATGTTGAAGAAACCGTATTTCGGAGCTCTTGTAACAAGGCACTTGGGAAATCGCGTGGAAGACGGATCTAATGATCTTAGAATCCAACCTACACCGTCCACATCGTACTTGTATTTGTTAGGAACGTTTTGGAAAAGCTTCGTGATGATCCAACAGTTATCGAAGAAGATATCGCGTTTTTCCTAAAACTGGTAAGTGCAGGAAATTGTGTCCCGACCGAAGCAGGCGGACTGCGGTCCGGGTTTTGTACTGGACCGGGGTCCCGACTTTCTAACTCAAAAATAGGATTTTGCATGGGTGTCGGACCGCTAGTCCACCTTTTTTGCTGGACCGCAGTCCCTGTCTGTTTAGGCCCAGAATCGTTTTTTCTCAGCCCAAAACGTATATAAACCCTTCCGGATTTCTTTCCTTCGGACAACACACCATAATTTCGACATCTTCTACCCTCCAAAGCAGATAAACACCCAAGGCATCCCTCCGTTGAAGAGTCAAGACGAAGATTGAAGACCACAACCCGAGAACCAAGTGCAAGGATCAATCCGTTAGATTCTAGGTTGTATTATTCCTTCTCAGCTTGTTTGGGGTTATTGATACTTGAATTCTATGGTTCTTTTTGCATATCTTGTGATTGTATTCCTACGAATATGAGTGGCTAAATCCCCTTGTGTGGGGGTTTAGCAGGATCTATATTTTTGATGAATTGATTCAAACCCTAGTTTTTCAATGAATGGATTATTTTGTTTCTTAATTGTTGAGCTTGCTTTTGATTTCTCTATGATTCTTTAATGTGACTGGCCATCATCTTAGATAATTTTAGAGAATATAGGTAACAGGTAATACGGCGGATCATACGCGATTATTTATTTAGACCTGCAATTAAGTGTCTAGATTGTCACCATTGGTTTGGGATAGTTTAGATGGTTCGTTAAATCCTTGAGCATGATACGATCCTTAGGTTCATGATATGATCACTTGATTGACCCTTAGGATTATAAGTTAGAGATCTCCCGCCATCATACGGAATCCCTAGAGCCTTAGTGGATGAACCAACAAAAGAAATTCATAAATGCTAGCTAGAGAATGAGAATGAATCGATCATCTTAGACATAGTGATTGTTAAACCTCCGCACTCTTCATCAAATCTTGAAACCACACCCATTAATCTACTTTGCTTTTCTTTTACTTGCTCTTTTACTTTCTTACTATTTTAATTTCGTAGTTTAGAATAAATCAAACCCAGTTTAGGACCAAGTAGATAGTGAAATAATTAGGGTAATTAGAACCCAGCTGAGTCCTTGTGAGATCGACCTCGAGAGTTGCTAGATTAGGTCCTACAACAATTCGTGCACTTGCGAGAATTATAATTTGTTCATCAGGTTTTTGGCGCCGTTGTCGGGGACTCAATCATTTTTATTATTCTTTTTACTAGCTGTTTATTTGTGTAGATTTTATTTTTAAGTTGGTTTCCACTTCTTTCGTTCTTTTAGTGCGTCAAATCTTACTCTTTGAGTTTTCTGTAGGTTTATGCATGGTAGAAGGTCGCAACATCCAGAACTTGCGCCTTTTATTGATAACATACACAGAGTAAGGACTCGGGTTACGAGGGAGGAACCGAAAGACAAAATTGAAATGGAGCAAACTTGGAACAATCCTAAACCAGAGAAGTTGCAGGGAGACTACACAAGGCCGATACTTGGAGCCAATACCACCTGCATCGTCCTAGAAGAGACCCCTAGGAATTATGATTTGAAGCCCATTTACTATCATATGCTACCATCTTTCTATGGGCTAGCAACTGAAGATCCTCTTGCTCATATGGGGGAGTTCTATGCTACATTGGGGACTCTTCCGCTCAGCGGGCTAACTACCGATCAATTGGGAAGACGATTATTTACCTACACTCTGAAGGATAAGGCCAAGAATTAGTTGAACACACTACCTGCTGATTCTTTGCGAACAATGGAGGACGTGTTCAAAGCATTCACTGAGCGATAGTACACCAGAAGCAAGAGCCACGAGTTGAGGCAGCAGATTGCTACTTTCTCTCAGTTTGACAATGAGACATACCATGAAGCTTGGGATGGATTCAAGGGACTCCTCATCCAATGCCCACATCATAATTACCAGGTTGCAATGTTGAATGAGTTCTTTTACAATGGTTTGCTCTTGCCGTGTCAGATTATGGTTGACAACATGGCTCCCGGCGGCATTCTTGCACTGACTCCAAGTGCATTGCATGAACTTTTTGAGACGTTGAAGGCTCGTTCCGTACAAAGAAGTCAGAGTGTGAGACAACGTGGAACGCAGGATGTGCGGGTTGCGTACGCGAATAATACTATTAAGGAGGTTCAACTGCTTAGGCAAGAAATCAAGGAGCTCAAGCAGACACAAGTGCAAGCCCCAAAGATTGGCGAGGTCTGTACCATTTGTGATGATCCACAACACTCAACTGTCCAATGCCAGTTCAACATCATCCATAGCCAATTTGAAGAGGAACAAGCTAATTAGGGATAAGGCATAGGACATCAGAAATGGGAGGAGAGAAAGCAATATTAAAGGCCGCAACAAAATTTTCTTGAGATGTGATAAGTAAATTGTTGTGGATAAACTATTCTTGATAAAAGAGAATTGATCGAACAGTTTATCCACTGAAATGTCGCTTGGATAGCATTGCCATACATAATAGCTCTTGATAAAATCTTCCTTCATACTCTCCCATTGCTCGTTCAGGTTCTGAGGGATCCACTTATCAGTGCGGCGGAATGGAGTTTTCTTAAGATATGGCTTCTATCCACCGTGTCTGTAGAATTTTGAAGTAGTTGGGATCTCTCTGCTCTTGACTAGAACGACTTCCCTGTCTGCTTTTTTAGATTTTGCAACATGCTCTGCAAGTTCGGCTTTTCTCGGTCTTTCTCTGACTTCAGCTGTTAGCGTTTCTCTAGCTGTGATGTTGAGGCCCATCTCAACCGTGTCCCATAAGGCTTTCTCAACATGTCAGTATCAAACTCTTCAGTAGACTTAGAAGCTGATTTTTCAGTTTGCTTCTGCCGAGTCTTTTAGGAGTGGTTGTCTTCTGCTGAACTTTCTTCAGCTGAGCCTGAGTCTTTGACCCCCTTGCCACAGGGACTTTTGGCTTTCTCTTCAGTTTGGCCTCTTCTTCTTGTCTGACTTCATGATCTAGCTGAGTTTGCAGCTGTTGAGCCTTCAATTGAGCATGAGCTTCTTGTTCTTTCTTAGACTTGAACTTAGGCGATGGAGGGGGAAAGCTCTCAGTAGCTATCTCTTTGTCAGGCCTCTTCGGCGTAATTGGCTTTATCCCCTCGATGAATTCGACTATCTCATCGATAAGTGCCTGAGTTGAGGATCCTTCACCTGATCCTCCAGCTTGCACTGTTTGCTACTCAATTTGCTTCTGAGGCTCTAACTAGCCTTCATTAGCTTTTTCCTTAGCCTTTTCTTCTTGTCTGACTTTGGGGAGGGGGAGATCTTTTTTGGATTTAATGAACTCCTCAATCTCTTCGATCTTTTCCCACCTTCTTCTCTACCTCGTCCCCCTTTACTTCGCCGCCATCCTTTACTTCCCTGACCCACTTTCCCTCCTCCTTTTTGGCATCATCAGCCGAGGTCAGTAAAGTCTTGACAGCTACTATATAATCTCGTAGGCTGTATAGAGAATTTTTTATCTGGGTGAAGGAGGAGTTGAGGTCCTCGACGGCATCACAATATTTGTCCCAATCCCTCTCGTGATCATGGCAGATCTCCTTGAGCAGGGTATCAGTATGGGCTTTGTGCTGCAATAGGGATGTGTCTAGTAACCTCTTGGAATCCGACTGGATGAGGTCCAGAGCTGTGGCTTGTTGAGTAAGAGCTTGAGCCACACTGGATGATGCAGCTCTGTTCCTCTCATCTATCGTCTTCTAGACTTCAGCCATTACCGCAGCCAACTGCTCTGAGAAATGTTTAGCATGAGTTTCAAGCAACTGCTAGTACTGAGTGGCTAAGTCCTGCTTCTAAGCAGCTAGAGCTGCCTCGATGATCTCCTGAATATTAGGTATTGAAGCTTCAAAGACCTTCTTGACTTCTCCAGCGAGGGCATCAATTTGCTCAGTTTGAGCTTTAGTGTACTGTGCCCGCCCACTTCAGGTGCACATCCTTAGCAAGGAGACGATTTTTGTCTCCTTGCTTCTGAATAGATCTATTGATGCTCCTCTTGGATACAACAGCTATAGGTTTGATCTGATAGGATGAGCTACTGATCCTCTGCTCAAAGGTTGCGAGCTGTTGCTGTCTTGAAGAAGACCCAACTGGGGTAGCACAATATTCAGGAGGTGGAGGTGGTGAGTCGCCCTTCTCGCTGGGAGTTTTTCCCTCAGCAGAGTCTCCCTACTCTGCATCCTTGGGTGTTGAGTCATCATCAACTGGGTCGTCAGTGGGCGAAGGCTTCTTGGCTAGCGAGGAAGTGGTCTTCTACTCAAGCAAATAAAGCATAGCAGACTTCAGGTCCTCAAAGGAGGCAATGTCTGAGGGTTCCCCAAACCCTAGCTCAGACTGCAGTTGCTGCTCCTCTGCCAAGAGCGTAAGTATAGAATATTGTTGTATAGTTTCTTCAAGAATGTCCCAGTTAAGGAACCTCAGCAG
This sequence comes from Lavandula angustifolia, assembly GCA_028984105.1. NCBI lineage: Eukaryota > Viridiplantae > Streptophyta > Magnoliopsida > Lamiales > Lamiaceae > Lavandula > Lavandula angustifolia. The sequence goes on along the minus strand of CM054825.1, from coordinate 2,349,570 downwards.
CATCTGAGTCCTTGCCCTGACGGCTACATCCACCAAATCCTGATAGTTGGCTATCTCAATTTGTTCAGTAACTTATGATTCAGCTCTAAGCTTGGTTAGTTGAACAGTGGTTGGTAGCTCTGAAGAAACACAGTAGTTAGATCAACATAATGCTCCAACTGAGTCTCTTCAGTACTGACTTTCTGGACTTTATCTTTTAACGTGGCACCTTCTATGCCTGTGTCCGAGTCCATTATAGTAGGTGGACAATCAGCCTTAGAAACTTCCTTCTTCGACAGTTTCTTTTTCTTAGGTTGTTCAGTTCGTGGAGGCAACTCAGTAGATGACCTCTTCGGCACAGTTCCACGACCGATGGACTTTTCAGCAGCGGTCCTCGTTGTGAATTTCACTTGCTTTTTGTCGAAGTATTTCATGTCTTCGAATGAAGATTATGAGGACATTGAGGCTTCGATTAGTGCTGAAACCTTAGTCCCATATGGCAATTTGCCTATTAACGATAGTCTCTTCTCATCGTCATCGCCGTAGACAAATTTTTGCCACTGAGCTTTCATTTCTGTAAGGAAGAACTAAGCCCAATTTACTCTGACTCCATCCACAATTACCATCATAATCTGGAGTCGAGGCTTGGACAGTTGATCGAACGATCCAGCTGCGCTAGTGAGGATGTGGATAACGATGTAAGCCAGACCTCTATATTCTGGCAAGAGCTGACTCTTTGGGAAAGCAGCTTTGAAGGCTATGTCATCCCTCCTACAGAAACACCTTATGTAATCGTTGATCTCGGCTTCCTTGTATCCAACCGGAGAGACGCCAGAGTCGGGAAGGCTGAAAACCCTCGTCAGCGCTTCGAGAATGTTGATGTGGGCTACGCTCTCCTCCCACTTCTGCTGAGATGTTTCCTTCATGAATCTCACATTAGGGACCTCTGCGTCAGTATCCTCCACATGACGCATGTTGAAGTAAAACTCAACTACTTGTCACGAAAGACAAGCTCTTACTTGCTTCGTCAGAAGCATCTTCAGACCAGACGTCTGAAAGACGGTGTAAATACCCTCCATGTATGAAAGTTGCGATTTGTGGAACACCATGGTAGGCTCAAAGCAGACTCTGCCCTTGATGATCTCGTCGATATCAGCAGGAGTCCGAACGATGTTGGATGCCATTTAATCTAGAATCTGCAAAACAAGTGTTAGCACTTGAAAAGAGAGTAAGTTAGATTTACAGACAAGATATGCGAAATTTATCGTAGATTAAGAGCTTAATATGTAGTAGAAGTCTTAGATGTAGTTTTAGAAGTAGAGCTCTTAAAATCGGAAATGGCGGAAAATAGGTGAGAAGACAAAGCCAGAAGATTATGTATGATTTGAATACCAAGCGGTTTTCAGATCTGACGGTTATGATTTAATCTCGCTTTATTATAGACGGTTAGAATTTAATGTTATAAATGGAATGATTACTAAGCCGTCTATAATCTCGACCTAGGTAAGATTTGCAAGTTGGAGTAAGGTGTGAAGACATGCATTTAATGCGCCACAGTCAGTTCTTAGGATGTCGTGCTTTTAATGAAAACGATTTTACTGAATGTATCCTTTAGGAATTAATGGCGGGAAATAAATGTTAAGCATGCCACTGAATGTATGCCACTTATATCAATTAAACGCGAAGCATGACACTGAATGTAAATACTAAATTTAACACTCAAACCTGTCAGCTGAACATAGTAGTCAGCTGATACCACGTGTCGGTGATACCAATGGTTATCAAACTTGTTGGTGATACTGAAGGTTCAGTAGTTATCTCACGTTGCCCCTTGATGAGTATTGTATGGTTCACCTACTGAACCATAGTACTGAGTCTTACTAACTGACTTGTCATACTGATCCTTTTACTGAATCGGGTCAGTAGGATCCAGCAGACCCAAAGGATCTAGGCACAACAACCTCCGGTAGCCATATACTTAGCTTCAGTAGTGGACGTTGCTACTGAATGTTTTTTCTTGGTGAACCACGTTATGAGCTTACTGCATAGGAACTAACAAGTTCCAAAAGTTGACTTTCGATCTATCCTGCATACTGCATAATCAACGTCAGAATATCCAGTTAAAATAAGATTATTATCAACAAGATACCATAACCATGCGTTAGGTGTTCCCTTCAGGTATCATAGAATCTTCTTCGCTGAGTCTAGATGACTCCGCTTGGGATTCGCCTGAATCTCGCACATACACCTATAGCATAAGTTATGTCAGGTCAGCTTGCTGTTAAATATAGTAAAGAACCAATAATAGCTCTATAATCAGTTGAGTTAACAGAAGCTCCCTCTTTGTCTAGATCAATTTTGAAATTTGTGTTCGTGGGGATATTGACTAACTTGCTCAATTCACAGCCAAATCTTTTCAGGAGGTCTCGAGTGTATTTGGCTTGGTTGGTGAACGTTCCCTTCTCTGATTGCTTTACTTGAAAACTAAGGAAATAGTTCATCTCCCCCATCATTGACATCTCGAACTTCTCCTTCATCATCTTCTAGAATAGTTGATACATGGTCACATTTTTGGAACCGAAGATGATGTCGTCCACGTAGATCTGCACTAGTAGAATGTCATTTGCTGACTTGATCTTGAACAGAGTGTGATCTACTGTCCCCTTCTGAAAACCTTTCTGAAGTAGAAAGGCTTATAGGGTATCGTACCAAGCCCTAGGTGCTTGTTTTAACCCGTATAGAGCTTTCCTAAGTCTGTGATGTCCCTGTTGAAAGCCAGACAGTTGTTCCACCTAGATTTCTCCCTTCTGTACGCCGTTCAGAAAAGCTGACTTTACATCCATCTTCTATACTTTAAATCCTTGATGCGTTGCGTAGGTTAGAAATAGACGAATAGCTTCCAATCTTGCGACTGGAGTGAACGTTTCATCAAAGTCTATTCCTTCTGCTTGAGAATATCCCTTAGCAACTAGTCAACCTTTGTTTCTGACTATGCCGTTTTCATCGCGCTTGTTCTTGAAGACCTATTTTGTGCCTATGACGTGCTGATGTCTTGGTCTATCAACAAGCTCCCACACCTCTTGAATTGTTATTCTTGAAGACCTATTTTGTGCCTATTTTGTGCCTGTGACGTGCTGATGTCTTGGTCTATCAACAAGCTCCCACAACTAGTTCACCTCATCTTGCATTGCAATGATCTAGTCAGCATCATTAAATGTGTCCTCTATCGACTGAGGTTCTTTAGTAGACAAGAAACATGAGTATAAAGCGCTTTCTCCTTCATAGAATCTGGATCTTATCTTTACACTTGCTGAAGGATCTCCAATGATGAGATCAGAAGAGTGAACATCTAGCCATGATCATCTTTGCCTGGTCTCTTCTTCTAAAATTACTTATGTACAATCAGTAGGAGTGTTAGGCATTTCAGTAGTATTGTTCTGTGACTGAAGCAATTCAGTAAGAAGGTTAGGATCTACTGAGTTCCCAAGTTCAGGGTCATTTCGCTTAGGAACATCATTCGTTCTCCCTGAATTGTTATTCTCAGTAGAGGTCTCAGTTACCACTAGGGCTTCCTCATTGACCGGGGTTACCTGAGGTTGATTTTGTTCAGTAGAATCAATCAGGTCAGCTACATTGCCTGTGGGATGGGTTGAGTTTCTTCTTCATCTGACTCATCATCCCAATAAATGTTGGATCCTTTCAGTTTCATCATTCAGCTTGAGATCCTATAGCTTGCTGCTGAAATCTTTAGTATTTGATTTTTCACTTGATCTCCTGTCCTTAGAAACAAACTCGTTAAATACAACATGAGGACTTTCCTCCATGCAAAGGGTCCGGTAGTTAAAGACCCTGAAAGCTTTACTGACCCCGGAGTATCCTAAGAACACTCATTGATCAAACTTGCTATCAAAGACCTTTAACTGATCATTTCCATCATTGTGGATAAAGCAAGGACAACCAAAGATATGGAAATGAGAAATAGAAGGAATTCTCCCTTTCTATAGTTCATATGGTGTCTTCATGTGTTTCTTTGTCAGTACTGAGCGGTTCTGAGTATAACAGGCGGTGTCAGTAGCATTGGCTCGGAACTTCGAGGACAATCCAGAGTCTGCTAGGAGCGTTCTTGCTTCTTTTAATGTTTTGTTCTTCTGTTCAGCAAGACCATTCTGCTAAGGTGTGCGAGCTGCTGAAGTCTGGTGCTAAATCCCCTTAGTAGCGCAGTACTCCTTGATGATTGAGTTGAGAAATTTAGAGCCTCGATCTGAGCGTATCATCTGAATCTTGATGTCCTTTTTCACACTGAGTTTCTTCAACAGTGTAGGTAGCTCAGTCTTGACATCAGATTTGTTGGCTATGAAGAAGACCCACGTATATCTAGAATAATCGTCAATAACGACGAGGGCATACTTCTTGCCTCTTATAGTCATCTGGGGTGGTCGGCCCAAATAAGTCCATGCAAGCGGTGAATGATTCCATCGGTGGAAGGTGATGGAATAAGTGGATTGCTTGACTTTGTCTGCTTTCCCTTCATGCATGCCTCACAATTTTTGTCTCGATTGAATACTTCATTGGACAGTTCTCTGACTTTTGAGTCCCTTGCCAGCTTGTTTATTGCCTTGAAATTGGATGGACCGAGCCTCATATGCCACAACCATCCTGTCTTGTCACTTGACTTCATCTGGGCAAGCAAGCATGCTTCAGGTTCGACAGTGTTCCAGTTTGCAATATAGATATTATTCCTCCGCGAACCTGATAACAGTGTTTTCCCTATAGATTTATCAAGAAAATCACAGAAATCAGCGTCAGAGGTAACTCTGTTAAGGTTATCATAGAATTGACTAATAGAAAGGAGATTATGTTCAAGTCCTTCAACATAAGTTACTCTTGGAACTGAAGCAGTCCCAATGTTCAGTGTTTCATATCCCCTTGTGTAGCTTTTAAGTTGTCACCGAACTCAATTCTCGGTCCTTCTTCTTGTACATAGTTGGTCCGCAGGCTCTTCTAAAAAGTCATATGTCTTGAGCAGCCGCTGTCCATGATCCAAAGGTCCTTATGCACCTGCAAAACAGAAACAGTTTTAAGTACCCTTTTGGTTCAGTCTGGGTCCTTATGCGTTAGTCCGTTTTGGTTTCGCGACCCAAATCTGTCTGGCCACCTTGGGGATCTCAAACTCTTTCTTCTTATTCTTGTTGGCAGTACTTCTCTCCACTGAACTTGAAGGTACTGACTTCTTGGCAGTTTTGGGTTTAGGAGCTTTCTTCTTCTGACTTTTCGTACTCCTCCTGACCCGGGGCTCATAATAGTAAGAACCATACTGTGCAGGATGCACCCATTCTGGTTCACCATACTGCTCTGCCCACCTGACCTTCTTAGTTCCCCCTGAGTTTGATCGTGGTGTTCTGGGGATAGAACCTCTGGTCAGTTGCTTCTTATAGCTCGGCTGAGGTGCTTGGATCTTCTGCTTATTCTTTGTCTGAGGGGTGATTGGTTCAGCATCTTGAGTTCCCCCTCGGACAAACCAGTCATCCAGCTTATCTGAGCCTTTTGAAGTTGAGGTAGATGCTTCGTTGTATAGCCAAGTCCTTCCTTGACGAAGGTTGGCCTCTGAGCCCTTAGGAATCCCTCTAACTTCTCTTTGGCTCCCAAGTACTGCTCTATCATTAGTCATCGCCATACTTCATCACTCCTCCTGAGTGACTCATAGTCCTTCTGAACCTCTGCGAGTTTCTGACTGAGCCTAGCTATTTCAGTATCTTTCTCAGAATTGTCCTTGGTTAATATTGATATCTGAGTTTCTAGATGTTGAGAGTTAGTCATGAGAGATTCAATCTCTTCCTTTTGTCTCACCACAAGAATTTTTGAATCAGTAAGGACCTGACAATCAGAAGAAAGTTTCTGATTCTCAGCCTTTACCTATTCCAACTCCTGAACGGTTCTACTGAACTCCTTGCTCATCTGAATTTGCTCATCTAGCAAATATTCATATGCTTGAACCACATCTAGAGGTCCTTCTGCAGCTAAGCAAGTGTCTTGTGTGCTCTGTGAAGAGCATGTTAGATTTTATTTAGAGTTTACCTCATCCTCTTCTCCAGCCATTAGGCAGTGTTCAGTTGACGTCTCAGGATTTGATTCTCTGACCTCAACAGCCACGAATACAGCTTCATCTTCAGAGGAGTACATGAATGCATCTTCCTGAGTTGAGTCGTCGGATAACTCTTCGGAAATATAGGCCTGCCTCTTCCGGGCAAATTTGTCTCTTCTGGCCTGCCGTTCAGCTCGCTGTGCAGTTGAGAGCTCCGGACAGTCGTACTGATAGTGTCCGTTCTTTTTCTAGTTGTAGTGCATATAAGTCCTGCCACGCTTTTCAGATGTGTCGTTGGATTGACTGACAGTGGTCTCCGTGTCCCTGCATTCAGGAGAAGGTTAGATTCTTCTTTCTTTTTATGATTTTCTTTCTTACCAGAAGAAGAATCTTTGTGATATTTCTTCAACTTTCTGACTATGTCCTTCTCCCTTTGGTACTTCAACAAGATCCTCAGTAGTGGATTTTGGTACTGTAGTTGCGACTTACTTGCTTGCTGAACTAGGGCTTGCTCCAGATGTGCTGACTATTGCTTTAAAAGCATGGTCGATTGGGGTGTCAGCTGGAGTGCTTACGCTTCGTTGGGGTAGACTGTGCTCGAACTCCTCTGCCTTTAGTTCTGAAAAGATAACATTAGGAGTTAAAGCATTTAGATCAGAGCGACATAAATAAGTAGCAAATGTAAGCCACTTCAGTCGGGGCAACGCTCTTAGGATCTTGGTGTTCATCTCCTTGTTGGTGAACGTCTTCTCCAGCCCATTGATCACATTGATCTGATTCGTTAATCTAACGCTAAGCTCGTCAATGGATTCATTGGGCTGCATGGCGAATGTCTCAAACTTTTGAAGCTCCAACTAGAGCTTGTTCTCTTTGATCTGCGGGGTTCCTTGGCTCAGTACAGCAAGGGCATCCCAAAGTTCTTTCGCCATTTCACAATATTGCACTCTGCCGAGGTGTGAATCACTAAGCATTGTCGTGTGTTCCGCGCTACTCTGTCCAGATTGTGCAGTTTCTTCTCTTCAGGCGTAAAGGCGGCTTTATCCTTGGGAACCTTTGCCCCTGTTTGTGCTCCTACACCTCCCACAATAATAAATTCGATGTTGTCGATCATGGGAATGATTGGTCCTGTCTCGAGGACATCAATCATGCTGTCATGCAGCGATGTAAAGCGTGCCTCCATTCTAACGTGTCATATCGTGTAGTTCTCTACTGAGAACATTGTTACCATCCGAATACCTGACATATCAGACATGTTGAAGCAGATAGTATAAGGATGAATAAAGAGATGCTCGTGCAGTGAAAACGTTTTTCAGGATCTTGTTCAAGTGGACTAATAAGTTCTCAAAACGATGATAAAAAGAGCAGCGCTCTGATACCAATTGTTGGTCCAGAGACGAGTATCAGATGTAGAGGGGGGAGGGTGAATACACCTGAGTCCAAGTTTTTGCTCAAACGCGAAGGTCAGTATTTTACTAAGTCTGCTGCAGAACGAGTTCAGTTGCCAGTTAAGCCTTCTGATTGCGGGGCAGAGTGATTCAACGACTGAACCCTTTCTACTGACGGATGTCAGTACTGAGTAATTTCGTAGATGAATAAATGCGGAATTGTGTAGGCCCAGTTTAAGTTCGTCTCTTTGAAAAATGTTTTTATGCAAACCAAATCAGTTGGCTAGTGCACATTTAAATATGTTTTACTGAAAATATAATTTTGCAAACAGTTGACAACAGATGCAATAAAACAGTAAATGACATGAGCCATTTTTGACGTGGTTCGGATACGCAAGATCCTACATCCACTGTCATGCTGAACAGGAGGTCTTGTTGATTAATCTGAGCAAGCCTCAGAAAGATTATGTGCACTAGACAGAACCTTCTAAATTATAGTCCTTAGCGCCTTTACAAGATCAAACCGAAGTTTGAAGTTTTTGTCTCCAACTAAGAAGGAGTTCTTACAATAAGAACGTTTCACTAAAAGTGAACTCCTTCAAGTGTCTAACCGTAAGATCTAACAAGGTTAGCTTAGAAAAGAGACCGGGAACAACTCTAGAGTGAAGAACTACTAGGATATCTCTAAGATTTCTAGTTCTTCGCTGGATGTAACAGTTACTCTCGCTAGAGTGCTTGAGTATGTGTTCATGAATTTCTTGCGTCTTTGTTCCCTTTGTTGTATATTCTTCAAATCTTGAAGATGATCTCTTTATATAGTTGTGATCCATGCATAGATTCGTTGGAGGGGACCATGCCACGTGTCACAAAACTCCAAGAAAAAACGGTTATATAATTTGAATGTCGTTGCAGACGGTGGTTGGCTTTCTATGCGTGAGAGCAGCTTTGTGTCAGAGTAGGTAAGCTTCGCTTGCTTCTCATTGGTCGAGGTATGGCAGTATGTGAGACTTGTCAGACATCAGTCTTCTAGCTGAGTTGACTTCCTCTGAACCTCGGACATTAAGTGTTCCTCTGCTGACATCCGATTGATAAGGTCAGGCTGTCGATTTCCCTTGTACGGTCTGCAACTAAGTCGCAGCTCATTCAGTAGATCAAGGATGATCATACTGAGTCTTCTTTCTGAATCGGTTGAAGAGTGATCTTCTATTGAGTGCTTCTAGCTACTGACTCGAAGACAAACAACTGAGCTCTTATACTGACAGAGCTCTACTGAACCGATGACATAGGGTTCTGGAACCTTAATTTCTCTACTGAAGTTCAGTTCAACAATTTACCCCTTACAGGACTTAGACAAAATAATCAGGGAAGATCAAAGCAGGTCTAGCCTATTACATCATGTCGGTTCATCACACACTCAGGGGTTTTGGGATCTTCAATTCCTCTTTAAACATTTATACAATAGTTACTCAGTATCAGAGGTACTGAATCATCTCCACACAATTTCCCCGAACCACTGACTCATATCCTTACAAATTCCTACAATTTCCCCCTAGAATATGAACTATGAATCATCTCCTGACTCATATCCCTACAGAGTGTCATGTATTGAGTATCATTTGTTTCAAAATAAAATTGTCATTTTCGTTTTGAACATTTTCTACCATCACTTATGGAAGTATCATTTGCTTCGAACAAAAGTGTCATTTGCCTTGAATAAAAGTGTCATTGGTAAAGTATCGTTTGTTTTCATACAAAAGTGTCATTTGTTTTTGAAGAAAAATGTTATTTGTAGAGTATCATTTGCTTCAAACAAAAGTGTCATTTGTGTTGAACAAAATTGTCATTTGTCTCGGAGGAGAGTGTAAAATTCTTATTAGTATCATTTGTAATGAATAAATGTGTCAATTGCAACAAACAAAGTGTTATATATTTGAAAGTGTCATTCGTAATAAACAAAAGTGTTAATTGTCTCAGAGGAGAGTGTCAAATTTTTATTGAGTGTCATTTGCAATGTAAAAATGTGTCAATTGCAACGATAAAAGTTTCATTTATCTCAAAGTGTCAATTGTCGTGATTAAAAGTGTCATTTCTTGGATGTATGAATACGAAAATAGATCAATTAAGAGAAGTTATCTACCTGTACGAAACTCGTTGAAAATATGTGAAAGAATCTTGTAAACTAACAAGGAATCTGCTTGGTGAACCACTTCATAACGGACAAGCACAATTCTCCCTAAGAATCTTGTAAACTCATAATGAATATGCTAATTTACCACCACCATCACGCACAAAGCAACACGGACAAACATAGCTCAACAAAATCCCGTTTCAAATCCAAATAATTCGTGAATTAAACTACATGCGGTTTTGAATTACATCTAAAAACTCTAATTATCTCAATATTCACACAAATTTGAGCAACAATTTAATTCAATTGACCTAATTAACTTCAATTCAATACACACTCTGCGACGATCTACGTATGATGTCTGAGAGAGAGAGTGTGTTAGAGAGTTGAGATAGCGGAGAATGAGAGAGAGAATAGGGTTTTGTTCAACTCGAGTCAACAAATTTAATTGAGTCAAAATTGAATCCTCATTGATTGGGATGTACCTACATCCATTGCACACAAGTATGTATCTAAAATTGCTAAAGAAAAATTTGGGCCTTTTTCTTTTATTATTCAATTGAGAAATTATCTAAAGTCGGTGGAATTTTAATATCTAAACCATTTTATTTGCTAATAGTCTAATTAACTTGTCTCAAACCTTCTACACTTTCTAACAGACCGCCAAAACTCAAATAAACGACGTCGTTGTTTCGCAAAACCCTTCCTAAAAATTGCGCGAAGCTCTATCGAACTCACAGCCATGGCTGCAGCTGATAGTTCTTCATCTTCATCGATTTTCTCATTGAAGAACTCCCGGCCGCCTGATGATACCGTTTTCTATTCCATCTTCCCCGACTCATCCATCTCATCTTCTGCCTCCACATCTGAAGAGCTGCAATCCCTCCATCTCCAAGTTCTCAACTACGTCGAGCCACTAACCGCCCCATACATCTGGCAACACCAGCCATTTTCTTTATCCATAAGCCCCTCGCCTGTTCCTCACCTCTCTGGCCACCTCCGTTTCGGAGACAATCTCGAGGACGAGTGGTTCGTCGTTTATATCCTCTTCGAGATATCGAGAAATTTCCCCAATTTATCCATCCGTGTCTGGGACTCCGACGGTGAGTTTCTACTTATCGAGTCCGCATTCCACCTCCCGAAATGGCTCAATCCGGAGACTTCGGTCAACCGCGTCTTCATCCGCCGCGGCCGTCTCCGCGTTCTTCCACTATCGGGCTTTCGAGAGACTCCTAACTTTGAGGATGCTTTGAGATTTCTAGTGAGCAGAGATAGTGATGATTCCGCGACGAGTGCGCCGGACGCTGTTCAGTTGCATTTGAGCAAGAAAATTGGCGAATATCCGGATCGTGCTTATAAAAATGTCCATAAAGTGAGAGTGATATTGCCGGTTTCCGTGGCGTGGGTGCTGAGGCATGAGCCTTGCTTGATATCTTCGTCGATTGAGGGGTTTTATGACAGGGACATTGATAGTATGAAGTACGCTGCCAAAATGGAGAAGCTTTTACCGAGGGGGAAGCAGGAGGAGATGGTGGAGGTGGTTGTGAGGATGTCAAGGGCGATGTACGCACAGTTGGTGCAGCAGAAGTTTCAAGCTCCGGCTTGCTATCCAATGCCGGATAGGAGTAATGTCAGCAAGTATTTGGAGGCTGAGCTCGGGATGAAGATCGCTTGTGGGTTTGAGATGATGTATCAAATGCGAAAGAAGCAGGGCGATGAAGGAAAAGGGAGCACATGGGAAGCCTTTAGGGAGAGTTTGGAGAGGAGCGGTTATTTTGAGGGGTTGTTGCCGGGGTCAAAGGACTACAAAAGGTTGATGGAGAAAGCTGAGGGGTACTACCGGAATAGTTCGTTGCACTCTAGAGCCAGGTATTTGGTATTGATGGTTTTTTTTGTTTGTTACTTTTAAATTGATTTGGTTTTGGAGTCTGGCTGTTTGCTGCAGTTGAATTTATGATATGATATGCTAGACATTGTTAATGTTACTAATTTTTGTTTCTGTATAACTTTTATGGGACAGACATAAGTTGTAACTTATATTTGTTTCTGTATGCACATGTTCAATTGAAATCGAGACTCTTCTTGCTACCTAGTTTTGTGCAGGTCGCGCTTTGTCGATAATGAGTGTGCTGCTATTTAAAAGCATTGAGTGCCTTTGTGTTGCTTGATTATTTTCAGTTCTCTAACTATAGATCACGATTTAGGAATTGGTTTTGCTTATGCAGAACATCATGCATTTTTCAGGACTCTTTCATCCTGTTTTTGTGTTTAGTGTTTATTGTCTTTCTGTAATATTAAAAGTGAAATGTGGCCCATCTGCTTATATGCTGCTGTTGATGCAGTGAGGCATTGAGTGCTCCCGTGAATCGAATAGATGAAATCCTTGCACTTCAGCATTCAGCTGATGATTTCAAGAACCTGGAGCTTCCTCCATCTGATGATGATTCATGGCTTTATGGAGGAGAGGATGAACTGAATGCTGCTCTACAGGAAAGGCAAAAGGAGATGGAAAATTTCAACTCAAAGCAAAAAAAGAAACATAAGTCAGCAGAGCAGGAAGAGCGGGGTTCAGCATCTGGCAAAGATCTTGACGAGTATGATCTTGGGGGAATTGCTAAATCCATGCAGTCATTTATTGAAAAAGTGTCGAGCTATGAGGGAGCTGAGGTTCCAGAAGACAGGTTTGCCCTCTGTTCTTGCTTTTCATATTTCAGAACGTAATTTTGTTCTCATCTTACTTGAACATGGAGCTCATGTTCCATCTGTGCAGTGTATTTGAACAGTTTGATAATGGAGGTTTTTTACTCTTTACTCTTTAGGGATCTTTGCCAGCTAAAAAATGTAAATTGATATAGATCATAGATGAACAGCTGGACTGACTTTGTATGCAAGAAAATTTTAGTTTGTCATCATCTGTAAATGATTCGTCTTCAGCGTTTGCCTGATTCTGCAGTTATGTTATTTGGTATAATTAGTTAATTAGTATTAGCTTATGATCCATGATGTAGATGTTTTTTCTAACTTGAGCCCATGAGATCTGTCCATCCGAATCTGAAATCTGAGTTTGGTTCTGACTTATTAGCTCTCTTCTTGTTTCAGTGGTTTAAGTTAACAACTTATCTGTCGGATTTAAAATCTACTATATTTTCCAGGGACTTGGAAGATGTAGATTTTGATGCGGATCAGTTTATGAAAGACATGGAAACAGTCCTGGGACACCGTGGTTCTAACGAAAAAGACAGTGATCTTGATCTCGAAAAAGGATCATCATCAGATCTTGATTTTGGTAATATTTCAAGTATTTGTTTCTTTTTATTCTTGATTGTTCTTGCAATTGTAAGCTGTCTTGGTTCTGGAAATTGTCTGCTATTGACTACTTCCCCTTTTAGGAGGAAAGGATCATTATGATCTCCACCTACCTATGTTTGTTGTACAGCTAAACTACACCATCATTGATTCTGTTTGAAATTTGCCGAGCTTTCGAAATGATTATGGCAATAACATTGATATGAATCTTGTTTCTTATCATTAAAGTTTGAAAATACAATTAAATGAAATCTAATGCCTCTTTTGTCTTACACTGCTTTTGAAGCACATTTGCACAACATGCTGTCACAAATATTGAGTAGTTCATAGCTAATGTTAGATGTAGATATTCCACTTTTCTCCATAATTTGTATATTTACGCATGTGCTAATACGTTTCTGATATTGGTGTGCCGTGCTAATACGTTTCTGATATTGGTGTGCCTTGCATGAACTCACAGATGACTATGAGGATGGGAGTGAGGGGGCGGAGGGTATAGATGAAGATGGAGAAGATGAGTTCACACATTCCTATTCAGACGCCCTAAACAAAGAATTGAAGGCTACTACACTTGATAAAACCGTCGTTCGTGCACAGGAAGAACCCGCCAAGAATAAAGATGAGGTATCAGATAAGTTAATTTGCATAGTTTGTTCAAAACTCTAACTCTCTCCCTCTCTCTCAATCATATGTCCAAGTTACATGACACTGCCTTTAGATATCTTCTTCCAGTATTAGTTTGTTTGTACTACTATTTTTCCCTAATGAATGTATTTGCGTAGGGAACGTCCAATGTTGATGATGAGATGGAAGAATTAACTCCTGTGGATGTCGACTTCAACCTGGTAAAGAATTTTCTGGACTCTTATTCTTCTCAGGAAGGACTATCCGGGCCTGCTTCGAATCTTCTAGGACTTATGGGTTTAAAGCTGCCTGAAGATGTTGGCAAACCCAAATAATTTCAGTTAAATCGACATCTATGATCGGTTTTTTGGGCTAGTTGGATGTTTTACTATTTATTGACTAATTACTGACTTTATATTTGTTTATTTTATAAAGTCCTTCGTACTTCTACAAAAAGATGACATTTGTTTTTTGAGTTTTCAAGTAGGTTGTAAAAGAATCGGATCGAATATATGTCACAGTTCGATTTTCGAAAGAGAGCGTCTGTGACAAGGTGTGGGGAAATATGGATAAGTAAAATGAGAATTTATAATTAGGGATAAAATAATTCAAGATAATAAATTTTTAGGCTTTTGAAACACTAGATTTATCCAAAATACAATAAGTGTTTAAAGTCATGAAAGACTATAATTTAAATAAAAATAAGTTTAAAGTGGCGATTAACAAAATAAATTCATTTCCGGACAGTTTAGCACAATGGAAATTCATTCATCGAATGACAACCCTTACCCTCGACTTCATTCGTCTGTAGTGGCCGCTCAACCTGAACATATTTTGACAATTTTTGTACTGAGTACTAATGTACTCAGTGGATGGTAAAATGTTTTTCAGAGAACAGTTATCCAAAGTATCAACGTATGACTTATTTTAAAAAGAAATTGGCTCTTAAGCATATAAAACAGTTATCATTCTATTCATTTTTGTGCGTATTTGCAGCATTCTATAGTTACCCGAAACGAATCCACGTCAGAGCCTTTTCATTTGAGTCTCGAACCATTACTCAAAGTACTATTTTAGAAATAGGATACCGGACATTTTTCGAGATAATCATTTATGTAGCCGTAGAGTTAGTGCACAGTGGAGATCAAACCACTGTACGATTAACGGGGGTGTACACAATCCTTGAATTGACATGTTAGGTCAAAACAAGAACCTCGATCGACCAATACAAGAGCATTAAACTAAATTGAACGCGCATAAAGCATTTCATTGGATAACAACAATTCATAAGACATTTCATAAATAATAGAGCTTAACTCAAGGTAATTTTAACTCGAAAATAAAGCCCACCTTGTGGCGCTGGTGTTATTGTTGTAGCGATTCTCGGGATTATCGACTTCCTCGGGTCCTACAAGAGAGACCTAAATTTAGTCGTAGTTCAATCTAATTATCTAAAAATTTTGACTTCTAATGCACACATTTCGGCTATCACGAAAAAGAGGTTTTACAATAATCTCAATTGGCTTTGGAATCGCTTAATTTTATTGACCGTAAATTCTTGCTCGGATGTGTCTTTTGCGTATGGTTCGGTATTAGTCATGTGCATTCAATGATTTCAGTAGTGTCGGCGTTATTCTCGAGTTTAAAGGTATCTAAGGGTATTTAACTAAGTTAAAGGATTGTTTTGAACAGTTTTTGCAGCAACTTCCCGTCTCAATTCCGAACAATACGACCGTCAATTTTTGTTGTCAGATACATTGTTCAATTCTAATCTAGAAGAGGTACAAACCGTAGAATTTATTCCCTGATCGAGTACCGTTTCAATATCGAATATTGTCCAAACTTGCATAGGCGGATTCGCAGTTGTTCTGCCAGCGGTGCTTCGGGGACTTATATTTTTCGCGTTCAAACTCCATTTTGCAAACCGAGGGTATCGTTAGAAAGCCAACGAACTTAGCTTTCCAACGATATAGTTTTTGATGGTTTAAGGTTGATGGAAAAGGGCGGAAATCGTGCCCCAATCTTACAGTTCAGCGTAGGGGTTCAGTTTTGACGGTTCGACTTTGACGGTTCATATCTCCTCGATCCATGCTCCGAAAAGGTCTTTTCGATAGGTTATGTTTCATTAGGTTTAAGTTTCTGGAAAAATGGCAGATTTTAGTATTAATACAGCTGCTCTGTTACGAGTGCAATGTGAACTGCTCAACTTTCGAGCTTCGTATCTTGAAGTACGAGGTTTCTAAAGGTATAAGCCTCAGGTATTTTAATTCATTTTTCCGATCAGAAATCAAGTCGAAAGGTGTTGTCCTACCATTTTCTTGCCAGCTTGGCAACTTCACGAGAGCGTTTTCTGGGCCGCGTAACTACTGGCCACGAACTCCTATTGACAAACGGCTGAAGGCCATGGAAATAAAGATCAACAGAGATTACTATGGTGTTTTATTTGGGATTTATGGGTCAGTAGGTTGCCCAGAAAACAGACCGGAAAGTCGCTACTCAGTTGGTTTTTCGCAAAGGGGCTGGTTCGGTAGGTGTTTTCGACTGGGTGTATCTTTTCAACCCGAACTCCAAATAACGAACGAAAAATGGCGTTGAAAAGCCTGTAAACACAGCTCTCCAACGGTATGGGTATCAACGTGTAAGAAGCAGTTGGAAAGGTTTGGGGTTGTTGGGAAAGTTACTGCCTGCAGTGTGTAAGTCAGGGCAGATTCAATAAGCCTTCTTCAACGGAGCTTATCTTTTTGGTTCGGGACCCGATTTGCAATCCGTTTGGTGCGTTAGAAAACCGAAAACAATGACTTCCTAACAGTGTCCCGCAAGGCATGATTTCATAAAAAAGATGATACAGAAAGACGAGCTAAATTTTGTCGTTAACGGCAAAATGAGTAATTGCATTAAGGACTTCAAGTCCGTTTCGACAAAACTGAAAGGGAATGTACGAGTATATATATATATATATATATATCATGATTCTTCGTGTCCTTAGTTTCTTCTAAGTATTAACATTAGTTACGGGTCTCAAACTTGAAACATGCTTACAACGATTGCTGACTGTATGAGCGTTCCTTTCTCCATCTTTGTAATCAACGATTATGAGACTCTTCACCTCCTCTCTTGCTGATGGTGGTGACATGAAGGGCAGTCCCTTTCTTGTGGCAGCACCAACTGATCAGTAAAATCCATATCTATACAAAGGAAAAGGAGTATTTTTTTTTTTATGGTAAAAAATCCATTCATTTCGGTTGTTTCTCAAAAAGAAAACAAAGAAAATAGAGGGTTTGTTAAATTGGGGTTTATCAGGGCCAAATGATACGAGCTTCCGGAATACAATGTGATCTTCATAAAATTGATCGTTATGAGTGTTATGAAGAATTTAATTGGGAGATTCAATGACAAAAAGAAGGGGATTCATTAGCTCGTTATTTAGTACGGAAGAAGAAATTTTATAATCATGGTTGTTCACTTCAATATCAATGATAGGGTTTTATTCTTTCTTCTTTTCTTTGCATGTGTTAAGTGCTTTCGAGAGAGAGAATTATTGGGGAGATAAATTTGTTTTAAAAATCTTTTCTAAATCTGGAGTAAGTAAATATGCATGAATATATATTAGGTTATAATAGTTGTAGAGAGATATTTTTACCAAAATCCATCATCTCAAAATACTATATCTAATATATATGTTTATATATATTTGTGCATTATATTATCCCGTAATTATCCAAAAATCTCGTAGGATAAAATATCTCTTAATACTCTGACTTCGTCCGCAAATTGAAAAATAATTCAATTAGACGAAATTTCATTTTCGGAGCGGATTCAAACGGAATTAAATCCCTATTATTATTTATTTAGATTTTTCAAGGTATTACAATATAACTATATTTGAATTGTAAATTTAATTCATATTCAATTTGTTTTTGAATAATCAAATATTTGTTTTTTTTTTAGTTATTTTATAGTCTTGGAGTATTTCCAGGTAACAAAGGCTTGTCTATTGGGACATAGCAATAAAATTTGACATCATAAAATCTTAAAAATCTAGGGATCCATCCATAATTGTGATTGTGGTCCAGAATCAAGATTTAATAAGAAATCTTTTTCCTAATATATGATCCACCGAAACTCCACTAAAAAAGTTGAGATTTTTGTAATTAGTTTTTCCACAAAGTCAGAATCATAGTCTGATTCGCCGTTGGATCCCACTGGCCGGTTATTACATTATCACCTACAAATATAAAGAAATAAAAAAGAATCAATCCCATGAAAACAACACAAAGTCGCAATCTTGAAAGTTATGAGAGTATCTCCACCGGTCACAGAGGATATTCAAAAGTGTTGAATCATGCCGCAGTGTTTTACTGTACCAAGAAAAGCTCCAAAGTGATGTAAGGAGAACTAGATGCCAGATAATGGTCGCGTTATGTATCTCATAAAGTAGGTGTTTGAAGTAATCAAAACTTATTGATAAGTGCTGAAATTTGTTGATTTGAGAATTTGTAGGTGTTTAGAAAGTGTTGCTGAAAGTGGAGAAAATAGTGTTTGAAAAACTGCTGATATTAGTAATTTATTTTAAGTTTTTAAATAAAATACTCCCTCCGTCCCATTTGAAATGACCTGTTTTCCTTTTCGGGACGTCCCATTTGAAATGACTTGTTTCCTAAAAAGGAAATATCTTTCTCATATTTTATCATTTCTCTTACCTACTTTATCTACACTCATTATATTAATCATTTTTTCTCTCATACTTTATTATCTACTTTCTAACTATCATACTCATCTTCTCTCTTACTTTATCATCTACTCATCTCTCATACTCCCTCCTATTTTTATTGTATGATGTTTTACCAATTTGCACACTAATTAATAAAAAAAAATTATTCCTAAACTAACCTTAATTAATGATGAATAAATGAGAAAGAGATCATCCATAAAATCTATTCAACAAATAAATAAAGAGAAATTATTAAATGAATAGGGGTAAATAAGGTAATAAATTATAAAACATCATACATTTAGCAAAGTGTTAAAAATCTAAAACATCTTACATTAAAAATAGGAGGGAGTACTTTATCTTCAAATTTCTTAATTCTCGTGCCCATTTGAAACGGGTCGTTTCAAACGGGACGGAGGGAGTATTTGTTTTACCCTCAATGTTATTAAATAATTATAATTTATAATAAATAAATACTAACATAAGCATATCATACTATTATATTTAAAATATTATTTATATGTTTAAAATTCATAATAATAATATTTTTATATAATTTTAGTAATTATGTAGCTAAGAAATATTTATCATTAAATAAAAATAGAAAAAAAAATTAGTCTAAAATTTACAATTTTCAAAACTCACTATTTTAATTCATATATATTTAATTATAATTAATTTTTAATAATATTATTTCATTAAATTTGAAAAATTTTATAAATAATAAATGTAAATAATTTTTATCAAATTACTAACTAATGTTTTAAAATATAATTATAATTGAATTTGTAACTAAGAAAAATATTAATTTTAAAATTAATAATTTTTTAAAAATTATAAAAATATTTAAAGAATAAAATAATTTAATAAATCAAATAAGATCGATCATAGCAGCTTAAGCAGCTTCTCTATTTGGTCCGAAATACTAGTATTAAATAAAAAATACTCGTTTTTTTCTTTCCTAAAGAGGTGATAGTTGTTAGGAAAGTAATAGTACTACAATTAATTAGCTGCCAATATAAATCAAAGACTTTTTTTTTTCTGTTACATTCTTGACCGTGTTCCTTTGAATAATTAAAATCTGTCATCTTGACGAAAAAAACTCAAGAGCCATGGTTTCTGAAGCAGTAGAGCTTTTGAAAAATGAGCTACCGTTGGAGCAGGAAAATCTTGTCCTCTCCGGTGAGGTAAAGACCGGTTTGGTGCTTGTTGACATCATTAATGGCTTCTGCACTGTTGGTTCTGGAAATCTCGTGAGTCAGAGCCCTTTTCTTTTCTATTACATTTGTACTATATTTTCCATTACATGTATTAGTTTCATGTATTGGTCTTGAGTGATTTGTAATTTCTAGTTTTTTTCGTTATAATTTCATTTACCCACTTTGTACGGTTTCTTTGTGCTGATTCTTTGATGGTGGAGTTTCCTGAGTTATTTGAACTTTGAGGCTGCAAATTCTGCTGGTATATATCATTGTATATTTGATCTAGTATAGCACAGGAATATTGCTTCAGAGTTTAGTATTCCTGGTTCAGATTTTGAGCTAGTTACATGATTTCTAGATCATATTAATATTTATGATGTTTTGAATTTGGAAGTAGGCTCCACGAGCTCCTGATACACAAATTGATGGAATGGTTGATGAATCTGTGAAGCTTTCAAGGGAGTTCTGCAAAAAGAATTGGCCCATTTATGCTTTTCTTGATTCTCATCATCCAGACGTACCAGAGCCCCCGTATCCTCCTCACTGTATAGCTGGAACTGATGAGTCTAAATTGGTTCCTTGTAATGATTCCTCACTTATCTCCTGCAATAGCATGCTGCAAATCCTTTTTCCAGTATCTCATATTCATATCTTATGCAGCGCTACAGTGGCTGGAAAAAGAACCAAATGCGACCATTCGATGCAAGGATTGTATTGATGGATTTATTGGTTCATTGGAAAAGGATGGCTCTAATGTTTTCGTGGATTGGGTGAAATCAAATGATATCAAAGTTGTGAGTGTTTTTCACAATAAACTCTCGTCTCTTGGACATTCTCTATGGAATTACTCCTCATTCATATGCTTTTTGACCAACTCTTTATTTTGCCTAGATATTGGTTGTGGGGATTTGCACAGACGTGTGTGTCCTTGATTTTGTCTGCTCATCCCTGTCTGCTAGAAATCGTGGACTGCTTTCTCCTTTAGAGGATGTGATTGTTTATTCTCGTGGTTGTGCTACTTTTGATCTTCCAGTACAAGTTGCCAGAGATGCGAAAGGTGCTTTAGCTCATCCTCAGGTTAGACCATCTCTCTACATCCTTGCTCTGTTATCACTTGTCTGGATCGCTCAATTTCTTTTATTTAACTGGTTATTTGTCTAAAAGTATTGATACGAGTAACCGAACAAAATGAGGACATGGTTATACTTTGAAATGATGGCACCGAGTCTTAAACTTTTAACTCAAGACCTTATAGGGAAAGCTATTCTTTGGAAATTTATTAGTAATATACTGATTGGTAGTGATTTAGCAGAATTGTCTTTACTCCACTCATTTCCACAAAGATATAGAAATTGAGGTAGGAAAATATGATTACTAATGCATTTATTGAAATGCACCTGTCATTATTTTGGGTTAAAAGCTTCTCTATGAAGTTCTGAAGTCAATACACTGATGAACATTGATGTTGCACTTTTTTCATTTTTCTTATGCTATATGTTACAGGACCTAATGCATCATGTTGGACTGTACATGGCCAAAAGCAGAGGAGCGAAGGTGGTTTCAGAAGTTTCGTTTGGTATATAGCCTCATTGTATGATATGTTATGTCGCCATGTCTGTAGATAAATTTGTAATTAATCTACTTTGATGTTGCTGAACTGCATTTTGCAGCTCGTTCAATAAATTTGCTGTGATATTATCAAACTCAAACCTCATTTCTTTGCACGGTATTGCTACAATAAAGTTGCGATTATCTTTTACTTTTGCTGTATCCTCCAATTTCTTCTGATTTTCAAGGTAATGAATGAGTAGAGCCGGAAGACCAACTAAAGCATTTTCAGAATCATGCAGAAAAGGATGGCATAGGTCTACCTCAACGGTTAGAGCTGAAGGTTATGATGATTCTAACAGCAATGGCTGAATTGCAGGCCCCATGAAATAATGGACTGAAATTCTTTGAGTCAGCCTATTTTAGTTCAAGTTTTATTTTCTGAACGCTTTTCTCATGTTCAGGAATACAGATGGTGCATGTTTAACGAGAAGTGTTGATATACTACTAGGTGTTTGCTAATAGATACAGCAACATGTAGTTTCATGAGTGCTTGGAAATGAAGATGAATAAACCACAGAAATCATGTGCAGAAAGAGTACTAAGTTGTACTGCTATGAGCATTTGATAGTTACAACTGAAGCCACTTTTGCTTCAAAAGACCAAGAGATCGGAAGAAGGAGGAAAATGGCTAACTTTTTTGCCATCTATTTAAGCACGAAGATATAAGTAAACTAATGGATTCAAAACGAGGAACCTGAAAAAACAAGTTCCATGATGACTCAAAAGCCAGTTCTCACATGATGGAATTTTCTATTAACATGCATAAAGTTGAAAATAGATTTCTGCTTCTTTACTTTAGTTCCAAATATAAATGCCCGCAAAGGAACTTTTGACCGGCTCATGGAGTGTTGCAATTGCGGTTGATCAGTAAAGATGCTAAACTCTTGATTCAACTGCCTTAGAGTTTTCTCGATATCAAGTTGGAGTGTGCTGACATGATCTAAGCATGCCTGTAGCTCTTCTCTGACCTTGTTGTTTTCTTGTTTCATGTTCAAAATCTCACCTTGTAACTTTGCAGCTTGATGGGTACTGAATCTGATCTCATCCTCTTCGACCCCTTCCTTGAGGGATTTTGTGATCTCCTCCTGTATGCTGCACAACGAAGTGAACCTGTGCTTCAGCTCATCTTTGAGGCAAGTACGTTGATCCATCCACACCGTAAGTTCTGTCTGAATCTCCCTCATGTGCTTGTAAATTGGCCGGATCTCTGACTTTAGCTGTGCAGTCATGCATCCTTCCTGCTTCTTTTTGTTTCTCAGTTTTGATATTTCATCCATTAGATCCTCAACTTCACTCTTAGCTTTCTGGACTTGATGAAATGCTGTGCTAAATCTTAACCAGAAATCCAAGTTCTCATCCAGTATGGCATCAATCTCCATCCGGAGCTTCTCTTCAACAGCTGAGACTGCTGGGGTCTTAGCCTGAAGGATCAACTTGATTTCTTCTTCCCGTTCTTCAGCATCAAACACTTCTGAACCTTCAGTTTCTGATTCAGGTGTGAAACTCTGGTCATCTGCTTCCGGTATACCACTATGCACTACTGGTTCTTGTTTAGCACCACTTTTGTCTACTGGTTCATGTTTATCTCTCTGGTCAACCAATGCATGTTCTGAACTTTGGTCTAGCGATTCACTTCTAGAACTTTGTTCTACTCCTCTCTCGGTTATGGTGACCTTATTTCCCTGCAGAATGCTCAACTCTTGACGAAGATTGTTAATTTCTTGGTCCCTCTTTGAGATAGCTTGTTTTAGATGTCTCATTTCCAATGTTATATCAAACTGGATATCTCTGCCCTTCTTCTCTGTTTCGGTAAGCTTTCTCTTGACATCCTTGTAATTCCTGAGAATCGTTGTGTATTCTCTAAGTAGGATCTTGTCTCGGTCCTCTGCCCCGTCCAAGAGCATCTGCTGCCAGGTCACATCGCTTTCTTTCTCCGTGCCTCCTTCCCTTTGAGTTATGGCATCGTCTTTAGTATGAGGAACGCTGACATGTTCCTTTGTTGTCTCTCCTGAAAATGTCACTGATCTTCTCACTGCTTTACTAACTTCATCTTGTTTGGTAATAGATGCCTGCCGTACACTTACATCTACTTGTTTCACATTTCCTGCACTTGAAACATCTTTTTGATCTCTTATTGAACTTGAAACGACGTCTTTTTTATCTTTTATCTCCTTCTCCTTCTCTTCCTTCTCACTTGAACTTGAAACGACGTCTTTTTTATCTTTTATCTCCTTCTTCTCTTCCTTCTCGCTTGAACTTGAAACGACGTCTTTTTTTTCTTTTATCTCCTTCTCCTTCTCTTCCTTCTCACTTGAACTTGAAACGACATCTTTTTTATCTTTTATCTCCTTCTTCTTCTCTTCCTTCTCACTTGAACTTGAAACGACGTCTTTTTTATCTTTTATCTCCTTCTCCTTCACTTCCTTCTCGCTTGAACTTGAAACGACGCCTTTTTATCTTTGATCTCCTTCAGCAAGTTACTTGGTTGATCAATCTCTTCTAAACTAGTGTTACTTGGAGTTTGAACATCTATTTTATCTTTCCTCTTCTTCTTGTGCGACTTACTCTCTCCATCTTTTTTATCTTTCTTGTTCTTCTTTGACTTCCCATCTTTATGTTCTTCGCCTTCCTCATCCGGCCTCACACTACTCAGGTTCTCAGACAAATGGTCGAGGCTGCTGCAAGCATGAGCAAAGTTTGCTTCCAGCTTGTTGTTGTGTGCTTCGACGTTCTTGTTCAGCTCCTCCACCCTGCTCAGTCTATCTTCCAATTCTCTAATCCTGTTGCTCATACTACGTGTGTCTCCAATCAGAGACTCTTTCTCACTCTCCAAGCTCCTTATCCGAGCATGCAGATCGTCTCCCTCTGTTCTTAACGTGTTGATGAGAACAGTCTGCGACGAAACTGCAGTTTCTAAGTGGACCACCTTATTAACAAGCTGGTCGATCTTCTCTGCGAGTTGAGTCACAGTCAGCGCCGCCTTTGAGCTCACATCGAAGCCCTTTTCAGGCGTTAATGTGTCGATATCATTCAATTCTTTCATCAAATCAGTAACATCTTCATCTCTTCCTCTCTCCTCTGCAGATCTCTTGGATTTGTAATCATCATGCTCCTCAACCGGCTTCTGATCATCATCATCTACAAGTTGTTGCCTTAGAGATTTCAGCATCTCGCGTGCTTCCACGATTCTACTGAACTCGTCTTTGGCCTCTCGGTTGGACTGCTGCTGCTTCTCTTGCAGAGTGGAGAGAGTTTCTTTACATGATTTGAGAGCAGCATCGGCCATTAATGTACGCGCCTCGCTATCTTCGATCACCGATTCAACCTCGTATTCATCTTGGAGTCTGGACACTTTCTCCTGCTTCTCCATGATCTGGCTCTCGAGCTCCAAGAACTTGGTGAGGCCGTTCTCGTAGGAGGTCTTGCAGAACTCCTTAACAGTCTGGAGTGCGAGGATCTCCTTGTTGACCTTGTTGATCTCTTGGAGTGCTTCTTCCTTGCTCATAGTGAGCTTGGGAGGGCGTGGTTTGGGTTTGGTGGATTTTGAGGAGGAGAGTTTCTTGGAAGCTGTGTTGATGAAGCCCTTGAGGCCATCCATGGAGGCCTTGGGGACTTTTGGGATGTTGGTGCTGCTTTTGTTCTGGAAGTTTCTGGAGTGTTTGGTGGGCGGGGGCGGGGTGGAGGAGTCGTCCTCTGCTTCGTCCATTGCAAACTGAACATGCTCCGGAATAACCGTAGCGATGGTGTTGTTTGCATTCTGGAGTTCTTTGGAAACGAGGTCGTATCGGTCGGCCAGGGCCTTGAAGGCTTTGTATGTGTCATCGACGGCCTCGATCAGCTCGGGGCGGCGCTTGAAGTACATCTCCGCCCTCTTGGCGAATGAGTCTCCCTCTTCTTCGATCAGTTTCTTCATGCCGTGAACTTTCTCCTCCATATCTGCATCATTCATTCATTTATTCTCGTATTTTATTACATAATAAGAGAGAGAGAGAGAGAGAGAGAGAGAGAGAGAGAGATTCATTCTGGTACCGGAGAGGCTTTGTTCGAGCCATTTGGATTGCTTGGTCCGGATGTGGCTGGCCCACCACCAGGAACAAGCGTTGCTCGCAGCTCTCTGCAGCATCTTAAATCATAATAATGGTGTAGAAAGAGAAAATGTGAAAGTGAGTTGACATTGTGTTGTGTTTGAGAAAGAAGAAGGAAAGAGTGAGTGAGTGAGATTCTATTTTTTTGTCAAATGCTTGTGGTTTGGTTGTGAGGTTTTGTCGCTCCAATATCAGCGTTGTGCCCTCAACTCCAACTCCACTGCGTCATACGTCATGTTTATTTATCTTCAAATTACTTTTGATGTGAAAAACACACTTTGAATTCCCTAATTCTAATTCTAATGACAAGCATTCACATCTTGTCTTGTCTGGCCTTGCTTTGCCTTAGATAGAAATATTAATATTAATTGTTTTTCAGACATGTTTGTAAAAATGATTTAGGTGGAAATTTTGAACACATCATTCGTACAATTTTAGGATTCATTCCTAAAATAATCATTGTCCGTATGATTAACAAATTTCAACTGAGTATATTTTAAAATTATATGGATTTTTGGAGTTTGTTAACGAGAGTTATTTTAGGTATTTTGAGATTGTGATGGGCATTGGATACAAAAATGAACTAAAAGATCCTCAATAAAACTGTTCCATCCCACATATAGTTAAACCTCGATAAAGTAATAACTTTGGAACCGAGAAAAAATATTCATTTAATGAGGTTATGACTTTATCGAACATTATTTTAGTGCATTGACTCATATCGGGACCTGAAGAAATTATTATTTTAGTGAGATTATTACTTTATCAAATACTCCCTCTGTCCCATTTGAAACGACTTGTTTTCCTTTTCGGGACGTCCCATTTGAAATGACCCGTTTCCAAAAAAAGAAATAACTTCTCTCATACTTTGTCATTTCTCTCACTTACTTTATCTACTTTCATTATATTAATCATTTTTTCTCTCATACTTTATTATCTACATTCTCACTATCTCACTCATCTTCTCTCTCTTACTTTATCATCTATTCCTCTTTCATACTTTATTATCAACTTTCTTAATTCTCGTGCGGACTGCTCGGCCATCTCTTTTATGAAATTCCTCTAGCTTGCCCTCGTCTTTTATATTTCTAGATTTGCACTAGACATAGCATAGTTAGAACACTTTCATCTCATCCTCTAATGGTTTAAAATTAAAGGAGAAAAAGGTAATAAGCATTCTAAGAGAAATTCAGACAAGGAAACAGATATATGTACACACTTTTATTTACATAAGAAAGTAGGAAGTTTGAACATTTTTACCATATTTACAGTTATGAATTTCACATAGCTAATTAGTAATATTATGTCAATATCTTGAATCTGAAGAGCATCAGACAATGGCTTGGGGATTGTATTGTCGTAGAAT
The DNA here is from genome assembly GCA_028984105.1 of Lavandula angustifolia. NCBI lineage: Eukaryota > Viridiplantae > Streptophyta > Magnoliopsida > Lamiales > Lamiaceae > Lavandula > Lavandula angustifolia. The sequence goes on along the minus strand of CM054825.1, from coordinate 2,323,091 downwards.
CCATCTCCTCTTATTTCCGGCAATACCTTACTTTTGGAGATTACAGAATGGAGAAATTGATGGAGAAACAATGGGGATGTTGAAGTTTCAAGAGTTTTGGAGAGAGGAAAGCCACTGTTCCATGTATCTCCTACCACCTGCCACAAATTTACAATCATCACATTTTGTCAACAGATTTTGAGCACGATCGAGTTTAAGAATAAGGATTCGACGACCATGATGGTATGGAAAGGGTAAATAATTTGAAATTTGCAAATAGAATAAGGATCCTAGAGCATGCATAACTCAAATTTCAAGAAATGGAAACTTTTTGCTACCTCTATGCTGATGTTGTCTCTTGTATTTCAACAAAAAGATGGCAAGAACTTGTTTTCCACAAGATTTAGTAATGTCCATTTTGGCTATTCTATTGAATAAGGATGAACACATCCAATGCAGACGAGCAGCAAAGCGGAGAGGTAATATGATTTCATCAAAGTTTTCATAATATCATACTACTACTTTGAACCTTGCAAATAGCATAAGAACAATTAATTCATCACCCAACAAGATTTCCAAGCACAAACTGTTATAAATGATCTTATCAGACTTATGTAAATAACAGATTTAAGAAGCTACAATCTTCTTTTTCAATTCTGGTGAACAGAGAGCATATGATATGATGAATCCAAATGCACCGAAAACACAGCATTCAAGTTCCAACACATAATCACCCTAGTATAAGTAAAACATCATCACATTTGAAGCAACAATTTAGGAAATCTAACAAGGCAGTAAACAGCACCATACCAGCAGCAGCAGCATGATCCTTAAACTGAATGCTCTGATCATCCTCCTTCTCCTCCATTGCTTGGCAATCATGCCTATAGCAAGGGACCAACACAGCAAAACTGTTGTCTCCCTCATCATCGGTTTGGAAATCGGGAGCGTGGGGCTCCATCCACCCTATGGACCAATCTGAATCCTCAGATTCAGATCCTGATAAGCCAACACCATCCGATGGCACCAACACCACATCATACTCTTTATCAATCCTTCTGCCCCTCTCTTCCCTACTCTTCCATTTCCTCTTTGATTTTCTATTCATTCTCACATCATCCCTCAATCCTAAGCCCCATTCACCCAAATAATTTATTGAATTTGCAACTGAACCATTTAAGACTTGTTCTTTATCTTTCCCACCCAACCATAGCCATGATAATCTAGTTAAAGAAAGAGACATTTTCAACCCTCTATCTCCTTTTCTTGTAAAGAGGTAATGTAGTTGGACATAAATAGAATCAATGAATTGGAAATTGCAACAACTCAGGCTCAAGAAGAACAAATATTCAACGTACAACTTAAACTTATCCAATGAATTCAATCAACGCCCCCAAGAAGGAAAAATCAAAACTTTGTATATTAAATGCCAAGGCAGTATCAAATGATTTGGTTTTAAAATCGATCCCAAACCCTAACACAGGACGCAATTTCTGAAGAGATTCAAAGAATGTTCAAATATAATCTGATTTCAATTTTCAAGAAAAAAGAGATTTACAACGTCTTAAATAAGGTAACGCGTATGGGTATGCATACCCATGTAAGTATAAATCACGAAGACTTTAATTTCAACAGTTCAAAGCGTCTTAAACAAGAATGCCCAAATTATATGAAGAGAAAAAGAAAATTCTTTTTTTTTTTTGGGGCAAAATCCAAGAAATTGATCAAAAAAATAATATTGAAAAGGGCCTTTTGGTCCTCCTAGCACAACCAACCCATAAAGATAGCAGCTTTTTAAATGTTTCAGGAGAAAAACAACGGCGAGACCGCCGGAAAAAGCGAAACTGTATCCGGTATTGAAGAAACAAACGGGAAAATCACCAGAAAAAGTGGAACTTCTCAAGCTTAATAACAAGGAGGTTGATTGGATTTGATAAAGTTCGGAACTGCAAAGGAATTGAAGATTTTAGCTCTCTCAAAGAATCCCATTTTCCTTGGACACTCTCTCTCCTCTCTGATAATATCTTACACGCATCAACAAACAGATTTACATGTAGGTGTCATGGCCGCCGATATATATATAGAGATGGGATAAATTTTGGTGCTACTTTTTCCAGTAAATTATAAAAATAATTATAATTCGTTTAATATCAATGATAGTAATGAAATATTTAGTAGTCGCTATTTAAATCTCTTGTCAAAGGTCAATAGTATTATATTTTTTTTGCAATGGTAATCCAATCATAAAAGGTGACGAAATATATAATGGTTCAGGTGAGATTTCAACCCATGCATACATTGGTGCCCGTAGCCACCCACCTTCATCGTTACGCCATCTAAAAAGGGACGTCAATAGTATTATATTGCAGCAGAAGCTTACGTACATACGACAAACTCCAAGTATAATGATTATAGAGGACAAAACAGTTGTAAGTTGCAAATATGACAATTTAGTCGGCCCCATGTCATGTGTAGAAAATTAACATGAGGAAAAAGAAGCCATAGAAGTGGAATGCAAATTGTAGTTTACTTTTACTCTTGAATCTTGATGACTTATTATATGTATATAAAGATGACAAATAAATATTCGCAACTTGCTTACATGAGTTGTACTTTAATGGAATGAACTCAACATCTAAACTTTTGTCGGTCAAATTTTGAGTACAAGTAAAACAAGAAATAGCCCAACTTGCTGCACAAGAAATCTTGAATTATAGGTCAAGAAAATAAGAGCTTGCTCCATCTTAAAAGTACATATTTTATTCCTTTCTTAAAAAATATAATCTGCACCTTTGTAATTGTAGATAAATTTCACTTTCTACCCTAACTCAAAATTCTAGATCGTATATGACAACACGTCTTTGAGTTAAGGTCTTTAACGAAGATTAAAATTTGTAAGCTTATCACAAGAGGTTGTCACAATATCCATATTTGGTCCCATTTTCAGATTTGATGTTTTTGGGCTCTAAGTTCAATGAAATCGGATTCCCATTTTAGAAAAAGCCCAACTCTATTATAGTATGGGCCTCATGTCAAACGGCTAGCACTTCTCCCTCGGATAATTCAAACTCGAGCGGCTCTCTTTATGTAAATCAATTTATTTCATAGCTAAATATCAAAAATAACCAGCACAAACTGAAATGTCACCGCCTGCCACTTCCTTCTTAAAATTACCATCAATGATTTTCAACCAATCAACTCAGAAAAGACAAAAATAATAAATTAAAAAAAAAAGAATAAATGAGGCGATCGGACCAAATCGGCACTGGCCTTGGCGCCTCAAAAGCGTGGCACTGTTGACTCTCATCAAAATGGTTGTGAAATCGCCACGTGGCATCACTCGGTTGGTGCCACATTTTTTATGTTTAATTAAATTTATTTTAGTAATATCTTTAATTAATTATTTATAAAATTAAATAAAAATTATATGAAAATTCATAATTTTTTCATATATAAATAGAACTTAATTTTTTATGTTTTCACCAAGAAAAAAAAACATCTCTTTTCTTTCACCCTTTCAACAACAAATCAAATATCATTTTTTTCTTCACACATTATGGATCCAAATCAACCAAATTTTCCATGGTTAAACCAATTTTCCAATTACGAACAATTTTCCAATTCCAAGTATCAACAAACTCCCAATATTATCCAAATTCTCAATTCTCTCCAAATTCAGAACCAAGTTACGGCCTCTCATTTCGTGTCTTCTTCACAAAATATTTATCGCGGTTTGTTTCCCGATGAACAACGTCCAAATAAAAATTCAAGGGGTCAAAAATGTTTGGTGTGTGAAAGAAGATGTAGCTCTTATGTCAGAGTTGGGTTTCATTAGCGAAGATACTATACAAGGCAAACATCAAAGAGGAGACACCTTACGGAAACGTGTTCATCAAATGTACAATGAGAAGCAAGCAAACAATCGGATGAACTCGCCGTAAGAAACATTGGACGCAATGAAAGGTCGTTGGAAACGACTTAATGAAAATGCAAACAAGTGGTTGTTGCTTGCAAAGAAGCATATGCTCGTAAAAGAAGTGGAATGAAGTCAAAAAGATGTTGAGAAAGAAGCTCATGGTATTTTACGCACAGGTGGTAGCAAGTTACGGGATTTGATTGTATTCAATGAAGTTATGCGTAAATGTCCCAAGTGGGATTTATATTCAACTCTTGGTGCACCACATGGTTATCCACGAAAGTCAAGTTGCTGAGGATCGAGAAAGTGGTGGTAGATCGAAACGATCTAAGACTTCCGAAGATGGGGTATTATGTCCCTTCCAACCCCGATACTTCCAATACGAGATCATCAACGATTCCTCGTCCCGACGGAAGAGATAAGACGAAGAAGAAAGCAAAAGGTAAGGCATCTCAATCTCGATTGTACTAATGAATTTGTTGAACAACTTCGTGCTCTCATAAGTCTTCTAAAAATAATGAGATTGCATGCATTAGAGATGTGTCGAATGCTCAACTCGAGCTGGAGCACCAAAGGTTAGAAATTGAGAGTAAGAAAATGGAAATGATGAATAAAAAGATGGAACGTCAAGATATGAAGAGAAAAGAAAAGATATTGTTTGCCGATGGCAAGAGACAATTTATCTCCGAAGAAGAAGAGATAAAACTTGAACTACGAGCAATTGTATTTGGAAAATGAATATGTTTTCTTATGTAAGTTTTATTTATCTTTAGTTTTTATGTGTTTGTTATGTTTATTGTAATCTAGTCTATTTCCATGTAATCTAGTCTATTTCAATATAATCTAGTTTATTTCTATGTCATCTAATATGTTTTTTAATATTTTTTTCCTCAATCATATACTAGTATTTACTAAATCAACTTTTTATACGAGTCATACTAAGATTTAAGCAACTAAATTGTAAACACAAGTTAAATCAATACCCATGCATGCACATGACAAAAAAATAATCAATTTCTTTGTTGGAATAACTTTTCAACTTTTTAAGTTTTATTTCAATTGTTAAACGTTGGAATAGAACGTTTTGCAAATTAAGAAGTTAGATTAAAAACCTCCCATTAGAGGTAATTTCGGTGATGTCTTGGTCCTGTTTGTTATAAACTTTAGATTTGAAAATGTTCCCATTTAGACGGAGTTACATAGCGATTGATGCGAGCCCCAAATCTATTACCACCCTTGATATTGGTGTTCAAAAGTGGAAAAATTATTGTTATCCACTTAAATGGGAAAATTATTGCTATCTACTTCACATGGGAAAATGACAAGACAAAGGGTGGTGATAATTACAAAAGGTGATAATACATGGGATCCAATGTACGGATTATTTTGGAATCCAAAAGTGGGAAAGTTATTGCTATCCACTTCACATGGGATAATTATTGCTATCCACGTCCCATGGAAAAATTATTGTTGTTAAAAGTGGACAAAAACATTTTGGAATCCAATGTAGTCTCTCTATTTAATATGCACATTACCTATCAAATGATGTTACATACTATCGATTTGCTATTTTCTTCACTTCATTTATCTCTTCAGCACAACAATGTCTAGCTCCAGCTCTTCATCCGACCTCCATTCAAATGAAAGTTCTTTCCAACTCCTAGAATTTAACTTGATGGCGGCGGCGGAGTTGATAACAAAATCGTCAGGTGTGGCAGGCAGCTCATTGTCGATTTCATGGTCTTC